>CM076848.1:98714758-99314758 GCA_039519185.1 Astragalus membranaceus
CTAAGGTTATAGTCCGAACTCTCTTGTTACGAATCAACACGAGAAACTCATCGTTCGCCTACATAGGCTCGACACCGCGTTTGAAAACACTTCCGAAGCTTCATTCCACTTATCCTCGTTTACACCCCCAACTTTGTTTAATCTAAATCAACATGTTTAATACAAGACACTTGATAGAAATACAGGTTGAAAAATGAGGTCCACATATTGGTACTCCTCGGTAGAGGTAAAAACAAACATGATTTCCTCGAAGGGTGTAAACACGTTCTCAACAAATCTTCTAAAATCTATAACAGTTCTCATACACATTAAAAAATGTGACGGAAAAGTCATCTGTGAAATTTCTTGACTCGCCCCCAAGATTTCGAGATAAAACTTTTCAAAAAGATGGAATGAGGGTTTTACTAAAAACTTTGACCTTAAACGTAGAAATAAACCGTGGGGACATCAGAAAAATTTGAACGTAATGAAAATCACCTCAGTTGTTCTCAAAACAACTTTCAAACAGAACTCAGAGCTCCTTTTCCTCTATTGCAACTTCCTCACGAGGTTTTTACCAATGACGCATCCGATTCCTATCCGAATTAGTCAATAGCGTTGAGAGCTTCCCCTCAACCTAAGTAATCCTCCTAGGATTTTCTTCCTCAATCAAATTTTATTAGCCTCTTGATTCGTTTCCAAAATTAACTTTAGCATGTGGTTTTCACCAAATGATTTTTCAAAACTACCATACCGCACGCCAAGCTTCACTTCGGAAATTTCAGACTCTTGCAAGCAGATCCCTCAATTAATCCTTTGATGGTTATTCGCAATGTGAAAAACAGTCAACAGTTACCTCACTTACATATTCGTATTCACATTTGACTTGTCAAACGGAATCACATCATACAATCTGATTGTTAACCTTCACAAGCGAAAGGTTAACACCTAAACCCTGCCACTAGGGTGGAGACTTAGGGATGTGCCCTGACTTAGATCTAAAAGACTCTTATAATTCCATTTCACGCATCATCACCTCTGCTGTGTGAAGCGATTTCCTACTCAGTGCATCAGCTACAACATTGGCCTCTCCTGGATGATACTTCAACTCGAAGTCATAATCCTTCAGAAGCTCAACCCACTTCTCTGCCTGCTATTCAGTTCTTTCTGATCAAACCGATACTCTAAACTCTTGTGATCACTAAAGACTTCGAAACGAGACCCATACAGGTAATGTCTCAAAATCTTCAGTGCATACACAATAGCTGCCAACTTCAAATCATGAGTCGGATAATTCTCCTAATGAGACTTCAATTGCCTGGACGCATAAGCTACCACTTGTTGATTCTGCGTGAGTACGCATCCTAAACCCTTCCCAGAAGCACGCTGTAAATTTGGAATTCCAAAGACGGATCCGGAAGAATCAGGATTGGGGCAGAAGTCAACCTAATCTTCAGCTCTTGAAAACATTCTTCACAATCGGCATCCCACGTGAACGGTTGCCTTTCTAGTTAACCGTGTAAGTGGAAGAACTAACTGTGAGAACCCTTGAATAAACCTCCTATAATAACCAGCTAGACCCAAGAAACTTCGGATCTCTGTGACTGAGGTTGGTCGCTCCCAGTTTAACACAGCTTACACTTTACTGGGATCCACTGCAACTCCCGATTGGGAAATCACATGTCCTAAAAACTTTACCTCAGGCATCCAGAAATCACACTTCGAGGGTTTCGCGTACAACTTCTTTTCTCAGAGTACGTTCAGAACAATGCGGAGATGTTGAACATGCTCCTCAATGGTCTTAGAGAACACCAATATATCATCAATGAAAACTACAACAAACTGATCTAGGTAAGTGTGGAAAACTCGGTTCATGTAATCCATGAATACCGCCAGAGCATTAGTCAAACCGAAGGGTATCACTACGAACTCGTAATGTCCATACCTAGTACGGAAAGCTGTCTTCGGAATATCTAAGGCTCTTATCTTTATTTGATGATAGCCCGACCTTAGATCAATTTTCGAAAATACCACAGCACCTCTAAGTTGGTCAAGTAAATCGTCTATCCTTGGCAAGGGATATTTATTCTTGATCGTCACTTTGTTGAGTTGTCGATAATCAATGCACAATCTCATGCTACCATCTTTCTTTTTGACTAGTAACACCGGAGCACCCCATGGAGAAGCGCTCGCTCGAATGAACCTCCTTGAGATCAACTCTTCAAGTTGAGACTTCAATTCCTTTAATTCTAAAGGAGACATTCCATAAGCAGCAATAGATATTGATCCCATGCCAGGAGCCAACTCTATAGAAAACTCTACCTCTCGGTCAGGAGGTACAGAAGAAACTTCATCCGGAAAAACATCCAGAAATTCATTCACCACTTGTACAGATGACAAATCTAAACCTGTTTCAGTGGATGCAGACAACATAATAATGTAAGCTTCCACACTTGGGATAATGACTGGTTTGCTGAGGTGAAAAAGATAACTGCGTCAGAAATTGGTCTTTGGCAATTCAACTGATTCATAAGCGAAGCTGATAGTTCGATTGGCACAGTCGATTGTAATATGATTTGCAGTCACCCAATTCATACCCAGAACGATGTCCATACTTCTCATAGGCAAACAAATAATCCTTCGACGAAATTTCTGTCTCCTATGACAAGTAGACAATTCTGACACAAAGATTGGGTCTGGACACGGCCCTTAGCAGCAGTTAAAATAGTTATCGGCTCGGATGGCGGAGACAACGCTAGTCCCAACCGATCCACACATGATTGTGATGTAAAACAATGGGTTGCACCCAAATCATATAATATACTTACGGAGTTATTGTAAACTGATCTCATACCCCTCAGTAGATTGTCTGCAGTTGTAACTATCTAAACATCCAAAGTGTTGACTCGTCCTCGTGTTGGAGCAGCTTGGGCTTCTTTGAAACTCTTCCTTGCTGGGCACTCTTTACCATAGTGACCCAGTACATTACTATAAAAGCACCGATTAGATCTTTTCTTACAATCACCACTGTGACGCTTTCCACAGTTAGAACATCTTCTGGCCTTTGAAGAATCGAAGAACTGCACCAGCTTTTCCTTTGATGAAATTATCTTAGGACTTTGCATTCGGAGTTGATAATTCAACTACCTTCTTTCCCTTCCAGTACTCTCTTTGAGATCATCCTCGGCGACATAGGCTGGTTGCACTAAGACAGCATAATTTGTAATAGTATACGAACTGAGACCCTAAGCCATAAAAGCACTAAGGCCCTTCTTATACATCTGCATTCTCCATTCGTCATCCGGAGCTTACTTTACCACATGGTAAAACTGGGACAACTTCTCAAACTTAGCGGTGTATTCTTCCACCATCATGTCACCTTTCCTGAGGATGCACCGGTTGGAGATTCCGGTCTTGATTGAGGATTGCGTCTTGGTCATCCTAACACTCTCGGTCAAATTATAACTTATGATTAACTCAACACGGCACCGACTGCAACTTTGCTAAAAACCCCGGTGAACCGCATTATTTAACTTTTAACAGGTCACCGACTGCAATTTTGCTATATCCCCGGTGAACCTATTATGACACCGTACGACACCGACTGCAACTTTGCTATATCCCCGGTATCGCACAACACTTTTTAACATAACACCGACTGCAACTTTGCTATATCCCTGGTGAACCCCCTTACCAACGGTGTTTCCCAATTGGCACGGAGCCTAAGGTAAGAGTTCATGACAACCCCGCCTTAGTATGTTAACAGGGATATTGCGAGTGATGCTGGATCCAGCTCTGTTGTTACCCAGTTGTAGTTTTTTACTGTTATTTTGTTTATCAATAATTGTAATTGAACGTCACTAATTTAGTAATGAATAAATATTGGGTTGATTATTTTTTGGTTTACAGTACCGTTTAAATTAAACAACAATTTTATTATTAAAAAGCGTCACCGTACATAAAACTCAAAATACACGAAAACGATAAAATGACAGAAACTACTGAGCTGGTGGAGTTAAACGACTAAGGATCTCAGCGACGGCCCGTGTGGTTTCCACGTACAAATCCAGATAACCCTTCCATTTAAACAGGACATAAATGGACGTCATTGCTTGGACGTCATCGTCGTTCTTGATATCCATTGTAGACCAGTGCACACGACCATCAGACCAATCGGGTTTCTGATAAACTATACGAGTTATCTCTCGCTCGTCGCCTTCCACTTGCACCTTACCCAGTAGTTTATCTTTTAGGGCAGCGAATGTTATGTTGTGTTTAAGCGTACACTGCATTGTGTCTCGCCCCTCGAAACAAACACCATCAACTTTGTTGGTGATGATGCCCTGATGATGAATGATAGTGAGGGAAGAATCCTCTGAGTATTGTGTTGGGGGCATTTTTTTTTTGTGTTTATACGATTTGGTAGAGAAGAAGCAGAGAAGGGGTTAGGGTTTTTGTGAAGTAGAAGGGAAAGCTGAAGCCCAATTTATAATAGGCGTGGGGAAACATGAGCCGTTGATCAAAATTTTAGATCACAAATTTGAGCCGTTTATTTTCTATCCGTTGGGTCACAATTTCCAAAGGAAATGCCATCCACTCCTTTTCCTGACACGTTTGACTGGTTGTGAGCCGTTGGCTAAAAGTGTCGGTGGAATCATAACCGGTCAATTTTTTTTTTAAAAAGCCCGTAACCGGCGGATTTGTTGGATTTTCCGGCGGATTTTTAGGTATTTCCGGCGGATTTTTTAAAAAACCGCGAATTTTGAATTTCGAAAATCCGCCGGAAATGCGTAAAAATCCGCCGGAAATGACGACCCGACTCAAATCCGCCAGAAACGTCATTTCCGGTGGACTTTTTTTGAAAAAAGCGGGGGATTTGATTTTTGAAAATCCACCGGAAATCCTTGAAAATCCGCCGGAAATCACCTGATTCGCCGGAAATCCTCTAAATCTGCCGGTAAATGACATTTCCGGCGGATTTTGCCCTTTGACCGTTTGACTTCGTTTCTTCTATATATATCTCTTCTCCACTTCTTCTTCCTCACACCTCTACCAATACTCTCCTTCTCTCTACTAAATCTCTTCTTGAAATTCCTCTCTTCCTCCCTACGAATTCTCTTCTTCTCTCTACTTCATCTCTTCCTCTCTTTGGCAAATTTCTTCGATCTAAGGTATGTTTGTAACATGAGTTAATAGTTTTAGTTTTTGAATTATTTTATAATATGAGTTTGTTACTAATTGTGGTGTTGTTTGTTAAGGTATTGTTTGAGTTTGCGTTCCTCTTTTTTCCTCTTTGTTTGAGTTGGGGATATGCTTCAAGTCAGAGCCTTCTCTTCACTAGGGTTAGTTATCAAAGTAAAGTAATTAATATATAAATATATATATATATATATATATATATATATATATATATATGGATTTTTTGTTTTTAGTGTCTAAAAAATTTTTACCAACTTTTGGTCACCGTAAAATTTGGATTTTTTCTTTTAATCCTTGGTGACTTTTAATAACGCTTATTGTCGATGATTTGAAGACATGTTCCTGTGTTTCATTGTCGTGTCTTAGAAGTTGGTTTTCTCAAATCACATTTTTGGTACAATATTAAAATTACTTCACTATTTATAGTAAAATTTTGTTACAAATTTTGTTTGCAATAATAATACAAAATAATTTATATTGAAAAAACTTATTTATTAAGTTCACTTATAAATTTTATTAACAGATATTGTCTTATAAAAATTGAAATTTAAAATTAAATTTGCAATTATTATTTATAATGTTTAAATTATTAATATATAGCATTATCTAAAAATTCATTGTGTTGATAGTTTATTGATATATCAAAATAAAGTAATTAATATTTCAATATATATCAAAATATAAAGTAGTTGATAGTTTATTTGATAGTTTATTTCATTTACATTGTAGTGTTACATAGATTTTGAAATTATGGATCGTAGTTGGATGTATGATCGATTGTTTCCCGGAAGATCCGGTTTAAAGCGACGTTTTGTAGAAGGAGTAGAAGAGTTTATTTTTGGCTAAAGTGCTCTCGGGGTCCCTTATCTTTATTTAAAGTAACGATTTGGTCATTTATCTTTTTTTTGTCCCAAATCAATCTTTTATGTTTTAAATTTTTGACACATAAATCCTTTTCTGTCCCAAATCGGTCCTTTATGTTTCAAATTTTTAACACATAAATCCTTTTTTTGACACATAAATCAGCACTGTTAACGGAAAAGGATTTATGTGTCAAAAATTTGAAAGATAAAGGACTTATTTGAGACAAAAAAAACATAAAGGACTAATTCGTTACTTTAAATAAAGATAAGGGACCCCGGGAGCACTTTAGCCTTTATTTTTTGTGCTAAGTGTCATGAAGAATTTGTGCGACAAGGCGGTATTAGATGTCCGTGCTTGAAATGTTTCTTTCGATTTATAAAAAATGAAGAAGAAGTTAGACTTGATTTGTACAATAATGGGTTTAGGCCAAATTATTGGATTTGGAGTCGTCACGGGGAAGTAGGACCAGGGGTAGCTGCAGTTCCTGCGGTTAATGTTCCGGTTGAAGTAGTAGTGCCCACATCAAGTAGTTATCCAGCGACTACGACATCTGAAGGCCAAATTATACAACCGTTAGATGTTTATCAGGGAATGATATCTGACGCTGTTGGAGTAAATTTGGATTTTGAAGAACCAGAATATGATGCTGAAGAAGTTTCAAACGAGGAAGCTCAAAGGTTTTACATGTATTTGAGTGAGACAAATAAACTATTATTTCAAGGATCTAAAGACTCAAAATTATCAATGTGTGTTCGGTTGTTGGGTCTTAAGTCTCAATTTAATGTTGCTGAGTTGTGCATGGAATATATGACCAAAATGATGTTGGATGCAACCCCCATTAGAGGGCTTTGCCGCAAAGTTATTATGAAGCTAAAAGACTGGTATCGAAGCTTGGCTTAAAATCTAAAAGAATTGATTGTTGTGTGTCTGGTTACCTGCTCTATTATATCAATGAGTTTGGCATAAATGATGGAGAGTTGTCGGAATGCAAGGTGTGTGGAGAGCCACGCTATCGTGTCAGTAGAAAAGGGATGAGCAGAGGCAAACCGGTTCCACGAAAAGCAATGTTCTATCTTCCGCTTATACCAAGGCTACATAGGATGTTTACTTCAATGGAGACCGCGGGTAAAATGACGTGACGCCATCAAAATAGAAATAATTCTGGTGAATTACGTCACCCATCTGATGGTGAAGCTTGGAAGCATTTTGATCGTGTTCATCTAGATTTTGCCAGTGATCCACGTAGTGTTCGGCTTGGTTTATGCTCTGATGGTTTCACACAATATATTCAAGCCTCGGCAACACCGTATTCATGTTGGCCAGTTATTGTTACCCCATACAACCTTCCTCCATAAATGTGTATGTCTAAACCATACATGTTTTTAAATTCTATTATTCCGGGGCCAAGTAAATCCAACAGCTGGTATTGACATATATTTGCAACCTTTGATTGATGACCTAAAAAGGTTGTGGAATGGTATTTTAACTTATGATGCAGCACGCAAACAAAATTTTGTGATGATGGCGGCTTTGATGTGGACCATTAATGACTTCCCTGCCTATGGAATGTTGTCTGGATGGGGGACACATGGTAAGATGGCGTGTCCGATTTGCATGGTTGACACAAAGGCTTTTAGTCTTAAATACAGAGGAAAAACTTCATGGTTTGACTTGCACTGTAGGTTCTTACCTATGGATCACCCATTTAGAAAGTAGAAATATGCGTTCATTAAGGGAAATGTTGAAACAGCTGGACCTCCTCGTAAGTTGACACAAGAGGAAGTTTGGAATAGTGTTAGGGATATCCCTCCTGTAGAAGTCGTAGCGGTGTTGTTTCTCGTCTAGATGGCTATGGACAATGGCACTATTGAGACACAATCTCGATGTCATGCATATAGAGAGGAATTTTTTGACAACATATTTAACACTGTCATGAACGTGAAAGGCAAAATGAAAGACAATGAGAAAGCTAGGAAAGATATAGACACTACAAGAAAATCGACGATTTCCGACAGCATTTTTCGTCGCAAATGCAGCGATTTTCGTCGCAAATTGACGTTTCCGACGGACAAAAAGCCGTCGCAAAATCGCTCGTCGCAAATCGTTTCTGACGGATTTTTTGGTCGCAAATGTCTCCGTCGCAAAGTCGTCGGAAATTCGTCGTAAATTTTCGTCGTAAATTTTCGTCGCAAATTCCGTCGAAAAAAAACACCATTTCCGACGGAAATTTCCGTCGGAAATCCGTCGCTAATTTTAAAAAAATAAATAAAAAAAATAAAATCATACATCCAAAAAGCTATACTAGTTATGGATTTTATTCTTTCACACAACAAAATCTTTTTCAAATTTAAATACCACACATGTTACAGCATGAACTCCAATCAATGAACTTAGCAGCATTTGGAAGTTTATCAATCTGTTATGAATTTATAATAATAGATTGTTACATATGTTACAGCATGAACTCCAATCAGAAATTACATGTTAAAAACTCCAAAAATTCTAGACAAATGAATTATTATGCATAAACTTGGAGCAGCTTAAATATTCATTCAATATTCTCAAGAATCCAAACAAATTAAGCTATTCAGGTTTAAAGTATAAGTCTCTGCAGCTCATAAGATCACATAACAGCTGTCATACCCCAATTCTGTCCGGCTTAGGTCAAAACCCTAATTTCCACAAAAAGATAAATAAATTGAAGAGCGAAGAGCCTTATGCACTGCATTTCGGATCCTAGAAGGCATTCCAAGGTTCTTGAAATCATTTTTAGAGTTGGAACGCATTTTCCGGACAAATTAGGGTTTTAGCGCCAAAAAGGGTATTTTGGTCAATTATAACGGTTTTTTTTCCTCTCGCTTTCAAAAAGGCTCAAAAATATGTATAATTAAAAATAGAAATCTGAAATGAAAATAAAAAAATGAATAACAAAATAATATTGGATGCTTATTGTATTTTTAGAATTAGGGCTAATTCCTTTTTAGGTGTTTTTGCTTTTATCCATTTTTGGCCAAAGTAAGCACCAATTTCACAAGCAAACAACCTCCCTCACTCCACCCTCATGCTCCACGCCTCCCTTCACTTCAGCCCCATCAAGTGTACATCACAAAAAAGTCTTTCATCATGACAAGCACACCTTTGAGTCCAATAACATTCAATACACAACATATTTTTACCTTCCTTCTCTCTACACCACTAAATACACACTAATTTCTTCACCTCCTTCACTCCATCCTCATGCTCCACGCCTCCCCTCACTTCAGCCCCCATCAAGTGCACATCACAAAAAAGCCTTTCATCATGACAAGCACACCTTTGAATCCAATAACATTCAATACACAACATATTTTTACCTTCTTTCTCTCTACACCACTAAATACACACTAATTTCTTTATTTCCCTCTCACAACCTTAAACCCATTAGATCTTTGGCCTCCCAAGGATTTGAATAAGAACAACTCACTTCTCTCCTCTCCAAAGAGGGAACCAAGGCCGTAGCCCCTCTCCCCTCACTCACTTCCTCTTGTTTTTTTTCTTTCATCTCAAAGAAACCTTCCCATTTCTCCTACACCAAAAAACCCAAACACCACCATCTCACTTCATTCTCATCCCTCTTTCATATATCTTCTCCATTTTCTATTCAAGATAAAACATCATCATCAAGGAAGGTTTTCATCAAGCTTTTTTTTTGGGTTGGAGTTGAAGTTCCTTGGAGGTTCTTGTTGATTTGGTTTCTATTTTCTTCATCTCATTGCATTTTCTAGCTTGGATTTGAGGTAAAAACTTTCAAACCCTTGCATCATTTTCAATCTTTTTTTTGCATTAAAACCCATTTTCCTCTTCACTTTGCATTTCACATATCATCATCATTTTGTTTAAGATGTAGCTTGTTGTTGTTGGTGAGAGGAGCCTTAAACACTATTGACAAGCACTTAGGGAGGCTTGGGTGTTTAAAGTGCCTCTCACTCTTGAATAAATTGAGTCATGTTGTTTTGTGTTGATTTTTTTGCATTTGTTGTGAAATAAAATTGTTGTTTCATGTGTTGTTAGGTTCGCATATCCTATTAAAGTTAGCTTTAATTTGATTTTGTTGTTTCTCTATGCTTGATGGGGCTTAATCATGTTGTAGATACTTGATTTTAGTGTTTTCATGCTTAGATACTTCGTTAAGGTTTGCAAATTTCTTTTCTCACATAGATTTCGCACAAAGGAAAGAGTTTGATAATAAATATTGATTTGAGGCTTTAGTGTTTAAATTATGTGATTAATTGTTCCTAAATCTTGTTAGTATCTTTTGCTTGCTTGATTTTGGGAGTTTGATGAATAAATTTATGGTTTGACTATGTATTGGTTTTGCAAGTCATGAAGAATAAATAGAGTTTTTATATGTTTGCTTATTGTCTCAAGTTGATGATAGGCAATATGATTCTCACTTGTGCTTAGTGCACCTTGCCTAAAGTGATGAGGATTGTTCTATATGATTCAACCCTTTTAGTTTATATGTTGTTTAAGTTGATGATTGGCAAGAAGATTCACACTTGTGCACTTGCGCACACTAATTTAAGTATTGAGGATTGACCAAAGTGATTCAACATGCTTTGGTGTTTTGATTGTTAAGATGACTTGCTTGTTTAGGGTTTGCCAATGATCATGCTTGAGGCTACTCTTTTGAATTCATTTGTGCCTACCACTTCCTTGTCTACTCCCATGTGGAATCATTAATACTTAGATAGGCCCATTCCTCACATTGCATCTTCCACTAGATGTGCATTTAGATTCCCTTGCGTTTTGTAGAAATATTTGAGTATGGTTCTCGCCTAGCATCTTCCACTAGATGTGCATTTAGGTTCAATCTTGCCCACTCTTGTATTTTTGCTTAATTCCCAATTCAAGTTCCTTCTTTGCCTATTTATGTGTTGTGGTCTAACATGTGTAGTCTAGGCTAATATTTGCTCAAGAATTCAAATGAGATTGTTACTTGCCTAAGGATTCGATTTGCATTCATTGCTTTCTTTTCTAAACGGCCTAGCATGAAAATGGTGACTAGTGACAATCACCCATAACCTTTGTTAGTTTGGTTGTCCTAAGAGCCTAAATTTCAAAAAAAGGATGTTTTCATATGCATAAGCTACTTGTGATAATCACCCATAACCTTTGTTAGTTTGATTATCATGAATGCTTTCAATTTCAAAAGATATTTTCGTAAGCATCAAAAGTCATAGCGAGTGTTAGTGATGATCACCCATAACCCTTGTTAGTTTGATCATCATGAGCGCCCCTCCCTTTTCAAAACCAAAGCAAAAAGACTTTCACTTTCAAGGCTCGTTAGAACTACGTCGCTTTGATTCCCATTTGGGATACGTAGGAGCGAGTCACATTCTCGTCAAGCGCAACCATAAAAAAGTTTAGCATTTGCATAAAAAAAGAGTTATCTTCATGACAAAAAAGAATCACTTTTGCAAACCAAGATCATTTTCAGAACAAAAACATTTTCCTTTCTAAAATCATTTTCAAGCCATTGTCGCTAGTGGCTAATCAGAACTTTTGTTCGTCTAGCCATTGGCGACGATGTCTTTTCCCCAAAAGAATAACAAATGATGATCCATCATGACCTTTGTTAGATTGATCATCGTGCAAACCAATCTCTTTCGAAAATCACCTTCAAAAAAGATAATAAAAAATGAGTTGTTATTGATAGTCTATCAGAACCTTTGTTCGTTTGACTAGCGGTACAACTCTTTTTTGAGTATTTAGTAGTGATTCATCATAGCCTCTGCTAGTTTAATCATTCGCTAATGCTCGTCCTATTTCGAAAACTCACTAAAAAAGATAAAAAAACAAAAAACTTTTCAAAAAGACAAAGAAGAACTACGTAGCTTTGAGTTCTCCATCGCACCGGGAGATACGTAGGAGCGGGCCATGTCCCGTCAAGTGTTTTTTTTCTAAAAACTCATTTTCCCCCTTTTTTCATAATAAGTAAAGATTTTCATTAAGAATTTTTCAATAAGAAGTAGAGAGGCAAAATTAAGTATTTTCAAGTCAACACACTAAAACTACACATTTAATTAAAGGTTCCCTCACAGTAGAGAGGACGTGTGGGGTGCTAACACCTTCCCTGCGCGTAACCGACCCCCGAACCCTATTCTCTAGTTTCGCAAGACCAATCGCTTTCCAAAAAAGGTTTTCCTAATATTTTCCTTAATAAATATTGGTGGCGGCTTCATTGTCTTAGGAAAAGTTGTGAACGAGGAAGGTTCTCCCTCGAGGACTTTTTCGGGCGCAACAGCTGGCGACTCCACTAGGGACTAAAAAAAACATTTTTTTCAAAAGTGGGTCAAGCCTAATTAATTAAGTGTGTTGGTTTGTGGGATTGATTTGAACATCTTGCTTTGCCTCTATTCTTCCTCTTTTTCAGAAGCATGTTGCATCCATATGCATTCTTCTTCTATGTTTGCTCTTGTTTAATATAATAGATAGTTACTTCTATTGTTGTCGGCACCCTAGATTAGTTGTATTTGATTGGTATTGAACCCTAGGGAAGACGACATGTTATTGCTTTCTATTGTCTGGACTGTTCTGGATTTTCATTTGCAGGTGAGGTAGTTTTTAAGGAAATGCCCTTCGCACACACACACTTGTACCTTGAGATTATATGATTAAAGAAAGAGACCATAACCCAGGTCTGTTAGGGTACCTTAGGATGAGTGGATTCGAGTAGTGGGAGCCCATCAGGACCTTTGTCCGTTTGGCTACTCGCGAAAGTTTCAATCAGAGTTGTGCTCTCTCATGATGCTTCGTATCTAGCAGTTTGCTGCATTTACGGGGACTTTCATGAGAGGGACTGTGACTCTGATGACCTTTGTGAGAGTGTGAATAGAGCTACATGAGAAGATTATCCCTAAAATACCTTAGATCATAGGTTCTACCCCCTTTTAGGTCACAAGGGCTTTCCAAATTGTGTGTTGCATCGTTGCATTCAGTTCAATCAATTTTTCCTTCAAAATTTTTGAAAATCAAAAAAGATATGCTTTCCCTTTTCAATAAACGCCTATATGAGGTGGCATATAGTGTGAAAATTTTCAAATCACCACCTGTAAATATCCTCTTTCTGCAAAAACACAAAAAAAAGGCATCATTGCATCATTACATCATCGCGTCATTTGCATTAAATAAAGTTCCAATTTTGAAAAAAAATTATTCATCTTGCATTTCATTTCATTGCAGAAAAGTGAAAAAACAATGATCATCTGCATAGCTTAAGCATTTCGTGTATAATCAAAAAAGAAGAAAAAGCTCTTCGCCAAGTTTCATCCAAAACAAGACATTCATGCATAAGCATTATTTCAAAAAAGACACAGTAGAACTACGTAAGCTTTGATTCCTCATTACAATGGGGATACGTATGTTGCACCCCGAAAAATCCCGATTTGGGTTTCTCAATGTACAACGTGGAAAAATTTTGAAGCCGCCACCAATATTTTAATTTTAAGACCAAAACATTGAAAAAAGGTCTTTTGGACAAGGCGGATGGTCTTTTGAAAACTAGAGATATAGGTTCGGGGGTCGATTACGTGCGAGGAAGGTGTTAGCACCGCGCACGTCCTTTCTACCGAAAGGGAACCTCTAATTAAATGTGTGGTTTTAACGTTTGATTTGAAAAATACCTAGATTTGCCTATTTATTTCTTGTTTGAAGATGAATGAGAAAACTTAATGAAATTTTATTGTTGGTGAGAAAGGGGGGAAAAAGAAAGAGTTTTAGAAAAAAGTGCTTGACGGGACATGGCCCGCTCCTACGTATCTCCAGGTGCGATGGAGAATTCAAAGCTACGTAGTTCTCGGGTTTAGTTATCTTTGAAAATCAGGGCTAAACAAAGATTTTTTTTAAGAGTGTGCTTGACGGGACAGAACCCCGCTCCTACGTACCCTCACTGGAAGAGGGATCAAAGCTTCGTAGTTCTCGGTTGTCTTTTTGAAAAGTTTTTGTTTTTTATCTTTTTTAGTGAGTTTTTTGAAATAGGACGAGCATTAGCAAATGATTAAACTAGCAGAGGCTATGATGAATCACTACTAAATACTCAAAAAGAGAGTTGTACCGCTAGTCAAACGAACAAAGGTTCTGATGGACTATTGATAACAACTCGTTTTTATTATCTTTTTGAAAGTGATTTTCGAAGGAGATTGATTTGCACGATGATCAAACTAACAAAGGTTATGATGGACCATCGTTTATTATTCTTATGAGAAAAGGACATTGCCACTAATAGCTAAACGAACAAAGGCTCTGATGAGCTACTAGCAACAATGGGTTTGAAAATGATTCCTTTTGTTTGTTTTATGAAAATGATTTGTTTATGGTTGCGAAAAGGATTTTTATTTGTTGCGCTTGACGAGAACGAGACTCGCTCCTACGTATCCCAAATGGGAATCAAAGCGACGTAGTTCTAAAGAAAATGTTTTTTTGAAAAGGGTTTGGAAGGGGAAGAGCTTTCATAATGATCAAGCAAGCGAAGGCTTTGAGTGATCATTACTAATAGCCCTTGATGGCGTTCATGACAATCAAACAAGCCAAGGCTTTGAGTGATAGTCACTAATAACTCGCATTAAATGGAAAAGAGTTTGAAAGATTTTTGGAAAAAGGGTGAAGTTATTATCAATGATTGGTTACAAAGTTCAAGCACATTCAATAATCACGGAATCATGCATATGTTGAACATTAATTAAGACTAAACATGCCAATATGATCAAAAGACCCACTTATCTAGGATGCAAGATAAAGTTCTCAAAGCAAATGTGTGTGTGTAGGAAGGGGTGTATTTACCCTAATGACTCTATGCTACAACATGCATGTAGACTTACGTCTTCATTAGGAGGTCATACACATGGATGGAATGGCATATAATTGAATCAAGACATTTAAAATGCATCAAAAACAAGCAAGCAATTGGTCATAGGCATAGAATGATCTTAATTAAACTAAGGAACATATGAGCAATGATTTCTCAATAACATGAACAAAAGGGGAGATTGCATCAAGGCCAAGGTAAACCTATCCTTTGCATTCATGAATAAGTGCGCAAAGGCTATTAACACAATCAAAGAGGAGGGAGCATCAAGGTTTTGGGTAACCTATCCTTTGCAATACCCCATGGACCTTAAACCATAAACCTAACTATCTCATCTTTTATTCATTAAGAAGTTAAAAGGGGAAGGTTGAATCATCTAAAACCATCCTCACCACTTAGAATATGATGCACTAGGCATAAGCGGGAATCATATGATTTATCCTCGACAGTGGACAATAATAAAATTAGAATACAAGAGCAAGTAAATAAACACTAAAGCTAAGTTGAATCACATAGGGCAATCCTCTCACTTTGAGAAAAGTGCACTAGGCACTAGTGAGAATCAACTTGCCTATCATCAACAACTTACAATAATTAAACTAAGACACAAAGGTAAATGAACACAAAAACTAAATTGAATCCTTTCTAGCAATCTTCACCACTTGGATCAAGGTGCACTAGGCACTAGTGGGAATCATGTTGCTAGGTCATCAACAAACAACAATTCCCACGATTAAACAAAGAAGGCTCATAAACAAGGTTGAGTCATATCTTGCAATCCTCTCACTTAAATTATGATGCTCTAAGCACAAGCGAGAATCAAGTTGCAAAATCATCAACAAACAATAAACAAATGAAAATGCAAAGATTAAATAAACACACAAATAAGTTGAATCACCTAGAGCAATCCTCCCACTTTGAGCAAAGTGCACTAGGCACTAGTGGGAATCAACTTGCCTATCATCAACAATGAACAATAAGCAAATTAAAATGCAAAGATTAACTAAACACACAAATAAGTTGAATCACCTAGAGCAATCCTCCCACTTTGAGCAAAGTGCACTAGGCACTAGTGGGAATCAACTTGCCTATCATCAACAATTTACAACAAGCAAATTAAGACATCAAAAATGAATGGACACATAAACTAAATTGAGTCATTTCTAGCAATCTTCACCACTTAGGTTAAGGTGCACTAGGCACTAGTGGGAATCATATTGCTAAATCATCAAACAACAAAAGTAACATTTAACACTAAAAATGAAATACTAATAACAAGATTAAACATCACTAAACAAAGAACAACAACAAAATCAACTTGGAAATATTTTTAGATCTATAAGCATGTGAACCAAAGGAAACATAGATCCACATTTTATTTAATAAAGAAAACAACAAAATTAACACAAAGCAACATAGATCTATTTTTTTGCAAGGATTTATATGATTAAGCAAGGAAGCACAACAAAATCATATCAACCCTGATTTTTTCATGATATGCGAAAATGCTAGAGCCCATAGACAACAATTTATTTATGAAATCTAGTGCATAATATGTAAGGATGCAAGAATAACTCCTTCAAGGCCAAGGACCCATCTCAAACACCCAAAGCTCCCTAAGTCTTTGTCAAAATGTTTGAAATGGATCCTCAAAGCAAACAACAATCAAGAAGGAGTTTGGAGTAGAGGAGAAATTATGCAAGAAAATTAAATATGAGGTGCAAAGCTTCAAGGATTACCTCAAAGTTACAATGAAATGAAGAAGGAGATGATAAGCTCAAAAATTACTAGCCCTTAGCAATTTGATGATGCAACCTTGAAGAGAATGGAAGGAAAGATGGTGATCTAACAAGAAAATGGAGGATTGGTGGTTGATTTTTGAAGAAAATATATGGAAGAGGGGAGGGAAGGGGGACGGTTTTGATGAGGGAGGAGAGGGGGAGGAGGTGTGCTAGGGTTTTGTGTAGGAGAATGAGAGGCTTATGAGAAGCAAAAAAGAGAGTGACCTTAGGTGTGGGAATGAGGGAGTATTTATAGGATGAAATTAGGTCTAAGGGTAGTTTAGTCTTTGTGATTTTGATGTGCTCTAGGATTGAGCTTTGATTTGAATGGAGGGTGGAGATGCATCATCACATGGATTGAGGGTGTTGAAGAAACACAAAAATGTGAGAGATATGGAGAATGGGGGGCGAATATTAGGGGAAAGAAAAAGGAAAAGAAAAATGAATTTCTTATTTTAGAAGAGATATTTTATGTGAAGTAGGGTTAAGGGCATTTTAGGGGAGAATTGTTACCAAAGAGGGAACTTTGGGTTTTCTTATGAATAGGTTAGTGTAAGTGAGTGGAGTAATTTACCAAAGAGGGTATAATGGAAGAGTGTGGAAGAAATTGGAGAGAGAGAGAGAGAGAGAATTCGTAGGTGGGGGGAGGAAGAGAGAAAAAAAAACTTGTTTTTTGGTCTTTTGTCTTATTGAAGACACTTCCCTTTTTTGTTTTTGAAATTGAAATTTTTGGGCATGGGAAATAATGGGAATGCAACTATTGAAAATGTGTTACATGCTTTTGGGCACCATAAAATATTCCCTCTAGTCACCTATGACAATAAAAATTGTCACTTAAAAATTGAGGAATATTTAATAGTCCCTTTTTATTTTTCTATGCACTAAAATGAAAAAATACATTTTTAATTATTTTGACTAGGGTTTTCTTCCTAAAAAATTGTACAAAAATTATCCTTGATAGAATAAAAACGTACTTTTTGAGGATGTGCATTTTTTGCGAGAAAATCATTTTTTGCGAAAAATGACCAAAATGCCCTTTTTGACCCTAAAACCCTAATTTGCCTAAAAAGTGCATTCCAACCCTAAAAATGATTTTAAAGACCTTGGAATGACTTCTAGGACCCAAAATGCAATGCATGATGCTTTTCATTCTATAATTCATTTATTTATTATTTTTGGGGAAAATTAGGGTTTTGACCTAAGCCGGACAAAATTGGGGTATAACAACGTAGGAGCGAGTCATACCCCGTCAAGCACATTTTTCTAAAGCCTCTTTTTTTCCAGTAAATCATTTGCATCTCCAAATAGTTTTCAAAATCATGTTCCAAAACTAAAAATGAAAAAATGAAAAGTTTCCAATGCATGCATCTTCTCTAAACAAAGAAAAAAATAGAAAAGCTCTTCATGTAAAAGCTCAATGAGTAAAAGTGCACCTTCGAATGACGAAGGGTAATATCTCAAATTTGTTTGTGCACTACAAATTTGAGATGTTACTCTGCGATATCGGGGCACTTTGACCCTATCAAGTGAGGTTTGTTTCCAAATGTCGAAACATTTCAGTATATTGTGTGAAGTATCGAGTCAGGATCCACTCAATGTTTCATGCAAGTTACTCAGAGTAACGACAATTGGTTGCCTCACATCATCATTTGCATACATCCTTGCATTACCTAAAACAAAATTTTCAAAAAAAAGGGGGGCAAAAAGCAAAACTTTCAAAAAATCATCATAGTCTTTTCTTTTACCGGGCTACATGAGGTGATGTTCCCAAAATTTCAGTCACCAAACCCGAAAAAATGTTTTCATCTTATTTTTTCACATGCATGTCAAGTCGCATTATCGCCGTCAATTTTCATATAAAGACATCATTTGCATTGCATAAAACAAAAACTTGATAAAATTCATACATGCATTTTTCTCTATCTCATTTAGGTTTGTCAGGAGTGCATTCTCCGCACGTGTGCGTCTCCATTCACTAAGGCTTTCTTTTCCCTATTTTCTCGAAAGATCCAAAAATCGTGTCTTATTAGGAGCGCGTCTCGTGCATTATTGTTGTCCTTTTTCACACATCATGAAAAATAATACACTAATCTCTCATTTTGCATGCATTTCCATTCAATAAAAACCATGTCTTCCCACGCATGTTTTTTTTTGTGAGTATCATGCATTTCATGGCACAAGAAATGAAAACAAGAAAGCATCTCATTCATGATCATTAATAAAAATCATCATCAAATTTATTCAAAATGTAGCATTCATGCACCATTTCATTAACCTCATCACTCTGGTTCAAATACATCATTCCTCCATACATGCATCTTTCAAAAAGGAAGGGGCATTGGCATTTGATACTTTGCCTTGCCTCTAAAAAAAACATCATTTAGAAAAAAGCATCATTCCTGCATCTTTCATCATTCGAAAGAAAAAGGGGGCATCGGCATTTCATATCTTGTCTTGCCTCTATAAAAATCATTTTGAAAAGAAGCAGCATTCTTGCATCATTCATCATCCAAGGATGCATTGGCATTTCATATTTCGTCTTTCATAAAAAGAAAGCATCAAAAAAAAAGAAAAAAAAAACTTTTAGAATAATCACACTTTTCAAGTGAATATGCTTTCATGCATTTCATTTTCATCATGTATACATCATAATGCTTTCATCCATGCATTGCGTACAACAAAAATGTTGTGATGAGAGACGAGATGTTCTTGCAAAGTAATCTTTCCTTTTTGGAAAAGTTTACCCTCACTCATTTGCAAACTCAAGGTGTTCCAAGACACTCAGTTTTTTCACAAAAAAAAAAAAAACATTACATCTCATCCATTCCATGATAAAAGACTGAAATAGTGTATCAAAGAAAAAACAAATTTTTAACTGATGTTAACTCTCTGTGAAGCATTCTTCTAATGAGCGTGCATGCTATGAGTACATTCTCTTGTTTGAGTCCGTTGGTTTTCCTCCCTTACCACAGTTTCCCGTCCAAGTCTAGTCCCGCCCCGTCCACCCATAAAGTGCATATTCTCCCCATCAGTGCGTATTTGACTTTTGGTTCATTCTAATGCTTTAAGTCCTCCATGCTGGGGCAAGTCTGTGATCATTAATTCCCCTTGATTAATATCATATTCCTTCAGTGCAAGTCTCTCAAAAGAAATAATAATAATAATAATAATAATAATAATATAATAAACAAGAAAACAAGCTCGCTAGGTTGAAAACGCGCAAAGGGCGGCCTAGGCAAAAAGGAGCGCCCGGTGGACTGAAAACTCGCAAAGAGCGGTCCAGGCAAAAATTAGGGCACAAAAAAGGAAAAAAGAGCAAACACATGAAGATAGATAAATTATTGTTCTAAAGTTAAGTCTTATAGAAATAAGCAACCGGGATTTGAAATGAAGTTTGGCCATCTCCTCAAAAACCCCAAAATCCCAGAAAGTCCCTTTCCTACCCATCTTGAGCCAAGAAAAACCAAAATCCAAAGATCACCCTAGGCAAGGATCACCCCAAACAAAAAAACAGAGCATCACTTTTCATCAGCTCACCCGAGTCAAAGAAGGAAAAGAATCATAAAACAAAAAAAAAGAAAAAAAAAGGGGAAAAGAGAAAATCAAAAAAAAGGGGATTCAAAAATAAAAATCCCAAAACAAAAGAAAATACAAAAGAAATGTAAGTGGTGAGCTGGTACATGTTACCACAAAATACAAGAGATCCTTGTCTAAATAAACCTTCAAACACTTCATCATTCCAACACCTGGTTCCATAAACCTTCAAACACTTCCTTTGGCCTCAACATCAAACCCCTTAGTCAATCTACCATGAGACACGAATTTGCTTTAACAGAGCCCAAACAAGCCCAATAACCATCTTCCTCATTGACCATTAACCGTCAATCAACGCCAAACAAAACTCATCCTCCCATTAGCCTCAAACACTTCATTAAGCCTAACCCTCCTTCCTCCACAAAACACCACAATCCCGAAAAGTCCATTCCGATCAATGACCGGTTGCTTTTGGTCTCTCAAATTCTAATCTTAGGACGAACAAGCTTATCTATGTACAATGTGTTTGCTCAAAAGAAAAACAAACGATCAGAAAAAAGAAAGCTGATCAAGAAAGAATAAACCCTCAGAAAAGAGAGAACTGAGGAAACAAAAACGAACAGTCAGAAAAAAAAGAAAGCTGACAAAATAAAAAAAGAGGGACTTGCACTCCAAAACACATTCAAGATGCATTAAAACAAGGTTTAGTGATCACCAGGTAAGGATTCTTTCGCACCAAAAGTCAAGACATCAGTAGAGAACCAAAGATTTGCGCTGAGAATACCACTCAGACCCAAAAGCTGGGGCATTCTCTTCACCACCCACACACCCTAATCTTGGGAAAGTCTGTTCAATGCCCATCCCATGTCACTCCAGTTGTCAATGTCATTCCAAAGTGGGGCAAGTGCATTCCCATTCCTTCACCTCATTCATTCCCATAAAAACCTCACCGGGGAAATCTCTCAACTCACTATCCTAAACAAGACCTTGTCATTCTGATTGGGGCAGCTTTGTCCTTGTTGTGACTGGGGCAACGTCAAATTCTGTGGGTTGAAGCAAAACCCCTTTCATTCCAGCTTTCATCCCAAGAGCCGAAGTGTTCCCAATTCATCATCTTCTACACCCCTAGTTGTTGTCACCACTAGACAGGGGCAAGTTATTCACTCGTCGAGGACCTGAATTGGGGCAATCTTGTATCTCTTGGTCCCTCATAAGCTTCGGCAATAACCGTGTCTGTCATTCCTTCACTTGCCGTAAATGTCCATGCCCTAAACCAATTCCAAGTTAACTGACTCATTCATTCACATTTGCACTCCTATGCATGCTTACTAGATAATGCTTCAAAGGAGGGAACACAAGTTGTTTACGTGATATCTAAAATTCAGTCATCATGGAAAGAAAGAGAAAACAAGCGAGGTTGTTTGTAAATAAAAACCTTGAGAACACCAGAGTTTGAATCAAGTTCAATTTTTCAACAGAATGGTCAATAATCATCTCAACTCCTTACATTCAAAAGTCTCGCATCTCATCATCACAAAAATTGGGGCAAGTGCATTCCCATTCCTTCACCTCATTCATTCCCATAAAAACCTCACCGGGGAAATCTCTCAACTCACTATCCTGAACAAGACCTTGTCATTCTGATTGGGGCAGCTTTGTCCTTGTTGTGACTGGGGCAACGTCAAATTCTGTGGGTTGAAGCAAAACCCCTTTCATTCCAGCTTTCATCCCAAGAGCCGAAGCGTTCCCAATTCATCATCTTCTACACCCCTAGTTGTTGTCACCACTAGACAGGGGCAAGTTATTCACTCGTCGAGGACCTGAATTGGGGCAATCTTGTATCTCTTGGTCCCTCATAAGCTTCGGCAATAACAATGTCTGTCATTCCTTCACTTGCCGTAAATGTCCATGCCCTAAACCAATTCCAAGTTAACTGACTCATTCATTCACATTTGCACTCCTATGCATGCTTACTAGATAATGCTTCAAAGGAGGGAACACAAGTTGTTTACGTGATATCTAAAATTCAGTCATCATGGAAAGAAAGAGAAAACAAGCGAGGTTGTTTGTAAATAAAAACCTTGAGAACACCAGAGTTTGAATCAAGTTCAATTTTTCAACAGAATGGTCAATAATCATCTCAACTCCTTACATTCAAAAGTCTCGCATCTCATCATCACAAAAATGTTTATCTCATGCATCTAGGCATTTCAATATATTCATTATAGCATATGCATCAAAGCATTACATTTGCACTTTCACATTTTGTGCATTCATCACATAGCAAAAAGGAAAAACGTTCCACGTCAGTTGCACCATATTAATACTAGCATTTCATAGAGGAAAATAGTAAAAAAGAAAAAGCAGAAATCTTTTCATTGCATTGGCATCATATTAATGTTCGCACTTCATAAAAAGGAAAAGAACAAAATCATTCCATGTCATTCACCATTCCACAAGATACTAATCATTGCATGCACCATTGCATCATCAAAATTCTTCAGACCATTAGATCGATACAGACATATGTTGACCCATAAACTAGACCTTTGCGTCCATAATTCAAAGCTACTCCCTTGATCCCAAGCGATCCTCATTTCATGTCTCCTCATTCATTGCTTTTTCATTAGCACATCCAGTGTTGACTCTCACTCGCAAACTCCTAACAAACAACAAAAAGAACAGAAACATTCCTTGTCATCCAGAATTCCACATCATTCATCATTTCGCAAGCATTCCTTTGTCATTCAATTATCAAACATTAAAGCGGCGCATTTGCATTATATTAACGTTAGCATTTCCATAAAAGAAAAAGAACAAAAATCATTGCATCAAACATCAGAGCATTGCATCATATTAATGTTTGCATTTCATTTGAAGAAGCAAAAAGAAACAGACAGAAGTTAGAACAGGAGCATTCCATTCATCGAAGCATCAATCACCGCATACACTTGCATTCAAACATCAAAGCATTATGTTGATATTTGTGTAACAGCCCAGGTCCACCGCAGCGGCCAACCCGGTCCCACTGTTACCTCACAGTCTTCTCTACCCCTCTTGTAGAGTTTTTGCCTTCCGTGGGAATCGAACCTTGCACCTGAGGCATAAGTGCAAGTTAAACCCCCTTCCCACTACCAATTGAGCGCGCGCTCAATTGGTAGTGGGAAGGGGGTTTAACTTGCACTTATGCCTCAGGTGCAAGGTTCGATTCCCACGGAAGGCAAAAACTCTACAAGAGGGGTAGAGAAGACTGTGAGGTAACAGTGGGACCGGGGTGGCCGCTGCGGTGGACCTGGGCTGTTACAATTTGCATTTCATAAACTACAAGGAAGAAGCAGATACAAAAGAACAAAAGCATTCCATAATATTCAAGACATCAATCTTGGCATATGTTTGCATTACATGTGTCATTCATTGCATTGCTAAGCAAATGCGGATGAACACAAAATGTTAATCCTCATGCCTAGTTCCAAGAATCAACACTTCAGGTGTCAGTCTTCAATCTAATTCTCAAGATAGTCATCCTGGACTTGTCAGTCTCAAAATCTCATTCCCAGTCGCTCCTTCAGTTCGGAGTTCAAATGCTCTTTCAGTTTAGAGTTCAGCCGCTCCTTCAGTGCGGAGTTCAAATGCCCTTGGGTCCCAAGTGGTTCATTAAAAGCACGCTAAGTGTTCAGTTACTGCTTTCCTTCTAGCAAACCAAGCATTCATCATCATTGCAACAGACATCAAATCAATTTTCAAAATACAAAATCGCTTTCAATAAAACAAAAAAGAACCAAAGATTCATCATCCCATCAAACATCAAAGCAATACAGTTGCATCACATCAATACTTGCATCTCATAGAAGAAAAGAAAGCTAAAGCATCCCATGTCATTCATCATTTCATGTTATCCAATATTCACATTTCATAGGAAAAAGGCAAAGAAGAAAAAGTTTTCCATTGCATGTCATCTGCCATTTCATCAAAACACAAGAGCATTACATATCATCAAACACCAAAACTTTGCATTCGCATACCCATGATTCTTAAAAGAGCAAGAAAGAGAGAAGCCAAAAGAGAGAAAAGAGAAGAGCCAAGAGAGCAACAAAAAGAAAAGAAAAGAAAGAAAAAGAAAAAAGAGAAGCTAGAGAAAGAGAAAAAGGCATATAGGAACAGGAGAAAATCATGCACTCATCAGACATAAACAAAAGAAAAAGAAAATCATTCATTGCATACAGACGGGAGAAGAAAAGGAAAATCATCGCATTCATCAAGCATATAAGAACAGTAGAAAATCATGCATTCATCCGACATAGACAAAAGAAAAAAGAAACTCATTACATTTACATTCATCATAAGAAAAAGAAAACCGCAATCATGGCATTTGCATTGCATGCATTTGTTCATTTTCAGCTGCAGGTACAAAGAGAGGATGAGCACTTCGGTGTTATCCCTCGCCTCCATATTCCAGAAAATGCTCCCCCAAATTGGGAGAGTTCAAAAAAAAGCAGAAAAGAAAAGAAAGAAAGAAAAGGAAAGAGAGCGCTCAGGCGCGCATTGCGGATTGGAGCCCAGAGAGATCATTGCTCCCTTCTGCCCAGGTCTCACATCGTGTACGAGCAACGCGATGGACCGCAGCCCCATGTGAGGTTCAACGGAATAGTTGTATCAGCCTAAGATACAGTGGACGTCGTGCATTGATCTGTATATCAGTTCCGGAGCTGATAACGATCCCCCCGGTCGCTCGAAAGACCAACAGGAAGAGCGTGCTCCTCAAAGCCACGTGCAAACTCGAATTCGTCAAGAGTTCGTTTAAGGATTACAGGTTTTAGGCGGCCTGGGCAATTTACCGTTTTTTGCACGCCAAGTGCCCATTTTACCTTTTCTGTCTGCACGCCAAGTGCCCATTTTACTTTTCTGCCTGCACGCAAGTGCCCATTCTACCTTTTCTGTCTGCACGTCAGTGTTCATTTACTGTTTTCGCATCAACACGAAAGTGTCTATCTTTCCAAAAACAAAAAAAAGGGGGAAATTCGGGTTTCTCCAAATGGACAAAATTGGTATAATTTCTGAATTCTTTATTTCTATTTTACCTTCGAAATATGTCTCGCGCAATTCATATTTCTTGGTAAAATCCAAATAAAGAGGGGCAGCTGTCATACCCCAATTTTGTCCGGCTTAGGTCAAAACCCTAATTTCCACAAAAAAATAAATAAATTGAAGAGCGAAGAGCCTTATGCACTGCATTTCGGATCCTAGAAGGCATTCCAAGGTTCTTGAAATCATTTTTAGAGTTGGAACGCATTTTCCGGACAAATTAGGGTTTTAGCGCCAAAAAGGGTATTTTGGTCAATTATAACGGTTTTTTTTCCTCTCGCTTTCAAAAAGGCTCAAAAATATGTATAATTAAAAATAGAAATCTGAAATCAAAATAAAAAAATGAATAACAAAATAATATTGGATGCTTATTGTATTTTTAGAATTAGGGCTAATTCATTTTTAGGTGTTTTTGCTTTTATCCATTTTTGGCCGAAGTAAGCACCAATTTCACAAGCAAACAACCTCCCTCACTCCACCCTCATGCTCCACGCCTCCCTTCACTTCAGCCCCATCAAGTGTACATCACAAAAAAGCCTTTCATCATGACAAGCACACATTTGAGTCCAATAACATTCAATACACAACATATTTTTACCTTCCTTCTCTCTACACCACTAAATACACACTAATTTCTTCACCTCCTTCACTCCATCCTCATGCTCCACGCCTCCCCTCACTTCAGCCCCCATCAAGTTCACATCACAAAAAAGTCTTTCATCATGACAAGCACACCTTTGAATCCAATAACATTCAATACACAACATATTTTTACCTTCTTTCTCTCTACACCACTAAATACACACTAATTTCTTTATTTCCCTCTCACAACCTTAAACCCATTAGATCTTTGGCCTCCCAAGGATTTGAATAAGAACAACTCACTTCTCTCCTCTCCAAAGAGGGAACCAAGGCCGTAGCCCCTCTCCCCTCACTCACTTCCTCTTGTTTTTTTTCTTTCATCTCAAAGAAACCTTCCCATTTCTCCTACACCAAAAAACCCAAACACCACCATCTCACTTCATTCTCATCCCTCTTTCATATATCTTCTCCATTTTCTATTCAAGATAAAACATCATCATCAAGGAAGGTTTTCATCAAGCTTTTTTTTTGGGTTGGAGTTGAAGTTCCTTGGAGGTTCTTGTTGATTTGGTTTCTATTTTCTTCATCTCATTGCATTTTCTAGCTTGGATTTGAGGTAAAAACTTTCAAACCCTTGCATCATCTTCAATCTTTTTTTTGCATTAAAACCCATTTTCCTCTTCACTTTGCATTTCACATATCATCATCATTTTGTTTAAGATGTAGCTTGTTGTTGTTGGTGAGAGGAGCCTTAAACACTATTGACAAGCACTTAGGGAGGCTTGGGTGTTTAAGGTGCCTCTCACTCTTGAATAAATTGAGTCATGTTGTTTTGTGTTGATTTTTTTGCATTTGTTGTGAAATAAAATTGTTGTTTCATGTGTTGTTAGGTTCGCATATCCTATTAAAGTTAGCTTTAATTTGATTTTGTTGTTTCTCTTTGCTTGATGGGGCTTAATCATGTTGTAGATACTTGATTTTAGTGTTTTCATGCTCAGATACTTCGTTTAGGTTTGCAAATTTCTTTTCTCACATAGATTTCGCACAAAGAAAAGAGTTTGAGAATAAATATTGATTTGAGGCTTTAGTGTTTAAATTATGTGATTAATTGTTCCTAAATCTTGTTAGTATCTTTTGCTTGCTTGATTTTGGGAGTTTGATGAATAAATTTATGGTTTGACTATGTATTGGTTTCGTAAGTCATGAAGAATAAATAGAGTTTTTATATGTTTGCTTATTGTCTCAAGTTGATGATAGGCAATATGATTCTCACTTGTGCCTAGTGCACCTTGCCTAAAGTGATGAGGATTGTTCTATATGATTCAACCCTTTTAGTTTATATGTTGTTTAAGTTGATGATTGGCAAGAAGATTCACACTTGTGCACTTGCGCACACTAATTTAAGTATTGAGGATTGACCAAAGTGATTCAACATGCTTTGGTGTTTTGATTGTTAAGATGACTTGCTTGTTTAGGGTTTGCCAATGATCAGGCTTGAGGCTACTCTTTTGAATTCATTTGTGCCTACCACTTCCTTGTCTACTCCCATGTGGAATCATTAATACTTAGATAGGCTCATTCCTCACATTGCATCTTCCACAAGATGTGCATTTAGATTTCCTTGCGTTTTGTAGAAATATTTGAGTATGGTTCTCGCCTAGCATCTTCCACTAGATGTGCATTTAGGTTCAATCTTGCCCACTCTTGTATTTTTGCTTAATGCCCAATTCAAGTTCCTTCTTTGCCTATTTATGTGTTGTGGTCTAACATGTGTAGTCTAGGCTAATATTTGCTCAAGAATTCAAATGAGATTGTTATTTGCCTAAGGATTCGATTTGCATTCATTGCTTTCTTTTCTAAACGGCCTAGCATGAAAATGGTGACTAGTGACAATCACCCATAACCTTTGTTAGTTTGGTTGTCCTAAGAGCCTAATTTTCAAAAAAAGGATGTTTTCATATGCATAAGCTACTTGTGATAATCACCCATAACCTTTGTTAGTTTGATTATCATGAATGCTTTCAATTTCAAAAGATATTTTCGTAAGCATCAAAAGTCATAGCGAGTGTTAGTGATGATCACCCATAACCCTTGTTAGTTTGATCATCATGAGCGCCCCTCACTTTTCAAAACCAAAGCAAAAAGACTTTCACTTTCAAGGCTCGTTAGAACTACGTCGCTTTGATTCCTATTTGGGATACGTAGGAGCGAGTCACATTCTCGTCAAGCGCAACCATAAAAAAGTTTAGCATTTGCATAAAAAAAAGAGTTATCTTCATGACAAAAAAGAATCACTTTTGCAAACCAAGATCATTTTCAGAACAAAAACATTTTCCTTTCTAAAATCATTTTCAACCCATTGTCGCTAGTGGCTAATCAGAACTTTTGTTCGTCTAGCCATTGGCGACGATGTCTTTTCCCCAAAAGAATAACAAATGATGATCCATCATGACCTTTGTTAGATTGATCATCGTGCAAACCAATCTCTTTCGAAAATCACCTTCAAAAAAGATAATAAAAAATGAGTTGTTATTGATAGTCTATCAGAACCTTTGTTCATTTGACTAGTGGTACAACTCTCTTTTTGAGTATTTAGTAGTGATTCATCATAGCATCTGCTAGTTTAATCATTCGCTAATGCTCGTCCTATTTCGAAAACTCACTAAAAAAGATAAAAAAACAAAAAACTTTTCAAAAAGACAAAGAAGAACTACGTAGCTTTGAGTTCTCCATCGCACCGGGAGATACGTAGGAGCGGGCCATGTCCCGTCAAGCGTTTTTTTTTCTAAAAACTCATTTTTCCCCCTTTTTTCATAATAAGTAAAGATTTTCATTAAGAATTTTTCAATAAGAAGTAGAGAGGCAAAATTAAGTATTTTCAAGTCAACACACTAAAACCACACATTTAATTAAAGGTTCCCTCACAGTAGAGAGGACGTGTGGGGTGCTAACACCTTCCCTGCGCGTAACCGACCCCCGAACCCTATTCTCTAGTTTCGCAAGACCAATCGCTTTCCAAAAAAGGTTTTCCTAATATTTTCCTTAATAAATATTGGTGGCGGTTTCATTGTCTTAGGAAAAGTTGTGAACGAGGAAGGTTCTCCCTCGGGGACTTTTTCGGGCGCAACAGCTGGCGACTCCACTGGGGACTAAAAAAAACATTTTTTTTAAAAGTGGCTCAAGCCTAATTAATTAAGTGTGTTGGTTTGTGGGATTGATTTGAACATCTTGCTTTGCCTCTATTCTTCCTCTTTTTCATAAGCATGTTGCATCCATATGCATTCTTCTTCTATGTTTGCTCTTGTTTAGTATAATAGATAGTTACTTCTATTGTTGTCGGCACCCTAGATTAGTTGTATTTGATTGGTATTGAACCCTAGGGTAGACGACATGTTGTTGCTTTCTATTGTCTGGACTGTTCTGGATTTTCATTTGCAGGTGAGGTAGTTTTTAAGGAAATTCCCTTCGCACACACACACACTTGTACCTTGAGATTATATGATTAAAGAAAGAGACCATAACCCAGGTCTGTTAGACCCCCGAACCCTATTCTCTAGTTTCGCAAGACCAGTCGCTTTCCAAAAAAGGTTATCCTAATATTTTCCTTAATAAATATTGGTGGCGGCTTCATTGTCTTAGGAAAAGTTGTGAACGAGGAAGGTTCTCCCTCGGGGACTTTTTCGGGCGCAACAACAGCAAAGCCTCATATTGGAGATACACACTGATAATAGGAAGTTAGCTACTCACTGTATCTGGATCACTAATCAAAGAATTCCATTCCTTCGGGCTAACATATTTTCCAACCCTTTCAATTGGTGATATAGTAGGCATCCCAAGAGCGACAATCTGCCAACATGTAACGGAAAAAAAAAAACATAAGAACCATGGCAAGCAGGCCAAAAACCATAAAAGTTCAACATTTATTTGTACATAATATCCATATTTAGTACAACAAAAAAGTTTAGATCTTTTGGCATTGTAAATGTTACCTCTTTCTTCAACTCGACTCTCACGTGATCCCATCGGAAAGGGGCATCTTCCCCTGCAGCAAGAGGAGAGCTTGCACTGTGTCCATGTTGACCATGATGGATGGCCTCCTCCTCAGGACTGACAGGTGATTCAATACGTCTTATCCCCTTCAGACGAACATCATTCTGCATAAATGCAAGAACTTTCTCCACCGATTCCCGGGTTCCACATATGATGCCATTGATTCCTTCAGGTGCGAGAATGATACCACCTGAAACACACTGAGCAACATCAGATCAGTGAGACGCAAGAACTAACACGGTATAAAGCCACAAGCAGATCAATTTTGTTCTTAATGCATTCTCAGTATTCATTATGGATAGTTTCATTTCATTAACATAGTTCATTGGTGATTTGGATCACTAGTCAATGTGGGATTTGGATCGACGTGGAAAATATACTAATTTTCATAGGAAGATATTGGGAAAAACCCAAATCCCACATTGACTAGTGATAAGTCCTTAAAAGAGCTACTTGATAACACTGATAGTCTATACAATACAACTCAACTATGATAAAGTGAAGATGTCAACTGATAATTAATTAATACAACTCAACTATGATAAAGGGAAATGTGTCAATTGTTATGAATTTAAAATAACAGATTGAAAAGCACCTAAGTTCCAACCGAAATAAAAAAATATAAATTGAATTGCTGATTTGCTTAAGCAAAGTTGTTTACCGTTATCAGCAACTCTGGCAGCAATCTTTCTCAAATCGAAATCCACAATAGGCAAATCTTCTAATGCTCTTGTGTATACTAATTCATCCAATTACGAAAATATCAATACCAAACAAATCAATACAAATAAAAATAATGATTAATAATATTGATAAAGGGGGAGAGGAGTCACGGTGGAGAGGAGACAATTAATACCAAGAAGAAACATAAAGCTGGTTTTGTTCAAAATATCTTACAGTTAGAGAGAAATCAGTTTTTTTGCCCAATTATGCAAATTGGATGCAATTGCAAATACAAGGAATTATTTTAAAAAGAATGAAAAAAATAACTAGACAAGTCAAGAGTGTTTAGCGGAAAAGAGTAGAGATCCAAGTTATAGGTGAAACAAAAGACAACAGTTAGTGTGTAAGTGCAAAAATATTAATAACAGGACATGGTGATTATCAGCCCATATCATAAAACAAAGATATGTATTAGACCTTGAGGTATCCTTTGGTGCCAATACAATGGCAAATGCTTCAGGAATCATTGCCTGAAAAAATAACACTGGACTGTAAGTTCACACTTGGTTTGCAAAAGGAAAATGGAACAGTTGGGTTGATTAACATTATCACCTGGGATTTATTCTAAAAGATTCTAACAGTAACCATACTTTCTCAAACAATAAATATTTGAAATCCAACTTTATTCAAAAAGAAACAAATATCCTTATATATCCCCATATTTGGTGGTCTTCTTTTCCCGTAATATAATGGTCCTAAACAGTCTTCAGTCTTCACCAAAATCATAAAGGTTGTGCGCAAACAGGAAATTTTAATTTAATTCACAAGTTAATATGTCATGCAATATGTCCTCGTAAAGGAGATAATATTTAGATGTTGATATGAAGTTGAGGATATGGAACAAAGATAGAAGAAAATAGTTATAGTGGGATCAATCACCTGGTAGGAATATTGAGTGTGCAGATCCACTGATGACATGAAACAACTTTGAGAAGGGTGTGTCTAAAAATGATTTAAAAAGGAGAAGGGTTAGATATAAGTGAAACCAAGGGGAAATACTATTACTGAACTCGTGCAGAGTAACACGAGGTTGAATTGGATTACTGGACTATAACTAGTATAGTAAGAAGACATACATGGATCCATCCCACAGGATAGAGAGATCTTTCACTTAGAATTGTGAAAACGTCCTCCTCATTTGTGGCTTGACACTGTAATTCAGTGCAGTAAGTTAGCAACAAGCTGTAATAAGATGTGCTAAAATAATGTAAAACCAATCTAATAGAATGCAAGAATGCAATAAAGATACTAACAGAATTAGATGGCGTTTCTTGCTTTGATACTAACAGAATTCAATTTATTAATTAAATCAACCTTCTAAACATATTAACAACTAATAACTAACAAATAAGCAGCTTACTGGATCAAGTCACATCAAGTCAACTCACAGCAAGTAAGGTTAGGGCTCCAGGAGTAGGATGAGGAGCTGCTGGCATGCTTCTGTTTGGCATTGTCCTTATGTTGCCTTTGTCCACTACAGCTAGGAAAGCATCAGAAAGCTCGGGGGAACCTGCAGAAAGCTCGGGGGAACCTGCAGTAAGCTTAAATGACAACTATAAAACTAAAAATGAGGACTGTGAGGTAAAGCAAGAAACCAATACTTGGGAAGGGAGGCAGCCTTCTCTCTCATCCTCTGAATAAAGCATCCATTGTGAAAGCTTCTGCCAGAAATATCTGAGTGAAACTTATCCAAGGGATAAGTGAGCCTTGTGTGTTTCCCATCTTTGAAAAGAGCATAACCAAACACTTGTTGAGCATCAATTTTCTCCACACAATCTGCAGCAATAGAAAAGCAATGATCATTCTCTGAATGTTCTAATTGGAGTTAAAAAATCAAATTTTCACATGTATTTAATTGGGGAAATAGCAAGGCTGGAAAGCTGGTTGTGGCTCCTATATACCATGTTGCAAAAGATTAGGAGAACGGTTAAATCAACATCAAACCTAACTACCAGGAGTTCATTATCTAGATTCAAAGAAGCTTCATACAACTAGTAGTCAAATCTTACCTCTTGACTAACTTTCCCAGCCAACGCATTTGCTTTTGCAATATCATCTAGCCCACTGTAAACCATTATTGAATCAGTGTCTCCATATATCACCTATGAAACAGAAGAGAGTAATTAAGAGCTGACATCTAATCAGTTTAAGTCAAAAAATTCATATACATGCTAAAACCTTATGATACTTCAAAAAGCAGGTAGTAGAATAACCTCTAAATTTAAGTTATTTTGAACAAGATCAACAGTACTCTGCAGTATTTCCCTTCCCTGTATAACCATCACAGCATAAGTGAAAATGTATTTCTCTGAGACTATAGTCGAGAATATAGTAGTCACTGGTTTTACTGAATAAGCCAGCATATTCTTACTTGCAGGGTTATGAGCTCAGCCAGTGGCTTGCATAAAATCTTGAATTGGAAAATCCCAGGCATCCATACATACTGCATCATACACCATGAAATTTTTACATACAGAAGGAAGAATGAAATACCAATTTCAGGGAACTCAGAACTAGAGACAAGAAAGGGGGAAAAACCTGTTTGCAGTGAGCTTCAGTGCTTGCTGTTGAATGTCCAGTTGCTGAACTTTAAGACCGGATGCAGTCTTCATCCATGACTTTACCTTTCTTCTCCTTTCAACCAGATTTTTCAGCAACTAGCACAACAAACAAATTAATGAATATATGACCTTCAGCACAGCAAAAAAGGAAATAAAAAACGGAACAAGCAAAAAAGAAATTACCTAGAAATGCAATGAAATCAAGATTCTCAGCCTAAATGTCAACTATACCACATCATAACCCTCTTTTACTGATTCCCAATATTATTCGTCCAGGCAAGAGCCCAATAGGATCATCAATCTTGCGAACAATGAAGAAAACGGAATTTCCATAAGGAAGTGCTCTCAATATGCGCAAAAATTGTTGTCTCGCGTCATCTTTTTGTCAGATGCACCTATTAAAAGGGAAGAAAACCTTATATCAAAGGGGAAAAAAGGAATCCAAAAGTATATAGTCATCAATTATAAAGCATGTGCTAGAAGCAAATATTGACTGTCGAATTTTAAACCAACATGAAAGTCAAAAGAATGACCAAAGTTACGTGTGCAATGAAGGAATTGAACATAATTAGCTCAAATTTTTCTTAGATGTCACTAATTAACTCAAATAGATGGCCTTCCCATACCAATGAATGATATCGAGAAATAATATCAAGCTCCCATTCACGTTTTGCTCGTTCCATTGAAATTTTCCTAGGAAGGACTTGCTCCAGAAGTGAATTCCAGATTATGAGAATTACAAAATCTCAACGTAAGTCACAAGGGTATAAGAAGTTGAAATAGAAAAGTTAACTCAGGTCAAAAATTGAACATTAAAAAATATCTTACGTGCATGATTCAGGTGTGCTAACAGATCCAATCTTGTCCAAGATTTGTAATGCAGAAAGCTGAGCAGCATCATCCCTTCCAACAGGATAATTACCCAAAATATAATCATGTTGCAACTGTAACAACACATCCAGCATCAACAAGTCAGACTTGAAGGTAATTGTAGCACCAACTCAATAGCTTGAAGGTAATTGTAGCTTCATGCAAACCAAGTATGCTTCAAACATTTTTGTAAATTTTCAAAATTAAAAGGTAGACTTGTGTTCTTGAGTCAACCAGAGGGTTCCATTAGCAAAACCAGGAGGTGAACTTAGCAAGTCATATGGATCAGCCCAACCAATTCAGCCCATATCCACCTCATGCGAGCCCAATATGCTTGGACGGTCAAGATCGACTCTACCCATCCAACGATCCACAAGAGGGCACGATTTCCTATAAATACAGGCAAACTTTGCCCTTACAAAGGTTGAATCTCTAATCCTTAGTACCTTCATTCTTATATTCTATATACTGACTTGAGCGTCGGAGTGGCTTGTAGGTACCCCCCCCCCCCGGGCGCTCATTAATTGACCTCCTGTCAGGACAGCAAGAGACCTACCAACAGCAGGCGACCAAAAAGCTGCTCGGTACAGAACAACTTGTATATAGAAATCGCAACTATACCAACATAATCAAGATCAATAAGTCTGTGAAGGTAATTGCAGCTTAATACCTAAACTAAAAATGCTTTCAATAATTTATTAGTTTTCATAATAAAGAGGCATACTTGTACATAGTACAACTGCACAAACATTGGATCTGTCACAGCTTCATCTGACTCACGAAATAACTTTTTCTCGAATATCAATTTGCTGTGCAAGACTTCTCGCTTGCTACGATCTTTTTCTGCTTTAAATTCTGCCAGGAGATCCCCAATATATTTGTTATCATCTAACCCAATGTACTCCTCTGAGCAACAATAAAAGAATCCATTAGAATTATAAATTTAGCTAGGATATAGCATAACAATCAAGCAGAGGGAAAAAGACATACCATTTCCAGAACTTCTAAGGGAAACATGTGAACCTCGAGCGATAGAGAGATTGTGGAGCTAGAGAGCGAATGGACTTGTCAAAGGTTAGGGTTTTTGATTCAGAAATCGTGGTGAGCGAGAGAGCGAATCAGAGATTCAAAAGATTCAACATTGGGGATTTAGGGTTTTGGGGGCAAATCAATTTCTCACCTAAAAGAGACAAAAAATGGCAAACTCGAAGGAGGGAGGCGTGGAGAAGAAAGTAACGCTCACCAGAAGGTAGAGGCGTGGAGCAGAGACGGAGGATGGCGTGGGCAACAGCGAACAGCGTAGAGATGAAGAGGGAAGAGAACAGCGAACACTCGAAGGAGGCATGAAGAGGTTGGGTCGTAGAGATGAAGAGGGAGCGTGGAGCATGGAGCAGATACGGAGGTTGGGTCGTGTCTGAATGGTGTGAAGATGGAAGAGAACAGCGTTTAGTGAAAAGAAGAGGAAGAAGTGCATTCGAGTGAATGGAGAAGAATAGGTTTACTGAGGATCGCGTATGAGAAATTCATATTAAAATTTTAATTGAGATTTCCGACGGACTACCGACGAAACTAGCCGTCGCAAATTACCGACGGAACCAAATTTCGTCGGAAACGAAGCGGGAAAAGCCTTAAAATATGTGCACATATTTACCGATGAACAATTCGTCGGAAATCCGTCAGAATTTTGCGACGAGAATGGGTCCGTCGGAAATTCTGGTGGGAAAACAAAGGTTTTCTTGTAGTGAGATCATTACTGTAGACGAAAGGTTTGTTGTTGGTTGAGCAAGGTACTAGGACTTTGAAACCCAAAGCCAATTATACTTTATCTATCGAACAAGCGAAAGCAATTTATCAGTGGATAAAAGAGTTGAAAATGGCAGACGGTTATTCTTCAAATTTATCTAGATGTGCGGATGTGGATAATGGGAGGTTGCATGGGATGAAGAGCCATGATTGTCATGTATTCATGGAGTGTTTAAATGTATATGTGTAGATACGGTCATGACATCTCACTCAGGATCCGATGACGAGACATATGTTCCTCCACCTGTCACGGGTGATGCCGCCAGCACTAGCAGGCGGAAGACTTCTACTCGCCTAGGGCGTCGTGTTCAGCCTGCTCGTGTTGTTCTTTCTGGTGGCAGATATTTGCCACCACCTGGGTCTGAGGGTGCTAGTACTAGTACTGCAGGGGACCCTGTGATTCCTGCTGGTACTGAGGGCTTAGCCCCGACAGATGTTGATGCAGATGGGGTACGCACATTCACTGTTGACCGTGAGGTGGTGAGGTATACAACTGATGGGCGTATAATATTGGAGACTGCTGGCGATTCGCAAGTATATATATTATTATTTATTAATTTATTTTTGTTGCCTTTTATATAACTTATATAATTTGGTGTAATAAAATTCATCTCTTTTTATTGCAGGTTTCTTCCTTCGATGGCTACAGCTACCGCCATCACAAAAACAATTAAGGAGAATTTCACCAGCAGGTGGAAGAATTGGACGGCTGTTAGAAAAGATAAAGAGGCAATTGAGAGGATGTTAAAATCATTTTTGGTAAGTTGTTCTACAAAATAAATAATTTGGTGTATTATCTTATTGACTTGATTAATTTTTGATTTAGGACCATTGCTGGCTACCCACGGAGTGTCCCAACGCTTTCAACGAAGGACTAATCTCCGCTCGCTACTTGCGGCAAGGATTTCGCTGGCCAACGCTTTCAAGGATTTAGGACCATTGACTTGATTAATTAATTTGTCTTATAATTAACAACATTATTGTAAATTTCTTAAATAGGAAAAATGTACATGGTTACCAGAGCAGCAAAGAGAAGTTGAGAGAGTGTTCCATAAGAGATGTTCCCATCGCTATTCTGAATTACTGCAGGAGGCGCGCGGTAAGAATGCGAAGCCATCTTTTATGGGAGACTCAACTTGGGCTGGGTTAAAGGAGTACTGCCAGACACCAGAATTTAGGAATATTGTGAGAAAGCAAAGAAGAACTGTGCTTCTGAAAGAGGTGGCTGCACACACACAGGGGGGGAGTGTTAATACTGCGACGCATCACATGCGTTTGGTAAATTTATTACTTTATTACTTGATTAATTAATTATTTATAATTAACTAGTCATTTTCATGTGTATTAATTAATAATATGTATATATATATATATATATATATATATATATATATATATATATATATATATATAGGAGACGAGGGAACAAAGGACAATCACTTTGCATGAGTTGCATCGCTACCTTCATATGCGGGAGGACACTGGTGAGTTTGCTACAGATCAGGCGAGGAATATTCAGGTAAAATTACTTTTACAATTATATATTAATGTTTGTTATTTATATTAATCTTTATATCGGCCGAGGAATATTATATTAAAACTACTTTTGTTCTAGTTATTTATTTGTTGGGTTATTTTTTTCAAGAGAGCTTCCAAGGTGGGCTGGCTGAGTACCATGAGTCACAACAGAGCAGTGGGGCAGCTGATATCGATCCAGTGGAGGAGGCTAGAGTAGCTCGTGATATTTGGGAGAGAGCAATTGGTCCCCAAAAGAGTAATTGTATGGTAGGATCAGGTGGTATTGGACCGGCTGCTTTCCGAACAAGCATTATTCTGAGTCTATCAGCTTCACAATATTCTGGATCCTCGAGTACTGGTCTCTCTTATGTTCCCAATGCTGGTGAGTTGAATGTTGTTATGCAATTGACGCAGCCACTGAGTGAGGCCCAACGTCAGTTTGCCGAGCGGCAGGAGCAAAATGAACGGGAAGTGCAGGCGCTTCGGGAGAAAGCCAGGATAGCTGAGGAGCGCATGGAGGAGCAGGCTAGGGTAGCTGCGGAGCGCATGGAGGATCAGGCTAGGCTAGTTGCGGAGCAGGCTAGGGTAGCTGCGGAGCAGACTAGGGTAGCTGCAGAGCAGGCTAGGCTAAATGATGAGCGCTTTAAGTTTTGCAGGATCAGCTGATGTCTCAGCACTCGAGGCCATCCTCATCACAAATGGCATCCTACCTGTCGCAGCAGCCGCAGCAGCATTACGGCGGTGCATTTCAGCAGTGGCCTCAGCAGAAGTATGCACCCCAGTATTCCCAGCAGTATGCACCTCAGCCATACCAGCAGCCCCAGCAGCAGTCACCCCACCAACCAAACCAGCCAAACCAGCACCCCCAGCAGCGGTCACTCCAGCAGCCCCACATCGATCTTAATATCGATGCGATTAGTGTTTTTCTTGCATCTGATGATACCTATTATCATGGTGACACAGACCAGCAGCCACCCCAGTAGCTTTATATTGTTTTATTTTGTTGTATGAATATTTTTTTTATTGTATGGATATTTTTTTGTTGTATGGATACTTCTTTAAATTAATTATTAATTTTCATTCCTAATTTTTATTTTTTTAAATAGTAAATTAATTAATTATTAAATTTATTTTTTTATCAATAACTAAAGTTTTTAATAAAATAATTAATTAAAGTTTTTAATAAAATAATATTGATTTTTTAAATAAAACATTTTTTTAAAAAATAATATTTATTTTTTAAAAATAATTAATTTTTTTAAAAAAAAATACGGTTTTTCCGGCGGATTTGTGGACTTTCCGGCTGATAAACTCATGCGAATTTTTTTTGGATTTTCCGGCGGATAATCCGCTGGAAACGGTTTGCTGCGAGCTGGCTACCGGCGCCAAAAATCCGCCGGAAAGTCCACATTTTCGGCAGATTTTTGGCTTTTCCGGCGGATTTTGCCTGCCGAAATATCCAATTTTCTTGTAGTGTCAGCTCAAGTAGCCTCACTTACCAACCTGATCAAAAATCTCAACCCTACCAATGCACCTGCATTCAATGCAACTGCATCAACAGAAACCAGAGCAGCTGCAATTGAACAAGCCCCTCCAGGAACAATTAGTTGTGTATATTGTGGAGGAGGTCACTTGTATGAAGAATGTCCCAACAACCCTATTTCTGTTAACTATGCAGGGTACAACCAAAATAACAACACTTACCCAAATACCTACAATCCAGATTGGAACAATCACTCAGATTTCTGGTGGGGGAGTAATAATGCTGCTGCACCCAATGCAGCACCTACTCCACCAGGATTCCTTTCTCAACACGTCCAAAGACCACCTGCACCAGAAATGGACAACTCCATGGAAGCCTTATTGAAAGCATTTATGGGTAAAACAGATGCATTTATGGATAGGACAGAAGCATTTATGAGTGATACAAAAGTTCAAATTCCAAATCATAATGCCTCCATCAAAAACTTGGAGATTCAAGTTGGACAATTAGCCACAACCCTTTCCCAAAGACCAAATGGATCATTACAATCCACCACAAAAGCTTTAACTTCACAAACCCCTGGGAAAGAGCATGTCAATGCTATATATTTGAGAAGTGGAAAAGATTTGAATGAGCAATATGATACAGAAGGTGAGGGTAAGGAAGAAAATGAAAAAAATGAAAAAAAATGAAAAAAGCAGAAAAGAAAAATTTTCTAGCAATGCAGGAGAATCCATTGCTCCAGTATCCAATGCTCTTGCATCTGATACTGCTTCTGTGCCACCACCAAAAGCCACCAAATTCCCCCAAAGTACTGTTGAGAACCAAAAACCATCCAGCAACCACCTCAACCAGAACCACAAGTTAAAGGGAGACAAGTTCTTTTGTCCAACTCAAAGCTTAAAGTACTCCCTGAAAAGCTCAAATCTAAGCAGTCAGGACCTTTTGAATTGGTGAGAGTGTATCCTAATGGGGCAGTGGAATTGTTTGATGAAGCCACTAGTTGCACATTCAAAGTCAATGGCAAAAGGGTGAAGTAGTATTATGGAGCACATGTGGAGAGGGACAAAGTCACCACAGAGTTACCAAAACTCTAAACATGAGGCTTAGTCTAGCTAAAGATTATAAATTAAGCGCTATTGGGAGGCAACCCAGATTTTTAGGACTAATTGTATTTTGTGTGTTTTTGTTTTTTCTTTTGCAGGTGTGAATGAATGGTCTTGTGCAGATGCTGTCAATCAAGCAGAATTCTGATGCAGTAGCACCGTGTGCAGCTGCATTAGTGGCTGAAGATATCTGCCACAAGACTTAATCAGCCTGAAGACTCGTAAATCAAGCGCTAATGGGAGGCAACCCATGATTTTGAAGTATTAATTATGTTAGTTTTAATTTATATTTTGAAGTGTTTTGTATGAAAACGGGTTAAGAGAATTTCCAGTGCACCTGCACTATCAAAATCCCAGTGCCCCTGCATCAAACTCCACAACACACTTGGGTGAAAATTTAAATGCTGAGAAGAATGTGGCAGAGCACCCTGATGCAGGTGCACATCCACCACTGATGTACCTGATGCAAGAGCAACTGGTGCAAGTGCATCCAAACCTAAGGAGCCCAAAAAGAAAAGACAGAAGGTGAAGCATTCTGCAGTGAGGTCTAGCTCAAGGCTAAGGAGTGGGGCATCAAAACAGTAATTATATTTGAATGTTGTTAAATATTATGTTTAATTATGCTTTTGGATAATTATATCTTACACTATGTTATTTTGTGAACTAATCATCCTCCCATGTTTTTTTAAAGAGCAGTGAGGACACTGCTCAACTTTAAGTTGGGGGGAGAAGTTGACTTATTATATTATGCATGTGTGTTTAACTATAGTATGTGTGTTTGCTTTGATATATGTTTGTGTTTATGTGTGTTTGTTTTTTTATGTGTGTCTTCATGTTTAAAAATGTGTTTGGATTTGATAGATTTGAAGCATGATCAGCTCAAAAATCTTTCTCACAAACATAGACAAATGCACCTCTTTGAACTGATTTTTAATGATGAAAGGAAGAAAAAGAAAAGAAGCCTTGTTTTCCTCAAATGACCAATTTTATTATTACTTTGACACATCAAAGCTGAGTTTTCAAAAGAACATTGCTATTTAAAGAGCTATCTGATGCAAGAGGGATTTTTAGAAAGCTAAGGTCAAGGCTAAATTTCTACTAAAAATATAGAAGAGCATAAAGAATTAAGTTTAGAGGAGTTTCCATGAATACTAAGGCAAAGTATGAGGAAATTAGAGTAGTCAATGCCATAGGTTATCAAAAATGCTCAAAGTGTTGTAATTAGCTATATTTGCCTGAGTCATTAAACTGTACCCGTTCCAAAAGTGCATTTGATTTGAAAAGAAAAATTCAAGAAGAAAAAAAAAGAAGAAATGAAAAGAAAATCAAAGAAAAAAGTATGCATAAGGGGGTCAGTGAGGAAGGCAGTATATGCTACAAAGTCTTGAAAATAGTCTCAGTGCAGCTGCACTCAAAGCTCCTGCACCATCAAAATATAGTGCACATGCACTACAAAAGTTTAGTGCACCTGCACTTCAGAAATGTGATGCACCTGCACTCTCTGCATTTGCATCAAGAAAAAGCCACCAGAAATAGGAATAGTGCATTGACTCAACAGTTTTTAAGTACTCAATCAAAGCCATTTGTTGTGCTTAGAGCCCCCCCCCCCCCCCCCCCCCCAATGCTTGAGGAAGTTGTTAGTCTAATCTATATTTTGAAAAATCTTTAACTTGACCAAACGTGATCTAAATTTTTCAAAGGCTAAGAGAAACTTTTTACTTAGTTTTGGAACTGATTGGATCTCAGTGGGGCACACACTCACACAAATGAGTTTTAATAACTTTGGATGTTTTGGAATTCAAAGGCACAAAGACAAAATTCCTGAAAAATGAAGTTCATAGAGTACATCATTTGAAAAATCATTTTTTGAAAAGATATGAGCTGATCTGTTCTTCTTAATTATGAAAAATCTTATTTGTGTTTTTCTTTTTGTCATTACTTGAGGACAAGTAATGGTTTAAGTTTGGGGGTGTGATAACTCTATTTTATATAGAGTTATTTATGCATCTAAATCTAAATAATTGCTCAAATTCAAGTAAAATAAGTGTTAAATATAGTTCTATAAATAAAATAACAACATTCAAAGTTTCTAAGGGTTAAAAGTATGACTTAGCATTTTGCATATATATTGGTATGTTTGATGTGTTTGTTCAGTGCAGCTGCAGTTGACGCACCTGCACCAGAATACAACAGTGCACCTGCACTGGATGCATCTGCACTGGAAACAAACTACAATGCTCGAAGATATCTTAGACCATCAAAATGCTCCAGCACTCAATGCACCAGCATTCGTGGCAGACTGATGCACCAGCATTTGCGGGTGAGAAATTACTCCAACCTTAGGAAACCCATCCATGAAGTAACCTCACTCAAATGAGCCACCTTTTGAGGACATGTGTCAAATCTCTATAGGACCTCTTTACTTTAATAAAGCAATTGTCCAATCTACTTTTGGAGGCACATGGATTCAAAAGAGGTCAAAGTTTTCTCCAAAGAAATCCAACCATAAAGAAAACTCACTTAGGGACATGTGTTAATCCATTATTGGACCTCCCTTCGTGGTTGAGTGATTGATCCACTTTACCAATTACATAACACAAGCAAAGCATAGGGAGGTCTTTTATGAAATAAAACTGATGTGACGCATTTCTTATGCTTTGTTGCATGCATCTCTGTTTAAGCGGATAATTTTTTTTACCAGCGTTTAAGCGGATAATATAGGAAGTTTTCTTTTTATTCTCTTATTTTTGTTTTATTTCCAATGTTTTCATATATGTTTTATTACAATTATCTTGAATATTTCAACTTCTCAGTTTTTTTCCCATAAGCAACACTTTATTTAACGGAGCATTAGGGATTCTCAAGCCCAAACAACAAAGTTACGTATTGTTTAGACAATGAAGTGGATTACTCCACTAAGAGGAAATAGCTAAATTAGAATTACAACCCACTCTATAAACAAGTCAGCTCCAAGATAAGCTTTTGATACGCATGATAATAGAATCAATGTTTGCTTCCTCATTCTTGAAAATAAGCTCATTCCGGGTCAACCATAAACACCAACACGTCGTCAACCAAATCAAATGCTTTGTTTTCTTTGTCTTTCTCCCAACAACAAGCTTACCCATCCAATGAAAATGTTCGGCCAAGACATTAGGAGCATCGGAATCAATACCCAGCCAAGAATAAACTTTAGTCAAAATTTCATTTCACTTTAACTACTATATTTCATTATTATTCCTTTATAGTGAAAAATATAAAATTAAGCCATAATATATATAAACATGTGTCTATTCCATAACGTATCTCTATATTAAAGACCTAACCACATGGAAATGCCTTGTCAAGTTTGCTTTGTATTGTATTATTTTGATTAGTTGATGTATGGCCCGTTAAGCTTAGTTATATGTTAATTACTTGCTAGTTTGTGAGAGTTGTCGTATTAAGATAAGTCGTTGAATCTCCTAAACATGGTCAGAACATGTGATCGGCCATGACCTCATTTTTCGATAGGTACTAAACTTTTTCTTATTAATTAGTAGTATATGTAGATATTAAAATAAAACTTTATATATTTAAAGTTGTTTTTCTTGTGAAAAATTATTAAAAGAATTAATTATTAAACAAGTTGTTTTGAGACCAAGTTAACGAGCCGATGATAGTCATTTCCTAACTAAAAAAAAGTATTTTATGTGTGGCATTCTATTCCTCTTTGTATCAACAAATTGTTGAGAAACTTCTATTCATTATTGATGATGTTATTCCCCGTGTTTTTTTAGAAAACAAATCTAATTCATATAATTAAAAATCAAGTGCTAAGTACAACCATTTTAACTTCTCACCTCACAATTTACTTGCTTCAATGGTTAGATATTCAAACAGCTTATGCTCTCATCCGCGAACGCCTTGCAAATTCCTTGTTTGGCATTATCCTTCCTCTGTCGATTTGCATATCTCCACCTTTTTATCTCGAACTCGAAGGATGTTGAATCAAAGGTATTGCTTCTTTTCTTTTTTAAGCTCTTCTCAACTAATGTGGAGTTGGGATGTCAATTAATTACCTCTTTGGATTTTGAAGACGTGAATCAAGCCACAAGAAGAAAAAACGCCACCGCTGGGAGGGGGGGCTCCCTCCCCGGTTTCTTCCCCTCTCCTCTCGGTGCTCCTTCGCCCTGCTGTCGCTATTGGCTTCGGTCTGGTTGAGTCTGTTCCTCTGATCTGCGCTTTCTCTGTGTTTCTCTTTTGGATCTGTTGGATATGTTGTTAAGCGATTTGGATCTCTTCGCGATTTGGATCTGGATAAGTTCTTGCGCCGTCGCCGTTTCGTGGTTGGACCTTCGACTTCGGCTGTTCCGGTGGCTGTAAATTAATAAAAATGGGTTGGGCGCTGCTTGGGTTGGAACCGCCGTTGGGGACTCCCTTTCCTCGGATCTAATCTCCTCTGTAACGTCCACGGCCTCTCCCCCGAGGCGTTGATGGTCGGATCTCCCTGTTGGTGGATCTGCGCGCTTTTGGAGGTACTATGGAGTGCTTCTGTTCGCGGTGGTTTGTGGTTCCGTTAGCGCAGGGGTTGGTTCTGATGCGGTTTTTGCGGTGTTTCGTGGTGGTTCACGGTGGTTTGCTGATGTTCGCAATGGTAGCTGTCGTTTCGGACTTTGGACCCGCAGTCACGCCTCCTCTCCGTTTGTCGTGGGCACTTCTCCCTGTCGCTCGCGGTTTTGCTTGATTGTGCCACGGTGTTGGGCGGGGGCGCAAGGCCGCGGTGGTGGTTGGTGGCTCGGCTACCTCGATCAAGCTAGGTGTTGTCGCGGTGTTGGCCGGTAGCACGACTTCGCGATGGTGGATGGAGTCACGGCGCCGGATGTCTGGGGGTGTGCTGTCGGTGGGTGCTAATTCGATAGTTTGTACCTTGTCGGACGCCAGATTGCAGTTTGCAGATCGCCGGGCTCCTCCCCCTTTGCCTTCTGCTTCTTTGCCCCCTCCCAATCGTCTCCGGGCCTCCACCTCTAACCTCGATGCTTTGTGATGTGCTTAATGTGAGGATAGCGAGGTGATGCAGGCTGTTGTGGTTTGGAGTGTGAGTTCAGGAGGTGGTGGGTGGAGGTTGTGTGGGGACTCTCAGGTGTTGCCATGCCTCCTTTCGGGTTTTCTGTTCGCCTTAGAATTTCTTCCATTAGAGTTCTATGGTTGTTTATTTTGGAGGCCTTGTTGGGCATTCTATTATTGTCCTTATTACCAAGGGTTTTGGTCTAGCCCCCCTTGTGCTTTTTATATCTCTTTTTATTTTATTAATAAATTCAGGCTGACTGCCTGTTTGATTAAAAAAAAAACTAATGTGGAGTTTTGAATTTAAATCAGTGATTTTATCAAAATTGGGGAAGTAGATGTTGCCTATCCAGTTGTTAGAAAAATAAATCAAATTAAAATAAATATATAAATGGGGTGTAAAGGATTAGAAAGAGATCAAATAGATGAAAATGAGTTCATGAGAAACATACAACTTAAACTTATAGAGGAAGACGACAAAAAAGAGGGTGAAGAATGCAAATTCGACGCATGAGGTTAGCCTGGTTCATATAAACGTCGTAAACATTGAGATATTCTCCAAAAGAACTATTATGAAATCTTAAAACTTTGGATTGGAAGAAGACTATTTAAGGCACATATATTTTGGAAAACGACGATTGAAAGAATGATATTTTGGATTGGATTGGAAGAAGACTAGTAGTTATGGAGAAAAGAAGAGATTTAGTGATAGTAGTTATGGAGAAAAGAAGGGATTTAGTGAAGGCCAATGGGAAGATCAATTCTTTAGGCGTGAACAAAAGAATGATATTGATTTTAGGGTTTCTTGATGGGGTCTTTCTCTTCTCACCTTCATGGTGTATTGATTTCTGAAGTATGGCGAAGTATGAAAGGTTTCGTTGATTTTAGGAATTTTTTTATGTTCCTTCTTTTTTTGGTTGAGACCAGGGTATCTTCCGCCGAATGCAGTGACTAATCCCCTTGCTGGAGTGGAGGCACCTCGAAGGGTGGGACAGCTGGCCCATGGATTTAAAGCTGCTCTGTACCCAAGACAAGGATTAAATCATTGACACTTGGTTAAGGGAGGATGAGCCCCAACTGCTCAACCGTACCCCTGGGTTTTTTTTTATGTTCCTTCTATTTCTAAATTAGAATAATCAATGACATATTAAGAAATTAATGACATGGCCTATCTCAATGACATGACATCAACAAGTATATCCTAGTCACATTTCAGCCAAGATTAATGAAAATTACAACACACCACTTCATTAGCTCAGTTACATTTTGGTAAACTCTCAAATACTCATTGAGTTTTGTTGGGTTTGATACCCGACATTCAATCACTCAGTAAAATCTCATTTTGTATATTTAACTATTTTAAAATAAATTTAAATATTAGACTAATTTTGCCTAGAAGATATCATACCCAATAAAATTCAATAAGTATCATAGAATTCTCCATGAATTATTGAAAAAAGAAGGACTCGATGTCTAAATATAAAAATGGGGGACTAAAGTTTGTGAACGAGTGAAAATAGGATAAAATAAAGGCTTAAACATCATTTACCTCTCTGCAAATATCACGTTTATCCATTTACCCCCCTTAAAAAAAACTTTTAAAACAAACCCTGCAAAATGTAATTGTATCCAATTACCCCCTACTGTTAGTTTTGGCTAACAACGTTAAGTTTAGGCTGACTTGGCTGACATTTGGGATCTAGTTAACCCCCTGCAAATATTAAGTGTTTCTAGTTACCCCCTGCAAATATTAAGTGTTTCTAGCTACCCCTTACAAATATTAAGTGTTTCTAGTTACCCCCTACAAATATTAAGTGTTTCTGGATAAACGAGATATTTGAGTGAGGTAAATGATATTTAAGCCTAAAATAAATGTAATTAACCTTAAGATAAAGGAAATTTCCATTGCCTATTTGAGGAAAAAGAGGGTGCTGATATTGTTGTCTTTGAAACAGTTATTAAATGAGTTATATTTTAGTAATAAAAAATTGTGATACTATTTTAAAAAGGTAGTGACTTAATATATTAAAATATATAATAGATATAATATATATTAAAAATTAGTTATTTTTTGGAATGATTTTTTTACAAAATATAAAGAATTTATAAGTTTTTTAAAAATATTATTTTGAAGAAAAAATATAAAAGTTGAAAGGTTATACTCTTTTAAAAGTTTTTGTCTAACAATTGTTAAAGTAATTTTAAATTTTTTATTACAAAATAATAGTGAAAACTGCATGTTTTTAGAAAATATATATAAAAAATATTTTAATGAAATTATATTTTTTAATGAATAGGAGCTTAAAAATAATTTATGAACTGAAAAAATATTTGGTCAAAAAAAGAATTGAAAAAATATTGGTCCTGATTTGGATGGAAAAAACAACAATGGTGATACTTTTTTTTCTCAAATGTGGAAGTCCTAAGATAAAAAAAAAAGTGACGTGGATCCTTGCATAAAGAATAAATGACGTGGATCCTACTATTGTCCCATGCCATCTCAAAAAGCTAGGCAGGCCTTCTAGAAGGCCTTTCAAAACGCACTGTACCATTTGTTCCACTCTCTTTTTCTTCAACGTACCCCAGTGGCCAACGAAATGACCCTTATACCCTTGACTTCCTCTCTCTTCCTTTGACCTCTATATAAAACCCTCTGTCACCCTGACTTCCCCTCACCCAAAAAAACAGAGTTCTAATTCTAATATCGCACATTCCCATTTTGCCCTTCACTTGAAATAAACACATCGCAATTCTCCGATTCAATATGCCGATGCCGGCAACTCTCACCCTCGCCACTCCTTCGGCCCTCCGCAACTCCGACGACGTCTGCGCCTCCCCTCGGTTCCTTAGACAGCCAAGTTCTAACCTCATGAATAGACGCCGGATTTCGATCCAAGCGGTTGCAACGGCGGTCGATACACGACGGCCGGTGGCGAGTCTCTACGAGGTGCTTCGAGTTGAACAGAACGCATCACCGACGGAGATCAAATCAGCTTACCGGAGCCTAGCAAAGATTTACCACCCTGATGCGGTGGCGCGGCGGTTACCGGTGTCTGACGATGGGGATTTTATCGAGATCCATAACGCATATGAAACGCTTTCTGATCCATCGGCGAGGGCGACGTACGATCTATCGCTTACGGCGGCGCATGGAGGAAGGCACCGGCGGTTTGGTTCTCCATTGACACAGAAACGGTATTCTGGGTTTAACCCGACCCGGAGATGGGAAACGGATCAATGTTGGTAGAGAGCGTTTAACTTGTTTCGGCTATTAAGTAAGTATTAACAAAAACGGTGTCGTTCTGGATTGGTTAACAAGAAATAGAAGGCAGTGAAAAGTGAAAATCATTGGAAAAAAAAGAAGAGATGTTAGGAAAGGGGTGAAGAGGTTTGGGAAGTACTAACGTTTATTTTAGCATGGAGAAGTTAGAACATAGTGAAAAGAATGAAAAACAAAAAATTATGTCAAATTCGTCTCTTGTCCTTTTTGTGAGAATGTAAATTTTTTCTCGTAAAAAAAAAGAAGAGAATGTAATTTTTTTATGTAATTTTGCTAGGATGTTTTTCATCTCCTTTTGTTTCGATTTCATAACAAAATAAGAAGAACAAGGAAAATACTCCCTTCCTATTGCCCTGATGTAAAAAAATCATTAGCACCAAAGAAATGTTGACAATTAAAGAACATTGAAATGAGTTCCTTTTCTAATAATTGCAAATCGAGCATAGTACTCTAGGAGAGTTTAGCACCTTGGTGAGTAAGTAACCCTTGGGGAAAAATCTCAAGAGTTATTTGACCAAATCTCAAGAGTTACTTGACCCGGTCAAAACTGGTGAGACAAGCAACGAGTTTGGCGGTTCAACGAATCTGGTCATGACTTGTTACGCAAGCCAAGGATATGATCGTTGGCAGTTTGGTGATCAAGTCACATGTTAAACATGTGCTTTAATTGAGAAACGCACAAAAATAAAAACAATTTAATTTTTCAGATAGAATAATTACACCACTTAGCCCAAACTCAAGCCCAAGCTCGACCTGGTCGAGCTGAGTCGGCCTGACAGCAGCGGCGCGCGAGCGCGTGTGGTGGTCACTTTTGTGGGACTTCCCAATTTTTTCAATTCACCAACAAGTTCCAACAATTCCCCATTTGATTTTAAAAAAAGGGTTTCAGAAGTAGCGTCAAACGCCTCCATAAGATTGTGCATAAACATATGTGTCATACGACTTGAACCTTTGCATAGCGGTTAGGATTTAGATTCAACAATAGTGACTCGTAGTCTTGAACTCTATCTCTAACATCAAAACCACGCACAACCTTTTCCATAGGTGTATTCTCAAAAAGCTTGCGCTTTTATGGCCCTGCACGTCTATCCTAGTTTAGTGAACGCTCTAGGAATTTCTGTTAAGAATTCCATAGGAACCGACCGCACTTCCACATTCACAAATGTGAGTCTATCAAGAGTACTCCTGTAGCTAGGTACTCCACTCCACATAGAGTATAAATCTCATTAAGAGTTTCTATTACCTCAACCTTACATCGCTTCAGGAATCATGCTTCTTTACTAATAATAACATGTTCATCTCCTATCACTTCACAACTTGTTATTACCCATTGAACCTAATTCTTGGGATCTCCAGTCTGTTAGGTCGGGTTACCATCATGAGTGACTCATGGTTCTAATGGCAGTAGACCCATCTTGTGAGATGTACTTTGGACTTTCTTTTTGGCTAATCCTTTCGTCAAAGGATCACTTAAGTTCTAATCAGTGCGTACATGATCCACTCTCACAGCTCCTTTTGAGAGAATTTCTCTAACAATGTTGTGGCTACGACATATTTGTCGCCTTTTATCATTGTAATAACGATTCTCTATTTTGCAATAGTCGCGGTACTATCGCAGTGGATCAACAAATCTGGTGTCAGTTTTCCCATAAGGAATCTCTGCTAGTATAAGCATCTCAACCAACTAGCTTCTTACTGGCGGTCGCCAATGCTGTCATTTCAGACTCCATAGTGGACTAAGCCAATATGGTTTGTTTCTTACATTTCCAATAGACCACAACTCCACCTATACTAAATATATAGCCACTAGTTGCTTTGGAATCAACTTATAGAGTATTACGATTAGCATCACTGTACTTCAAGTACAACTAGAAATATCTGATAATGTAATCCGAGGTTCATGGTCCTTTTAAGGTATCTCATGACTCTCAATAGCATGCCAATGCTCTATACTAGGTCGACTGGTAAACCTGCACAACAATCCCACGACATATGCAATGTCTGCTTTAGTACAACCAGTGGCATACCTTAAGCTGCCAATGATGCTTGCATATTCCGTTTGTCTAGCACCGTCACTAGTGTTCTTAAAAAGTTTGACAATTGAATTGTATGGTGAGCAGGTAGGTTTACAATGAAAGTAGTTATATTTCTTTAAGATTTTCTCAATATAATGAGATTGATCCAAAGAAATTCATTTCTCGAACCTAGTAATCTTAATACCAAGGATTACACTTGCTTCTCTGAGGTTTTTCATATCAAAGTTGTTACACAACAGTGATTTCACTTTATTTCTAGCATGAATGTTTGAGCCAAATATGAGTCAGTTGTCTACATAGAGACATATGATAGTGCAAATGTCATTATCAGTTTTGTAACAAATGCATTTGTCACTTTCATTCACTTTAAACTCATTTGATATAATCAAACTTTATATGCCATTGTTTAGGAGCTCGTTTAAGACCATACAAAGAGTTATCTAACGTACAGACCTTGCTTTCTTGACCATGTATTACAAACCCTTCAGGTTGGTCTACATAGATTTCTTCTTCCAATACACTGTTTTAAAAACATGTTTTTTGACATCCATTTGGTGTACTACTAGAATAGAAGCCAACAAAATTAGTACCCTTATGGATGTAATTCTAGTAACTGATGAAAGTGTGTCGAAGAAATCTATATTTTCCCCTTTGACTAAAACATTTGGCTGCAAGGTGAACCTTGTATTTATCAGTAGTTGCATTGGTTTTAGTTTCTTTTCTTTTCAAAATCCATCTACAACCTATCGGTTTGCAACAAGAGGCAAGTCTACTAAATGCAAGGTCTTGTTAGACTCTAGAGAATCCATCTCGTTGTTTTATGACTTCTTGCCACAAATCTGCCTCCAATGAAGACAAAGCTTCTTGAATGTTATCTGGATCCTCCTCTAGTAAATGGACCGTATAATAGGTTCCATATTCTTTAGCAACATGTGTTTTCTTACCTCTTCGAGGTTTTATTTCCCTTTGTTCGTTGTTTTCAACGTTCCTATGCATAGAAACTTGACTAGTTCCGGTGCCCCCACTATTTCTTGATTTGAAAGGGAATCTATTTTCATGAAAGTCAACATTATTTGACTTTATGATCACTTTAGCATTTAGGTCTTAAGATCTTATGGTTTGCTATTTACTGCATATCCAATGAATACACATTCATAGGCTCTACTGGGAAGTTTAACTCTTTTTGGAATTATGACATACACCAAGCAATCCCGAATTCAGAAATAAGACAAGTTGGGTGTCTTATCTTCAAGATCTCTTATAAGAAAAAAATTTATTCTTTAGATTCAGAGAATCTATTCATGACATAACAAAATAGTTAACAAAAATTTTCACAAGAAAGATTAAGTGCTAGAATTAAGCAAAATAGCAAAAACCAATTCAATAAAGATTCTAATTTTCTTTCGGCTTTACCATTCATTTCGGAAAAAAAATATTGCACTCGTTCCATGTATAATTCCATTAAATTAATGGGAATCATACTCTGTTCCTCAATTGCTATGAAAGCCCTTAACCTTTCTACTTAATTGATTTTATGTTTTGGAAAACTTTGAATATGTCAAGCACTTCACTTTTATTTTTCACAAGGTATACTACAATGTAGTCAAAGAAATTATAAATAAAAGTGATAAAATATCGTTTTCCATTTCTGGTTAACGTTCCACTCGCATATATCAGATTTAAATATTCAAATTTTCTAATCACTGATTTATGCGAAGTCTAGATTATTTTAGCTTGACTGCAAAGTTCACAATTTTTTCTTAGTCATTTAAGAAAATAACTTTGGAAAAATGATATGTGGCTCATATTGAAAATAATGTATTTGTTTACAAATCAAAGTCAAACATTACACGTGTAAAAATTAGTATAGTGTACAAAACTTTCGATGGACGGAGTAAACACTGCGTTAAAAAAATATCATTGTTTAAAAAAGCTTTCACCTGACTCAACATACTTTTCTTATTTTCAGCAATGGTGTATGTTCAAAACATAACATGATCACGGTGAGCGAAGCCAGTAACCATCCACCAACCTTCGCATTCACCAACAATGTTGATTTCAGAAATTATAGCAAGAAACTGCTATTCAGTCAGGTTAGCCTGCGGGGAAGAGCTTGGTATGTTCCTACACTTGTGTGTCATATGACCTGGTCTCCGACAATTGAAACAATTAAATGGAGGAGCAGCAGCATCATTTCTAGGTTGGTAGTTGAAGCTTAGAATATGGGAAATTTGGGGGGTCCCATTTCAGTTGTTGTTCTTTTGAGCCTGATTACCATTTTAATTTTTGAAAGGTTTATATTGCAATCAATATTATATATTGCACTATATCGTGAAAAACATAACTTCTCAAAAAATAATGTTATTGCAAATGAGATCAAAATCAATTCTATGATATAAAATCATTAACCATTATGTGTTAACCACTAACGACAATAAAATATATGAATAAAAAAATTATGCCACTTCAAATTCAAAAAATATGAATTAAAAATCATTCTTGTAGAGATTATTATTCTCTTTGTGAGCAATTAAAAATTATAGAGATAATCATTGTCTTTCTATTATTAGACCATATAGAGAAAATCATTCTCTTTCCATTAATAAACTGTATAGAGAAAACCATTCTCTTTCCAATTATAAATAGTATAGAAAAAATTACTCTCTTACTATAGGAATACTTCTTTAGCTATGTTATCTCTTCCTTTCTAATCAACTGTTTCAGTGAGCACTTGAATGTCATCTTTTAAATATTAGCAACATTTTTCACATTTAATAAATAAAATAAAAGTTTATTTTTTTGCCATTGTTTTAATTGACATTCTTGAAAAAGAAACAATTTGTTGAAGTTGGAAACAGCCGAATCAGAGCCAGTAATGTCTTCCGTACTCATGGCTAAATTTTGAAACGTCTTAAAATTGTTGTTTTTGAGTTTCAGAAAATCAATCCACCGAAGAAATTATTGGGATGAGTCGCGGACTAGGTCGCTCTCTTTAAGACGTTTCGTGGCACTGTTCAAAATTGTGCTAGCAGGCTATCACCCACGACGTCCCCAGGATAAAACAACCCAGCCAAAACTATTATTTCGCTCTAGAAACACACTCTCATATTATGGTCCAAAAACCACTCAAATATGGCACGAACACCACTCTAATTTAAGAAGAAAGGGGTGCAGTTTGCAAATTGAGCAGAGTGTTCAATTTATAAGAGAGTTTAGTAACTTGGTGAGCAAGTAACTGTTGTAGCAAAAATCTCAATAGTTAGTCAAAACTTGTGAGAGAAGCAAGGAGTAAAATTGGGTACCTATTGGGGCACACCCAAAGTATGAATCTCCACACTTATAAACACTCTTAAAGTGTCTATTCTTCCTCCGGGAGACTTCCCAATATTTTCAATTCACCAACAAGTTTCAACAGTTTTTTTCGGTAATCGGCCACGAAATTGGAAAACCGATAGAATCACACAATTTTCCATATTTTAACGTGATTTTGTTTAAATGTAAACCTTTTTGTTGGTGTATTCGCACTAGAATGACCTGAAACTACAATACCAGTAGTAAAGTCAAAAATCTTTATTGTGCACCTGTGAATTCACCAAGTTAGTGCACATCTAGACTTCCTTAAAATATTATTTTGGTGCTGATTATATATAACCTGCATTTGATTCATAGCTTATTCCGTAAAATTATTATCAACTAGATAGAAATGAATGACGGTCAAATGACTTGCATAAAACAATTAACAAGTTCATTTGATACTTTGTCAAAGACAATTTAATGAGTGGAATTTTCGAACTAAGTCTATCAACATATTAGCATATTGTTGCAGTTGTTTCCAATTTAATGCATGGTCCTTTTAAGAATACCAAATTTTGTTTCAAATGTTGCAAATGCAATGAGTGTCAACACAATTTTTTTGAAAAGAACTTGTTTGGTTCGAACAACAATTCCTTGGTTTGACGTTTTGATGATAATAAAGCATTAGAAAAATTTGTCTGTTAATTGTTTGTTCAAGTGTGCATGGTGTTATAAAATGTCCAATAATAGAAGATACGCACTTCCTCAGGTAAGACAAAGAAAAACAAGAAGATTGGTCAGAGCTGCTCAACAAGAAGATTCAACGTCGGAAGATCAAGACAAGTTGAAGCTCAACAAGAAGACATGTGAATGTACGAAAGCATTTGAAGTACAAACACATATGACGAAGTACATCTCAAGATATCTCAACAAGCGCCTGCACAAAAGCATATGTTTTCTGAAGCATCGAGTCAAAGCATTGTTGAAGAGAAAGAAAGAATCTGCTTACGCGCTCAACACATTCATCAAGAAATGCAGTATGTAGCGACCGCAAAATCCGGAAAAGGATTCTTCGAGGTTTGAAATGAAGTTGCCACCAATATTTTATTATTTAGGGAAAACATTGGAAAAAAAAAACTTTTAAGATGGATAAGGGTCTTTGCGGACCAGATTTAGGTTCGGGAGTCGATTATGCGTGGGGAATGTACTAGAACCCTGCGACATCCTTCCTAATGAAGGTTACCATTAATTAAAAGCGTAAAATTGTTAATTCAAAAAATGTGTATTTTACCCTTGTTGCGCCCGAAAAAGTCCATGAGGGAATCTTTCTTCGTTTACAACTTTTTTAAAAATCAATGAAGTCGCCACCAATATTTTTTTATAAGGAAAATATTGAAGAAAACCTTTTTGGAAAACGAATGGCCTTTTAGAAACTGGAAAATTTGGGTTCGGGGGTCGGTTAGGCATGGGGAAGGTATTAGCACCCCACATCTCCTTTCTATCGAAAGGGAACCTTTAATTAAACGTGTGGTTTTAAGTGTTGATTTGGAAAATATTTAAATTTGCCCCTTTTTCGAAGAGAGAATGAAAAGACTTAATGAAAATTTTTATTTTTGGCGCTTGACGAGAGTTAGCCTCTCGCTCCTACGTATCTCCTGGTGCGATGGAGAATTCAAAGCTACGTAGTTCTTGTTTGTCCTGAAAAGGGTTTTTTGTTTTTTAATCTTTTTGGAGTTTTTCGCAAAGGGGTTGAGCGTTCGCAGTGACCAAACAACAACGGTTTAGAGTGGTCGCACTACTAACTCTTATGAAAAGGAATTATCATTAACGACCAAACGGCAACAGCGCGAGTGATGATTAATGGTAATCGGCTTTTATTTTGAGCATTGAAAAGGTTTTCGCAATTGAAGGAGAGCGTTTGTGAGGACCAAACAACAACGGTTTAGAGTGGCCACACTACTAGCCCCCACAAGAATGAAATCATCACCCACAATCAAACGGCAACGGCGCGAGTGATCATTAGTGATGATTAGTTTTGATTTCGACGTTTGAAAAGATTTGTTTTTGAAAAGTGTTTTCGTTGATTTTAATTGGAGAGAACGTCGTGATGAAAGGAATTTGCAATTGGATTGATTTTCGTTCGGGGAAACATTTATCCATCATTGGGAAAAAAGGTTTGTGAAAAAAAAATAAATAAATAAGTTTATTTAGGGGAAAAGAAACAAAATTTAAGAAAAAAAAAGAAACAGGGAGGTGCAGTAGTAAAATGGGGGGTGCAAGTGGCAGGAGGGCTGTATTATTAAAAATGGAGTGTAAACAGTAAGCCCAGCTGGTTTTTGTAAGCTGGGCTGCGCTTCAAACAAAAAAGAAATCGTGGGCTTGCGAGGGGGGAGGCGCGCAAAGTAAACAGGGAGGTGCGAATAGAGATCTGAAAAAAATAAAAGCGAAAAGACTAAAATACCCCTGAGCTAATACTATAAAAGGCTAACCTAAAATTGGAAACCCTAAAAAATCACCCTCCCTCACGCGGCGCCCCTTTTCCCAAAAATGTCAAACCCTATTTTTCTTCTCCCCCTCTCCACGGCCGATCACACCCAAAATCGATTTCTCACCTCTCTCCTTGCTCCGTCCCCTTCCCTCTCTCAACCGTAGCCTCTCTCTCTCTCTCCTTGCTACGGATCCACCCCTCTCCCTTCTCTAATCTCCTCTCCTCCCTCCGCCGCGACTCTCACTTCTCCTCCGAATCTCAGTTTTCACTTAGCGCCGTTCGTTCTCCTCTCCCTCTCAAATCCGACCCACTGCTCCTCTGATATGGTTTCGGTTGGTGGTGGCGGTTTGGTGGTTGTTGTTCGATTTGTGGCTGTGGAGGTGGTTCGGTGGTGAGGAGAGAGAAGGAGGGGGTACGGTTTGGCTTGCGATGGTGGTGAAGTTATGGAGGGTTTGGACAAGAGATGGTTATGGTGGCGGTGATGACTACGGCAGTGGTGACGGTTTGGGGTCGAGTGGTGGTTAAAGGAGGTGAGGGGTTGTTGCGGTGGAGAGAGAGAACGACAGTGGTGGTGTATAGGCGGTTTGGAGAGGAGGAAACCGGTGGTGGTGACCGTGGGTGGCTCTAGGACGCGGTGGTCGCAAAGGGGTGATGGTGGCTGACGGCGGCTCGCGGCGGCTTACGGCGGTGGCCACCGTAAACGGTGGCCGAAGGTATAAACTCCCCCTTTTTCTCACTGATTTTTTATCTCTGTGCTTCTACTCTAATTTCTGATTCTACTCTTTTTGTTTTCTTTATGACTTCTACAAAACAAAACCTAAATCTGTGCAAGCAACTAAATTTTTGATTTCTTTCAATCGTTCTCTGTGCTTTCCTACTCATTGTTGCATGTATGACAAACTGAATAACACTTGACAGATGATGGTAATATTCTAAACAACTAAAAAAGCATGTTTGAAGTCACAACTATGAACATATCATTATTACATATTGGCTTAGCAGGTACTTGAACTCGAAAATAAAACCTAGAGCATATGTCTATGAATCTTAAAAACGTAACTGACCTTTCTTCCTTCCCTCTGAAAGCTGCTTACTGCTACTCAACCTTTGTTTCAGATTTTTTGGTGGGTATTCTTCCGTGTGGATTTTTGTGTGTTTTTGTGTATCTGTGGGTTGCTGAGTGTGTGTATGGCTGTGCTTGTACGTGGTTCCTTCTTTTTCTTACTGTTGGTGTTCACTGGTATTTATATGCAGGGGATTCTGGTGTAGGTGTGGTATTGAGCAGGGGATCAAAACCCCCTAGGAGACCAGTTTGTTGCTTCTGCAGTGACACACAGCAAGGGATGGCAGTAGGAGCAGACAGCAGAGTAGTGGAGCAGCAAAGGAGCAGCAAGGATGGCAGCAGGGCTGCTGCCACTGCAGTAGTGTTTTTGCTGAAAGTGGAAAAAAGCCAAGAGGCAAGGAGAAGGGACCTCCAACCCCATTCTCAAATTGCAATCTTGTTGCAACCCCAGCAGGCTGCGCCCTCCTTTTTGTTATTTTTGCTGTTTTTCAATTTAATTTTTTGTAACAAAGAGTTGACTCTTTTTTGTACTATCCTGCATCTCTTTCTTTTCTTTTTTTTTAATTTTGTTTGCATATGTAACAAAATAAATAGAAGGGACAGCTGAATAAAAATTCATTTTATTTTACTATTTATCATTTATTTATTTATATTTTTTTATGATAATAAAAGCGGTAAAAACAACGCGCACCGACGCGACGACTCACACGACTCGAAATGAAACGCGCGTTCGCCTTAAGACTAGGAACGCGCACGCTATTTGAATACACACGCGCACACGTTTTTAAAACCGATTTCATTCTATTCTCACTTTTCTAAAAACGGTAAAATAACGCGCAGTGATACAATTACTCGCACGACTCGAAACGAAACGCGCGCCCGCGTTACTTATTATTTTTATTATTTACTTTTGGATTCTCGTTTTGAAAACAACGAGCGCCAAACAAAATCGTTGCACGAGAGTGCCAGAGGCACCCGCGTTTAGAACAATATGCGAAGCAATAAAATTTGGGACTTTTCAATTAGGCGGACAAAATTGGGGTATTACAGCTGCCCCTCTTTATTTCACATCTCGCCAAGAAATATGAATTGGCCTTTTCATATTTGTTGGTGAAATGGAAATAAAGATATAGGAATAATACTAATTTTGTCCGCTCCAGAAAAGCTCAAATTTTCTTTTTGTTATTTTCCTTTTGAGAAAAGGGGGGTTAACACTTGTCGCATTAACGGGAAAGCAGTAAATTGGGAAAAACGGTGAATTGGAAAAAGCGGTAAATTGGGGATTCGGAGGTTGCCTAAAAACCTTCTAACGAACTCTGGTCGAGTCCGAGCTTTGGGGGTGGCCTTTTCGAGCGGCCGATCAACATCAGGTCCGGAACTGATTTGATCAATGGATTTACGCTATGCCTTAGGCTGACACAACTAATCCGAAGGACTTAACGAAGTCTGATGGATCCATCGCGTGCTCGTACACGATGTTGTGATCTGTGGAAGGAGTTCACTAACTCTGTGGGAGTTCACTAACTCTGGGTTGATGGAGTTTACTAACTCGGTGCTGATGGTGATTTTCTAAAAATGAGATTTTTGGGACTCTCTGGTCCGAAGTAACTTCCTGGATGGTGCATGAAATGCATGCATTTGGGTATTTGGATGCACATGAATGCAATGATTGATTTATGCCGTTTGAAAGTGTAATGCACTACCGTTCGATGCCATGGAGTGACGAATGGTATGGATGATATGAGAATGATGAATGATATGAAGATGTTGTGTTCCTTTTATGTTCCGTCTCCTGTAACTTTTTACTTTTTGTTTATTCTGTTTGTTTTCTTTAAGCAGCTTTCTTTTTTCTGCTTATTTGTTTTTTTTTCTTCTTTGGCACTCTTTTTTTTTTTTGCTGGTTAAATCGATCTGCTGGACGGAGGCTGTTCCAGGACGATGATCCCGCGAGGATTGTACACTGGTTCGTCACGACTTTTTTTCGCAATTTTATTCACTTGGGAAATCACTTCTTCCTGTATTTTTTCAAAGATTTCGCAATGATCTTGTAATGCTCTTAATGTGCACATGTTTTGCAATTCGATTTCATCAATCATAAAAGTTATTATTTTGAAAGAAACTGAATAGACAAAAGCAGAGACACGAAAAGCACACATATGAAAGAAAAGGTGGACTTTTATTGATATAGAAATTGGACGTGCAGAAAGTCACACCAATCGAAAGTGCATTGCAATCTTTCTTTTAAACTACAAAAAAATACAAGCAAAAGGAACAGATCCCGTGGTTCCATCTCTGAAGTAACGGTGCCCACCGTCCATACTCATAATACTGATCACCCCCTTATCCGAACCTTTGGAACGCTGATTGCCTTTTTCTTTTCTCAAGCCCAAGTTTTCTGACCCTAATTTTTGCCTGGATCGCCCTTTGCGGGTTTTCAATCCACCGGGCCACTCTGATTTTGCCTAGGTCGCCCTTTGCGGGTTTTCAACCTAGCGAGCTGATTTTTCCTTGGCTTATCTTTCTCTTTTTTCGTCTATTTTTCTAGGCATAATACTTCTTGACCACATCTGAGTTCACTGGATTTGGGATCTCATCTCCGTCCATGTTTGCCAGAATTAAAGCTCCTCCCGAGAATGCCTTCTTCACCACATAAGGTCCTTCATATTTGGGAGCCCATTTGCCCCTAGCATCTGTCTGAATCGGCAAGATCTGCTTGAGCACAAGATCTCCTTCTTGGAATTCACGAGGACGGACTTTCTTGTCAAAAGCCCTCCTCATCCTCTGCTGGTACAACTGTCCATGACACATTGCGGCCACCCGTTTTTCGTCAATGAGGTTCAATTGGTCAAGACGGGATCGAACCCATTCTGCTTCATCAAGTTTTGTCTCCATTAACACCCGCAGGGATGGTATTTCAACTTCAATGGGGAGGACTGCCTCCGACCCGTAAACCAGTGAGTAGGGGGTTGCCCCTGTTGAAGTGCGCACTGAGGTTCTGTAACCATGCAGGGCAAATGGGAGCATCTCATGCCAATCCTTGTAGGTTACCACCATCTTTTGCACAATCTTCTTGATGTTCTTGTTGGCTGCCTCAACTGCCCCATTCATTTTTGGACGGTAGGGAGAAGAGTTGTGATGCTGTATCTTGAAGTCTTTACACAAGTCTTTCATCATCCTGCTGTTCAAATTACTACCGTTGTCCGTGATAATCTTGTTTGGAAGGCCGTAGCGGCAAACCAAGTCTTTCTTGATGAACTTAGCAATCACTGAGCTCGTTACATTGGGATAAGAAGCAGCCTCCACCCAATTAGTGAAGTAGTCAATAGCAACCAGAATGAAACGGTGACCATTGGAAGCTTTGGGTTCAATGGGACCAATGATGTCCATGCCCCACATTGAGAATGGCCATGGTGCGCTCAAAACATTCAAAGAAGTTGGAGGTACATGGGTGTGATCTGCATAGATTTGGCATTTATGGCATCTTCTCACAAAACTGTAACAGTCTGATTCCATCTGCAACCAGTAGTATCCAGCTCTCAGGATTTTTCTAGCCATTGCGTGCCCGTTGGAATGAACCCCAAATGAGCCTTCATGAACATCTCGCATAATCTTTACTGATTCTTCTCCTGTTACACACCTGAGGAGTACCAAGTCATGGTTTCTCTTGTAAAGGACGTCTCCACTCAAGAAGAAACCTGTTGACAGCCTCCGGAGGGTTCTCTTGTCATTCTCTGTAGCTCCGGGAGGATACTCTCTGTTTGTAATATACTGTTTGATGTCATGGTACCAAGGCTTACTATCTGATCCCTCTTCGACTGTCATACAGTAGTGATAAGCAGGCTGTCCTCTGTGCTGGATCCTGACAGTCGCCAGACTTTTGTCACAGCTGACGTTGAACATAGAAGACAAAGTTGCCAAGGCATCTGCCAACTGATTCTCGCTGCGGGGTATGTGCTGGAAAGTGATTTCCTCAAAGGGATTGATTAATTCTTGAATGTAGTCATGGTAAGGAATCAAATCAGAGTTTCTTGTTTCCCAGTCTCCTTTTACTTGATGGACAACTAGAGCTGAATCTCCGTACACGTCGAGCCTCTTGACTTTCCGATCGAGAGCTACCTGGATACCCAAGATACACGCTTCATACTCTGCAATATTGTTTGTGACATAGAAGCTTAGTCTGGCAGTGACTGGTATGAAGCGGTTGTCTGGGGAGATCAGCACTGCTCCGATCCCGTGCCCCCACATGTTAGAGGCACCGTCAAACAACACTCTCCACCTTTCATCATCTTGAGATTTCCCTGCGTCAAATAATGCCATAATGTCCTCATCTGGGAATTCACATTGCATTGATTGGTAATCCTCAACCGGTTGATGTGCCAGGTAGTCTGCCAGTGTGCTACCTTTAATCGCCTTCTGGGTTACGTACACGAGGTCATACTCTGACAGAAGCATTTGCCAACGAGCAATTCTACCTGTGAGCGCGGGTTTTTCAAATATGTACTTGATTGGGTCCATTTTGGACACCAACCAGGTAGTGTGACTCAGCATATATTGTCTCAGTCGATGCGCAGCCCAGGCTAGAGCACAACAAGTCTTCTCCAATGATGAATACCTTGCCTCACAGTCTGTGAACTTCTTGCTTATGTAGTAGATCGCGTGTTCTTTCTTTCCTGACTCATTGTGTTGCCCCAGCACGCAGCCCATAGAGTTGTCTAGCACCGTGAGGTATAGGATGAGGGGCCTGCCAGACACAGGTGGCATTAGGACGGGTGGATTTTGAAGATACACCTTGATTTTCTCAAATGCTTCTTGACATTTATCATTCCACTTCATCTCTTGGTTTTTGCACAGCAGTTTGAAAATTGGTTCGCAAGTTGCAGTCAACTGGAAGATGAATCGAGAGATGTAATTTAGTCTTCCCAGGAAACCACGAACCTCTTTCTCTGTTTTGGGTGCTGGCATCTCCAGGATTGCTCGTACCTTGTCCGGGTCTACCTCAATTCCCTTCTGGCTAACAATGAAACCCAACAACTTCCCTGACCTAACCCCAAAGGTGCACTTAGCGGGGTTCAACCTGAGTTTGTACTTTCTGAGACGCTTGAACAGCTTCTGCAGGTTAACCACGTGCTCTTCATCAGTCATTGATTTGGCAATCATGTCATCCACATAGACTTCGATCTCCTTATGCATCATGTCATGGAATAGGGTTACCATCGCTCTTTGGTAGGTTGCCCCGGCATTCCTCAACCCGAAAGGCATGACCTTGTAACAGAAAGTTCCCCAAAGGGTTACGAAGGTGGTTTTCTCCATATCCTCTGGAGCCATCTTGATCTGGTTATAACCTGAATATCCATCCATGAAGGAGAACATCGAATGCTGAGCAGTACTGTCCACCAAAACATCAATATGGGGTAGAGGGAAATCATCTTTAGGGCTTGCTCTGTTCAAGTCACGGTAGTCGACACACATTCGGACCTTTCCATCTTTCTTAGGGACTGGAACAATGTTTGCTACCCACTCAGGATATTTTGCCACAGCCAAGAACCCTGCATCAAACTGTTTCTTGACCTCATCCCTGATCTTCAAAGACATTTCAGGCTTCATCCGCCTCAACTTCTGTTTCACCGGGGGACATTCTGATTTCACCGGCAATTTATGTTCAACAATATCTGTGCTCAACCCTGGCATGTCCCGATATGTCCATGCGAATACGTCAGCGTAATCGAACAGGAGCCGAATCAACTTTTTGCGCTCTTTATCCTCCATTGCGGTACCAACCTTGATCTCTTTTCTGTCTTCCTTAGTACCCAAATTGACCATTTCTGTAGGCTCCTCATGGGGTTCGATGACCTTTTCTTCTTGTTCTACCATTCTCATGATTTCTGGAGGAGTATCCCTATCATTCTCAACATCTTCCTCGGCTTGATTAACCGGGTAATCAAAATCACAGTATGAGTTATGGGCATTATTATTTTCAGAGTTTATTTTTGATCTGCATTAGAATGGAGCGGCGAATAAAAACAAAGAAAAAGCAACACAGATAAAAGATGAAGACAGAAATTTTATTGAAAATTCAAAATAACACTTTATTGATTGATGATTTTTGACGAAAACATGTGTGCCCAAATGAAATATCCCAAGGCCTTGGGCAGAGCCGAGGGATCTGCATTACAACGATAATTACTTTAAATTGGAAAATACGGGGAAATCCATGATCTCCCAGTTTTGCAGCTTCTCTCCAGCCGCACGGCAGCGCACCAGACCTACAGCACGGCCACTTGAGCTTGATCCTTCTTCAACCACATTAACCTGGTCAGGGTTCAGCATACCAGAACTCTGGAAGTTGTTCTCAAGATTAGCGATGACCATTCTCCCCTGATTGGGTGCCCTTCCTCTGAGTTTGGTCAGCCATTTCTCCCTCCTGTCAGATGCCAGCCTTTCCCGATCAGCAAGACTTGGGATGTACCCAACACCGAACCTCTCGATATTGCCCCTCAACTGGACAGGCATTACAATTCCTTGAGCAGCTTTTCCTAAGCCCTTACCGACCTGATACCCATGTCCCAGCATCACCTTTGCAGCCATCATGTCAGCCCTGGACCACTTAGGCTTCCACCGAGGCTCACCTTCGACGAAGACAGCGTTTGAAATCTCCAATCCTTGGAAAGCAGTCTCAAAGGACTCTTCTGCTGCTTCCACATAATATTCAGGTGGTGATCGATTTATCAATGTTTCTTCCTCTCCGGATATCACTATCAGCTTTCCCCTAGCCACAAACTTGAGTTTCTGATGAAGTGAGGATGGCACTGCCCCAGCCGCATGTATCCAAGGACGTCCTAGCAGGCAACTGTAGGATGAATTGATGTCCATCACTTGAAAGACGACATAAAATACTTCAGGGCCTACCTGCAGCGGCACTTCTACTTCTCCAAAAACTTCCTTCACTGACCCATCAAATGCTCTGACCAAGGTGGAGCTCGGTTTTAGATATGAACAGTCTACATCCAGCTTATCCATTGTAGACTTAGGCAGCACATTCAAGGATGAACCGTTATCAATAAGCACCCTGGCAAGTATATGGTCCCCACACTTGACTGAGATGTGAAGAGCTTGATTATGATTCTTTCCTGCCGGAGGCAGCTCAGTGTCTGAGAAGGTCAAGTAATTAGAGGCTACAATGTTGCCAACAATACCATCAAGCTGGTTTACTGTAATATCATGGGAGACGTGAGTTTCATTCAGGATCTTTAGCAGTGCAGCACGATGTGCCTCTGAACTAAGCAGCAAAGAGAGCATTGAGATTTTGGATGGAGTTTGATTCAGCTGGTCTACTACCCGATATTCACTCTGTCTCATTATTTTCAGGAATTCTTGAGCTTCTTTGTCCGACACATCCCTGACTTCTACAGCTTCCTTGTCTTTTTCCTTACGGGCCCTTTCTTCATTTCCCTTGGATTGCTCTCTTCTAAGGTTTTCAGGAGTATACAACCTTCCACTCCTTGTGATACAACTACCTCCAGCAATGTTTGTTATATCCAGAGTGCCTTTAGGGACCTCCGCTTGCATTTGCACATTGCAGCTCCATGGAGTCATCCTAGTCTCCCCACTAGGGGTAGCAGCAGGTACTGGAATAACAACAGTCGAGGGTCTCGTCACAGCTAGGCTGGAATTCAGATTGCAGGGAATTTCAATCGGTCTCCTGAAGCCTCCATTGCCCGATTGCAAGGTAAATATACTTTCTTCTTTCTCCTGGATTCCCACTTGGACCAGGTGTCTGTCTAAGAGATCTTGGAGAATTGGTTTAAAGCCTTCATATGCCCCGATGCAGCGAGGATTATCACAGGCGTCTTTCCTAGCACACCCTTCTTTGATGACACCAATGCGGCATAATTCAGCATGGATAAAATTCAAAGGCATCTGAATGCAATCAACTTTTCTAACCAAACACTGACCCCCCTGATGGTCAACGGCATTAATAGCAGATCCTCCATGCCCTGGCAACGGATTGGTGGCTACATTGGGTTGTTGAAATGATATGTTTTTCGTATCAAGTAATTCTTGCACCACATATTTGAATGCTTTACAATCCTCCACCACATGACCTACTTCACCAGAATGAAAGGCGCAGGTGGCATTCGCGTTGTACCCTATGGGATAAGGAGGCTGATATGGCTTCATTTGACGAGTATTGATTATTTTGTTGGTGATGAGATAATTAAACAAGTCCGTGTAGGACATGGGAATGGGATCAAAGACAACAGGCTTCCTTTCATTATAGTTCCGGTACTGATAATTTGATTGAAAAGGCTGTGCCAGTGGTGCTTGAGGAGGAACCGAAATAGCTTGCGGTGGATTGCTGTGCGACGGACCACTGGCTCCGATGACTGCATTAGTTTCACCTTCTTTCTTCTTATGAGACCCAAAAAATGGCTTTTTTTGACTGGCAGGAGGTGTCGGGCCATGAGCTATTCTTCCGCTGCGCATACCATTCTCTACTCTTTCCCCTGTGACCACCATCTCAGAGAAGTTTGAGGCTACGTTGCCAACCAACCTATCGTAATACACCGCAGGAAGGGTTTCCATAAACATGTGGACCATTTCTTTGTCCAGCAGAGGGGGTTTTACTTGAGCCGCAAGGTTCCGCCATCTCTGAGCATACTCTTTGAACGACTCATTATCCCTCTTAGACATGCATTGTAGCTGAGTTCTATCTGGAGTCAAATCATTGTTATACTGGTATTGACGCATGAAGGCATCCGCCATGTCTTTCCAGCAACGGATATTAGTTGGCTCTAACTGCATGTACCAGTCAAGGGGAGCTCCAGCTAAACTTTCTTGGAAGCAATGCATCATTAAGTTATCATCACGGGCATAGGCAGTCATCTTTCGGCAGTACATTGTCACATGGATGACTGGGCAAGTTGTCCCTCTGTATTTGTCAAAAGTTGGTGCTTTGAACTTGGGCGGCATGACTAGATCAGGAACCAAGCACAACTCATGGGCATTCCTGACTCGGGAACCTGCCCCTTCAACAGCTCTTAATCTTTCTTCCAGCATCTGATACTGACTTCTAGCTTCGGCAGGGTAATTCTGTGGGAAACCCCGGCACCATAGTGAGGGTTATTCATCGATACCGCGACCGGGGTCATGTGTCGGTGAGCAATATTCTGAGGGACTGGGCCCTGTACATGTGGATGAACCATTATTGGTGAATTGAAACCCGCCGGAGTTCCTGGAGCAATAACAGGAATTGGGATCTGAATCTGGGCTTGATGCGTCCCTGTTCCAACTTCATTCACAATTGTATTAGGCTGAGCGTGCCCCGTGGTTCCTGAAGGATCTCTTCCAGGGTTTGCATCAGCAGCAGGAGGCGTATAGCCCAGTGGGAGACCATAGGGAGGCCATTGCACAGCTTGAAGGGTTTGAGAGATCCCAGACCCAGGAAGGGGAGGAGGATTGTTCATCCCAGCAACAGCAGCTTCAGTTGTGCCAACATCTCTTAAGGCACTTAGCACTCTTATGACCTCCGCCATTTGAGCCTTTAGGACTTCCATCTCAGCTTGATTCCCCTGATTCTGACCATGCTGACCCTGACCATTAGGATTCAGACCTCCTGGAATTCCGTCATCCTGATGTGGCTGCGGATTGTCCTGATCGGGGTTGGCTTGATTGTTTTCCATGTTTCTTGCTTGCAGACGCGTCCAATAGCGATGATTAACCAGCTTGCCTGATTTTCTGTTGACAGAACACGCTTATGAACACAAGAACGAATGAATGAATGCAATGCGAATGAATGTGTGTTTGGTTTGTCTTGCTGAGAATCGCAGTGTATTATGTCTTGTCATAGATACGCAGGTAAATCTTTGATTATTTTTATTATATCACTTTCTTTGGATCCTACTGAAATTGGAATCTGGAAGCGAAACGGGTGTATTTAAACAAAATACTTCAAAATCTGAATCAAGAGTACGACATTCTGATACAATGATTGAAAAAGGAAAGGTACAATAAAACAAAATGGAAAATTACAACAAAGAAGCTCAAATACAAAGAGCTTTGACGTTTCCACTCCTTTTCCTTTTGTTGTTGGTAGAGGTACTTCCGGTTTTTCCTTTGGCTTCCTCAACTAGGGCTCTGCAGTACTCCACAAATTTGTACACCTCAAGCGGGGTATTGAGGGGATACATCTCAGCTTCAGCTTTTCTTAATTTCTTGGGCACATCCGCAAGAGCCTGGTTGACCAATTCTGATAGCTTGGAGAACCTATCCCTCCAGTGTTGAACTTCATCCCTCAGCTCAATGATGACTGCCTGCTCTTCAATCCTTCCGAGCAGCTCAACATAGCGATGTTCCCAATACTGACTTTCATCCCTCACTTGCAGGTATGCATTGCTGATGTGACAAAGGCGCTTCCTCAACTCATCAGAATCCTCTTGCTCTGCTTTTAGGGACCGCTGATATTCTCTGAGGATGTTCTCGAATGAGTTTCTTTCTTGCACAACACTGTCTAACTTACTCTCCCATTCAGCTTGTAACATGCGGGATTCTCTTTTTGACTTGGCAAGCAAGCTTTTCGCAGTTCTCTCTTCCATTTTCGCTTCATCCCACAATTCTTTCCACTGATTGGCTTCTTCCAGGGCCTTCTTCTCTTTCAAGCTTCGCCTCTTGATTTCCTCCTTGGCTCCTTGCAGATACCTTTGAACTTCTAACTTGCTCTCCTCTTCCCCTTTTAGTTTCTGACTGAACTTCTCAATGGTAGCAGACTTCAGGGCATTTTCTTCTTTCAACATTTTGTTCTTCAGAGCCATCTTCTCTATCTCAGCTTGCAAAGATTTCTTCTCTTCCTCTGCCTTCATCAGAGCCAACTTAACCTCGCCTAATTCTTCGACAACAGGGACACTGGCGTCTACTACTTCCCTCTCGACTTGCAACTCTTTTTGGTAGGGCAGTTGAACATTCTGGATTCTTTTTCCGAGCCACTGAGCGAAGGTGATACCACTAGTCCTCTGAGCAAGCTCTACTTTTCCCATGCGAACCACCGTACTCCAGGCTTGCAAGACCTTTCTAAGCAAACTGTCATCTTTTGGTCCTCCCTCAAAGATGTAAAGCGGGAATATCATCTCTTCTGTAGGCGAATTCCTCATCGGATACCCCAATTGCCTCAGAGTCAGGGACGGGTTGTAGTTGATGCATCCCTTAGTGCCCATCAGCGGGACATTTTGAAAACCACCACAGCGGAAGACTACCTTAGGCCTATCTTCCCAGCAAGATGAGAGATACCAACGGATCGAGTGCTCATCTAGACCCCCTAGAAACTGGATCCACTCTTGAATACTCATAGCTTTCACCTCACAAGTTACAGCGTAACTAATCAACTTTTCCACTCGTGTTGGGTTGGTGAAGGCATGAATGAGAAGCCACGCATACAACAGGTGAGAAGAGCAAGAGATTTTCTTCCTTCTCAAGTCACAATGATGAGTGAAAGCAGAATAAGTGTCAGCAAGGATGGCGGGAATTGGATTAATGGGGCTCCTCCTATTCTGAAAAGCTAGGAAAATACCAATAACGGTTACATCCACATACCTCTCAATCTGCGGAAAGAGAACAACCCCAAAAATGGCTAAGGCCAAAACTCGCTTGAAGACAACCCAATTTTTACTTCTAGCATAGGCTCCCATTAAACCTTCAAGGTAACTCTGCGGGAAACCTATCACATTGTTTCTCTTCTGCTTTTGGAGCTTCAGATCCTCTACACTCACTTGCAATAATGCAGCGAACCCCTCATCTGTGTAGTACTGTTCTTGATACCGGTAGGGGACAGCTTCTGTCTGAGTGAAACCCAAAATCTGCTGATATTCCTCCAATGTGGGGGCCATTTGAAAATTTTTGAAAAGAAAGCACCTGATTTCTGGATCATAGAATCTACTCAAAGCCATGATAGCCTCAGTCTGCACCTCTAGCAACAACAACTTCCGGAGGTTCCCATAAGCATTGTCAAACGATCCCCTTTCAATAGGTCCCATCAGGTCAACACATTTTTTCAGACTAGTCACATCTACCTTGTTTACAGCGGGGTACCTTGGAGTATACACCGTTTCCCTTCTAGATTCCATGTCGTATCTATGACAAAAATTTCTCATTACTTGGGATTCTCGGCAAGCAAACCATGATGAAATGCAAAGATGCATGCGAAAACTATTGAAAATGTATGTTTTATGCAAAGGATGTGTGTAAATGATGATGATGTTCTATGTCTATGTAACTCAGAGACCAGTCCTTATTGGCAGTGATTCAAGTTTTTTTTTGAAAATGCGGGTCGTACGTTATTTCATATGGACCGGTATGAGAAAGGCTACAGCGGTAACTCTTTCACCCCCCTCTTTTTTTTAAAATAAAGTGGTTCATATGTCACTTCGTACAGACCGGCGAAAGAAATGTTACAACGGCAACTCTTTCTCTGTTTTCTCTTTTTTTTTTTTTTGAAAAATCTCCTTTCCTTTTTGAAAACGTGCCTAGTTTACAATGCAGCACACAATTTGGTATGCCCCTTGTGTCCTACGAAGATGGGGACCTAAGTTCTAGGACATCTCAAATGTTCCTCCCATGTGGGTTCTAGTCACTTCCTCACCAGGTTACCAGAGCTAACTCTCTCTCACAATAGCACCCACAACGATGGAACGCCATCTGGTGTGAGGCATCATGAAAGAGCGTACTCTGGCTGAAACTTTCGTGAGAGTCAGAAGGACAACAGTCCAATTGCCAGTCACTGCTCGTTTCCACTCTCCTAAGTTTTGTCAGACCTTGGGTTTTAGGCCCCTCTCGAAGCACAATAAGCATAAGGTGTGAGTGTGTGTAGCGAGGGAATACCGCCTAAAACTACCCACATATATCCCCACCTGCGAAGGAAAACCCAGAACAGTCCAGACAATAGCAAACGATAACATGTTGTCTACACTAGGGTTCAATATCAAATAAGCTAGCCTAGGGTTTCAACAACAATCAAGTGCTTTGCTTACCTCAAGAAAGGGGGCCAAGAAGAGGGGAACATAACAAGATGGGGGGAAATGCATGAGAGTACTAAGCACATAAGCAAAGACGAGGAAAAATAAACATGAAAGGAGAGGAAATAAATGCACATGCGCAACATGACAAGAAGAGCAAACCGAAAAGGGATAGAAGCAAACAAAGTATCCAAATCACATCGATAGCACACTAAACCACACATTTAATTAGTTAGGCTTGACCCACTTAAAAAAAGAAAAGTTCCCAGTGAAGTCGCCAGCTGTTGCGCCCGAAAAAGTCCCTGAGGGAATCTTTCTTCGTTTACAACTTTTTTAAAAATCAATGAAGTCGCCACCAATATTTTTTTATAAGGAAAATATTGAAGAAAACCTTTTTGGAAAACGAATGGCCTTTTAGAAACTGGAAAATTTGGGTTCGGGGGTCGGTTAGGCATGGGGAAGGTATTAGCACCCCACATCTCCTTTCTATCGAAAGGGAACCTTTAATTAAACGTGTGGTTTTAAGTGTTGATTTGGAAAATATTTAAATTTGCCCCTTTTTCGAAGAGAGAATGAAAAGACTTAATGAAAATTTTTATTTTTGGCGCTTGACGAGAGTTAGCCTCTCGCTCCTACGTATCTCCTGGTGCGATGGAGAATTCAAAGCTACGTAGTTCTTGTTTGTCCTTAAAAGGGTTTTTGTTTTTTAATCTTTTTGGAGTTTTTCGCAAAGGGGTTGAGCGTTCGCAGTGACCAAACAACAACGGTTTAGAGTGGTCGCACTACTAACTCTTATGAAAAGGAATTATCATTAACGACCAAACGGCAACAGCGCGAGTGATGATTAATGGTAATCGGCTTTTATTTTGAGCATTGAAAAGGTTTTCGCAATTGAAGGAGAGCGTTTGTGAGGACCAAACAACAACGGTTTAGAGTGGCCACACTACTAGCCCCCACAGGAATGAAATCATCACCCACAATCAAACGGCAACGGCGCGAGTGATCATTAGTGATGATTAGTTTTGATTTCGACGTTTGAAAAGATTTGTTTTTGAAAAGTGTTTTCGTTGGTTTTAATTGGAGAGAACGTCGTGATGAAAGGAATTTGCAATTGGATTGATTTTCGTTCGGGGAAACATTTATCCATCATTGGGAAAAAAGGTTTGTGAAAATAAATAAATAAATAAGTTTATTTAGGGGAAAAGAAACAAAATTTAAGAAAAAAAAAAAGAAACAGGGAGGTGCAGTAGTAAAATGGGGGGTGCAAGTGGCAGGAGGGCTGTATTATTAAAAATGGAGTGTGAACAGTAAGCCCAGCTGGTTTTTGTAAGCTGGGCTGCGCTTCAAACAAAAAAGAAATCGTGGGCTTGCGAGGGGGGAGGCGCGCAAAGTAAACAGGGAGGTGCGAATAGAGATCTGAAAAAAAATAAAAGCGAAAAGACTAAAATACCCCTGAGCTAATACTATAAAAGGCTAACCTAAAATTGGAAACCCTAAAAAATCACCCTCCCTCACGCGGCGCCCCTTTTCCCAAAAATGTCAAACCCTATTTTTCTTCTCCCCCTCTCCACGGCCGATCACACCCAAAATCGATTTCTCACCTCTCTCCTTGCTCCGTCCCCTTCCCTCTCTCAACCGTAGCCTCTCTCTCTCTCCTTGCTACGGATCCACCCCTCTCCCTTCTCTAATCTCCTCTCCTCCCTCCGCCGCGACTCTCACTTCTCCTCCGAATCTCAGTTTTCACTTAGCGCCGTTCGTTCTCCTCTCCCTCTCAAATCCGACCCACTGCTCCTCTGATATGGTTTCGGTTGGTGGTGGCGGTTTGGTGGTTGTTGTTCGATTTGTGGCTGTGGAGGTGGTTCGGTGGTGAGGAGAGAGAAGGAGGGGGTACGGTTTGGCTTGCGATGGTGGTGAAGTTATGGAGGGTTTGGACAAGAGATGGTTATGGTGGCGGTGATGACTACGGCAGTGGTGACGGTTTGGGGTCGAGTGGTGGTTAAAGGAGGTGAGGGGTTGTTGCGGTGGAGAGAGAGAACGACAGTGGTGGTGTATAGGCGGTTTGGAGAGGAGGAAACCGGTGGTGGTGACCGTGGGTGGCTCTAGGACGCGGTGGTCGCAAAGGGGTGATGGTGGCTGACGGCGGCTCGCGGCGGCTTACGGCGGTGGCCACCGTAAACGGTGGCCGAAGGTATAAACTCCCCCTTTTTCTCACTGATTTTTTATCTCTGTGCTTCTACTCTAATTTCTGATTCTACTCTTTTTGTTTTCTTTATGACTTCTACAAAACAAAACCTAAATCTGTGCAAGCAACTAAATTTTTGATTTCTTTCAATCGTTCTCTGTGCTTTCCTACTCATTGTTGCATGTATGACAAACTGAATAACACTTGACAGATGATGGTAATATTCTAAACAACTAAAAAAGCATGTTTGAAGTCACAACTATGAACATATCATTATTACATATTGGCTTAGCAGGTACTTGAACTCGAAAATAAAACCTAGAGCATATGTCTATGAATCTTAAAAACGTAACTGACCTTTCTTCCTTCCCTCTGAAAGCTGCTTACTGCTACTCAACCTTTGTTTCAGATTTTTTGGTGGGTATTCTTCCGTGTGGATTTTTGTGTGTTTTTGTGTATCTGTGGGTTGCTGAGTGTGTGTATGGCTGTGCTTGTACGTGGTTCCTTCTTTTTCTTACTGTTGGTGTTCACTGGTATTTATATGCAGGGGATTCTGGTGTAGGTGTGGTATTGAGCAGGGGATCAAAACCCCCTAGGAGACCAGTTTGTTGCTGCTGCAGTGACACACAGCAAGGGATGGCAGTAGGAGCAGACAGCAGAGTAGTGGAGCAGCAAAGGAGCAGCAAGGATGGCAGCAGGGCTGCTGCCACTGCTGTAGTGTTTTTGCTGAAAGTGGAAAAAAGCCAAGAGGCAAGGAGAAGGGACCTCCAACCCCATTCTCAAATTGCAATCTTGTTGCAACCCCAGCAGGCTGCGCCCTCCTTTTTGTTATTTTTGCTGTTTTTCAATTTAATTTTTTGTAACAAAGAGTTGACTCTTTTTTGTACTATCCTGCATCTCTTTCTTTTCTTTTTTTTTTAATTTTGTTTGCATATGTAACAAAATAAATAGAAGGGACAGCTGAATAAAAATTCATTTTATTTTACTATTTATCATTTATTTATTTATATTTTTTTATGATAATAAAAGCGGTAAAAACAACGCGCACCGACGCGACGACTCACACGACTCGAAATGAAACGCGCGTTCGCCTTAAGACTAGGAACGCGCACGCTATTTGAATACACACGCGCACACGTTTTTAAAACCGATTTCATTCTATTCTCACTTTTCTAAAAACGGTAAAATAACGCGCAGTGATACAATTACTCGCACGACTCGAAACGAAACGCGCGCCCGCGTTACTTATTATTTTTATTATTTACTTTTGGATTCTCGTTTTGAAAACAACGAGCGCCAAACAAAATCGCTGCACAAGAGTACCAGAGGCACCCGCGTTTAGAACAATATGCGAAGCAATAAAATTTGGGACTTTTCAATTAGGCGGACAAAATTGGGGTATTACAACCCTTATAAAGAAAAAGACTTGATAAATTGTAAGTTATTTTTGTTCTTTTTTTGAGAAATACGAGAGAAATAAATTAAAAGAAAAAAAAAGGTTTTTATTAGTGCACTTGATAGAGGTGGCCCCCCTCTACTCTACGTATCTCGGGGTAGAGAATCAAAGGCTACGTAGTTCTTTGGTAGAAAAAGTTTTGTGTTGGATGCTTTTTAATTAATATTTTTTAGTAAAAATGATTTTTCATGAGTAGTAAGAAGTTAAGGAAAAACAAATCACAAAAAAAAGAATAGGTTGTAAAATAAAAATAAAGGGGGTGGATCTAACAATCGGGGTGCTGTGTTATTTTAAAAGGGAGTGCGACTAGCAGAGCCCAGTTTCGTTCTTTGGAATTTTTGGTCTGATTTATGAATCTGGGCTTAAGTTCAGAGGGTTGCATATTATCAAAAACAGGGGTGTAAAAAGTAACAGTCCAGTTTATAATTTTTTGGGCTGATGGCCTGCGAATTAAGGCTTATATACAGGGGCTGTATGAATTGAAACACGGGGTGCAGGTGTGAATTTGATGTTTTTATTTTATTTTTAAATTAGAACAGAAAATAAAGGAAATGAGAGGGGGAAGTAGTCGGAGGGAACAACCACGGTGGTGTTGTGGTGGTGCCGGCGGTGCTAAAGACATGCATCCAAAAATAAATTAAAGAGACTAGGGGAACCAACCATGCAACTCTTAAGATTTATAGTGGGGAATGATGTGGTTTTTGGAGAGGAGTGGGCATGAAAGTTACGATCCTCCTCTCCAAAGTTGTATTTTATTCTTTGCTCTCTGTTGATTTTTTTTATTGGAAGTTTGTTGTTAGATATTACTGAGAGATAGATCTTATGTAATGACTTATATCACACAAATACAAACTCAAATTGTTGTTACCCAGTGGCATTCAGTTTTGTGAGTAGAGAAAAAGACAACAAAAATTACATGACCGTGAAGAAAACCTCAAATGTTAGATGGTTGATCTATTTCACTCTTAATCATGTGAAACTCGTGAAAGATGGTTGATCCCTCTTAATTAATCATATGAAACTCATGAAAGGATCGTGATTCAAACATTTTCACATAACAAGGGAATAAACTAACTGTTTACTCAACTTACGGTAATAAAAAATACCTATAGCAAAATTTATCATAGCGTTCTAACAATCAATGTAATGTTATATATATATATATATATATATATATATATATATATATATATATATATATATATATATATATATATATCCAATAGTTGAGAATAGTGCAGCACTGCAAATCACACGGAGTACGACACATCTTTAATAAAAAAAAGTTAGAAAAATATGATGAATTTGTATATAAAAAACTTTGAAAATCTATCGTACTCCATGTGATCTATTCTCAACTAAATCACATATGAATGGAACATAAATTCTTTAGTAAATCTTATCTTTTTTACGAATAGTACACTTTATTTTCGGACTTCATGTTGATTTTTTGATTAGTGGACTTCATGTTGATTAAATCAACATATGGTGCGTTTTACTAAAAAAAATCAATATCCTTTCGGGAAAAAAATCAGCATATGATAAATGTAATTTTAGGTTATTTGACATAAACTAAGAAATAATTTAAATAAATAAAATGACTTAGAGAGGTGACCTAATTATTTATTTTAGGTTATTTTACATAAACTAAGAAATCTTTTAAAGTAACAATTGTACACAATTATCTTTGCTTTTTTTGACACAATAATCTTTGTTAACTATTGGGTATTAACAATCCTCATAAATACATAGTAGAGTATAATGACTTAGAGGGGTGACCTAATTATTTATTATTTAAAATTGAAAAAAGGAAGGCTCTCATTTTTTTTACTTGGCTTTTAAGGCTATTTTGCACAAATAATGAAAACCAACAAATTATGTTGTTTTTGAAATTTTATTAGTGGTCATAATAATTCAATGCACACCAAATAAAACATTAGTGGGTATACATATACTGTAGTTGTCATGAGCTATACTTTAACTGAATGCTCTAATATAATTGGTCCAAGTTGGGCCTCATAACAAACTTAGACTAATTAAATCTGGGATCATGATCCACTGCTGTCATTATTGACTGTAGTCACTAAAGTTCACCTTTATAGAAACCATTGAATCATTAAAATCTTCAATCCTAACCCTTCAATTATTTTATTTTAAAAAGATTAAATAAAACATAAGAGGAGAGAGATAGAGAGAGTTGACAGCAAAGGATCAGAATCCTTAAATCTGTTACTGGCCCCCTCCTCAAATTCAGGTGAAAAGTGGATTGTGAGCCCCCTGCATTCATCATAGTCTATCTCTCTTTATCCATATTTTTTTATTTAAAATTAATCAACAGCTAGGATTTAAAGAAAATTCAATGGAAGGACTAATGTGCTTTTAATTGTTGTGACTGGCTGCAGTCATAATTAACTGCAGTCATAATTGTTGCTGGACATTGTCTCCGACAAATTAAAGATCAAGCTCAAAGTGTTTGGTTCTTGAGTGAATGGCCATATAGGTACCACTTTTGATGTATTTAGTCCAAATTTAGAACTAAATATATTAATCAACTTTTGTTAATAAATGAGACAAAGGAAGTACATACACTATTTTTTTTTGACGCAGGAAGTACATACACTACTAAAAGGTCTCTAGTCTCTTTTAAAAAGCTTTTATTTTACAGTAATGCTATTTGGTACGAAGAATCTTATGTACGAAACATCCAAATATTTTGTTGAGCATGCAACTTTGTCTGGTTTTAGCAGAAAACAACTTATATTGATTTTCAAAATCGAGTTACATACATGCCACGCCTTTTTTTGAAATTCATTACGTATGATTAAGCATTTCTCTTTATTTTATGGTTTTGAAGTGGATAAAAGAGGATGAGGCTTGGGACTTGCGTGTAAGGAGGTAAATTCATGTAGAGATTTAAAGTATGCATCAATGAAATTAATGTGGTATATGCTGCCGTATTTTTGTATGACAGGTAGCAAATGTGAAAACACACGTAAATAGAACGTCCGCACCTACATCCTAATCCTCGACGAGTGAAAATGCAAGACTAAATTAAAGCACAAAGAACATGTAAATTGACAAAAAAAAAACATCATCGCCAAATATTTAGACATGAAACTTAAACAATATAGACCCTTTCGATGAAACTCAACTTTGTACAAACAAAGGAAAATTTGCATATTTCCTGGAAGAAAAATCATTTACACGTAGTAAGCATAGAATTGATGACGTGCACTAAAAGACGGATACTTGAAAGATCAGACCCGGTCATTGTAGGCAAGCTTCGTTGATGATTCAGTATCTGATAAACTTGCTCAAAGATGGGTCGTGTGTGCATTGCAATCACGGGATCCGTGGGATTTATGGCAGCAGCGACGTCTGTCATCCATGCTAGTTTTCGCGATGTTTCGTTGTTGATATCACAAGCCAGCTGCTGCAGAAGTGAAAGTACTACGCCTTGGCTTAAAGGAAGAGGCACCATTGCCAAAAGTCCATGTAACTCAACCTGTTTTGTAGAAACAGAGAGATTCTCTCAATGGTTGGTCAATTACACATACACAACAGGTGAATTAAGGACCAATAAAATGCCACAAAATAAGCTAACGCTCTCACAAAATTAAGTTCAATTAAAGCTAATGCTAGTCCATGAATAGTCAGGTCAGTGAGTTTGACTTTATAACCTTGAGGGACAGTAACATTTCAACACTCCTAGTCGGTAGTCGGTTGTAAAATGATCATCGGTGTCACTTAAAACCAATAATAATTCCCTGTTCCCCAATATTTTTATAAAAAAAGCTAATGCTAATAGTTACGGAATTGCATTCCAACAAATTTTAATAACGAAACATCTTCAGCATACCTGAGAACACAACCAAGATACGATAGATACATCACTTCTATGTAGAGCTGCGATGAATGCCTCCTCATATTTCCGTTCTGAAATCAATCTTGCTAACTCTTTTGTAGGATCTAGTGGCACCTCAACCTGATATGCAAATCAAAATCGTATTAGCAAATTTTTAACATTATACTCAAAAGTATGGGCTTTAAATAGTTGACGGGAAAGTTCTCTACCTTTTCATGAAGTAAAGGACCATTGTTCGGCTGGATGGGCAGAGGACTCAATGTGCCTGAATTTGTTCTTGTGGTTGCAATTGCCACAAGCTTTCTCTGACCCTCAAGTACTTCTCTACTCAGGGTTTGAGTAACTGATGATGCTGAATTGATGGAATCCTGCAAAATGCATGAGGAATACCAAAATTTTGAGACAGCAATGTTGCGAAGCCAAATAAGAGCGCCATGTTCTAAAAATTTATCTTGATATCACTTGGAATCAATCAGTTCTACTCGGTTTATGAGATGTATGTTAATTTGTGAATAAATTAAGAAATTAAGGGTATGTATGTGATAGGCCCTTGTGTAAGTGAGTTAGTTTTGGTTGTTGGTTAGTTATTAGTTGGTTTTGTGTTGTTAAGTTTGTTAGTTTGTTAGGGATTAATTAAGTTGGTTAATATTAGTTGGGGGTTGTTATATTTGTTTGGGTAGTTATGATGGACACCTAGCCTACCCACACAATCAAAAGTACAAAAGAATAGAAATGGGGTAGAAATGGACGAATCTTTATTGATAATTGAAGAGAAAAGGCTCTCCGGCCCCCGGCACAACCCGGCTAGAACTTTCGGCCTAACCCGAAGAATCCTATCACTTACAAGATATGATCCAAGATATCTCTCCTCTACCTTATCCTCCTATTTATAGAGCATAGTTGGAATGAGGGTTAGAAGATAACTACCCTAACCAAATAATAACTACCCAATCAAAATATAACAACCACCCCTAACAATAACTAACTAATTAATCCCAAACAAACTAACAACCCCAAAACCAACTAGTAACTAACTCACTTATACAAGGGTCTATCAATACTACCCTCTTAAAAAACAGACTTGTCCTCAAGTCTGAGCGTTAGGTGTTGTCCAATTCTTGGCCTTGTCCTTGATGCGTTAGGTGTTGTGTGGCTTCGGTACGGTTTGTAGTTCCTTGTTGTTGGACTTGGAGTAATAGGGATGAAAATTGCCTCCACTTTGTGATTTCTAACATCCATTTGTGCTTCCCAAATCTTCCTTCTTGTTTTGGGCTTCGCGGCTTGTGGACTAGACCATGCAAATTTGGATCACTATTCTTAGTGTGGGATGAGAGACTGGGGGTGCCATTAGTAAAATTCTGTAAGCCTTCCGTTTTATTATTAACTTGAAACCAGCCCATTAGGCCCAGATTGCGACCCAAACCCATTACCCCTCTCACATTGGATCTTCTAGTGTCATCCTGCGCTCCACAAGCTTCCCCCTCCACCCACAACGGCGGTGTTTGAACCCACGCCATTCCGTCCTTTCTTCTCCTCTCGCCGCTTGCGTTCAATATTTTCTCCCTCCCAACGGGAACACTCCGACCCGGCGACCTGAGCTGCGTTACTCGCCTTGCAAGAGCCATCGCCCACCGGCTCGCGATTGGTGGAGGCGCTGTCAGTGGTGGCGACTCAGGCGTTCCTAGTGCTGATGGTTTCCGCCTCGGTGGATCTGGCGGTTTGGGAGGAGGTGGTGGCTCCTTCGCCCAATCTGTGCGAGACCCATCCTTCCAGACGACGGATTTCGCGAGACCCAACGTCTTCCATGGATGTTCCGCGTTGTTCTTGCTTCGCACAGAGACGATATTTGCGTTATTGTTCGGTGGCTTCGAATGAAGTTCGAAGAAGGATACGCCCTTTGACACCTCACCGCTTTTGTCGCACCCTTCACTGTTCTTGAGAGTGCTCAAGTCCAGCGATTTTGCTTGCGGTGGTTGATCTACCGGCGAAATCAATTCTTGCGGTTGTTCCTCGGTCATCTTCTTGGGTGATCCCTTTACCAAATCAGGGGCTATTTCAATTCTTCGTATTTCCCCTTCCTTTGATAACTCTTCATCCTCAAAAAGAATCTTCACTTTCAACCCTCTTTCACTACAACGGTGCGGTGGGTCCCATGCCTGTCCACACGTGAAACAACGTTTCCCTTCTTTCCTACGTTCAAACTCGGCGAGAGAAAGGTATTTTATCGAACCAAAAATTGTTTCACCGGGTTTGTTAAGGGCTCTCTCTTGCGACATCGCTGATTTCCTCTGAACGATCCGGCAGGTCGGACCACTTGATGGACACCTAGCCTACCCACACAATCAAAAGTACAAAAGAATAGAAATGGGGTAGAAATGGACGAATCTTTATTGATAATTGAAGAGAAAAGGCTCTCCGGCCCCCGGCACAACCCGGCTAGAACTTTCGGCCTAACCCGAAGAATCCTATCACTTACAAGATATGATCCAAGATATCTCTCCTCTACCTTATCCTCCTATTTATAGAGCATAGTTGGAATGAGGGTTAGAAGATAACTACCCTAACCAAATAATAACTACCCAATCAAAATATAACAACCACCCCTAACAATAACTAACTAATTAATCCCAAACAAACTAACAACCCCAAAACCAACTAGTAACTAACTCACTTATACAAGGGTCTATCAAGTTATTAGTTGGTTAGGTCTTTCCCTCCTACCCCCTTGTATTGGAAGCCTATAAATAAAGGCTTCCACCCCATCTAAATCATCTTTGAAATGTATTGTGTTTGAGTTTTAGAATTTATCCGGGTTATGCCGGAGTTCTAATTGGTGGGTTATGCCACCACCCAATATTCAATAAAATTCCCATAATCTTCTACTCCATTTCTATTCTTTAGTCCTTTTTTCTATTGCTCAGTATGCCTCATTATAGTTATTAGAAATAGTTCTTTATTTTAAAGGTTAACAAAGAAGAAAATCTTTTCTTTCCTAATTTTCTAAAAACATTAAACTGTTCTTAAAAAGCTAATCAAACATACCCAAAGAATTTTTTCTAATAAAATTATAAGACATAGAAACATATAGAATCAAACAGCAAGCAAAATATGTAAGTCAACAAGCTTCCCTAGGTGTGCTAGGTTGGGTATGAAAACCCTAGCCCACTCAGCAAGTGGCAGGCACAAAAAGATGCAAAGTTACTTTTTAGTTAAAACAATAGGCCTTCCTAGTTCCTAGCAAGTGGATCCTCCTTCCCTGTTCCAGGGAGGATTTATTCAAAAGTTCTCTATCACTATACTGCCTTATAATAAAGAGAAGCAGAAAATTTGGGGAACAGAACAACTCAATGACAAGTGGATCCAAATCCCCTGCAAGTAATTCGAGTTTTTGAAAGCATCAAATACATACAAAGAGTCAAAGACCAACATTTTTGTTGAAAATGTCTTAAATACACCTGATTGTTTGAAGGTCAACATTTTTGTTTTAGAATGAAAAGAAGGTTGCTACAGAAGACCATAAAACAAAAGGACAAGTATCCTAAGTTACTCACTCTTAGAGTCATTGCCAACGAAGTAGGCACAGATTCAAGGCGTTGTTGCACTGCACTTGAATGTTCGGCCATGCCTTTCTGGAATGTGGCATCCACTTGCTCAAACATAGCTTTGCATGACATCTCAAATGCAGGAACCACTGTTGTTTCAAAGCTGGATTTGAGTGCATCCTACACAGGAAATTAACAGGAAATTAATTCACACAAATGAACAAAATCTACCACATGAAATCACAAACACCATGGACTCCAGGATTTCTTTTATATATTTTTATCCACAACTGACTACAAGAATAAACTAACATGGAATACAACACATTTAAAGTGAAAGAAAGAAGAGTGACATACCTGAAGCACCTGTTTGGCTGTTGTCTGAAACTGTGCTTGGATTTGCCTGGCTACTGTAACTTCAAGTTTTGAATTAACTGACTTTTCAAGTTGATTCACTGCCTTGTCACCCACTCCTCTCTGCGGCATAAAGTGCCGATTAGATCCCAGTAAGACAACTTCAACCGAGTTCATCCTGATTTATACTATTGTTCAAGAGTAAAAAATTCTTATTTCTACATAAGAAATAAAGTACAAACCTGGAAGGATTCCACTATAGAAGAAGATATTATTTTCTCCACAGCGGGAGACATTGAACGGACTACGGCTTGGCTAATTGAACCCATTTCCTTCTTTACTGTTTTCTCCAATATTGATGGTAGATCCTTGTTCATGAAGTTGGTAATTAACCCTGTAACATTTTGAATACGGTCTCGCAACAGCTTTTCATTTTTTGCATTTTCCTCTTGAATTCGACCCCACAAATTATCAGCATTAGTCTTGATAGCTTTTTCCATGCTTCTCCCAAGGGCAGCTTCAAGCCTTCTACCCTCTTTTGTAACTGGAACTGCAACCATCATTGTCATTTGCTTCTGCAACTCCTTTTGCATTGTTACTAACTGCCAAATGATAAAACAATAAACTACCAATAAGTGAAAAAGCCCAAATACGGATAATACAATTCTGTGACATTACTTGATCACAGTTGTGTATTCTCCTTTATCAAGAAAGTTAAAAACAGTATGTGTACAACATGCAAATTACATGTTACTGAGGTCTTAATATTTTTAAAAAAAAGCTCATATAGATCAAACAAACAAGAACTTCTAGAAAAGCTAAAACTCTCTAAAGAGAAAAGGGGGGAAATGTTTTCAGATTTTTCTAAGAGCTTCATTACCATCAGTCTTCAAGAATACAAAAGAGTATTTATCGCACTTTTGCCTTTTAAAAAAGTTTACTTTTTAAAAACACCACTAACACCAAAAAAGTCCATCCAGACACACATCTTAATGCATTATTAGCTATGCATCAAGACCAGTGATAATTTCTTGAGAAATCACCTGATTGAGTGATTCTTGCATTGCCATAATTTGAGGGAAACCATTTTCAGTAGATTGGAGGCTTAAACTTCCATTTGGCTCATTGGATAAATCAGTTGAATTACATGCACTTCGAGATGGGGAAGATGGGCCTGATGCTTGAGAACTTTTACCCTTTTGTCTCTTCCCTTTTGTATTAGGTGTAGGTGAAGATGGTACTACCATTGATGTAGATGAGTCAGAAACCTTTTCGTGGACATCCTTTGCTAAGTCTTGGGGTCCATCCTCACCAGCATTAGAAGGTTGGGCCAGCGGCGATTCCCCTCCAGCAGAATCAACTTGTCCAGATTCCTCAGTATTGTTGGTCTCCCCAGCTATTGCAGAACATTCCCGGGCCATCTCAATACCAAGATCTGACGCCTGAGAGCAAAAGAATTTTTCTTTACCATCAGAAACTGGCTTTTGTTGTGTCCCCTGCCGGTCAAATTCATCGCTTTGATTAGATCTTGCCTCACCTACCACTTTTACTTCTACTTCAGTATTACCCACATCAATCACATCCTGGATCTTGGCTTCCACCTCACCATTTCTATCAATTATATTAGTCTCAGAGGAGGAACTGGCTTTTGTGAACTGAGACGGTGTGACCAGATGAGGTGGTTGCTTATAAATTACAGGAGAATTAAGTACGCTAGAAATGTCATCCTGTTTGATTTTCTTTTCGTCATTCTTCAAGTCATTATTCAATGGGCCAGACAAGTTCCTTTGAATGTTATCCATTTGTCTGTCAATTGAATAATCATCCCCAACATGATCACTAAAGTTAGACTGTGGACTCCTGAAATCAGAAAGCTTCCTGGACAACCTTGGGCTCAGAGGAAGATGAGGAGAAGGAACACAAACAATATCAGCATCACTACTAGAAGGAGCTAACGTAACAGGTTTAGCTTCAATATTTGAACTGCTGATTTCTTTAGAAATAGGTGCCTCAATATGACCAGAGCTTAAAGGGTATCTTGCCACAATACCACTCTCCGTGCTACTTGGCTGCATCATTGTTTTGGGAGCAGAACTGGCTAACGACATTTCAGATGTTCTACCTGCAGATGAGTCTAAAGAGGTGAATCCCTCAGCAGTAATTGCATCCCGGGAAACACTGGAATCTGACTTATCTAGTCTGACATTTTCCAGTGGTGGAGGTAAACACTGTGCTAAATCCAACGCATACTGCTGAATAGCCTGTGTCTGAACACAATAAACCTGAACAATATGTTCACCATGGGGTAAAATATCACTTGTTCCAATAAAACTCAGAATGGGCATGGTCACAGTAAACTCGGCTATATAATCCATGCGAGTTGACTCAGGATTGGGACCATATTCTAAATGCACAGCATATATAGCATTCCTCTGGGCATTTGCAACTAAAATCAGACCTGCATAAGGCAATGCTGCAATTTGATTAAAGAATGCATCCTTAAGAGATGGCTGAGCTGAACTCTTCAACTCCAACGTCTGAGTGCATTTCCAAGATTCAGCATCACTTGGGAGCAGCCAACCTTCTTCACCTGCGGAGACCCAAAGTTTCACTTCCCGATTTTGCGGTCCCTACAAATTGGTGTTAGGTTAAAACAAGTAAAACAAATATGATGAGAAAGTTAGTTCTATGGAGGACTAAGCGACAATACAAATGAACTATGGACACAGGCCTCTGAAAAGAAATTATGCGTTTAAATGATAAAGCAGGTATGTTCTAGTGAATGGAATTGGTTATTATCACAAAAGTTATTCAGAGGCCTGGCTAGTAATGTAATAAAAATTGATTAATTCACTTACTGCTGTGATAAGGACAATATGATCAGGCTGATTTGGAGCGGTAAAAAATGTAGCAGAAAAAACAGGATGCCCATCATGTGGTCTCAAAATAGCAAGTGGCTGTGCCTTCCGATCTTCCCATATCTTTATCTGCCACATTTATTTAATTATAAAAAACAAATATGATTTAGAAATTTTTACAATCAAACAACTAACAAAGAAACAGGATACACGTCAAAAAAAGAAGCAGGATATATAGCCATGCATGAGGACAGGACACTTGTTTGACAAAATATTCAAATTTATGAAGAGAACAAGGTGTAGTCTTCCGCTAGCACTTTATCCCCATGAGCTTCCAAATGATCCTAATCTGTTACGTAACTTCGACAGGAATTACAAGCTTGGAAGCTTCGGTAAAAAATAAAGTACATATGATATTATTATATCCCAGTTTCATCTTGGTTCTTCATCCGTGTCCTCCCCACTAGTTTTTGTATCACTAACTTTCCTGCGCTGTTTTTTTTCTCCATTCATATCATTTAATGCATCCATGTTTTTGTGTGCTTTCCTAGTAAATACTATGCAAGATATAAAAAAAAAAAACAGATGTTAAAAAATGTCTATGCTTTGAACACCCATGGCACTGTATTGTTTACTCTGATCAGCAAAAATGCTTTAGCAAATCTTTTCAGCTATCAACCAAAAAATGAATCCAAAATGGAAAGAAAAAACAACATAGCAGTTATTTACTATTATCAGAATAATTATCAGAATAATGAAATACAAACCGTGCCATCCTGTGATGCAGATACCAATCGATTCGTCATCCATTGGCACATTGATAAATCAGTCACCTCCCCATCATGTGTTCCTACAAGCTGAACCCCATCGATGAGCTTTTCCAAGGGACATTTAGGAGGATCCTCTGCCACAAAGGTTTCGCCATTTCCAACTTTTGAGGTATCAATTCTCAGAACATATTTTCCCATGCCAACTATCAAAATCTCCTGTATGAAAAGGTTGAATTATTATTAATTATTAATATTTATTAAAACAATTAGTATAACAATAGGAAGAAATTAAACCAATGCTTTTGGGCTTTGGGGATTGGGAACAACAAAGCATTGGAATATGGGGCACTTACTTGTTTGTGGCAGTGCCAGCAAAGTTGAGGATGCTCTACTTTCTCCTCCCCCACTATTTGAATAGCAATAACAACATTTGCAGTAATTTGGGGCTTATCTTCATCATCTGGACCTTCAGAAATTTTCCACACGTAGACACGACCATCTGTGCCAACACTGTTAAAAAAGCATGTTCCCATTATCTATAGACAAACAAACTGGGCTATTCAAAAATTCAAGCACCAGAAACTACCTAGCCAGGAGATGAACATCTTCAGCAAAGAAGGCCAAATCTGTTACCCTCTGACAAGATACAAGAAACTGTTAGTCTGAGGGTAAATTGGTTAGCCTTTCAATGATTTTGCCATAAACAACATATATAAGCAATACAGCAAAATAACGAACCAATTCATCAGCCAAAAGGCAGCAAAATAGCAAACAATCTTTGAATAAGTATGGAAGCTCTGCTACAATGAGCAAAACAGAGTTTCGTTTCATCTAGGATTATGGCATCACCTATAAGTAAATTTCACTAAGAAGTAAACCAATGCTTGTGAGAGAATCCAACTTCGTGTGCCAATTGTTGGTGTCTGTTATTTTCATCCTATGAGTTTGACAAGCAGGAAAATAATAAAGCCGTCAACGGGAGACCCCGAGTGATTAGATGATCAATTGGTATCAGAGCTAGCTATCTGTGTCTCGGAGAAGACTAGGCTACCCACAGCGGGTTCCGACAGGTGGAGAGTTCTGACCAACGAGGAAGTTGAGAGAAGTGTCACTGAGCGAAGTGTCATGGAGTGCAATTGTTGAGGACCTCGGGTATTAGGGAGGTGCTATGATAGGGACTTGGGTATTATGAGGTACTTAAGTCTCATAACAAGTAATATAGGTTGCTTCGTGGAGTACTTAAGTGGCTTGGTTATCCCCCTTAATAGCTAGCAGTTATGGGAGGATTCCCAAGTGCTTAGGTGCTTATCAGAATGTTAACGAAATTTATAGCTATGGAGGCCTAGCCTATTACGAAGAAACTTAATAAGAATAAAACAAAGGATTAAATCCCACCAATGAAATCCCTGTACAAAAATAGCAAATAGCATAAGAAGGAAGGTTTCCTACCCAAGCATTCCTCTCACGATAGATATGAGAGCAAAAGAATCTCATGATTTTAGTGATATCAACACAATTGCTCCACCCTGCTTTGACTTTCTAAGGAACCAAGCTACTATCCTTAAAAGCGTCAACAACTAGCTAAGAATCATACTTTAACCATAAATTATGCGATCCTTTTGCAAAATGCAATTTCATGGATCAACATCTTAAAACCAATAAGCAATACAAAAATCCTTCATAATAGGGAATCAAAAGCTAAGCTTTCTCAAAGCACGTCATAGACCAACATCTTAAGCTTTAAATCTAATTAAACCACAACATTAAACTATTTCTTAAGTTCATCCCACTTAAAGCAGAGGACAATAATAAGCACTTCTTTTTTCATTTTCTAATTACAAAACCAGCACAAGGCTCCAGCAAATTAATAACAAACATCATTATTAAAACCAAACCTGATTATGGCCTCTGAGCAAAGACCTAACAGCAGTGTGAATATTAAGCACCCTGATATTCCCCTGTTTCAACCCATAACATATATACGACTTATTCACAGCAATCTGCCGACCCAAAACCGGGTTAGGATCCGACCCATATTTCGTAATAGGAGCAACCTCAAGCTGTGGCTGCACCTCACCAGGCAACCTAACATCCACGTCATACACAACATGGTCCCCAATCAAATGCCTTCCCTTAGGAACTTTACTACTCGGTAACCGAATCAATGCGGCTGCGACAGCATTGGCGGCAGTGAGGGCAGCGGCGGAGGGAGAGGCATGAGGCGAAATTCCAGCACCAAAATCAGAAGAGAAAGGAACAGAGACAGGTAGTTGTTGTTGCGAAGGAGGAGCACTGAGGAGGGCCATGAGACGAGCACCGGCGTTGGGGTTAGAAGGAGGAGGGATAGGTTGAGGTTGAAGAGGGGGAGTAGGGAAGGAAATGGAACGGTGGTTATGGTGAAGTTGGTTATGGTGGATTGGAAAGTGAGGGTGGTGGTGGTCGAAGGGGAAATTGTTGTTATTGTTGTTATTGTGGTGGAAGGGAGAAGGGGGGAAGGGACCGTTGGGTGGAGGGTAAGAGGAGGAAGACGACGGAGGTGGCGGTGGAGCAGAAGGAGGAAATTGAGAAGAAAGATTAGGGTTAGGGTTAGGGTTTTGGTTTAGGGGATTGAAGAAAGAGTGCATATCAAAAGGGGTTGGTGACGGTGATTGATTTGGGGAAGCCATTAATTGCCAGATTGAATTGAATTGAATTTTGTGGTTCAATCAATTCAATCTGATGGATGAGATTGAGAAATTTGGGGAAGAAAGGTTTATGGAGAATTTTTTGAACGGAGATTGAGATTCAGAATTTTACAGATTGAAAGACAAGTGAAAGCGTGAAGGAGTGAGTGCGTGAAGAAAGAGTGAGTGAGATCTGAAAGGAGGTGGGAAGAAGTTTGGGAACTGCAAGCGGCACGGCGCACACATACAATGGATTTTCTCTTTACTGATTTTATTTATGAACTATCTATTTATTTATTTAATATTTAATTTTTAAATTTTTAAATTATTATTAAACAAAAGATACGACTGTTTAATTTACCAAACTGTCCCTATATCTTCTTTTTTAAAAGTTTACTATTTTTTTATTAAACAAAAGATATGACCGTTTAATTTACCAAACTGTCCCCATATCTATTTTTTTAAAAGTTTACTATTTTTTTTGACCAAATTTTTTTTATTATTTATTAATTATTGTTTTGCTTTTGGTCGTGATCGGAAATTTATTAAACAAAAGATAAGGCTTTTAAAATTAGCAAACTGCCCCTATATCTATTTTTTAAAGTTTACTACTTATCAGTTATTTTTTTGATACAACTACTTATCAGTTATTGTTTTGCTTTTGGTCACGACGGGTAATTCATCTATTTAAAAAAAAGATAGGATTTTTTAAATTGCCAAACTACCCCTATATCTCATTTTTAAAATTTTTACTATTTATCAATTATTTTTTTGCTTTTGGTCACTATGGGTAAACAAAATAAGTACAAGCAACATTGGTATACTGCTAGTCTACTATTCTAATCTATCTATCTAATCTAATATCTATTTATAGAGTTGTTTAAATTACCAAATTACCCCTATATCTATTTTATAAAAAGTTTATTATTTATCGATTCTTGTTTTGATATTGAGTCTCGACAACATGAATATAGTGCTAGTGTCATTAAAAATCACAACTTTTTGTAGACTTCAAATGACTTCTAGACTTCTTTTTTGAAAAATTAAATTACAATATAGTATATGGATTTGGTTTTTTTTTATTTTTTTTAAAAGGCTTTTCAATTGATATTAAAAAATGGTTTTTCAATATAATGAAGTAAAGAGCCTTTTTGGTTCATGGAAGTAGAGATGTTGTCATTTTGGCATCTCATTTAAACGAAACTACTAGTAAATTTTCTAATTTTCAATTCGATAGTTACTTTAGTACCAACTATTAACCAAAATTGTTAAAGGCCTCATTTGAGGCGGACTTTAGTTTTATGTTTTGAAATTTTCAAAAACCAAATCTAGTTTTGAGTTTTGGTTCTAAATTTTGAGTTGTTTTCTTTTTGAATTTAACCACCCTCTCCACTTCACCTCAATATTAGTTCACTCAATATAAAAATATAAAAATATAAGTTTGAAAAATAATAAAACCCTAAAATAATTTTTTAAAGAAGTTGACGAAAAATTTATTATAAAACTATGAAAATACAAATTATAAGTAATAAGAATAAGAAAAAATGCTTTTTGGGACAAAAAGAAAACAAACAAAGACAATGAGATTCATGGTCACACAAGAACCAACTTTCCGTGTTTTATAATGTCCATTTTTAATAATTTCCTTTTTTACATTTTGTCTTTATAATGTTCATTTTTAATAAATAATTATTTAGCTTTTGAGTCATGATGAGGAGCAATAGTCGTTGCCAGTATAATTTTATTATTTAACAAAAGATAGGGTTGTTTAAATTACCAAACTGCCCCTATATCTATTTTTTAAAAAGTTTACTATATATCGATTATTGTTTTGTTTTTGGTCACGACGGGTAATTTATCTATTTAAGAAAATATAGGGTTTTTAAAATTACCAAACTAACCCTATATCTATTTTTCAGAAACTTTACAATTTATCTATTATTGTTTTGCTTTTGGTCACGACGGGTAAACATAATAAGTACATAACAAGCAACACGGGTATAGCGCTAGTCTACTATTCTAATATCTTCTAATATCTATTTAAGAAAATATAGGGATGTTTAAATTACCAAACTACCCCTATACCTATTTACTATATATCGATTATTATTTTGCTTTTGGTCACGACGAGTAAACATAATAAGTACATAACAAACAACACGGGCATAGTATCTATTTAAGAAAATATAGGAATGTTTAAATTACCAAACTACCCCTATATCTATTTACTATATATCGATTATTGTTTTGCTTTTGGTCACGATGAGTAAACATAATAAGTACATAACAAACAACACGGGCATAGTGCTAGTCTACTATTCTAATCTAATATCTATTTAAGAAAATATAGGGCTGTTTAAATTACCAAATTGCCCCTATATCCATTTTTTAAAAAGTTTATTATTTACCGACTATTGTTTGGATTTTCAGTCACGACGGGTAGATATAATAAGTACATAAACAAGTAACATGAGAAAATCACAACTTTTTGTAGACTTCTTATTTTAAAAATTAAATTACAATATAGTAATGGATTTGTTTTTTATCTTTTTTTTTAAAAAATTGATATTAAAAAAAAAATTCAATATAATGCGGTAAAGAGCCTTTTTGGTTCTTAGAAGTATGAGATGTTCTCATTTTGGTATCTCATTTAAACGGAACTACTAGTAAATTCTCTAATTTTCAATTCCATAGTTACTTTAGTACTGGCTATTAACCCAAACTAGGACAATCACCCGTGCGATGCACGGGGTGTGGTAGGGATTCATTGCGTGCAACCATGTGGTAGGAAAACATTGTGTATAACTTGTAATCTAGTAGGAGTTGTGTTTAGATATGTTTACAAAGGTGATGTAATAATAATAAGTGTTTATGAAAAAGCCAAATATATTAAATTTTCTAATAAGTAGAGTTACATAATAAACTATAATAATATTATTGTGGACCAACTAAACAAAGAATACGAATAAAGTGTTGAACTCAAGAAATGGAGAATAGAGTGTTGAACTCATGGTCTATGTAATTTGCCACAAATTTGACGAATAAAGTTACGAAATGATGTATAGAGTTCAATACTCTATACATGCAATATGGTTGGTTTGCTCCTAAATCTACTGATTTTGCTACAAAATCAAAGCTCTGTGTAATTTTTATAAGGGTCGAATATCATTTACCCCTGTAAATATCACGTTTATCTATTTACCTTTTGTAAAAAAAAAACTTTTAAAACAAACCCTGCAAAATGTAATTGTATCCAGTTACCCCCCCTGCTATTAGTTTTAGCTAACAACGTTAAGTCTAGGCTGACTTGACTGACATTTGGGATCTAGTTAACCCCCTGCAAATATTAAGTGTTTCTAGTTACCCCCTGCAAATATTAAGTGGGTGGTAGTTACCCCTGCAAATATTAAGTATTTCTAGTTACTCCTTGCAAATATTAACGCTGTTAGCCAAAACTAACAACAAGGGGGTAACTGGATACAGTTACATTTTACAAGGTATATTTTAAAAGTTTTTTTTTCAGGGGGTAAATAAATAAACGTGATATTTGTATAAGGGTAAATAATATTTAAGCATTTTTATAATGCAAATAAGACATACAAATAAGCATATTTACCGTTAGATCCATTGCAACTATCTCAAAAAAGCATATATACACACAGGACGTACACTTCAATTGTTAATGACAAAATACACAGTATTCCTACTGGGGCCACACATGTGGAAACTGTCAAATTTGGAGAATAACTCTGAGCATTACACAAATGGGTGTTTTTTTTAACCCCGCGAACCCATACCCACAGATTCACCGAATCGACTAAAATACCCCTAAAAAATTATTAAAAAACGAAATCATTCATCATTCCATCATATTTTTGGAAAAAATGAGTTTTTTTCCCTAAACTTCCCAAAAATAGACGTATTTCAGGAACGTATTGGCTTCCGGAAATACCTCTTTTTGAGATATATCCGGAAATCCCTAAAATTTAACTTTCCGAAAATACCTTAAAAATGGTATTTTCGGAATGTTTTTGATTTTTTTTTTGGAATTCCCTTTTAATTAATTTTTTTGCTTTTTTCAGTGGCAACCAGAACAGGAAACCTAGAGCGAGGCGAGCATTCAGGAGCAGGACCCCGAGATGAGCAGAGTTCTGCTGGCAGTAGGACCAGGATCAGATTGAGGACTAGAGAGGCGGGACACGCATCTGAGCATCAGAGACGTGTCCAAGACCGAGCGCAGCAGCAGGACCAGGAGCATTATTATCACGATCCTGCTGAGCTAGACGCCATGCATGTAGATGACCAAGCTGAGGCTGAGGTTGCTCAGCATGATGATGAGGTTTTATTACACCGATTACATGTCCACTGCGTCCACAGACTACTACAGATGGGACAGGTAATACTTTTAATAATTTGTTTATTTTTTAACAATTAATTAATTTTAATAATTAACTAATTACTTTTACTTTTTTACAGGACCGGGGTAAGATTAAAGTTGCTTCCCATGGGGGAAGATACCGAAGATGAGACATCAGTAGCACCACCCACATATAGCGGGATGGTTGCATTAGGGGCATCTTTTTGAGCTGGACATCACACCTCTCAACAACATCAACAATGAGCTCATATCAGCTTTTGTGGAGAGGTGGCATTCTGAGACCAGCTCATTCCACATGCCGTGGGGGGAGATGACAGTGACGTTGGACGACGTGTCCGCGTTGCTCCACTTGCCGCTCACCGGCACACCGTTGGCGCATCGGCCACATTTTGACAGTGCCGATGCTATTCGGGCTGGAGTTGACCTGCTGGGGGTAGATCACACAGCCTGCTGGCAAGAGTGTCAGTTCAACAGGGGACCGGCATTCAGATTTTCTTTCTTGACGGCCGCATACACACAGAACATGGAGCGCGACCATCTTGATCAGGCGGCATGGTGCTATCTGCTACGCTTGTTTGGCAGCACCATTTTTGCCGACAAGAGTCACACATCTGTCCCTGTCAAGTGGGTGACTCTTATTTCTGACTTTGACCTGTGTGGCCAGTGGGCTTGGGGTCCAGCTGCTCTAGCTATTCTCTACGAGCAGTTGAATGATGCTTTTTACTATGAGACGTCACAGATTAGCGGATGCGCTTCTCTGCTGCAGGTATTTAATTAATTAGTTATTTTTATTTCTTTTTAATTGCTTTTATTTATATAATTATTTATTTATTTTTTTTGTTATTTTAGTGCTGGATATATGAGTATTTCCCCACCATCGTGGTACGGAAAGACTTCGGTGACAGTGCACTTCCATGTTGCAGCAGTGGGCGAATAAGAAGTGCGATAGTATCAAGCTTCCGGAGTTTCGGCAGCTGCTGGATGACTTGCAGAGGGAGCGGGTCATATGGAGCCCCTGGGACGACCACAGACAGTACCTCCGGTTTCACAACATTTCATTATTCAGAGGTTGGCTGCTGTGGGGGGAGGTGGTTGTGCCTTATATGGCAGACAGGATCCGTTGGCAGTTTGGATATGTCTAGCAGATTCCTGGTACACCTATTTCGGGCCCACGTCCATCTACGGAGGCCACAGTGCAGCAGCTGATGTTCTATCAGTCCTCAGCGCGGGCTTTCAGGGACAGCGGTCGACAGACAGTCATCGAGAGTGCTTGTGATGACGAGTACCTACCATGGTACTTCCAGGTGTCCATTCCCCGCCTGACTCCGGCTCCGCCTTCACCTGCAGCTGCTGAGGATGTTGTTCCACTTCCCTTCGAGTCCAGGATGACAGCAGCTACGCATGTCCAGGATGCCTATGATCGTCTTTTGCCAGTCGACGGAGTCGACGGCATTCCTAAGGATGTCTATGATAATCTGTTGGCTGTTTTACAGATTTTGAACATTTAGTTGTATTATTTTTTGTATTTTTACTGTATTATTTCGCGTAATTTGATTTCACGTTCGGTTACAATTATTTTGCGCGATTTTAAATAAAAAAAATTACAAATTTCCGGAAATACACATATTTCCGGAAGGCAGAAATATGGGTTTTCCGAAAATACCTCAGAAAAACCCATATTTCTGTCTTCTGAAAAGCCCATATGTGTATTTCCGGAAATTTGTAAAAAAAATAAAAATTTTAAAGGTATTTTGGGGATTTAGCAAAAGGGGGCATGGGATTTTACTACAGAGCCATCTGCACATTTTGACTTGTCAGAATGGTCCCTACATTTCTCCATATTGATCTGAAAAATTTCAACTTCAGAGCCATCTCGGCCGTTTCTGAAAAAGGCAAGGGTAAAGAAGAACAAAAGCCCACATGAGCTTGGATATTAAAAATGAAAGATAGAAAATCAGTCTAGTTATAAAGTATTTTAGATAGGTTTGATAATTTTCAAATAACTACAAAAAGTCATACTTCTTGGTAGTTTCCAATCCGCGTAACCGTAGGATCTCCAGAAACTAAAACTGGTTCAGAGAGTTTTATTACTCTGTGTAAATCCTTCAGATGACCCCGCTTTGGTTGCCTCAGCAATCCTGCATAGGAAGAAATAAAAGTAGATACTCTACATAGGTGTATCAATGTATACAAAATATATGAAGTTCTTCATATTTAGTATGAATGAATTTAACAAAGGATGAATGAATTTAACGAAGTATGAATGAATTTAACATAGGTGCATATGAAGTCCTTGGAGACATAAAGGAAAATATCAAATATGTCCCTATCAAATATGAGACACTTCAGCTGAACTTACAACAGGATCAAGAGCATCATCTTACTTGCACATGATCCATGGAACCCCGGTACCAAGTCCTATAGCCATATGTGTTGCCCACTTGGTGTAGGATTAACCAGGAGCACCAAGTTCATACTCTACGGGTCCATATTCATTTTCAATATGTCGAAAATCATAAGAACAAAGGGTAGTAGTTTCAATAGTCAGTACACATCTCAACTCTCGTCAATAAATAAATAAATAAAATCTACAAGATAATATAAAGCAAAAGTGGATCCAATAGAAGTGTAGCAGCACATTTTAGTCTACCTAAGATAAAATTATTGGACCTCCTTGAGACTCATATAACCTTTCTGCTTTCATCATATCAACAATCTTTGTGGTAAACTTCTGCATTTCTGACTTCATCGTGTCAATGCAAAAATCAGAAGAAATTAGAAGGTACTCCCATAACCTCAATGAAAATGGAAAAAATAATATTTTTTTTTATCATTTCTTAAGGTATAAAGGATGATTGAAATCTTGCCTTAAATGGGCCATTGTCTGTTCTAAAGCTGATGCCAGGAATGTACTTCAGTCAAACAGGGAAACCCGAAATTCCACTCAGCACAGACATAACATAGGGAACGATCCTTAGATTAACATAAAGACCTGCTTGCTGCACCAACTTTATGAACTTCACCAGATCATAGTTCCCCTCAAAATATTACTACATCAATTAAGAAAAAACAATATCATTCATTATTCCTGCTAATAACTCATAACCATGCACTGTTTAAAAAAAACTATAAATCATATATTTATCGTTCAATAGTTACTTTGCCATTTGCCGGGTGAAAGTTTGTGGCCAAATTATTGTTTCACTGACTATTTACAAATGGTTATAAATAAATTATGAAAGACCTCTTTGTATACACAATTAATGAACATATCTCGCTCAAGAATGACTCAAAAAATGTAATTGTATCTCCAAACCTGGGCTATGATGTTATTGCTGCAATTTGCACAAATAGACACCGGAAGAAAACTAAGATAGCATATCATTAAGATATATAGCACATCATTTCTTGTCGTGACAATCCAACTTACATGTAAGAAGGCTAATCCAACTGCATAAAGATCAGATCCTACAAATGCACAAAAATCTAACAATTATAAAACAATCAGCAACTGAGAGAAATGGGAAACCAATTAAGGGAGCAGATTCTAACGAACAGGGAATAAAACCAATAAGATTCAGCATACATATGGCAAAGGAACCTGAGAAAACAAAAATAGTGTTACCTTTGTTGTCTCCTTTGTTAGCTTGCGATTGTACCTGAAAAAATGAAAACAGTGAGAAGCAAGAACAAAAAGTGAGAGAGTGATATTTGATTTGCATATTAATAGGCTAAATTTTAGGAGTAATGGAATCATGGGTGTCGTGACCGGGTTCTCGACGTAAATGGCTCAAAAATGCGTAATTTCAGAAGTCGCCACCCAACTTATTAAATAGGGGAAATTGAGAAAAACCTACCTTAAATATATTGGTCTGCGTAGCTAGATTGGATTAGGGAGTTGATTACGTATAGGGAATGGCGGAAACTTAATCCCAGTGCACCCCTAGTACATCTGTCCTAAGACAGTTACCTTAGATCTGATTGAGCAAATATTAATGAATTAGAATTATTTGTTTACCCCGAAATAATATTAAGTAAGAAAAGAATTATTTAGAAATAAATAAAATAGGGACCAATTTAAGAAAATTTAATTTTGACTTGACGGGGAAGCCCCGCTCCTACGTATTCTCCGGTGCAATGAGGAACTCAAAAGTCACGTAATTCTTCCCAAAAAAGTTTGTTGGTTGGTTGATTTTATGTTTGTGAAGGGGTTTAAGATCACCAAGTTGTACAACTCAGGCGTCTTAAACCAGGATTGCGAGGTTGACAAGATGTACATATCAATCAAGCTCATTTTTTAGTTTTTTGGAAAATAGGTGTTAAAGAAAAAAATTGATTATTTATTAGAGAAAAATTAATTTAGCTTGACGGGGAAGCCCCGCTCCTACGTATCTCCGAAGCGGAGAATCAAAGGCTATGTAGTTCTTTCTGAAAATATTTGTTTGTTGATTGATTTTAAATTTTTTGGAAAGAGGTTTAAGATCACCAAGTTGTACAACTCATACGTCTTAACCAGGTTGCGGGTTTGATATGGTGTACACCTCGACCAAACCCATTTTTATTGGTATTTGAAATAAAGTATTTATTTATTTATGAGTTTTTGTGAAAGAAATAAGTAAAAAATGAAACAGGGTTGTAATAGTAAAATGGGGGTGAAGTTAACAGAATGGGGTTGTATTATCAAAAACTGGGGTGCAGAAAACAACCCAGCTTTAATTCCAGATTTATAAGCCCACGGATTCCGGGCTTAAAGGGGAGGGGGCGCACGAATTAAAACCTTGGGTATAGAAAGCAAACTGAAATAAAAAATTAAAACTACAATAAAACAGAAACCTATCAAACTATATAAGGCATGATTTGAGAAAGGAAACCCTAATTTCTATTCCTCTTCTACATCCAGCGCCGCTAGTGTTTTTCCAAGAGAGAGAAAGTGCTAAATTCGAAATGGAGAGAGAGAGAGAGGTAGAATCGTGGGGGAGAGAGAGGGGGCGAAGAGGAAGGAGAAGGAAGAAGGGCGTGTTGCCGTCACGGTGGGGGTTCACGCTGTCTCCGACGACACTCACAGTGTCTTATGGCAGCGCTCACGGTGTTGATGGCGACGGACAAAGGGGGAAATAGATTTGACGTGTTTTGTTGTTGTGGTTATGGCGGTGATGACGGCGTTTTGAGGGGAACGACGACGGGGGCGTTCTTGGTGGTGGTTGGTTGCTGGGAGGGAGGTGGTGACTGTTGGGGTGGAAGGTGGTTGTTGGGAGGGAGGTGGTAGCTGTTGGGGTGTAAGGTGGTTATTGGGAGGGAGGAGGCCGTGAGTTTGTGGTGGCTGTGGGTGGAGGTTTCGGTTGTGAGGTGGCTGTTGGCTATTGGGAGCAATGTTTTAAAACTCGAACCGGTGACCGACTCGGTGAAGGTACCGGGTCACTGGGTCAAGGGTCGGACCGAAGGGTCGACAGTTGAACCGCATGACCAAAACCAGAACCGGATGACTCGGACCCGGTCTCTATTTCGAGAATTTTCAATACCTATATAGTATATAATATAAATTTCGTCCCTGTAAAATTAATAACTATGTTTATTTTATATCTACTAAAATATAAAAAATTCCCAAATTTTTAGGACCTATATATTTCATACTTGTAAAACTTAATTTGCTAAAATTACACACCATGCCTATTTTATTTTTATTTGCTTGGTATATATTAAATAAATTTTAAAAGTTCATATCATGCTTCAATAAATATTTAGGACAAATTTCATAAGTTAACAACTTAATATTAAATAAATCTTTAAAAAAATACTTAATATTAAATAAGTTTGTTGAAACATAATATTAATATTACAAGCTAATGCCATGAGGATGAGCATACTTGACTTTTAGGAAAAGAGGTACCAATTATATATATTTGAAATAAATAATATTCTCAATAAGATTGGTAGCCTCATGGTAGCGCTCAACATTTGCTTTCAATAGGTCAGGGGTTCAAACCCCACTAATGACATTTTTGTTGAGGGTTTTGAGTCTCTTTTGTTTTAAGTAGTTTAGAAATAGTCCCACATCGGATAGAATGAACAGAACATGGAGGAAATGAGATATAAAAGCAAGGTGTATGTCAATGGGAAACATACTTACCTAGATGGCAATCACTAGTGGGGGCTTGCGTTCGCGCGGCCCCTCCCAATTACAGTTCAAAGATTTGATAAAAAAAAATAAAAAAAAAATGGACAACCCGGTCCGGTTTGAGCCGGGTCGCCGGTTTTCCCCAAAACCGGCCGGTTTCCACCGGTTCCCACCGGTTTGGTGCATAACCGATCCAAAGGCTTGACCGGCTCGGTTACCCCCCGGTTCGACCGGTCCGACCGGCCGGGCCGAGCCGGTTTTTAAAACACTGATTGGGAGGGAGGAGGTGGTGAGTGGTGGTTGTGGTGGTTCCTCTTCTCTTTCTCCTCTCTCCTTCTTTTCATTTCTGTTTCCTCAGTATTCCCTTCCCTTCATTTTTTGATTTTTTCGTCTTTTCCTCTCTTCCTCTTTGATTCTGTTTTTTGTTTTTCATTCTGTTACCATCCTCCTTCCCTTAATTGTGTTGCTGTTCATGATATTTATAGTCACAATATCGTGGTGTAGGTGTGGAAGGACACAGTGGATTGCAGCCCTTTGGGGACAAATTCTCAGAGGCCAAGACAAAAAAATGCTCAGAGGTGGTACTACTGTTTGCAATGCCAGCATTGTTGGTGCCAAAAATGGGAAGACAATAAAAAAGCAAAAGAAATGAACTTGAGCTGGTAGCTCACAATAGCCTTCCATGACAGCAACAGCAAGGGCACACATGCACCCTTTGCTTTTTTTTTTTTTAGTTTTTGTATTTTAATTAATTTTTTTGTACTATTTTGTTTTTATTTATTTTTGTCTCTTCATGTAGCAAAGTTGACTTCCTTTCTTTTGTACTATTTTTGTAAAAATAAATTATTATAATAATAATAATAATAATAATAAAAAGAAGAAGCATTTATTCAAATTTGGTTTTTCTCTAAAACAACAATAATAAAGCAAACTAATAACAATAACTATGATGATCCCATTATTAATAGCTAAATCGCCAACAAGCCCGAAATAACACGTGTAAACGCTAAAAATCTAAAAGCTCGCAAAAATAATGATATTTTGAGATTTTTGAAAATAATGTAAAATACCGGTTAAAATTGGGTGTTCACAGTTGCCCCTCTGTGCTTATTTTCTTACGATATAATACAAAAATCAAGTTTTGTTGTATTATCAAAGTAAGAAATAAGTACAGATATGAACCTCGAGTTTAACCGGTGACATATGTGAACGCGGCGTGATGAAAAAGTTGAATCGATACTAATAACTAAAGAAGGGTGAAATGCCAGGGCAGGACCAATAGCATGAGAGAAAGAAAAGATGCAATGCCAGAGCAGGATCGATAGCATGCAGTGCCAGGGCGTAACCGATAGCACAAAAGAATGAGATAATGTCAGGGCTGTACCGATAGCACAAAAATCAAAGAATGCGATGTCAGGGCGTAATCGATAGCACAGAATCGAAGAATACGATGCCAGGGCGTAACCGATAGCACAGAATCAAAGAATGTGATGCTAGGGCGTAACCGATAGCACAAAACTAAAAATGCAATGCCACGGCGTAACCGATAGCATGCAGTGCCAAGGCGTAACCGATAGCACAAAACAAAAATGTGATGCCAGGGCGTAACGGATAGCATGCCGTGCTAGGGCGTAACCGATAGCACAAAACAAAAATGCGATGTCAGGGCGTAACCGATAGCATGCAGTGTCAGGGCGTAACCGATAGCACAAAACTAAAAATGCGATGCCAGGGCGTAACCGATAGCATGCAGTGCGAGGGCGTAACCGATAGTACAAAACTAAAAATGTGATGCCAGGGCGTAACCGATAGCATGCAGTGCCAGGGCGTAACCGATAGCACAAAACAAAAATGTGATGCCAGCGCGTAACCGATAGCATGCAGTGCCAGGGCGTAACCGATAGCACAAAAATAAAATGGCAGTACCAGGGTTGAACCGTAGTACAAATTCAAAATGACCAGTGCTAGGGCTAAACCGTAGCATGGAAGGGAAATTAAATGCAATGCATGCCTTGTTTTGAATGACTCTATTTTTTATTATTATTAATTTATTCACAAAGAGACTGGAAAAACACATGTTTCTTGTCACTGAGTGGAATGCATGGTTTGATATGAATTGTATGCATGTTATGACATGAAATGTATGCATGCTATGACATGAAATGTAAGAGTTATGCATTCCCATAGAGATGGACATCTTCTAAAGGTTATATTTGCTGAGAATATGTTTTCGTGCATGTTTTATTTGAAACCAATCAAGCTTGTCCTCGGTTGGAAACTTATCATTATTTTTGCCTTGGCTGATCTCTTTTCTTTTACCTCATCCTCCAAAACATGACACATTCTAGTTTGACCCCTTTCTCACAGATTGTCACCAGCTCTCTAAGTCATATCAATGATTCCAAATTGACTCTTTTTGAAGCATTACTTAATGAGCATGCATAGATTCACGGGTATTAAAAAACTGGGATTTTCGCGTTTCTGGATTGTTTGTTTTGGGTTTTTGAAGGTTTGGAAGTGAATGTTGTTTACAAAGTGAAAGAAACGGGGAAGACGAAAAGAAACTGAGATGGATGGGAAAAGGGATTAGGCTTGCCTCGAGGTTAATCTTTTTGAGCATTTCTATTTACTTGAGGCAACTTACTTGGTATAAAAATTGGTAAGATGTTTTACACAAAAGGGATGACTACCTCGTGCAGCAACCAAAGCTGGACTTATGAAGGGTTTTGCAAAAGATTTTCCCTTAGGTGGCAAATGATATTCTCAAAGAGAAAACAGCAAAGTTTGACTCACGAAGGGTCTTGCAATTTTTTCTTTTTTTTTTGGTGTTGGTAAAAAGCATGGCCCTAAGAAAAGACTACACTGGTGTGGCAAACATAGTTTGAATGGTGTAAGGTCTTGCAACATTTTTGCCCCAGTTTACTTAAAAGACATTGCCCCGAGAGAAGATTACGCTGGTGTAACAAGTGAAGTTGGACTCATTAAAGGGTTATACAAAACTTTTGCCCCAAAATTGGTGTATGATATTGCCCCTGGGATGAGACTATACTAGCATAGCACGCAAAGTTTGACTTATGAACGTCTTGCCAAATGTTTGCCCCAGTGTTGGTGAAAGGCATTGCCCTGAGAGAAGACAAAAAGTTGGTATAGCAAGAAAAGTTCAATTCATGAAGGGTTGTGCAAAAATTTTGTTGGCTCGGAGTGGGATTTCTTGAGACTCCCAAGGTTACCTCAAACCACAAAAATTCCCCCAATGTGTCATTCTGTTAGACTCGAAAGGAAGAAATTACGCTAGTGAGTGAACATATCAAACATAAACTTCTCAAATGTAGCCTAATTCCCCTTTTGTGCCCTAATTTTTGCCTTGACTGCCCTTGCAGGTTTCCAGTCTAGCGAGCTTTGATTCAATTTTTTTACCCTAATTTTTGCCTAGACCGCCCTTTCGGGATTTCGATCTAGCGAGATTTGATTGACCCTAACTTTTGCCTAGACCGCCCTTTCGGGTTTTCGATCTAATAGGTCTCATTCTTTCTTTTTTTCACTTTCTTATTGTTCATTTTTTTAGAGCAAAGAATAGTTAAAAGAAAATAAATGATTTATCTCAAAATTAACGCCCCAACAGCCACCACCTCCCTCCCAACAACCACCTTCCACCCTAACAGCAACCACCTTCCTCCCAGCAACCACCCCCCGTCGCCGTTCCCCTCAAAACGCCGTCATCACCGCCATAACCACAATAACAAAACACTTCAAATCTATTTCCCCCTCTTTCCGTCGCCGTCAACACCATGAGCGCCGCCGTAAGACACCGTGAGTGTCGCCGAAGACAGCGCGAACCCCCACCGTGACGGCACCACGCCCTTCTTCCTTCTCCTTCCTCTTCACCCCCTCTCTCTCCCCACGATTCTACCTCTCTCTCTCTCCATTTCGTATTTAGCACTTTCTCTCTCTTGGAAAAACACCAGCGACGTTGGATGTAGAAGAGGAATAGAAATTAGGGTTTCCTTTCTCAAATCATGCCTTATATAGTTTGATAGGTTTCTGTTTTATTGTAGTTTTAATTTTTTATTTCAGTTTACTTTCTATACCCAAGGTTTTAATTCGTGCCCCCCCCCCTTTAAGCCTAGAATCCGTGGGCTTATAAATCTGGAATTAAAGTTGGGTTGTTTTCTGCACCCCAGTTTTTGATAATACAACCCCATTCTGTTAACTTCACCCCCATTTTACTATTACAACCCTGTTTCGTTTTTTACTTATTTCTTTCACAAAAACTCATAAATGAATAAATACTTTATTTCAAATACCAATAAAAATGGGTTTGGTCGAGGTGTACACCTTATCAAACCCGCAACCTGGTTAAGACGCCTGAGTTGTACAACTTGGTGATCTTAAACCTCTTTCCAAAAAATTTAAAATCAATCAACAAACAAATATTTTCAGAAAGAACTACGTAACCTTTGATTCTCCGCTTCAGAGATACGTAGGAGCGGGGCTTCCCCGTCAAGCTAAATTAATTTTTCTCTAGTAAATAATCAATTTTTTTTCTTTAACACCTATTTTCCAAAACACTAAAAAATGAGCTTGATTGAGATCTACATCTTGTCAACCTCGCAATCCTGGTTTAAGACGCCTGAGTTGTAGAACTTGGTGATCTTAAACCCCTTCAGAAAAATAAAATCAAGTCAAAATTATTTTCTTAAATTGGTCCATATTTTGTTTATTTCTAAATAATTCTTTTCTTACTTAATATTATTTCAGGGTAAACAAATAATTCGTAATTCATTAATATTTGCACAATTAGATCTAAGGTAACTATCTTAGAACAGATGTACTAGGGCTGCAGTGGGATTAAGTTTCGGCCATTCCCTATACGTAATCGACTCCCGAATCCAATCTAGCTACGCAGACCAATAACTTTAAGGTAGGTTTTTCTCAATTTCCCCTATTTAATAAATTGGGTGGCGACTCTTGAAATTACGTATTTTTGAGCCATTTATGTAACATCACCAATTTAGCTAATTTAGTTAATAGAAATTAGCAAGAGGTCATGAAATAATTGGTTAGCTAAATTAAATAAGTTAGCATAATTAATTATATGTGAGATGATTGGCATGAGATAAATAAATTGACTATATATTTAGTTAATAAATTATGTGAAGCATGTGTGTTATTGAGTGATGCTATGATTAAGATTGGTTTTAAGTGGGAATTAGAACTAAGGGTATGTTGGTCTTTTCCTTATGTTAAATGACCCTCAGCTGAGCCAATTCAACCTTCCCACACTCTCACATGACAGACAGACACACACACACACACATAGTGCTGAAAACAGAAATTGAGAGAGAGAACTTGGGTGAGAGAGAAAGAGCTTGTGCTAAACTGGGAGAGGAGAGATCATTACCCAACCTTGATGCATGTGAGGGATTTTAACACCATTACAATCAGCTCATTCTCCTCTACATTTTGATACCAATTTCGCAACCCACGCCCTTCTCCATCTCCATCCACCATTTTCGAAATTGTGAAGCTAGAGGTTGGCCAAGGGTGAAGTTTGCATTGCATGTTGTTTGTAGAAGCTGGTAGGTGGTGTTAGAGGTTCAAGGTTCAGTTTTAAAGCTCAATAGCAAGCTACATTGTTGATTGAGATAGTGTTCAGAGACGGATCAGTTGCTGGTTCGAGTTTAAAAGAGTTGGAGCTGGAATTCAAAGTTAGAAGTTGAAGATATAGACACATAAAAATTCTGCAGCAAAAACAGTCTTGACACCCTATGGTATTTCCTTCGTAACTCACTGTCCAGACCTCCGTTTAAGTTCATTTTTGTTTGTTTAGAAACTAGACACGAAACCCTTCAAAATAAACACAAGAATCACCTGATTTCATTAAGTATTGATGAAGATATCATGCCCACAAGTTAGGTTTCTGATCAGTTACAATTTTGACCTATTCTCAGTGTTTTCACTGTAACTCCCCAATTACCTGTCGTATAAACATGAAACCCAAACCCTCAGAAACTAGACAAAATCCCCTTCTTGATAGACACCCGTTTTGCTAAATTTAGTTAAGAATTGGCTGAGTTATGCTCATTTCAAAATGACTCATTGTTGCTGGAAACAGCAGAAACTAAAACCAACCCCAACCTTCCTAATTCACTAGAAGAAAAATTGGACTTTTCGGCGGACAAAATCCGCCGGAAAAGCCAAAAATCCGCCGAAAATGTGGACTTTTCGACGGATTTTTGGCGCCGGTAGACAGCTCGTGGCAAACGGTTTCTGCCGGGTTATCCGCCGGAAATTTCCGACGGATTTTGTGGCGCTGAAAAATCCGCCGGTAGTTTCCGGCGGATTATCCGCTGGAAAACCCCAGAAAAATTCGTATGGTTTATCCGCCGGAAAGTCCACAAATCCGCCGGAAATTGCCGGCGGAGTATCCGCCGGAAAGTCCACAAATCCGTCGGAAGTTTCCGGCGGATAATCCGCCGGAAAACCCCCGAAAAAATTCGTATGTTTTATCCGCTGGAAGGCCACAAATCCGCCGGAAAAAACTGTTTTTTTTAAAATTAATTATTTTTAAAAAATAAATATTATTTTTTTAAAAAATCGTTTTATTTAAAAAATTAATATTATTTTATTAAAAACTTTGATTGATTATTGATAAGAAAATAAAATTTAATAATTAATTAATTTACTATTTAAAAAAATAAAAATAAAAATGAAAATTAATCATTAATTTAAATAAATATCCATACAACAAAAAAAATATCCATACAATAAAAAAATATCCATACAACAAAATAAAATAATCCAAAGCTACTGGGGTGGCTGCTGGTCTAACTCATCACCATGATAATAGGTATCACATGTAAGAAAATTTTACTATAAATAGTGAAGTAATTAATATTTTATTAATTTTAATATTGTACCAAAAAAGTAACAGAACATTATTATATAATTTTTTGGGACAACAAATTTTGATGGTGGTGCTAATAAGCGTTATTAAAAATCACCAAGGACTAAAAGAAAAAATACAAATTTTACGGTGACCACAAGTTGGTCAAATTTTTGTAGACACTAAAAACAAAATCTCTCTCTCTCTCTCGCTCTCTCTCTCTCTCTCTCTCTCTCTCTCTCTCTCTCTCTCTCTATATATATATATATATATATATATATATATATAGATATATTAATTACTTTGATAACTAACCGTAGTGAAGAGAAGGCTCTGACTTGAAGCTTATCCCGAACTCAAACAAAGAGGAAATAGGAGGAACCCAAACAATACCTAAACAAACAACACCACAATTAGTAACAAACTCATATTATAAAATAATTCAAAAACTAAAAATATTAACTAATGTTACAAACATACCTTATATCGAAGAAATTTGTCAACGAGAGGAAGAGATTAGTAGAGAGAAGTGGAGAAGGGATTGGTAGAGTGAAAGAGATTTAGTAGAGAGAAGATAGATTGGTAGAGGTGTGAAGAAGAAGAAGTGGAGAAGAGATTTATATAGAGAAACGAAAATCAACGGTCAAAACGCGAATCCACCGGAAATGTCATTTCCGGCGGATTTAGGGTGTTTCCGGCGGATTTTTGAAATTCCAAATTGGCGGTTTCAGGATTTTCCGGCGGAATTTAGAGACTTTCCGGCGGATTTATCCACCTCAAGTGTTTCCGGCGGATTTCGAGGCATTTCCGGCGGATTTTGATTTTTTCTTTTAATTTTTTTTTTCGTAAACGCAATCCGCCGAAAACACCCAAATATCCGTCGGAAATACCTAAATATCCGCCGGAAATACCTAAATATCTGCCGGAAATACCCAAATATCCACCGGAAATAACCAAATTCAATATTCGCTATTTAATTAGTGTCGGCAAGATCTTGACCGTTAATGAGTGTCGACACTAATCACTATTGACTATTCAATAATCACGCTGCATTATTCACTATTTAGTGTCGGCAATATCTTGACCGTTAATTTAGTGTCGGCAAGATCTTGACCGTTAATTAGTGTCGGCAAGATCTTGACCGTTAATTAGTGTCGACACTAATCACCACTGACTATTCAATAATCACGCTGCACTATTCACTATTTAGTGTCGGCAAGATCTTGACCGTTAATTTAGTGTCGGCAACATCTTGACCATTAATTAGTGTCGACGCTAATCACTATTCATTATTCAACAATCACACTGCACTATTCACTATTTAGTGTCGGCAAGATATTGACTGTTAATTTAGTGTCGGCAAGATCTTGACCTTTAATATAGTGTCGGCAAGATCTTAACCGTTAATTAGTGTCGACGCTAATCACTATTCATTATTCAATAATCATGCTGCACTATTCATTATCCACTATTTAATTAGTGTCGGCAAGATCTTGACCTTTAATTTAGTGTCGGCAAGATCTTGACCGTTAACTAGTGTCGACACTAATCACCATTGACTATTCAATAATCACACTGCACTATTCACTATTTAGTGTCGGCAATATCTTAATCGTTAATTTAGTGTCGGCAATATCTTGACCGTTAATTAGTGTCGACGCTAATCACTATTCATTATTCATTAATATAAAATTTATTTATACCGGATATGTTGTTGTATTATTATGAGTACTATGGTTTTTTATTATTTTTTATCCTTTATATATTTAATAAAAATATTAAATAATATATTTAATTAATTCCGGTTGAACCCCCGATTCAACCGGTTGAACCCAAGAACCCCTGAACCGCTATCTCTTCCGGTTCAATGTCCGGTCCAATTTTGATTACCTTGCTCTAAATAGAAAGTTTGAGGAACTCCAAGGACCTGTTGTTAAGTTGGAGGATGATACGGAGCGTTTGATGTGTGTAAATGTCTACACTCATCAAACGCTCGGCATCATCCCCTAACTTAACAAGAGAGGAATTCGTAAGGGAGGTTCATGACAATGTTACTTTTAACGAAAAAGATGAAGGGGATGTTAATGACAAGGTGGAAATTTCTTTACAAAGAAATGGAGACATACACCACTCTCTTGGAGCCACTGCCGACAATGCTCAAGAGAGTGGCGTATGTCTCTGTTTCTTTGAAGAGAATGAGAGTATCGGTAGAGGTGTGAAGAAGAAGAAGTGGAGAAGAGATTTATATAGAGGAAACGAAAATCAACGGTCAAAAGGAGAATCCGCCGGAAATGTAATTTCTGGCGGATTTAGGGTGTTTCCGGCGGATTTTTGAAATTCAAAATTGGCGCTTCCAGGCTTTTCCGGCAGATTTTTATCCGCCGCCAACTTACCGGCGGAATTAGGGACTTTCCGGCGGATTTCGAGGCATTTCCGGCGGATTTTTGATTTTTTTTTTCAAAAAAAAAATTCGTAAACAAGATCCGCCGGAAATACCTCGAAATCCGCCGGAAATTTTTGCAGCGGATAAATTCACCGGAAAGTCCCTAATTCCGCCGGTAAGTTTGCGGCGGATACAATCCGCCGGTAAGTCCAACAATCCGCCGGAAATTTTGCAGCGGATAAAAATCCGCCGAAAAGTCCTAGCCGGTAAAACTGATTATTCTTGTAGTGATTTTCTTATATATACTTGCATATGGGGGCCTAGGCTTGACAATCAGTTGCTAATACACAGACACAAGCCACATTGTAGTTCAAATTCATTCGGGTAGCTGAGTTTGGAATCGAGAAGCGTTTCAGGGAACGTTTGTGTGATTACATCTTCATTGCATTTTTCGGATTCTCGGTTGTTAGTGATTTTCATCACTATTGGTGAGTTCTATACTCGCTTAGGGTTTTCATGTTTATTGTGTCAACCTTGAATGTTACTGAAAATGTGTTTTGGACGTTTCGTTTCGCTAAAAACTGTATTTCGAAACCGTAATGTTTGAGGTGTTTGAATATATGATTGATGATGATAATGTGATTGTTTGGACTGATTATAACTACTGTTTGGTATTGAATTAATGTATAATGATGTTCGGGAATTAATCGGAATGAGTATTGGAACGATCGGAATGGCCAAGTTTTCATGAAAAAGCACAGTTCTGGGCTACTGATGGACATGCACGGGTCGTGCGCCCTAGTGGCACGAACCGTGCGTCCCCTTCACATGGTGCCTGTCAAATTTTAAATACATAGGATGGACCATGGGCCCCTAGGGCACGGACCGTGCGTATGCTTCTGTTTCCCAACTTCAAAACATGTTTTAGGCTATTCTGAACGGTTCCGATTGCGTTCTAATCCTTTACCTAACCATATGTAATGATGAAAAAGCCGTAATTCGTGGAAAGCACGTAGGTATGATTGATGTTATGCGAATGTTCTAAGTCATGTTAATGTTATGTCATGACAAGTGGATTAAATGTCCCAAGAGGTTGAGGTTACTACTATGATATTGATTGTAATTGAAATGGCTCTGTTGATTGTGATTGAGATGTGTCTGATTGGATTGAATTGTAATGTTTCCCTGATTCATGTTAATTAACGCTAGTAACCACGAGTGAGGTCATGATAAATGTTTAAACGGACTAAATGTCCTCTGAGGTTATGTTAATGTTTAAACGGACTAAATGTCCTTTGAGGTTATGTTAATGTTTAAATGGGCTAAATGTCTATTGAGGTTGAGTTTGAGGTTGCATATATGTATAAATTATATATATTGAGTTTGGGTGACGACCCTATTGAGATTAGCGTACTAGGGGAGGGGAACTCATGAGGCAGTTTATGGTAAGCGGATTGGGTTCACCGGGAATATAGACAATCATTCACGGTGATATGCTATGTTATCAGGTTTCACGTGGCTATTATTTTAGCTACGATAAAAATGATGCATAATGAACCGCGAGAGTAGTAAGGGGTCTCGATAGGACTCACTGAGATAATGTTTATCTCCCCTTTATATGTTGCAGGAGCATCATATATAACATAATGCTATCAAAAGTGATTTACTTATTGAAGAGCATTTCAACAATCTTTTCTCACTTGAATACACTCTATCTTTACTTAGCTTATTTGTTTTCTGTTATCTCACACATACTCTTATTTTAGTTGTTATTTTGATACTTGTTTCTCACTAGTTAAACTACCATTTTAAAATTTAGAAATTAATCCAATCCCTGTGGGTACGATCTCTACTTTCTACTATATTACTTGTTAAAGACTGTGTACACTTGCACACCTTTTATCCACAACAAGTTTTTGGCGCCGTTGCCGGGGATTGTCATTAATTTTTATAGTTTAGATTAGTAGTAAATTAGTGATAATTTTACTTTGGTGTTTGTTCCTTGTGCTCCAGCAATAATTCCTCCAGCAATAGTTGCTCCAGCATATGCCCAGGTTCAACTCGCCTGAATTTTAGTTGGATCCTAAGATAGAGAGGAGATTAAGGAGCTTGCAAAGACTTCAACAATAACAAAGAAACAGAGGCAGAGCTAGACACACAATGTCTGGACAAGAAACTGGCAGAGGTTCTGGTATGCTCAATATGAGATTGGCCGAGATGTGACATCTTGTCGATCCCGGTTTAAGACGCATGAGTTGTACAACTTGGTGATCTCAAACCCTTTCAAAAAAATTAAAACCAATCAACACACAAATATTTTCCAGAAGAACTACATAGCCTTTGATTCTCCACACACGGAGATACGTAGGAGCGGGGCCTCCCCGTCAAGCTAAATTACTCTTTTCCTAAATAATCAGTTCTTTTTTCTTTTCTTTTAACACTTATTTTCATAAAAATTATAAAAATGGGTTTGACTGAGATGTACATCTTGTCAATCCCGGTTTAAGAAACTTTAGCTGTACGGCTTTGATCTTAAACCTCTTCAAAAAAATAAAATCAACCAACCAACCAAAATTTTTCAGGAAGAACTACGCGACTTTTGAGTCTCTCATTGCACCGGAGAGTACGTAGGCACAGGGCCTCCCTGTCAAAGTCAAAATAAAATTTTCTTAAATTAACCCTTTGTAAATAATTGTTTTTTTTTTACTAAATCTTACTAAGTATTATTTTTTGGGTAAACAAATAATTAAACGACTTAATAATTATTGCACAAATCAAATTTAGGGTAACTGTCCTAGGACAGATGTGTTAGGGGTGTAGTGAAACTAGTTTTCACCCTTTCCCTTCGCATAACCGACTCCCGAGTCCAACCTAGTTACGCAGGCCGATAATCTTAGGTTTAGGTTTTTCTCAATTTTCCGATTTAAAAATAAATTGGGTGGCGACTCCTAAAATAACCAATTTTTGAGCCGTCTGCGTCGAGACCCCGGTCACGACACAAATCATAAATACAGACATGGTTTATGATTAGAACTCAATAACTAATATGGATATGTGTTTAATGAAGGAAACTTTGTTATTACCATGCTAAAACCTAGACATAGGATAGCATAGTCCATAGGGTGATACTGTGGGTACTTCATATACAGGGGTGAACTTATTTAGAGCTTAGTTGCTGAAAAGCACGCATCAATTGCTACAACATCCATTGCAGGAGCATCAATTGCTACAACATCCATTGCAGGAGCATCATATATAACATAGTGCTATCAAAAGTGATTTACTTAGTGAAGAGCATTCCAACTATCTTTTCTCACTTGAATACACTCTATCTTTACTTAGCTTATTTGTTTTCTGTTATCTCACACATACTCTTATTTTAGTTGTTATTTTATTACTTGTTTCTCACTAGTTAAACTACCATTTTAAACTTTAGAAATTAATCCAATCTTTGTGGGTACGATCTCTATTTTCTACTATATTACTTGTTTAAGACTGTGTACACTTGCACACCTTTTATCCACAACAGATGGCTTGCTATTTTTTTCTCTTTCTGGGTTGTGGCTGAGCTTTGGTTGAAGATGGTCACGGAGATGGGGAGTGCAGAAGATGAGATATAATGAAAAAAATAATAAAAAATAGTGACTTGACATGCCAAATAAGCATTTAAAATAAACAAAAATGAATATTAAATGACACATAAGAATTCTGTTAGCTAAGTCAGCATTTTTTTAATGGAGTACTAACAAAAGGACTTATATGAAAAAAATTGATTTTGCAGAGAGTTTTTTTAGAAAAACAAAAAATTACAGGAAAGAAAAACATATTTAAACCTTCCAAACAAGTATCAAAATTTAAAGGAGCGGGTGACTTGCAATCAGTGTTTTGAAAACCGAACAAACCGAGCGGTTGATCTAGTTAAACCATGACCCGACACCTTCTACGGTTCGGTTATTTTAGCGGTTCAAATCGATTTTATCCGAGTTTAAGCGGTTTTAAGTGATTGAACCATGACCCGGAGGCTTCACCGGTTCAATGCCCGGCTCGGTTTTCAAAACATTGCTTGCATATTTTGGTTTCAGATCCGTAGGTAGAAGGCTACTGGGCAAAGCCTCTCTAATTTCACCTTCTCTCTTCTTTATCTCCCTCGAAATCTCTCTCATCTCCCCATCTCTTTTACCTATCTCAGTGTGCCCACTTTGAGGAATTAGGGATTTTAAGTCCCCACCTTTTGTTTTATTCTGTAACCACCCATCTAGGGTTAATTATTTCATCTATTGAAATGCAACAAGAAGAACAAAATAAAAATAACAAGGACTTGTGTGAAATAAACTTTTTGTTGCATATCTGAAAGTGCCCAAATGGTAAAACGAAATCGTTGTTGCTGTTCTGGGTTGAAGATGGAGCGATTCTGGGTTGAATATGAAGAGAGAAGAAAGAGGAATGGAGATAATGACAATGCACCAATCTTCAGATTTCTGGGTACAGATTTCTGGGTTGGATTTCCATATCCTTTCTTTGAATTCCAGATTGTTTCCAGATCTGTTCTGGCCATTTTTCGTTATTATGTGTCTTGGAGAAGATGGATATCAAGGATGTTTCCAGAATGCACCATTTTTCTTTTTTTTAGATAATTTTTTTTTGACAAACAATAAAAAATAATTAATAATAATAATGAATCAACAAGACACATAAGCAAACTTAACAGACAACTAGGCAAGGTAACTGCCACAGTGCCACATAAGAATCTGTTAACGAAGTCAAACAAAAATGGTCTTCACTACTCATTTTCAGAATCTTTTCTCTTCTTCGGAACCAACCTGGATAAGAGACGTTGTGAGTGTTGTAATTGGAAGGGTAACAGCTGAAATGCATGAAGTGTTGGATGAGGATTTCAACAAGGAAGAGATTTGAGCTTCCTTCGAATACAAGGGATCGACCTAGTGTTCCTAGGTTCGATTCTTACAGTGACAAACTCGGTGTTAGCAAATATGATATTAGGTTCCAAGGCAGAGATTAATTTTACATTAAAAGCGTTGAGACATCTACGAATAGTCAACAATGGTCCGAAGAAAACAATGCGTATATATTCAACACACAGTTATATATATATATATATATATATATAATGTAACATATTTAAAAAACAAGTTGTCTTCTTGCTTTCATGAGAGAACTAGTTGTACTAAAAAAAACTTAACAAGTAATTTTTTTAACAAATGTTTTCTTAAATATGATTTTTCTGTCCTTTATAGTAATTTAAAAAAAATGAAAGCACTTCTATTTGATTGTACCCAAACAAGTTAAAAATTATTTTTCTTTAAAAACTGATTTTTATGATTTCAAGCAAACAGACAAGCTTTTACCATTAAGAAATCTATTAAAAATAATTTCTAAATTATTGAATATTAAAATTATTTTTTTAATCCGTAACAAACAGACCCTTAGTCTCATTTCAAAGAAGAAGAATCCAAGTCATACAGGTAAGTACCGTCTCGTTTCTCTATGTAATTTCATTTTTTAAATTATCACAAAGACAATTGCATATTGGTTAAAATTAATTCTTTCCAATATTATTGACAAATATCAAAGCGCTTTTGTCCCTTGTCCCTAGAAGATTATTATTATTATTATTGATAATGCACTAGTTGCTTTCGATGCTTTTCATTACATGAGGAAAAAAACAAAAGGTAAAAAGCGCGTGGTTGGGATAAAGCTTGATATGTCAAAGGCTTATGATAGAATTGAACGACCCTTCTTGCGATAATCTTTGGAGCATCAAAACTATTTTAAGAAGCTTCGAACTTGTTTCGGGTTTGAAAGTTAACTTCCACAAGAGCAAACTTATAGGCTTGAATGTGTCGGAAGAGTTTCTGGATTCCTCTTCAACATTTCTTCATTGTTGCACAGAGGGTCTTCCGTTTAAGTTTCTGGGAATTCCCGTGGGGGTTAATCCTAGGCGGAGCTCAACTTGGAAACCCGTGTTAGAGAAGCTTCGTAACAAATTGGCTTTATGGAAGGGGTGTAATCTATGCATCGGAGGTTGGGTAACTCTTATAAATTTGGTCTTAAATAATAGCATCCCACTTTATTTTTTTCTCGTTTTACAAGGCACTGAAGACTGTGATTAATGCTATGATTAAGATTCAAAGGAATTTTTTGTAGGGCATAAATGATGAAGCGCGAGGTATGTATTGGGTGGCTTGGGATAAGGTGTGTAGATCCAAGGTAGAAGGAGGGCTTGGTATTAAAAATATTGAATTGTTTAATATTGCTCTTTTAGCTAAGTGGAAGTGACGTATTTTGTTTGACGACGGTGCTTTTTGGAGGGGTATTCTATCATATAGATATGGGGACTTATCATCTTGTTTTTTCAATGGTTCTCATGCTTCGGGAGGAAGATTAGATTCTTTGTGGTGGCGAGACCTTATGTGTGTTGGTAATGATCGTATTGAGACAGGGTGGTTTGAGAGATGTGTTAGAAGGGGATTGGGGGATGGTCGTGGAGTTGATTTTTGGCATCATCATTGGATAGGGCAAAGACCATTGAAATTGGAGTTTGCTGATTTTTTTGAAGGGCGTTCTTTCCAGAATGCGAAGTTGGCGGACTAGAGATTGTGGCACAATAATCTTTGGGTGTGGAAGGCTCCTTTGAACGGCGCACATGATTTCAAGGAAATGAGGAGATCAAAATCTTATGTGACATTTTGAGTGAGGTTAGCGCCTTTAGTGGAGTGGATGATTTTTGGAGTTGGATCATTGACTCAAGCAAAAGTTTTTCTATAAAATCCTGTTACAACCATTTAACGAAGGTGTCCTTGGTGGAGGAACAAAAGATCAGTTGGTTAGGCGTAGTCAAAGCTATGTGGAAGACCTCAATCCCATCGAAGATTTTGATTTTTTGTTGGAAACGTCTCAATGTGTCTTTGTCGGTCCGTGACTTGCTATTAAAGCATTGTGTGATTCATTTGGAGGAATCGGCTTTATGTCCTTTTTGCAATGAAAACAGAGAAGATATTCAACACTTGCTCATAAAGTGCAATTTGTCTAAGAGGGTGTGGCATGATGTTGAGAGGTGGTTGGACATTTCGACGCCTCTTTCATATATGCTTTCTCAACATTGTCTATGGTTTGGTGATTTGTGCAAAGGTAAAAAGGCAAAGATAGTTAAATTTTTACTATGGTTGGCAACTTGCTGGTGCATTTGGTTAGCTCGAAATGGCGCTATTTTTAAGGGAGAAGAGGCCAATCTTGAATCGATTGTGAACCACATTATTTGTATCTCTTGGAGCTAGTTTGTGTATGAGGTGGGAAGAGACTGTAGCTTTGTTTTATCTTCTTGGCGGAACACGTGTATTAACAATTTTTGATTCTGCTTTGTAGGATTGAGCACCCCTAGTGTTATTTTCAATGAAGCAATTGCTTATAAAAAATATCACATGCACATGAAATTATTGTGGGGATACTATTTTGTATCGGTACATTAATAATTTGTAAAAGTAAATTACATTAATTTAAAAAATTAAATTAAAACTATCATTCATTCATTAATATATTAACATGAATAAATTATGGTTATGAAAATAACCAAAACTTGAATAAAAACAAATACTAGACATCATATAAGAGAATAAATATGAAGAAGGGAGAATAAGAGAACGAGAGAGTCTTTGCATTATGCTCTTCACAAGTGTATTTTTACACTAAAGTATCAGTCCTATTTATAGGACACAAATAGGTAAGTGAATGATCAAATACAACTAAAGGTCACAAACAATCACTCACTAGTGGGAAATAAGGGAATGTGGAAGATATGGATGGACATCCACTAACTTATTATTCATAACACTCCCCCTTGGATGTCCATTGACGATGTGCCTCATTAAAACTTTACTAAAAAAAACCCATTGGGAAAAAATCTAGTGAAGGAAAAAGAGTACAATATTCTTTGAGTGAGAATTGCCTCATTAAAAACCTTTCCAGGAAAACCAAGCGAGACAAAACTATGGCAAAGGGAATAAGAGTACAATTTTTCTCTCCCTGTTTGAAGCGTCACTTAAGAATATGAATTCCAACATCTGGATTTTCTCCCTGAGTGCATATGGAGCAATCTACTCCGCTCTGTCATTTGTGATATATCTTTTAATGGAGCTTTCCGGTCAATATTATCTTCAGAATGTCTTCATTGAATTGTTGGCATTTGGGCATGAAATGAAGAAGCAATAACCATAGATTGTTTTGTATTAATCAAAAATATATTTCAATGTCCCTACATGTAGATAGGGCCGACCCAATAGGTGTGGTGGGTAAAGCCCTTGCTTTAGGCTTCACCAAAAATAAAAAGCTTCGCTGGCAACCTACATATATTTAAAGGTTTTTTGTACCCCCACATATACATAGTATACCCCCATGCTGGGTGTGAAAGGACGAAAATACCCTTAGAATTTTTACAAAAGTTTAAAACATTTACCATTTTTCACTTACATCCGTTGGAGAGAAAGAGAGAGTTCCGTTTTTCACCCTCACGGAAGTACCTAGTTCCGTTTTTGTCTTTACGGAAGTACCTAGTTCTATTTTCTTTTCTGCGGAAGTACCTACTTCCGTTTTCATCTCTGCGGAAGTACCTAGTTCCGTTTTCAGCCGCACAGAAGTAAGTAATTCCGTTTTCATCTCTGCGGAAGTACCTACTTCTGTATGTGCTGTATTGGCTTGCGGAAGTACCTTAATTTTTTTAATTTTTGGCAGTGGCTCGTACCAGAGTCGGTGGCCGAATTCCCCGTGATTCACCGGAATTGATATTGCGAGGGGGATCTTCGTCACGACCGGGTGTTGGTGAACCGGAGGAAACTCCGGTGAGTACACGCACTCGGATTAGAGAGGCTGGACATGCGTCTAACCGACATAGACGCATGCAGAGACGACAGCAGTATACAAAGGATGAGGTACATGAGGAGCAATACCAACAGGAGCCAGAGTACCAGGAGGAGTACCAGTAGCATTACCAGGGTAGAGCAGTTCCAGGAGCATTACCAGGGGGAGAGCAGTTCCAGGAGCATTACCAGGGGAGAGCAGTTCCAGGAGCATTACCACCATCAGTACCAGGAGCATTACCAGGAGCGGCAGTACTAGCATGAGATGGATGTTGATGAGCATCATGCTCGCATAGGACCTATGGATGGTTCTTTACTCACTGCATTTGATGCACATGTAGCATCTAAGATTCTTAGAAGCCAGGTAAGAATAATGTAATATATTTATTTACATAGTCTTATTATATAAATTTATAGATAAATAGTTTAAGTAAGCTTTTATTTTTTTAATTCAGTTGCGGGATAATTTGAAAGTATCTGCACATGGCAACAAAATCCAGAAAACTCTGGCCCCTCTAAGACAGAGTCATGGATTTTATCATCATATTCAGCATTCTGGTTTAGGGCACCTCGTCTTTTTAGCCCTCACCACAGTAGACCATGAGCTGCTATCTGCTTTGGCAGCCGGAGAGTATTTGTACTATTCTGGATTTATCTATTTGCATTTAGTATTATTTCGTTAGTATTATACTTGTTAAATTTAAAATTTATTTTCATTACTGCAAAAGTAGATTACAGCAACAACACAACCAAACACAAAAACATAAAAGTTAAAACATAAACAACAACAAAGACAGTTCTAAACTACTCCTAGTCCTTCATTGTAACAGCGTCGTAAAATCTCATTGATGCTCCGTTGATGCTCCACGTACAACTCCAACGGCCTACGATTCTGAAGCATGTCATAGATGTTCAACATGCTTCGTACATCGTCATCAGTCCTAATACTCATGGACGAGAAGTAAATGCTGACATCATCTCGACGATCGGGTTTGCAATAAGTAATACTAGTAACCTCACTGTCATCACCAATCACTTGAACTTTGATCTCCACTTTATCTTTCAAACTATCGAATGTGATGTCTTCGCGGAGCCTGCATAAAATAGGCTTTGGACATGAGAAGTAGACACCATCTTCTCTCATGGTGATTTAGCCGCCATGGTGAATAGCGGTAAGTCTATTCTCGCCTGAGAACTGAGTTGAACAAATTTCCATTTTGGAGTGAAATGTTGGTGTGAAAAGAATGAGGGTGAGTGTGGGTATTTATAGCAATCGTCACTGATTATCCACCGTTGATATTGTCGGTGCGATCCACACCGTTGATCAAAACTGTCTTTCAAATCGTGTCCGTTAAATTTTAACAAAAACGGATTTATCTAATAAATAGATAAATTTCAAAAAAACAAAACGGATTTATCTATTTAGTAAGTAAATCCGTTTTGAAAAATAACAAAACGAAAGTACCTTATATAATTGTACTTTCGTTGTCATAACATTACGAAGACGGAAGTAAGTCTGAGTTACATACTTCTATTGTTCAAAAATATAAAGACAGAAGTATGTTTCAATTAGGTAATTCCGTCTTGTTATTTTTCCCAGAAACGGAATTATCTATGGGTTAGGTAAATCCGTTATGTTGTTTTTCTAGAAACGGATTTATCTTTTGGTTAGGTAAATCCGTTAGTTACTTTTTACTAGGGGCGTTTTGGGAATTAAAAGTTATGTGGGGGTTATAATGTCAAAGTGTGGGGGTACAAAAACAAAACCATATTTAAAGTACCGCATATCAAACAAGAAGGCTTGTAGCACAATTGGTTAAGGTCTTGATTGAATAGTTGACTGAGGTCTCGATTCGAATCTCGTTAATCTCGTTAATGCCTATTTTGAATTTTTTTTATCTTAAATTTCTACACCTTATCCTTTTATTCACATGTATACAACTAATTATGCTTGTAAAAAAACTAATTATGAATCATCTTCCTACTAATACCTAGTGGGTCATGTGTAACTTATTCTAAAAAAAAATATTTTTTTTAAATGACACTAAAATAAAAGTATAATTAAATGAAATTGAAAAATTATATATTTTATTTGAAATTTAAAAAATGGCATTGATTTTAGGTTTAAATACGTTTTTACACCCTGCAAATAGGGTGTGTTTTTCTTTTACCTCCTACAATTTTTTTTTTAAAAAACACCTTGCAAAATTTTTTTGTTTGATATTAGTCCTTCTGTCAAGTCTCCGTTAGTGGTTTGCTGACGTGTCTAACGGAACTGCCAGCTGGCTTTGCCAAATCATTATTTTTAATTTGCTTTTGATTTTACCCCTGCAAATAGGAGATGTTTGGATTTTACCCCCTACAAATTTTTTTATCTGAACCCATCTTTCTTCATCTTCATCTCTCTCTGTGTTATTGTTGTTTCCATCTCATCTTCATCATCAACAATAACACAAACACAAACACAATCTTCATCAACCCATCAAAACAAATACAAACACAATCAAAAAAGTCTCTAATTTCTGAATTCCTCTTTTGTTTCTTCCACGTTCCATCTTCATCAACCCATCAAAACAAATACCTTGCCCCAAATCTTCATCCCCAAAACTCTATATCTGTTAAAATCCCCAAAGCTTTCATTACCATGGGAGAAAATATGTTTTTATTACCATGACTTCCCACTTCTATTAAAACCCGAAGCTTTCATTAACACAGCCCAGTGAGATTTCCAATTTTTATGTTTATTTGTAATTAACCAGATGCAACAATACCACCCAGGCAACATCACAGTGAGATGCCCAAATCTTTCTCTTCAAATCGCACCATCAATACCACCCAGTCACCCATACCCAAATCGCTCTCTTCAAATCGCACCACCCACAACAGAATCAAGGAAGAGAAATAGAAAGGGGTGAACCAAGGTTTTGGTTTTGTGATTTGCAGGGAAAAAGAGGGAGAGGAAGAAGAAGGTTACAGTGAAAAAGAAGATGAAATGAGATTTGCCTAGTTTTTCTTGAAGACAAAACACAGAGAAGGTGAGGTTAAGAATTGGGGATTTAGGGTTAACAGAGAGGGAGAGGAAGCGTTTGGACTTTGGAGAGGTGAGAGATTTTTTTTACAAAAAAAAAAAGAAGCTGAGTGGCAATATAGTCATCAATAAAAAAATTAGAAAAGAAAAAAAAAACCAACTCAGATATCTGTTAGCCACATAGGCGTTTTTTGTAACGCCTGGCTAACAGAAGGACTCAAATCAAAAAAGTGAAATTTGCAAGGTGTTTTTTAAAAAAAAAAATTATAGGGCGTAAAAGCAAAACACCCCCTATTTGCAGGGGGTAAAAACGTATTTAAACCTTGATTTTATTTAAAAATTAATTATTTTTTAACCATTTTTTTTGATTATTTTGATAATTTAGAAAAAAACTAAACTTTCTTTATTTATAATTTTAAAAATAACTTCTAAATAAAAATAATTTATTTATAAAATTATTATTGTTATTACTTTTAAAAAGGCCTCTTTTTTGAGTCTCCTTTAGGCCTCAAAATGTGTTGGACCGGCCCTACATGTAGATAATAGCTGACTTGGGATATGACTTATCTAAATCAGAAAATACTTTGTATCTACATGCATGGTTAATTTGTGTAACATATATAAAATGATTTATTCATTAAGATAGTCAAAAATAAAAATGCATCCCACTTTGTTCTAATGCATTTTGGTTTGTAATGAACTACATGACTACTAATTATCACAAAACATTATCATATCAAACGATGTAGCATTTTGTAATATGCATGTATGCTTTCATAGCGCTAGGTTATAGTCTTCAAGACCAAGATATTAATTATTTTATTGCCACACAAATTGTAACATCCCTACTATTTCATTCTTGGAAGAAATAAAATGAATCGAAACGCTTAATAAATCAGAGTACTAAACCGATTCTGAGATTTGAATAACACATAACTAGACAGAATAATCCATCTCATAATTCCGATTAGGTCATGACCGAACATGATGCTTAATGACATACTGAAAAACAGTTACATAAGTCATTATACAACATAGTTCAAATCCGAGATAGCGGTTCAGCCCTAATACAATCACTCTACTAAAAGACTAACTAGAGTGATACAAAATAAGTAACTTGGATTTCTAAAAATCCCATAAGCCAAGTAGCTGCAACAATTGCTACTTCTCCTTGCCTCGGTTGATCGGAACCTGTCAATCTGAAAACATAACAACATAAATGGTGAGATTACAAATCTCAGTGAGTTCTTTCGGGACCCCTCACTGCATACCTCTCCTTGTCTTTTACTTAATCTTTTCACTTGTCGTAACGTAATCCATAAGTAGTTGAACAACGTCAACCACAGCGGAGAACCCAATCCGGATAATCAATCTGGGCCTTAGACCCAACCCAGATAATCAATCCTTGAACTCAGCAGACATGACCTCCCATTCCAAGTACGCTACTTAACCTCTTGGGATCGTCATCCCCATAGTGTTTTATGCATTTAATTACTTAGACACTTTGTGTTTTCTCACTCGCGTTTTAGAAAAGGATTTTTAACATGACACAAAACCGTTCAACTGTGACCTTTGAACACATTACAATATTCACATACAAATTTAGATCTCTGTGTTATCTTTCTAACGCATCCGAAAACACCTCAATCGGGTTCCCGGATTGCGAGATATGGCGAAAATAGTGTCAACGGGTAAAAAGCTGTTAAATCTGTGCTTGGGCGCACGGTGGTGCGCTTGGAGCGCATGAGCAATGTTTGATTCTGTTTGTCTTGCGCTTGGGCACTTTTGGCAGTTTTTGGTTCTGTCGGTCATGCGCTTGGACGCACAGGGGTACGCTTGGGGTGCTTTTGGCTGCTGGAAGGGATTTTAAACCAATTTTACTTACCCAATTCACCCAAACTCCACCCAAATCTTACCAATACCAAAATCAAACATTCATCCTATACAAAACACTTATTAAGAACACAATTTTCAGCACAATCAACTAAGATTAATTACACTTGCTTCCAATAATCCATTTGACACATGCAACTCATAAAAACAACAATTAATTGATTATCTCAGCAACTCTGAGCATTTCATCCATTTGAATCAACCAAGGCAAATGCAAACATTCATAAGTTCAGAACATCACTTTTCCTAGACTTTCATTTTCATAAATCACAAAAGAACTAGGTAAGGAACTCACTTGCAAATCAAAAAGAATTGCACAAACACAAGGATGGCACTTCAAAAGACATCACCAACAAGCTTCCTTCCTTAAAACAGTAACCAAGCACTACCCAAAGCTCCAAACTAGTTGCCAAGCAAGATTTTTCTCGCCATTCTATAAAACTTACCCCAAACTCACATGCAAGCTGAAATTTTTTGATTTTGACCCTAATCCTTCACATGCAAGTCAATTGGTACTCAAAGAATGATGGTGATGACAAAATCTGAATTGGACACTTCAATCTCTCCAAAGTTTCGAGGATGTTGAGAATGAGATGAGATGGAAAGAAATGTATTTCCTATAGGTGGGAGTAAGTGTTTTGATTCAATATGGAAGACAATATATGATGAAACCCTCTTTCTTTCTTTCCTCTCTTTTCTTCTTTCAAAATGTGTTTTTATGAAAGTGAGTGAAGTGTTGGGGGTGTTATGCCTTCAGCTGAAAGTGTTTTAAAATATAAGGGAAATACCCTTTTTGCCCTTGAGTTACTCTCACCCCAATATTACTCATACACTACCCAAATGAAATAAACACTAGCACACAAATGCATTCAATCAATATTTTTGACAATCATTTATAGATTCAAACAGCAATCAAACAACTTGATTAACAATAATTCATTAAAATTATCAACTAATCACAAGAACTAGACTTAGCTACTTTGGGATGTTACAATACACCCCAACTTGAAAAAAAATTGTCCTCAAAAATTTGTCAAGTCTTACCTTTGGGGGGAATTTGCCGAGAAGTCTCCTCTCCCTTGTTCCTCTTAGCATCCAGCAGGTACACTCTTCCTTGAGTCGGATTAGCAGCGTCCGCAAGCTTCTTCCTCTTGCCTTGTGGGCAATCCCTAGCGTAACGACCCTCCTTCTTACAATAATAACATTGAGAAGATCCACCGCGACACTCTCCTTTGTGGTATGTGCTACACTTTGTACATTTCCCCGCTTTTGACACTTCGGGTGTAGAAGTCTGTTCGTCTTGGTCACTTCCATCATTCGACTCCGAGGATTGACTAAGTTGTCCAGTTGTCTTATCATTGTCGACTCTTCCCTTTTTACTCTGCCCATACCTCCTCTTGTTGGCATACAATCTCTTTAAGTCTCCTTCCGCTATGTATGCTTGCTGCACCAAAGATACATAGCTGGTGTGAGCAAAAGAACTCAGACTTTGGGCAATGTATTCTCTCAGTCCAAACTTGTAACGCTGGGACTTCCATTAGTCATTCAGGGCATAGCTGGCCAATCCGAAGAACTGATACAATTCCTCGAACTTGGCAGTGTACTGCCCTACAGTTAAGTCACCTAGTGTCAGAGTCAAGAACTCGTTTTCCTTCTCTGCTTTCGTAGCTGTTGGGAAGATCTGCTCCAAAAGCATTCTACGGAAGTTCTCCCAGGATTCGGGAGTTCCCTAAGTCATCATCATAGCTTGAGCATTTGTCCACCAAGTGTCAGCCTCTCCTTTCAGCATGTGAGTGGCCACCCTCACTTTCTCTTCATCCTCTATCTGCATGGTGCGGAATATCTTTTCAATGTCAGCGATCCAGTGTTGGGATGCCATCACATCTGGCCCTCCTCTGAACTCTGAGGGCTTCATCTTATAAAACTTGGGATATACTTGAAGCGAATCTACCAGTGGTGGTACCGGAGGCTGCTGCGGCTGAGCATTTTGTTGAAACTGGAGCATCTGTTGCATCATCTGCTGCTGCATCTCCATCATGTTTTGCATCCACGCAAAATATGGATCAACTGGTTGGTTATTCCCCGATCCCCCAGCCATAATTCTGCAAATAATGCACCAAGTATTGAGTTGATCAAGCCCAATGTCTCTTAGCATAATAAGAAGAAATATAACAAGGAAAATCAAGAAATTAAACCCAACCCTAACTAATCTAAGCCCGACTAGGTCGAACTGCTCTGATACCATTTGTAACATCCCTACTATTTCATCCTTGGAATAAATAAAAGGAATCGAAACGCTTAACAAATCAGAGTACTAAACCAATTCTGGGATTTGAATAACACATAACTAGACAGAATAGTCCATCTCATAATTCCGATTAGGTCTAATGACCGAACATGATACTTAATGACATACTGAAAAACAGTTACATAAGTCATTATACAACATAGTTCAAATCCGAGATAGCGGTTCAGCCCTAATACAATCACTCTACTAAAAGACTAACTAGAGTGATACAAAACAAGTAACTTGAATTTCTAAAAATCCCCTAAGCCAAGTAGCTGCGACAGCTACTACTTCTCCTTGCCTCGGTTGATCGGAACCTGTCAATCTGAAAACATAACAACATAAAAGGTGAGATTACAAGTCTCAGTGAGTTCTTTCGGGACCCCTCACCGCATACCTCTCGTTGTCTTTTACTTAATCTTTTCACTTGTCGTAACATAATCAATAAGTAGTTGAACAACGTCAACCACGACGGATAACCCAATCCGGATAATCAATCTGGGCCTTAGACCCAACCCGGATAATCAATCTGGGCCTTGAACTCAGGAGACATGACCTCCCATTTCAAGTACGCTACTTAACCTCTTGGGATCGTCATCCCCATAGTGTTTTATGCATTTAATTACTTAGACACTTTGTGTTTTCTCACTCGCGTTTTAGAAAAGGATTTTTAACACGACACAAAACCGTTCAACCGTGACCTTCGAACACATTACAATATTCACATACAATATCTCACAATTTCACCATTCTCACTCTGTTTTCACACAAAAATCCAGTTGTAGCCAACTGGTTTTCACACCTTCAGGTGTTTGGACTACATGTCCAAAAGCGAGTTTAATTCTGCTTCAATTTCATCTTTCAATTTTGGCCAATTCCGACTTTGTCTACTATCTTTCAATATATTTTGGTTCATGATCCTCACTATCATTTACCACGTTTAGCACTTTATTATATATAAAAGCATTGTCAACGTCGACTTCAATTTGATTCCATCGTAACTCATTCTTGACATAATTCATTGAGATCTCTTTAATTTTTAGAATTTTTTAGGTACCTGATCAGTTTTTCTGGAACTGAATTGTTGATTATGTCTGAAAACTCTTTTAGAGTTTCTATATCCTCGCTTGGACCATCTTTCTTTTTAGCTCATTTTCTTGTTGGAGGATTTTTATCTTTGGAGCCGATTTGTCCACCACGCTTCAGGCGCAGTTGAGACTCATTTAGAATATTATTTTGTCTCCATTATTAGAGCATTAACAGCTGATGTATATGATTTGGTCACACCATTTGGATTAGTGAATGCATTTGGTAATTGATTTTCTAGCTGCTTAACCTCTCCCCCTAATGTTGGGAAAATTGATTCATCAAAATGACAAACAGCAAATCGAGTTGTAAGTAAATCTGATGTTCAAGATACTTTATAATAAATGGAGATTCATATCCAACATATATTCCCAACTTTCTTTGAGGACCCATCTTAGTGCGTTGTGGTAGAGAAATTAGAACATACACCGCACACCAAAAAATTCTAAAATGGAAAATATTAGGTCTGTGACCAAAAACCAAATATAAAGGGGGGAAAGAGTTATGATAATTTGTTGGTCTGATGCGAATCAATATTGCATCATGCAAAATTACATGTTCTCAAGTAGAAATTGGAAGTTATTATCTCATAAGTATTAGTCAAATAATTAACTTTAGACGTCTAGAGAATGGTTCTTCAAGGCCATTTTATGAATGAATGTATGCTACGTGATGCCCAATATCAATTCTAATAGACATACAATACTCGTCAGATGCTTTCTAGAGAATTTAGAAAAATAAGCTCTTAGTGAAGTTAGAGTAGCAAACAATCTCACAAACTTCCAGTTGTGGTTCGACGACAAATACATATGTGTCCATTTAGTTGATGCATCAATTAAAATCATAAAATATCCAAATGATTCACATGGTGGGTGTATTAGCCAACAAATATCACCATATGTATTCGTTCTAAAAATTTGAGATATCGACTTCCAATTTTTGTGTTATGATGGTCTAATTATAAACTTCCCTTGTGAACAAGAGATACATGAGAAGTTGAGAACTTATTAGATTAAAAAATCTTCTGGTTTTTCAATTGATGACCACATGAACTTTCAATTATTTTTCGCATCATTAGACCCGGGATGACCCAACCGATCATGCCAAACAACAAATGTAGTGTGTTTTGTAAACTTCGGGTGTACAATACGTGCTTCAATTGCACTGATAGTACAAACTAGAGAAGAAGTGAACAGTTTTTCCACTACACTTATTTTATCCAAAGTATGTCTTGTTATATAAATATATTAAATGTCTCTTTCATTTCTTGTTTCAATATGATATCCATTTGGACGGATATCCTTAAAACTTAATAAATTTCTATGAGACTTAAGAGATTATAATATGGTATCAATGTGTAAAAAAACTTGTTCTCTAAGTAATTAACAATAAACCAGCTCTTCCGGAGCCTTCAATTACATTTCGCAAACTTCTGGTTGCAAGTTGATAATAAGTACGTATGCTACCATATGACTTCTGGTTATAACTAGATAATGTACACAATTCAATATAAAATGCATTAAACACAAATTCCAGATAAAACTCATTATATTGAAAAAATATTTTAGTCCTTCAAAAATATAAATATGAGATGTCATTGTTACTTTAGGATTATCTTGCTAAACGTAGACTACATATTAAAATTATGTCGACTACTAAACTACGTCGACTATTAAAAGGGGAATAAGAAGAAGAAGAAAAAAAACCTATTCTTTCAATAGATCCTTAAGATGATTATGCCTTCAATCATATGGTAGAGCTTTGTGCTGATAACGTGTTATGAAAATAACCAAAACTTGAATAAGAACAAATACTAGACATCATATAAGAGAATAAATATGAAGAAGTGAGAAGAAGAGAATGTGAGAGTCTTTGCATTATGCTCTTAACAAATGTATCTTTACACTAAAGTATGAGTCCGATTTATAGGACACAAATAGGTAAGTGAATGATCAAAATTGAAGTCACATTTGTAGCGACCGAAAAATCCGGGTGAGGGATTCTTCGAAGTTCTTGAAATGAAGCCGCCACCAAAGTTTAGTTTAAGGGCAAACATTGGAAAATCCCTATTGAGTGGATAAGGAGGTTTTGCGGACCAGGTTTAGGCTCAGGATTCGTTTATGCGTAGGGAAGGTATTAGCACCCTACGACATCCTTCCTTAAGGAAGGTTACCTTTTAACTAAATGTGTAAACGTTTATTAATTCAAAAATAATGTTTTTACCCTTATAATAATAATAATAATAATAATAATAATAATAATAATAATAATAATAATAATAAAAAGACGCGCTGAACGTTTAGTTATCTTTTTTGTACTTTTTGAGAAATAGGAGAGAAATGGATTAAAAGAAAAAAGGTTTTTTATTAATGCAATTGACAGAGGTCGGCCGCCCTCTGGTCCTACGTATCTCCGGGTAGAGAATCAAATCGCACGTAGTTCTTGGATTAGAAAATGTTTGTTGGTTGGTGTTTTTTAATGTAGTAGTTTTAGGACTGTGTGATCTGTGTTGAAGGACCACTGGGGGTCTGAAGGAGCACTGGGGCTCTGAAGGGCCGCTGAGGGCTGAAGGAGCGCTGGGGCTCTGAAGGACCACAGTTCACTTATCCTAAAACGATGACTAACCCGGCCGTACGACCGACTTAATCCCCTACTTTGAAAATAAGATATTTTGATTTTTGAAATGAAAGAGATGTGTTTGTATTTTTTTTTAATTTTAGAAATTGTTTATTTTAAATAGGGATTTTAGGACATGATCCGTAACGGTTCATTAGTGGATAAGGAGGTTTTGCGGACCAGGTTTAGGCTCGGGAGTCGTTTATGCGTAGGGAAGGTATTAGCACCCTACGACATCCTTCCTTAAGGAAGGTTACCTTTTAACTAAATGTGTAAACGTTTATTAATTCAAAAATAATGTTTTTACCCTTATAATAATAATAATAATAATAATAATAATAATAAATAAAAAAAGACGCGCTGAACGTTTAGTTATCTTTTTTGTACTTTTTGAGAAATAGGAGAGAAATGGATTAAAAGAAAAAAGGTTTTTTATTAATGCAATTGACAGAGGTCGGCCGCCCTCTGGTCCTACGTATCTCCGGGTAGAGAATCAAATTGCACGTAGTTCTTGGATTAGAAAATGTTTGTTGGTTGGTGTTTTTTAATGTAGGGGTTTTAGGACTGTGATCTGTATTGAAGGACCATTGGGGGTCTGAAGGAGCACTGGGGCTCTGAAGGGCCGCTGAGGGCTAAAGGAGCGTTGGGGCTCTGAAGGACCACAGTTCACTTATCCTAAAACGATGACTAACCCGGCCGTACGACCGACTTAATCCCCTACTTTGAAAATAAGATTTTTTGATTTTTGAAATGAAAGAGATGTGTTTGTATTTTTTTAATTTTAGAAATTGTTTATTTTAAATAGGGATTTTAGGACATGATCCGTAACGGTTCATTAGTGACCTAAAAAGCAGACTAATCCGACTGTACAGTCGACTTAGTCCCCTATTTATATTTTGTGTTTTTTTTTTGTAAAAAATGAATTAAGAAAGAAATGTAATGGAAATTGTTTATTTTTGCGCTTGACAGGGGGGTGACCCTGCTCCTACGTATCTCCTGGTGGAGAATCAAAGGCTACGTAGTTCTAGGTAGAAAATGCTTGTGTGCTGGTGTTTTTTAGGTATTTTGAAATTGGGGTAGGTATTCACAATGACCAAACAAGTAAAACTCAGAGTGGTCATCACTCATAGCTTGTTTGAAAACTAAAGTTGTTATTAACGGTCAAACAAGCTAAGCTCAGAGTGACCATTAGTAAAAACATTTTTATGTTTGGGAAAACTTTTATTTGTTGTTTGGGAGAAAATAGGTTTGTGAAAAATATTCATTTGTAGAAAAGAAATTTAAGAAAGGAAAGGAAAGGGTGTGCATTCAAAAAGGGTCGCACGGGGTATATTATCAGAACAGAGTGGTGTAATTAGAAACAAGGGCTGTAGTTAACAGCCTAGGGGTGCGAGAAGTAGAAGATTCATTTTAGCTTCAGAAACACTAGCCCACAAATCATGGGCTTTTTTAGGGGGGGGGGGCGCCTGAACTAAAAGCGAATGGTGCAAGAAGCAATCTGATTAAAAATAATAATTAAACAGATTTTTAAAAAAAAACAGGGAAGTATAAAATGGGGATTAGGTTTTCGATACCCTAATCTCACTTCCTTCTCACACTCGTGCGCCGTTCCTCCCTCTCAACTAAAGTTTTCATTTTCTCTTCCCCTCACCAAACCACACCACCATTCTCTCCTCCTCACGGCGCCACATCTCATCTTCTCACCCCAGCTTTCATTTTTTTCAAACCGCAACACCATCTTCAGTAGAGAGAGAGAAAGTGAGAAATCTAGAGAGAGAAAAGGGAAAGGAATGAAAAGGAAGGAGAGAAGGAGAAGGGGGAGAACGCGAAGGGAAAGAGAGGGACGGATGGTGGTACTAGTGAAGTGTTTGCGGTGGCCATGGTATGATTGGTGGTTGGACGATGTCGCCGGAAGGGACGCAACCACGGTGGGGAGCCGTGGAGGTACCGGCGATGTTGACGTGACGGAGACGATGGCGGGGGATGCGAAGGGAGATGACGGCGAAGGAGAGGAAAGGGGACGGTGACGTGACAGAGATGACGGCGAGCGGAGCCGGTCACGGTGAGAGAGCTTCGTGGTGGTGATGGCTCCGGTGAGAGGAGGCGGACGTAGACAGCGGCGACGACGGCAGTGTTTCGCCGGAGGTTCCTTTCTTATCATATCTTTATCCCTATTTTGATTTTTTTTTAATACTGGTTCGGTCCTTCCCCTTTCTCTCCATCAATTCCTAATTTCGTTTTTTCTCTTAAAACTTAAGCCTATTTCACCAACAGAGTCCCTTCTTTTTGTTGATTCTGTACTGGTTTTGTTTATACTTTCCTTTTTTTTTTACCATTAACTCTAATTTCTGGTTAAAAGAGCGTACCCTATGCTCCGGCTTTTCTTAGCATGAACCCTAAACAAACTTTTTTATTTTTTTCCCTTTTTTAAAACTTAAACTCTACACTGCCATCACATTAGTTACAACTTTTATACTAGCCAAACTGAAATATCGTGTAGCATATGAATGTCTTAAAAGAGAAATTATCAAGCAACCAACCTAAACTCCAGCCTCTGATAAGTCTTCTTTGGTTTGTTCTGTTGCTACTGAACCTATGCTATTGCTTTGCTTCTGGTTTTACTGCTTGCTGCCTTGCTTCTCTATTTCAGAAACTCTGACCTTTTGTTGATTATGGTTTCTCTGATTTTTCTCTAAATTCTTGTGTGTTCCAGTCACTGTGTGTCTATTTTTGCGTCCTTTCAGTCTGTGTGTGTATTTTGTGTGTGCATTTTCGTTCACTGTGTGCCCCCTTGATTGTGCTACTGTTGCTGTTTTTATAGGTCGATGAGGTGCTGAGGGCAGTCAACAATTAGGGCAAAAAGATGGCATCAAAATGACAGCATGTTTGAGGGAATAAAAAGGACAACAGCTGGAGCAAATTTAGGGTGCCAAGGACAGTCAAAGGAAGGATAAGGGCAAGAAAAATGGGATCAATAGGACAGCTCTAGGGCAAACAGCCAGCATGCTGCGCCCCTCTCCTTTTGATTTTACATTTTTTGGGTTTTTTGTATTTTTATGTATTATTTGTACTATTTTTGCAGTTTATTTTTTTTGGCTCATATTTGTAAAAACTGTATTATATAATCAAATGTTTTTGACCATTCGGCTTCCTATTTATCATTTTATTATTTTTGAATCAATAACAATAGACTAAAATAATAACAACAACGAAATAAAATAAAATGAGCATCGAACAATCGTTTGTACGAGACTGCCAGAGACACGCGCGCTTAAGACGATACGTGACACAACGAGAATAAAAACTTTTTTTTTGGATTTTTTAATTAGCCGGACAAAATTAGGGTATGACAACATTTTCTCTCAATTTCAAAATAGAAATATATTGATATATATATTTTTTATAAATCAGGTATTCTTTGTACGCAACTGCATTTCTAAAGTTGAATTTGAATCCATAACCTTGGTTAAGTAGGAAAACACCCAAACCATCTCATCCAAACGCTCTTGGATCGGTTGGTTTTTCCATCTGTTACCATAAAAAACGTCGGTTATATCTTGATGAAATGTCACATTATTTACCTATATATAACATTGACTAATTAGCTAATTAACTAATGCCAACATGTCAATTCCCGTGTCTTAATACTCTTGGCCTCTTGGGCCAAATTGCTGCTATGAAAAACCTTAGTTACATAAATAAAAGGCCCATGCTTTTCCCATATCCCTCTCTACTCACCCCACACCCCCCAAACCCTGTGAAATGACCAAAAGGCCATTAATGAAGCGCACTGTATTCGGTTAGGGTCAACCGAAAACTTTCGGTTAGGCCCAACCGAACGTGTATTTTTTGAGACACACCCCCTTTTTTTTACCTCTTTTACACTATTCGGTTGACCTCAACCGAAATATTTCGGTTGACATCAACCGAACGTGTATTTCTTCCTTCTTCAAAAGAAAGATGTAGATCTGGCTGCAGCTAAAGACTCCGAACAACTCAAAACTCTCGAGGAAACTCTTAACAGAAGAAAGGGATAAGGTTCTTCAAGATCTTCAATCTGTTATGGCTAATCATGAGAAAAAACTTGCAGAAAGGTGTCATTATTATTGAAAAATCTTATAGCTAATCACAAGTAACTGATATTGTGAAAAACTTACAGAAATGTGCCATTATTATTATTATTAAAAAATCTTATGGCTAATATCAACCTCTTATTTTGTGAATTTTAGAGACACAACCCTTGAAAATGCCAAGCTGCATATAAGGAGCTTAGAAATAAAGCTTGACTCCGTTAATGCTCAACACCTAAAACAGAAGGAGGAATGGGGACTGAGCCTACAAAATGTAGAAGAAACGTGGAGAGGTAATACACGTTCGGTTGAGGTCAACCGAATAGTGTAAAAGAGGTAAAAAAAGGTGCGTCTAAAAAAAATACACGTTCGGTTGGGCCTAATCGAATATATTTGGTTGGCCTCAACCGAATCACACATTAACACGTACTCTCATTAAAAGTAGTTTTGAAATATTTAAAGTTAGACTGGGTAGGGGACAAAATAATCTTTGACTTTCCGGGTAATTTCAGTCCTTCAATCCCTATATATAACACCATATTTGTTTTGGTAAATTTAGACAAAATGATAAGTAAAACTGTTATGGATTGGCCCAATCCACAATAATGAGGCCCAACACCAAATGTAGATCCATCAACCAATGGTTGAGATCGCAGCGCAAGATCAGACGGTCCTGATTCATCAGGTCTATCACCACCAAACTCTATAAATAAGCATTGAATGCTTCATTAAAGGTACACACTCTTTCCTACTCTTCACCTCTAATTAGCTCTCTGGCTGACTTGAGCGTCGGAGTGTCCCCGCAGGTACCACCTGCCCCGGATCGGAAGCGGAGCTCGGTTGATCAAGACCAACCCCTACCAACTATCTCGGATCGGACCTTGTGCCTAAGATCGGGTACAAGTCCGGAGATACGGTACAGAACATTGGCGACCACAGTGGGAGGATCTGTACTCTAGTTCCTCTCCCATCCCCTTGATTGACGATGGCTCCGACCTTACGTCATAGGACTATCCTGAATGCCGCTGAAGGACCGGTCCTGCAACAGGTGACTCCGGAAGGAGTGGCGGTCACCTTACCCCTTAGCTCGGTGCATGCTCGAAGCTCGGCTACGGCTATGGTTCCTGGGAGCTCAGCCCGAAACCGACTTCCACCTCCCCCTCCGACCGTCCAGGTACCGGTCGACGCTGTTCAACAGCTCGTCATGTTCCTAACTCGGCAAGCCGAGGCCGACCGGCAGGAAAGCCAACGCTACACCCAGTTAGAAGCTCAGATTGCTGAGATCCGGGCTCGTAACATCCCGGATCGGCGTTCCCCTCTGCGCCACTCTTCAAGTGGAACGACTCATGGCCGCGGGCGCCACCGATCTCCGGCTTGGAGGAGATACCATCATCGCACCCCACCTCGTTGTAGAGGAGGGCGAAGACCGGAGACTCCCCTAAGTCGGACCCCTGATGATTCCTGTGGTCCTGAGGGTTCCCCTCGGCCCTGCTCGTCACTAGCTTCCTCTTCCTCGAAGCGACTTTCCAGAAGCCGGGAAAAATTCCCGAGGCAGGAACGTCGGCGCTTTTGCTCACAGAGATCCTCCGACTTTAAATTGACACCTCGAGTCCCTCAGGTGGTCACGTTTTGAATGGCCGAGGTTGCCATTACCCTGAAGGGCGAGTTCGATCTGGGCCGAGTCCTGGTAAACTGCCCTGAAGGCGACTTTAAATTGACACCTCGAGTCCCTCAGGTGGTCACGTTTTGAATGGCCGAGGTTCCATTACCCTGAAGGGCGAGTTCGATCTGGGCCGAGTCCTGGTAAACTGCCCTGAAGGCGACTTTAAATTGACACCTCAAGTCCCTCAGGTGGTCACATTTTAAATGGCCGAGGTTGCCATTACCCTGAAGGGCGAGTTCGATCTGGGCCGAGTCCTGGTAAACTGCCCTGAAGGCGACTTTAAATTGACACCTCGAGTCCCTCAGGTGGTCACATTTTAAATGGCCGAGGTTGCCATTACCCTGAAGGGCGAGTTCGATCTGGGCCGAGTCCTGGTAAACTGCCCTGAAGGCGACTTTAAACTGACACCTCGAGTCCCTCAGGTGGTCACGTTTTTAACATGGCCGAGGCTGGGGGCAGACACCCTTGCCGGTATAAGCCCGGCCTCGAAGATCTTTGCCAAGACCCGTATCTCGGGCGCTCCGAGGCTGGGGGCAGACCCCTTTGTAGCTATGAGCCCGGCCTTGAAGAAGGTCGCCACGAAGGTCCGACCTCAAATTCAAAAACCCTCACGAAGTCCATATAAGGCATCAAGTCTAGCTCGCCCCAAGACGACCCGACTTGGGGGGCAACTGTTATGGATTGGCCCAATCCACAATAATGAGGCCCAACACCAAATGTAGATCCATCAACCAATGGTTGAGATCGCAGCGCAAGATCGGACGGTCCTGATTCATCAGGTCTATCACCACCAAACTCTATAAATAAGCATTGAATGCTTCATTAAAGGTACACACTCTTTCCTACTCTTCACCTCTAATTAGCTCTCTGGCTGACTTGAGCGTCGGAGTGTCTCCGCAGGTACCACCTGCCCCGGATCGGAAGCGGAGCTCGGTTGATCAAGACCAACCCCTACCAACTATCTCGGATCGGACCTTGTGCCTAAGATCGGGTACAAGTCCGGAGATACGGTACAGAACAAAAACTATACACGAACACTATGACACATTGACACCCCTATGCCGCTGAAACTATCAATGCAAACACAACACCATTTAATTTCTCTAATTCTTTTTTGTTTTGAAGATAATTTCTCTAATTATAATGGTATAGTTGATTTGATTAGATAGTTAATAGATAGAATAGATACATTTATTTTGAGTATATAAATGCTCCTTATTTATTCGATAAATAAATATTTTATAATAATTTTCTTATTCTACAAGCAAGCATCCCACTTAAACTAACAGTTTAAAAACTTTCCTAGTCTTCCAATAGTCTTTACCTCTCTGTGTGTTCTACCACTCCAGCTACCCTCAAAAATTAACATCGTCCCTTTTTCTCGTGTTTTCCTGCAGCAACATCATCGTCACAAATCTTGAGAAAACGGGTCGAACCGGTTCAAGATGAAGATCACTGTCATGACTGCTGATGAACAAATTCTCTCGTTAGATGTGGATCCCCATGAATCTGTAATTATTAAAGATCTTTTTTTTTATGCTTTTATATTCATATTTCTCTTTTCTTATCACTGTTTTCTATTGATTCATTCCCCTTTCCCCCTTTTATGTTATAGGTGGAAAACGTCAAAGCATTGCTCGAAGTTGAGGTGAGTTCCCCATTACCCATTTCTTTTTTTCTTCTAAAAAAACAATTTTTCGATTAAAAGTTAATTCTTTTGTCAATTTTCTTCAAGGTTTAATGTTGCTGAGGATGTTTAGGAAACACTATTTTTCATCAGTAATTCTAGGGCATACGATTATCATTATTTTAAAACCTAGAAATAAAACCGAATAATCCCTCAATTTAGTCCCTTAAGTATCACCCCCTCTCTCCAAGTTAGTCCCTAAACTATAAAAACCTATTAAATAGCCCCTGAGGTTTATTTCAATTCATCAATTTAGTCCTAAGGGGAAAATTTTTGGGACTAAATTTGTGGATGAATATAAACTTTAGGGACTATTTAATAGGTTTTTATACTTTAGGGTCTGCTTATCAAAAAAAAAGTTTAGGGACTAAATTGGAGAGTGATAGTTTAGGGACTAATGTGAGGGTTTATTCAAATACAATCCCATGGGAGAGTTTTTTGTTATCACATTGGTAGTTCATTCATGTGAAATTTGCATGTGATGTTGGATCTTATATGATTTTAGTTTGTCCTTTTGACCTTTTTATGAGATGCTGTTGTTTCTGTGATTGGGTTTCTTACTTTGTTTGTTTGATGCTAAACTCGTGCTTATGAAAAGACAAGTGTGCCTCTTCAGCAACAACAAATTCTGTTTAATGGGAATGAGGTGAGAAATTCTGAGAAGTTGAGTGCTCTTGGTGTTAAGGATCATGATTTGCTTATGATGACTGTCTCTGGTGCTGGTGCTGCAAATAGGTATACCTCTTCATTGATGTTACATTGGACCGTTACGAGTCAATGCATTGTTTACCTGTTAATTGTCCCCTCCCTGTTTATGCTTACCTCCAAAAATTTGTAGGAATGCTTGCAAGCTGTCTGGTTGTTCACACGTCATACTTCATAGACATTAATTTGAACCGATACATGCTAGATACTTAGAAGTTAAAGAATATTGAGATTATCCGTGACTTGACTAAGATCCTATGCTTATGTTAATTGATGTATTTTTCTTTTTTTGATAGGAAAATGTTAGTGGTTACTGGTTAGTAATTAGTTAGGGAGCGGGGGAAATGTTAGTTTCCATGATTTGAGCCCTGGACGTATTTCTTCAAACTCTTTCACGTCCCTTAACTCGCCAACAGAGCCATCTTCCTAACATTGTTAATTGATATATGTGATAAGTTGATGATTCACCAGTGATATCATTTGTTGAATATCTGACATTGTCCAACATGTGGCCAGACATGATCCGAGTCTCTTCACTGATGTTTTGCCCACTAACTGCTAACACATTGCCAAATAACTTAAGCTGAATTGGTGCAGTTTGTGTAGGGAAACTGTAAAGAGTATGCATGAATAAGAAAACCAAGTGACACTTTTGCAATTAAGGAAGTGGAAATTTAGAAAATGTTTAGTTGGTACCACTTGAAAACTAGCTTACCATTTTTCAAATCAGAAACTATTTCTATATTTTGTTCCGTTTCTCTCCTTTGCTCATTATCCATGTGCTTTTAAAAAATGTGAAAATAATAAAAGAATTAAGAGAGAAACCATTGCATGTTATAGAATTGGTGGGTTATTGGCACGTGTTGCACCTCGATCTTTACATATTGTGTATCAGTTTTTAGATAAGTTCACTTTCATTGAAATAGAAATTATAAAAAACTCTATCATGTTTGTGATGAATTTAAATTATTTCAGTGGGAGTGGATCTACCAATGATTTGAGCTTCAATCCTGATGGATCTGCCGTAAACCCTAGTGCTTTTCAACAGCACTTCAGACGTGATTCAAATTTGATGGGTCAACTCTTTCAGGTAATTGATGTTTCTCTTATTACCAAGTTTAGTCACCTTTATCAAGATTTTAAGTGCACACGTGATTCATGTACTGAATAAAATTATTGAAACGTATTCTTTCCTGATTGCTCAGTTGCTTATACGTAAATGTAATTCAATTTCAAATCATTTGATGTAATTAGGACAGTTTTAATCACTCTTTATGCTTCCTGGTTCTTTGGTTCTATCTTTTGTGTTTGGATATGTTCTGACCATATCTATAATGGAACATACAGAATGACCCAGAGTTGGCACAAGCTATTCTGGGGAATGATCTTAGTAGAATCCAGGAAATGCTACGTTTGCGTCGTCGCCAAAGAGCTGAATTACAACGTCAGAAAGAGGAAGAGATGGTAAGTTGACTGTAAGTAATTAGTGTTTCTATTCATTAGTCAAGAAATTCCATTGTATATCATTACAAGCTGCTTCATTTTTATTCGTTGTTTTGTCATTATTTTGTTGAAATATTTTCCTCCCACATTTATTTGCATTCTTTTATCTAGGCTCTTCTTTTTGCGGATCCTTTTGATGTTGAAGCACAGAAGAAGATTGAAGCTGCAATCCGCCAGGTCATTTCTTTTCCAATATTGTTAGAGATACAAACAATTTATTAATCTCTGCATAACTTAAGCTTAAGTATTTGACAGAGTTAACTTTTGCCATTATACAGGTCTCATGACTAATTAGTCAATAACGAGTGGATGTATTGGACCTTCACTTTTTTTTTTTTAAAATTTTTGTTAACATACAATCAATTTATTAACCTCTGCGTAGCAACTCAAGTTTTTGGTAGAGTTAAGCATTATATACATCTAACAAGCAACTTTGGACCAAAAAAAGTTGAAGTTATGATTTTGGAACTAACAGCTCAAGCTTTTAAGAGAGTTGATGTTGGACAGTTTTATTACTGACTTAGTTAAAGTTGTTTCACCCGAAAAAATTATGATTTGAAACTTTTAAGATGTGTTTAATGAGGGGATTGTCGCTGTTGAGATGTGGTGTAAATAGTAGATTTATTTATATGTGTATTCGGCCCGGGCCCGTTAGGTTTTCATATAGTATAGTCTATTTAAACTCATTAGTGCTTGTATTCTTTACACAACAACATATACAGTTAATAAGACGGAACTACAGCTACTCTGTAGTCGCAGACGTAGGCAAACATTGGCCGAACTGCGTGACCAATATCGTCTCTCTATTTTTCGTCTCTATTTAGCATGGTATCAAAAGCCTATGATCACTGGGCCTGAAAACCTAGCCGTCGCGCCGTCACGCTATTGAACCCTAGCTGTCCCGTTGATTGTTCATCCTCAACGGCCCTAGGTGCTACGAAAGGCATACAGTCCCTTTCAGCCGTACGGCGTCACTATTCATTACGTACGACGCCACTGTTCATTCCGTACGGAAATCACTATTCATCCGTACGGCGCACTGTTTATCCGTATGCAGATTGCCTTTTTGTTCGTACAGTGGTGCTGTTCGTCCGTACGGCGCACCGTTCATCCGTACGGTGGTCCTGTTTGTCCATACGACGTTACTGTTCATTCCGTACCACGCCTTTCTACTGCTCCTCTCTGATTGTGGTTAGCCTTCCTATTATTGTCAAAAATGAGTTCAACTTCAGAAAATGACAAAAACAATGAATCGACAGGTAAGAGTCTCGTGTCTTTTGCTTTCTCCGGCAATCCCTCTATAACAACGGAAAAACTCAATGGTGATAATTATTTGAATTGGTCTGCCTCTGTCAAAATGTGGTTTATGGGACAAAGGCTTTTAGATCACCTCACTAAGAATTCTACAGAGATTGGTAACGATTTGCGTGAAGATTGGGAACAAGCAGATTGTCAATTGGTCTCTCTTTTGTGGCAATCCATTGAACCCTCGTTGCTGGTCCATTATCGTTCATACACCACTTGTTATGATATTTGGCAGAAGGCTAAGAATGTTTATTCTAATGATATCCAGCGTCTCTATGGTGTTATTCATAATTTAGCCACCCTTCAGATGACAGAAGATAACATCATGACATATGCTAATAAAGCTCAGTCAGCAGCAAATGAGTTCAAGCTCCTTGTGACCGACAATGACCCGAAGAAGATGCTTGAAAAATTAGATAATGTGTGTATGATCTATGTTCTTCATGGTCTCCATCAAAAGTATGAGTCAGTACGGAGCAACATTCTTTCTGCATCAGACATTCCCTCAACAGAGGATCTTATCAGGCGTCTCATACGTCTTCCTGGATTGGAAGGAACTGGAGGGAATGGATCTCAGACTAAAATAGAATCTTCTGCTCTTGTTTCTAATTTTGCAGGTCGTGGGGGACGCGGTCGTGGTCGTGGGGGTGGTCGAGGAGGTCGTGTCGGAGGACGTCCTCAGTGCACTTATTGTAAGAAACTTGGTCATACTGAAGACAAGTGTTATTCCCTTCATGACTTTCCAGAGAAACCAGTAAATGTGACTCAGGTTAATGATTCTGAACAGAGAAGCACTAAACAAAATGTTCTTTCTGATGAGGAGTATAAGGCATTCCTGTAGTATAAAACTTCTCAGGCTTCATCATCAGCAACAGTTGCTCATTCTGGTAATTCTACAGTCTGTTTCTCTCAATCATCACCTGTTGACTCCTGGATTATGGACACTGGAGCTTCCGATTGCGTGGCTGGTAATGCATCTCTTTTATCCAAAATATCCCAACCTAACACCCCACATTATATTACCGTCGCCGACGGATCAAAAGTTAAAGCTAGTGGCATTGGTAAAGCCACTCCTCTTCCATCCTTACCCCTTGACAATGTTCTACTTGTTCCCAATTGCCCATTTAATTTAATTTCAGTTAGTCGTCTGACTCGAAGCCTAAAAATGTTCTGTAACTTTTGATGATGATTATTTTGTTATACAGGACCGGAGTACGAAGCGGACGATTGGTACAAGATATGAGTCACATGGACTTTACTACCTCCAGCCCATCCATCCTTCATCTACAATTGCCTCCACTTCTACTACAGAGTCCCCCAGTCTTCTTCATCGTCGGTTAGGTCATCCAAGTCTCAAGAAGTTCAAAGTTATGGTTCCTCATTTGTCTCATCTGCAGTCATTAGATTGTGAGTCTTGTCAGCTTGGGAAACATGTTCGCTCCTCCTTCCCTAGCAGTACTCAGTCTCAAGCTCGTTCTCCTTTTGATGTTCTTCACTCAGATGTATGGGGACCGAGTCGAGTCACTTCAGTTGTAGGACATAGATATTTTGTCACTTTTATTGATGAATTTTCTAGATGTACGTGGATCTACCTACTTAAGGATAGATCTGAACTTCTTGGTGTTTTTCAAAATTTCTTTAAGGAAATCAAAAATCAATTTGGTTGTTCTATTCGCACTTTACGCAGTGATAATGCGAAAGAATATTTTTCTACATCATTTAATTCTTTTATGGTTGAAAATGGCGTCATACATCAATCATCTTGTCCCTATACCCCACAACAAAATGGGATTGCTGAACGTAAGAACCGTCATATAATTGAAACAACACGCACCTTACTTATTCATGCTAATGTTCCTTTGAAGTTTTGGGGGGATGCTATCCTCACTGCAGGGCACTTGATTAATAGAATGTCATCCTCTGCTATCCAGAATAGAGTTCCTCATTCCATATTGTTTCCCGATGAGCCCTTGTTCCGTATCTCTCCTCGAGTCTTCGGATCCACTTGTTTTATTCATGATCTTACTCCGGGACTTGATAAATTGTCTGCTCGTGCAGTTAAGTGTGTCTTCCTTGGCTATTCAAGAGTTCAAAAAGGATATCGATGCTACTGTCCCTCCACACATCGCTTCTACATGTCTGCTGATGTCACCTTCTTTGAGGATGCTCCCTTATTTGCATCTCCCATTGAGTCTGAGTCTGTCTCTCAAGTATTACCTATTCCTAACATTGTCCCGGTAGTTCCTCTCTCACCCATCATTGACCAGATAGATCACCCCTCTCCTACGGAAATTCGTAGTCCTTCTAGTCCCGCCCCTTGCAAACTTATCAACGCCGTGCTCGTCTCCCTCCTGTCGACCCACCTCCTACCGAAGATCCTAGTGACTCATCTCCTGCCCCGGTTCCCTCTTCTACTCCGGATCCGCCTCCCGAGTCAGAAGACCCTCCTATTGCAGTGCGTAAAGGTACACGTTCCACCCGTAACCCTCATCCTATTTATAATTTCCTCAGCTATCACCGCTTATCACCTTCGCATTATACATTTGTCTCTGCTATTTCTTCCATCACCATTCCTAAGTCCACGCAGGAAGCTCTTTCTCATTCAGGTTGGAGACAAGCTATGATTGATGAGATGACAGCCTTAGAATCTAACCAGACATGGACTCTTGTGCCGCCTCCTCCTGGTAAATCTATTGTTGGGTGTCGTTGGGTATATACTGTCAAAGTTGGTCCAGATGGGAGTATTGATCGTCTGAAAGCACGCCTCGTTGCTAAGGGCTATACTCAGGTTTTTGGCCTTGATTACAGTGATACTTTCTCACCGGTGGCTAAAATGGCTTCTGTTCGTCTATTCCTTTCTATGGCTGCAATGCGACATTGGCCATTGTATCAACTAGACATCAAGAATGCGTTTCTCCATGGAGATCTAGAAGAAGAAGTTTATCTGGAGCAATCACCTGGTTTTGTTGCTCAGGGGGAGTGTCGTGGGTATGTCTGTCGACTTCACAAAGCCTTGTATGGTCTTAAACAATCCCCTCGAGCATGGTTTGGGAGATTCAGTAGTGTTGTTCAAGAGTATGGCATGATTCGGAGTGAAGCTGACCACTCTGTCTTTTATAAGTTCTCCTCTCACAAATGTATTTATCTGGTTGTCTATGTCGATGATATTGTCATTACAGGTAATGATCATGATGGGATTGCAGAACTTAAACAACATCTAGTCCACCACTTTCAGGTAAAAGATCTTGGAAAGTTACGTTACTTTCTTGGCATTGAGGTAGCTCATTCTAAGGCAGGGATTGCTATTTCCCAGAGAAAGTATGCTTTGGATATTTTAGAAGAAACCAAAATGCTGGATTGCAAGCCAATTGACTCTCTTATGGATCCTAATGTCAAAATCCTACCAGATCAGGGGGGGCCATTTTCAGATCCAGGAAGGTATAGGAGGCTAGTTGGAAAGTTAAATTACTTGACCATGACGAGGCCAGATATTTCATATGCTGTTAGTGTGGTGAGTCAATTCCTAAATTCTCCTTGTGACAGTCATTGGGATGCCGTTGTTAGAATCCTGAGGTATATCAAAGGAGCTCCTGGAAAAGGTCTTGTTTACACGGATAGAGGTGATTCAAATATTGTCGCTTACACAGATGCTGATTGGGCTGGTTGCCCCTTTGATAGAAGGTCCACATTTGGGTATTGTGTTCTTATTGGTGGAAATCTAATTTCATGGAAAAATAAAAAGCAAAATGTTGTTGCCAGATCCAGTGCTGAGGCTGAATATCGGGCTATGGCTCTTACCACTCAGGAGCTCACGTGGGTGAAACATCTTCTCAAGAGTTGCGTTTTTGTAAAATAGGCACTATGAGTCTCATCTGTGATAATCAAGCAGCCCTACATATTGCGTCCAATCCAGTCTTTCATGAGCGAACCAAACACATTGAAGTTGATTGTCACTTTGTTCGTGAGAAGATTGTGTCCGGCGACATTGCTACTTCATTTGTTGGTTCTAATGATCAATTGGCAGACATCTTCACAAAAGCTCTTCGAGGACCAAGGATAACTTACATGTGACAAGCTGGATGCCTACAATCTATACGCTCCAGCTTGAGGGGGAGTGTTGAGATGTGGTGTAAATAGTAGATTTATTTATGTGTATTCGGCCCGGGTCCGTTAGGTTTTCATATAGTATAGTCTATTTAAACTCATTAGTGCTTGTACTCTTTACACAACAACATATACAGTTAATAAGACGGAACTACAGCTACTCTAGTCGCAGACGTAGGCAAACATTGGCCAAACTGCGTGACCAATATCGTCTCTCTATTTTTCGTCTCTATTTAACAGTCCCCTTTGAAAGCTTCTGATAAATCTACTGATAAGGATTAAGGACATGTATTTCCATTAGTGTTTGAAATTAACAAGGTGTTGCCACGTATCTGTTTATTTGAAATTGTTATTCTTTAATTTAAATCACGCATTTATCATGCTTTCCTTCTTGAGGTATGATTCTCTCCCATATGATTATATGTGATTGTTGAGTAACATGCTGTCGTTCTAGTGAAAGCAGGAGCATATCAGTCACCTAATCATGTTTTCAACAAAGTCAAACCAATTTTCTTGTAATTGTTGGTTTACCAGAAAATATTAAATTAAAATTTCTCTGTGCCATCAATATTCAGTTAGCTAGGTCATAGTTTGGTTGTCATACCTGCCAAAACGCTAGCACAGCCTTATCGGATAAATTTAAGAAAATGTTATAAATCCATGCTTCCTGGTGCACAATGCAGAATACAAACAGTTGGTCGTTCTCAGTTTCTAGTAGCATACTATGTTACATGCAACCTATTACTTCTTGCTTTCCTCCCCGGCCACTGTTCAGAAATATTGTCATGTTTTAATCCACCCTTCCCAATTCACGATATTGTGTTTGTTTTACTAAGACTAACGGACACTTCAACTTATTTTACAGAAAGGGATTGATGAAAATTGGGAAGCTGCACTTGAACATAATCCTGAAGCTTTTGCTAGAGTGGTATATATATGCTTCTTTTAACTGTTGTATTTGATTGGTTCTAATAGTTTTTGTTTTTTATAATAAAATCCAAGCTGTAATATTTCAGGTCATGTTGTATGTTGACATGGAGGTTAATGGTGTACCACTGAAGGTAAGTGGGTTGTCACAAGAGCGTTCTTCAAGTTCAGGGTTTAATAACTAGACGGATTAAAGATATTATTTTTAGTTCCCCTGCTTTCATTTATTACTTTTATGTAAAATCGTGCATGACTAGATTGCTCGTCTCTCTCATGCTGTGAGGGACTACTAGTCGATTTAATTTCGCAATCCATGCTACCTACTGCAGTTTTTCCGGCTTTCTTTTAAATGACAGGGGATGTGAAATGGAACATGCATTGATTGGATTTTTACTTTGTTTCATTTCAGGCATTTGTTGATAGTGGAGCCCAGTCTACCATTATATCAAAAGACTGTGCTGAGCGTTTAGGGTACGTACTTTTGTCTGACTGCAATTTACTTCCAAAGACATCAGCATTCTGCATTACTAGGATTTAATTAAGCTGTAGCATATTTGCGTGTTCATAGCTAGATATCGATGTGAAATTGAGGCAGTAAAATTGTAAAATTCACCGTAAAGGATTGCGCATTATACTCTTTTTGTGAATTAGACATAAAACGGGTAGTTTGAGGAGTAAAGAAAACAAAATAGAAATTGCTGGCATGCCATGAATATAATATAGGTCCCTCTAATATCGACCTCTTTAAAAGTGGTTAGATTACAGACCCTTTAAATTTACTGGCTATAACTGTTTAGATTACAGTCCCTCTAATATCGACCTCTTTAAATTTTCTAGATGCTGTATAAGAGGTTGAAATTGAAATATGATTAAAGAGCCTAGCATTTTGTCAAGCTTGTGAATTATGCAATTAAAATGTCTTGAGGTAGTTGCAACTTGCAAGATAATTTCATGAATGGTCTTGTTTAAGATCAGCACTGCTTAAATCTAGCAGAGACATTGAATGTTAGCCTTGATGTTTTTTATTTTTTTTGAAGAGATACAGTATATCCATTCTCTTAAAATAAATTGCATGTCCAAACCATTGGTAGTTTTTGCATGCCTAATGGATCTCTCAGGTTAACTTGTTCTTGAATGAGTGATGTGTTTTATATTCTATGTACTCACATTTCTCGATAATAATGTTCTGAGTTGCCAGATTTCACAATATGGGAATTCTTTTGATGGTTATGTTTTCTTGCAGGTTGCTGAGACTTCTAGATCAGCGTTACAAAGGAATCGCTCATGGGGTTGGTCAATCAGAAATATTGGGTAGAATACATGTAGCTCCAATCAAGGTAATGCTTTAACACGTCTTGTCTCTCTTTTCTACTTGCGAGTCTAGTATTGGGGATCATTTTGTATATTATGGAAATCTCTTCTAATTTGTCACGATGGAAGAATCTTTGGGGCCTTCATGAAAGAATTACTCCAATTTAATATTTGACGTTATTTTTTTTAATTTCCTCTAAAATGACTGACCATTCCCTTGCTTAAGTTTTTGTCGATTTTATATTTCTATCCAACTTTCATTTTATGTATATATTTCTCTTTCCTGTAGATTGGGAGTATATTTTACCCTTGCTCATTCTTAGTACTTGATTCTCCCAATATGGAGTTCCTCTTTGGGCTGGATATGCTCCGAAAGCATCAGGTACCGTCCTTCGTTGCAATCTTGAATATCCGCGATTTTGGTAATTACACTAAGCTGCTATTCTTATAGATGTGGCTCATGTCTGCAGTGTATAATTGATTTAAAAGAAAATGTTTTGCGAGTTGGTGGAGGAGAAGTTTCTGTGCCATTTTTGCAAGGTTGGTTTTCCTATTTGTAGATTTGCAATAATGACTGTTTTTTCCTCCTTAGTAGTTAGCATAGCTCTCTTTTCAAGACTACACGTTGTGGATTTTATATATACTTAACCTTGTCTATTATGTATGTTCAGAGAAAGACATACCAGCTCGGTTTTTCGATGAGGAAAAGCTTTCTAAGGAAGCATCAAGCTCAGGAGGACCAGTAAGTATACTTTCAAAGATAAACTTTGCTGTTTCCCTTATCTCTTTCTCTAATATGTTGTGGCATACTTTTAGGTTGCATCAGGGAGCAATAATTCATCACAAGGAGGTGTGTCTTCTGGTTAGTACTGGAAACTTTTTAAACTTGTGCTGTGGGTTAAATCATTTTTATTTATTTATGGGTTTGAAATCTGCGGAATAATTTATTTTGTATTTGTCCTATTTGGGGTTCTCTTGGTTCGATTTCCATCAAAAATGTACCCTAAACAATTTTTAAGCTTTTAAGTTTTAATTCATCTTAATAATAATTACCCTTTCTACGGTATTGCTGGTTCGGCTTATTATAAAGAGGTAATGGTTTATTTTGTAGGGGCCATAAAACTATTTTTCCATGTCAAATTTCACATTTGCTGAACTGATGATCAATAGGAGCTAATGTTAATAGCATACTTTATTTTGTTTTTCAGGAGGAGCTTCTGGTGACAGGTCCAAGGTATGCTGTTAAACAACTTATTTTGATAAACAGCCGAATTAAGCGTTTATAGCATAAGTGCTTATCATATAAGAGCTTATGCATAAGCTGTTTCTAGAATAAAAGATAAAAAAATGTTAAATTGTTTTTCTTTAAGTTATAAGCTGTTTTCATAAGCTATCCTGGAGAGCTTATGGAAATTAACTGAAAACAGCTTATGAACATGTCATAAGCTGTTTTCATAAGCTCTCTCAAGCATTCTCACAAGTACCTATGCCAATAGATAAGCTCAGACCGATCCAAACAACAGACCCTGTTTCATATCTAAACTTTATTATCCTTTTTGAAGATCTGGTACTAATTGTCTACGATTATCGGCTTTCATTCCCTTGTGGGGTTAGAATAAATTGAGTAATCTCAATTTGATCCTCCAAAGATTAGTTTGTTACATTAATTCTCCAAAACTTTTAGTCGCTAAATTAGTTTCAAAAATCTTAAATGTCATCATATTGTTCTTGCAGAGGACTTAATTGATGGTATATGTAAAATGTTGTTGTTTTGAAATGACGTGTGTTATATGACTACACGAGTTGTGTATTTACAATCACAAGAATATATCTCCTAATAATTATGTTACTTTGCAGGACTCTGCTTTTGAAGCCAAAGTTTCGAAGCTTGTTGAGCTGGGATTTGGAAGAGAGGCAGTTGTACAAGCTCTTCAATTGTTCAATGGCAATGAGGAACAGGCAGCTGGGTTTCTTTTTGGAGGATGAAAAGAGCACTTTTCTTGTTTTAATGTATTAATTTATTACTTGACATGATTTTCATTTTTGGCCACTTTCATTACAGATTTTAAGATTCAAATTATAGACTGAGCTTTTATAGTGAATTGTTCATACTATAAGAAATGTTTCTGTTTAATGAGATTCAATTTGAAAATTGTGTAACCTACATGAATGTCAATCAATAATAGAGTATTAAAGACTAAATAACACTTCTCACTAATTTAATGTTTCTCAATGTTCATCAAGTTTATTATATTCAGTTAAGACACTGACAGAAAAAGTTTTTATTTTTTTATTGTTAAATCAGACTTTTAATCATTTAAGTTTATTTTAAGTTTTAGTTTGGTCCCATATTATTTGTTTGAATCGCTCTCTTATATTACAAACATCATATTAACATGGTTTTTCCACTACTGATGTTGTAAAAGTTTGCTTATGTAGCAGTTAGATGATCACAGCTAATTGGCATGTAGGGATCAAATAGAACTAGACATCAAAATATATGCCAAAAAAATAAATTGTCAAAATAGTGTTTTTCACTAGTTGGTCATCAATTATTAATCTCTTTAGAGCCTGCAAAATTTTGCTACAATAAGTAAGCAAAAAATGCAAAGAGAATCAAAAAGAGGACTGCTGGACTGGTTCGTGACCCTCACCTCCTTCTGTCTGAATGCCACGAGTGGCAGTCTTCGACCCACCTCCTTCCCCACCAATCTCCCCCCACCCCCCTTTTCCCTTCTCTGTTGCAACTTTACCATGTCGTTCACGGTCCATCACCGCAACCATGAGGGCACGACCTCCCCTTCGCTGTCACACTAGCTGAGCCATCCTCTTCCATAATTGCATTCCTCATCCTCTTGTTCCCTTATTCTCTCTTGATCCTCCTCTACCTCCTTTCCTCATTGTGTGTTTTTATCTTTGGTTCAAAAGAAACCCCTACTCCCATTAGTTCTATCGAGTGTGTTTGGTTGCTAGGAGTATATATACAATGAGTGGTAATGAGGTGTTTGGTTTTTTTGTTGTGTTTCTTCTAGGATTTCTCAAGATTTGCTGAATATTGGTATGACCATCATGGAAAAAAGATTGAAACTTATACATTTGCCAAAAATCCTACTCGGAGCCGTCATGTCGAAGAAGACTCATTAGTCAATTTAGTCTCTTATCTTATTTTTTGGTTTCAAATTGATCAATCACATGCTAATTCAAATGTCTCTCACTGTTGGTTGCCTTGGCAATTTCAACGACATGGAGACATCGGCTCCTGGGTTTGAACCCGGGTGGTAGTGTGTGTGCGTGGTGTTTATTTGCCAATTTATCTAAATAGACCAAAAAAACATGCTGATTCAACTACCAGATCATTACTTTTCACGGTTACATAAGCTAAGTTTTCACCGTTACATAAGCTAATTTTCACGGTATTGGTAACAGAAGGACAATGTTGGTATAACTTTGTTATGTTAGAGACCAATACAGAACAGAACAAAAAATAAATAACATGTAAAACTAAAACCTAATATAAACATAATAGATTAAAAGTATAACTTAGCATTTTTCTAACATAAAATGGGGTTATAACATACATTTAGAAGTGATTTTTTTTGCTCATATTCATAGCACCCAGATATATTGCGTTGAGAAGAGTTTGTTCCATAACTTTTAGTCCAGAATGCACATCTTCATAAATAACTATTTCATATAAATGTATTAATTGATGTTCACAGGCAAAACTTCACGGCAGTGCCGTTACATTACATTCATAACTTTGACTTGAACTTGATAAAAGTAGAATTGAATGAAATAAAATACAGTCCTCGAAATAATTCATCCTCAACACACTCAATATGATAGAGAAATCTACGGAAACATAAGAGAGTCTCCAAAATGGTATGATTGATTAAGAGAAGATCAAAACCTTTCTGCCAATCTGGCGGTAACAGCTCTCAGTTTGGAATATACTTTTGCTGCTGGTGATCCCAAAATTAGGTTACAAAGAGAATCTCTGGCAATCTTTATGTTTGCAAAAGATCCCAGTATGTGGATTTTGGAGTCAGCAATCACAATTCTTGTCTTGGATGCATTCTCAATTGCAAACTTAGTTTTACCACCTTTACCTGATAATCTTCCAATAGCACGAGACAAGTGATCGCCTCGAAGTGTTTTAACATCCTTGATCTCAAAGGACTCAACATAGAGCTCATCCAAACGCAGAAGTGCGACCGCATCTATGACATCAAAACCTAACATAAAAGCATGAACAAAATCAGCACATTTTTGCAGGTTACTGATATCAGGTGTATCAGTCCTTGTCTTCAACTCAACTTTCCGAGCCTTCAAATTCATACGGATGTCAATTTTCATTTGTTCAAATATGGGAGTGTAGATATCCATCCAAGCTTTCTTCAGAGGAGTATAGCGATGTGGTGGAACTGATACCTTACGAAACTGAACCTGACCACTAGACATCTCATGAGGTTTCAAAGCCTCAAACTTTGGCTTAGGTGGCAAAACTTTTGGTTCAAATGGAACAACTTCCACTTCCATTGAAGAAGATGCCTCGTTCGACTGCATTCTGCAACTGTTCCAAAAGCACGCAAAAAAGTAGGCTTAAAATCTATAGATATAAATAAAAACTAAAAGTTCATAAACAAAATCCAGTACAGGGCATAATAAACAAACACCTACAAGCATATTGGTCCTATCATGGAAGACAAAACTGGATCAATACTACTTAGCACATTGCAAAGTTCAATGATTTAAATCTTACATTAATTAATAATATATCAACAACTAATACTTTTCACCTCATTCATAATTTTCAAAACAGTTGCATTTTAGTAGTATTCAGTATTGAAAACCAGATTCTATGACTGGAATATTAAGGTTCTGTTTGGGAGTGTTTGAGAGTTTAAGAGGGGAGGGCTTTGAGAAAAAGCAAGAAGGAAAAGGGATGGGAGGATAATCTCACACCTTACATAAAACATGGGAACTCAAAATATGTAATGGGGAGATTCTTTGAAAAATTCTCCAAATCCTTTCAATCTCATTCTAATACTCTAAAAAATTAAAAAGATATTTTTAATAAGTATTCCCCTAAAAACACCCTCTCAGTCTCAACAAAGAGGGACTTTTCTTTCTTTCCCTCCCCTCCCCTTCCCAAAAACCCTTCCTTTATCTTCCCTCTTAATTCTCAAACAAAACAAAGCCTTTAGGATCTAAAAACAACTCAGTAACAGCATGTAAATAAATAAAAAAAATCAAGATCTATCATCTAATCACAAATTCATAGAGGAAAATAAGATGAACAGATTTGTGAACTCAAGCAACTCACGTATTAAAATTTCCAGCATTATAAAAGTATCAATTTATGTCATAAATCATTGCTGCAAGAGGATGTTATGCACAGAATCCAAGCTAAAAGAACATCCAGAACAACATGGACACAAATCATTCACAAATATTGCATAGTTGTCAAAAACGGCAGTTTCATGGTACTAGCGCGTCGGAGAAGAGCGAAGCCGTAGCTCGCCGCCACTCTTTGGTCATAGAGTCGCCGAATCGCACGCTACATGGCCATAGAAAGGAGAACTAGGGAAAAGAAAAAAGGAAACCTGATTATTCCGGCGATTGATTTCCCTGCTCCGTTAACGTATTTCGGCAAGCTTCTTTGGTTTTCGTTCTGCTCAGAGTCCTTGCCGCGACTTCAGAGCCTGAGTTGTTCAGCTGCGTTAGTAGTAAGAGGGGTTTTAGGCTTTCGTTTTGATTTTGATTAAATTAAAATAAGGGACTTGGTTTCCCCACACCCCCTCCTACTCAAAACACACCCCCTTTACCCTACACATTTACCAAACTAACCCCACTTAAAATTGATTTTCCCCCTCTACCCCTCTCCCTCTTCTTCTCCTTCAACACAACACACCCCTCTAAAATCCCAAACCTCCCCCCCTCTCCACTCCAAACCCACCCATCCTCACCTTCATCATTCACTCCTATTCAACTACCCAATATTGGCAACTAGCTCAAGGTAATAACCCTACCAAACTTTTTTCATTTTGGTTCTGTTTTCAGTTTTTCACGCCATTTTTTTTTCTGTATTCGCGCTCCGTTCGAACAGGGTCGTTCGAACATGTTCGAATGATCGTGTTCGAACAAGTGTTTAATGGGGTGTGACTTTGCTTGGTTCGCATAAGGCCGTTCGAACAGTGTTCGCATAAGGCCGTTCGAACAATGTTCGCATAATCCCAACTGTAGCAGATGAGATGTCAACTGACGTCGTAGAATCCCAAGATTTTACTAGTTCGTTCAAAACGGATACGGTAATAATGAATTAGTTGTTTTAATTTTAGCGAACTATTCAATTTATTTAACTGACACTTAGTAATTGAATTTCAGTTATTCCCTAGTCGTGAGGAGCTGCTGACGTGGGTGCGTGCGGTTGGAAAATCTCTTGGGATGGTGATTGTTATAGGAAGATCTGACACCGGACGACGATCAGGTAAACAATACTGCATGTTGATTTGTGATAAAGCTGGATCTTACAAGACAAATGTTGAGGAAGGCACGAACACTAGAAAATGTTGTTGTCAGTTCAGACTGAAAGGGAAATTTATTAAAAAGGTCTTTATGAAGGTCTTCAATGTAGTAATTCCAAAACATTACATAACATTCTGTTTTTTGTTGTCTTTTTGAAGGTCTTTATGAAGCCTGGAAGTCCAATGCCCTTGCCGAATTTGATATGGAATACTAATAGGGCACCCATAGCAAAGGGTTGGGACTCGCTTTTTGTTGGCCGGATACAAAAGTGGAAGAATTTGCTCATACAATCACAACCCCCCCCATCCCCTTCTTTGTGTAGATTTAAGTAAAGATAGTGATGGTAGTCAATGTTAAGTTAGGTTTATAATTTTGGTACACAATGTTGTATAATTTTGGTACACAATGTTGTATAATTTTGGTACATAATGTTAAAGTTAGGTTTATATTTTGAAATCACCAAAACTGTGTGCTGATTTATTTAGTTTCTGTTTCTGCATAACAGTGGTTCGCATGTGGCCATTCGAACGCCTGTTCGAACGCACCCATTCAAACACGTTCGAATAAAGCCATTCGAGGCAGCCAAAACACACCCTCACACCATCAGTTAACAATATTCCTTAACACGGATGACATTATTCGAACAGGTTCGAACGATGTCATGCGACCAATACAAATTCCTTAACACGCACAACGTCGTTCGAACTGGTTCGCATAACCTCGTTCGAACAGTCACTTAACCCGTGTTACACGAGCGTCTCACGCGAGGTCATTTTGGGGAAAAATAAGTTCGGGGGTGTGCGAAGAGTAGGAGGGGGTGTGGGGAAAGCAATCACCTAAAATAAAAGAGGTGGTGCTTCGCGTGGAGTTTGTTTCCTTCCTTGTTCTGTAGCACTTTAAGCCCGTTTTCTCCTGAGATGGCATTAGACCCTTGGCCCATTCTTTTCCCACATCCCCTCCTACTCACCGCACACCCCCTACGTAGAGGACGTGTTTATGTATGATTTGGTTGGGGTCAACCGAATATATTCGGCTAAGGCCAACCGAATATGTTCGACTAAGGACAACCGAACGTTATAAAAAATAACAAGGGGGGTGTTGTCCGGCTTTGTTCGTTCGGAGAAGAGGAACCGAAAATGTTCAACTGACATCAACCGAACACACCTGATACTGCACAGACAGACTGAAAACCAGAAATTTTTCTGTTTAAGTTTCAAATTTCAAATGCAGACTAATATTACTAACTCAAATTGGTATTGATTTAAAAAAGTACATAACATATAGAAGTCAAATTTCCAAGTCAAATTGGAAAACAACAATTAATCAACTAATTACTATATTTACTTAAATCTACATAAGCCGGTGTTTGGGTCTCAAAGACTAAGGCCTTCCACTTTTGCATACGACCCGTAAACAGCGTGTCCCAACCCTTTGCTACGGGTCTCCTGTTAACATTCCAAAGCGCATCGGGCGGGGGCATTGGACTTCCATTCTTCAAAAAAACCTTACAAAGACAAAAACAACATAATGTTAACTAATGTTTGACAAATTAAAATTGAATTCTAAATAAAAGTCGATATACCTGTACAAAGTGTTTATCCGCGAAGCATATGTTGAACTGACAGGCAGTTTTGAATGGGGCAATATGAAATGGGAAAATGGTGAAAGACCCGTTAACAGACCAACAAGTCAGTACGACCTGGTATTTGTTAACGATTAGATACCCTATGTCTGGTATGTTGAACCAAGGTCAAACACTCTTTGTTTTGTATGATAACAAATTACAATCTGTTTACTAATGGTTATAGTTGAACCAAAGAACAGGGCATGAACCAAAGAACAAGGCATGAACCAAAGCGCTTGACATGATATCTTAAAGTGTAGCAGTTCGGAGGAAAAGCTACTCAAGCGTTCAAGACTTATGTGATTTTCGCTTTCCATAGGACGCGTGTAAGATTCCGTCACTTCAGCTCTATGAATTTTGTAGTTGAGAGATGATCTTTTAAAATAGAACTATTTTGTTAAAATAGAATTGAGCTAGGCTTGAAAAAATGTTTTATATAAAAACATGCTAATAGGTTAGGCACAAATAATGATTTGTTGTTTTTTAAAGAAAATAGATTCATGGCTTAGTGTTTTAAAAGAACTTGTTTTTGAAGTAAAGAATCGATTCTTGATTTGGTACTTTAAGCAAGAAATCGATTTCACTCTTGTTTTAACAAGCTAGAAATCGATTTCCATATTAGATTGTTTTTAAAAAAATTTGTTTTGGAAAGAAAACAATCGATTGATGACCTTGTGCATTTAAAGCAAAGAATCGATTTTGCTCTCCATTTTAAAGAGAACAAAATCGATTTGTGACTTCTTTCCTCAAAGAAGAGAATCGATTTTCAACTTGTTTTTGGAGCTAGCAATCGATTCCTCTCTTATTTCATTAAAGCTAGCAATCGATTTCCCTCTTATGTATTTAAAGCACAAAATCGATTATGATCCTATGTGTTTTAAGTACATAAATGATTTTCAAACTTAGTGTTAGAAGCAATCAATCGATCATTCACTAATGAAGTTGTTCTCTTTTTAAAGCAAAGAATCGATTGTCACACTAAGTGATTTTAAGCAAACAATCGATTCTTCACTTGTTAAAAAGTGCTTCAACGGTCATATTTTTACAATCTCTATAAATAGGCTTAGGGCTTCTCACGTTTTTTGAACAATCACAGAGAACAACTCACAAAACCTAAAAAGAGCAGAACAATCACCGTCACACTCTTCACGTTCTTCATCACTGGTTAGGTTGGGAATCACGCTGATCCAAATCTCTCATCTCTCTCAACTACATCATTGTCATATGCTCGAGTGATTGGATCCTAGTTCTCAATTGTAAACATCTATATTTGTTTGTTGTGAAATCCTGGGAGTTGTCTTGGGTAATTCAATCAGGGAGATTGAATTGTAGTGAAATCCTTAGTGGGGAGCTTGGATTCTCAATTTGGGAAAATTGAGATTGGTGTGATATCTATAGGGGATTTGCTTGCTTGTAAGACATTGAAGAAGTTCTTCTCTTATAGTGGTTATTATCAAGTCCGAAGGTTGCAAAACGGAAGGCCGAGGACGTAGGGCTTTTTATCCCGAATCTCGTAAAAATCACGGTATACTTCTTTCCCTTATCTTTACTTGCATTTTCCTTATAATTGTTAATTGTTATTGCATCTGATATTATTGTGCTTAGATATCACTATCTCTGTAATTGTTTCTGCCTTTTGTTATAGCTTACATAGTAGTTGCATATAGTTTAAATCTTTTTCCCGCATTCGATTTAAACTAGCATCTTCAATTGGGGAAAATCGATTTCTAGTCTATTATTTATAAAGCACACAATCGATTGTGCACTTGATTTTGGAAGCAAAGAATCGATTGTGCACTTCTCTTTGGAAGCAAGCAATCGATTGTTGACTTCCTTTTTGAAGCAAGCAATCGATTGTTGACTTGCTTTTGGATGCAAGAAATCGATTATATTTATGTTTTGAAAAAGATTTCATTTTTAGCATATAACCTTATTCACCCCCTCTAAGGTTATCATATAGTCCAACAATTGGTATCAGTAGCTAGAAATTTCATATAGAGCTTAATATCTCGCAATTTTTTGATTATGGGTTCATTTATGAAAGAGGGGATGTCCTTCAATAGGCCACCCCTGTTCGATGGGATTAACTATAACTATTGGAGTAGTCGAATGAAATGTCATGTGCAGGCTATAAATTTCACTTTATGGAGGATCAATGTTGATGGACCACTCACTTCTATGAGAATCAAGATTACTAAACCTGGGGTTGCTGTCGAGGGAGATACTACCAAATCTCAAGCTACTGGTGCAGCTGAGGAAGTACCTATTGAAGATATTTATGCCATTGACTTGAGTGAGCTGAGAAAGTCTGATCTAGAAAAAATATCTCTCAATGCCAAAGCAATGAATATTCTTCACCTATCTCTATGTGAAGAAGAGTATGGAAGGGTGAAAGGATGTCAGACAGCCAAGGAAATTTGGGACTGTCTGGAAGCGACGCATGTTGGTACGAGTCAAGTGAAGGACACAAAGATTAGAGTTCTCACTTCTGAGTATGAAGCCTTCAAGATGAAGGAAGGTGAATTTGTTGCAGCTATGCACCAAAGATTGAACCTGATAGTGAATAACTTGAGAGCACTTGGGAAGAAGTATTCAACGAAGGATTTGAATGGGAAGATTCTTGTATCCTTGACTAGTGAGTTCTTTCCCAAGACTTGTGCTATCACTGAAGCCAAAGATATTGGCACTTTACCTCAAGAAGACTTGATTGGGTCACTTCTTGCATTTGAGGTGGTGTTGGCCGCTAAGAAGACTCAAGAAAAAGAAGCGGTCAAAGAATGGAAGTCTCTTGCTCTTGTCGCTGCCAAGACTCCTAAAATGGCAAGGAAAGAGGTTGAGTCTGATGAAGAATCCGATGATGAAGACATGGCTATGTTTGCCAAGAAATTCAAAAAATTTATGAGATTCAACAAGCTTGGGAAGGGTGACTATTCAAAGAAATCCGGGTACAACAAAGGAGATAGTTATGAGAGAAAAGATGATCAACCAAAATGTTTTGAATGCAACAAACTGGGTCATCTCAAAGTGAATTGTCAAAGCTAAAATCCAAGTACCCACAGAACAAAGCCATGAAGGCTACATGGGACAATACTGATACTGATGGTGAAACAGATGAAGATGAGGAGGTTGCAAATGTTGTTTGTCTTATGGAAAACGACACCCCTGAGGCTACATGGGACAATCTTCACACTGATAGTGAAACAGATGAAGAAGAGAAGACTGCAAATGTTGTTTGTCTTATGGAAAATGACACCCCTAAGGTAATCCTTGCTAACCATAGTCTTTTTGATTCACTTGAACATGATGACTTATTTGATAATGTGTATAGTAGTCAAGACTTGAGTGAGGCTTTTGAAGATCTTTATAATGAACATGAAACTCTTTTGGTTAAATCTAAGGATATGACAAAAGAGCAACAAAAGAATGCTCACTCAAATTGAGACTCTTGAGAAGGAGGTAGCTAGGTTGAAGAATGAGCTACATAAAACTAAACCTTTCAACCTTGAGCTTCTTGAACTTAAACAAAATTTTGAAAAAGTCAAGGTTGAAAATGAAAATTTGAAGGAATCCTTAAAAAAATTTGAGGTTGGTGAAAAGACCTTGACCAAGTTACTTCACTCCCAACATGAATATGTTGATAGGAGAGGTATTGGGTATGAAGGTAATTCCACCACCTCTGATTTGAAAAAGAAAGTGATTTTTGTAGCTGCTACTTCAAGTGAGACACCTACTGTTTTCTCTTGCACTTTTTGTCAGAAAGGGAATCATAGCTCTCATAGATGCCCTATTCGTAGATTGTGTGAGCATGGTACCCTTATACCTGCTTGTAAGAAACCAATGTGGAGTGTGAAAACAACCCCTTGAAGATTAACCCCCAAGGACCCAATAAAATTTGGGTACCTCGTACTAGTTGTTAATGTTCCTTTTGCAGGTTTGTCAATCATCCAAGAAGAAAAAATGTGTGGATGGTTGACAGTGGGTGCTCGAGGCATATGACTGGTGATGCCTCACTATTCTTGAAGTTGGGCAACAAAGCCAGTGGATCTGTGAAGTTTGCCAACAATGAATCTGCTCAAGTAATAGGTACAGGTTGTGTGGGTAAGGAAAACACAATCGAGATTAAAAATGCTTTACTAGTTGATGGTGTGAAATTTAATTTGCTAAGTGTCAGTCAATTATGTGACAATGATTTTGATGTGTATTTTTCTGTTGATAAATGTGTTATTACTCATAGGACTTCTAAACTTTATATTACTGGCTTTCGAGAAAATAATGTGTATTATGTTGATTTTAACAATGTGAGTAATGATATTGTATGCATGCCTTCCTTGCTTGATGATGTGAATCTGTGGCATAGACGTCCAGGACATGCTAGTATAGAACTTTTATCTAAGTTGTGTAAGAATGAGCATGTTAGAGGTCTACCCAAGCTGAAGTATGAAAAGGGTAAATTATGCGATGCATGTCAGCTGGGTAAGTTGCATAGATCTTCCTTCAATCCAAAACCTGTTATTTCCACTAACAATGTGCTTGAATTGCTCCATCTTGATTTATTTGGTGAGATTGATGTTGTAAGTCTAGGAGGGTCCAAGTATGTCTTCGTGATTGTAGATGATTATTCTAGGTATACTTGGGTCATTCTACTTGCAAATAAAAGTGATGCTTTTAATGAGTTCGCTAAGCTGTGCAGAAAGTTACAGAATGAGAAAAGCTTAGCCATCAAGGAAATTAGAAGTGATCATGGAGGAGAGTACGAAAATTCATCATTCGGGACTTGGTGTGAAAAGTATGGTGTTCATCACAAGTTTTCAGCTCCAAGGACTCCTCAACCAAACGGTGTGGTGGAAAGGAAGAATAGAACCATACAAGAGATGAGCAGAACAATGTTGAAAGAGGACAATCTTCCAAAGTATTTTTGGGGACATGCAGTAGATACAGCATGTCATGTGTTAAACAGGGTGTACCCGAGGCCATCTCTTAACAAGACACCATACGAGTTGTGGAATGGTAGAGCTCCAAATATTTCATACTTCAAGGTTTTTGGAAGGAAGTGCTACATTCTCAACACAAAGGACAAGTTGGGAAAGTTTGATGCAAAATCAACTAAAGGTATTTTTATGGGTTATTCAAGTCATAGTAGAGCATATATTGTTTACAATAAAATTGATAAATGTATGCAAGAATCAATACATGTTTCTTTTGATGAGACTAACCCTTGTGCTAAGAAAGTTGATGATGAGGATGAAGTGGTTGAAATGATCAAAGACAGAATGCCTGAATCAACCAGTGAAAGTATGGAAGAAGCCGAGGTGAAAGTGAAACCTCAAAAAGAACCTGAAGTTGAACGAGAGCCCCAAGACATCGATGACCATATCCATGGAAGAACACATGATGATTTGCTCAAGACTTGGAAATTAGTTCGAGATCATCCCATGGAGCAAATTATTGGTAGTCCATCAATGGGGGTAACCACTCGTTCTTCTCTTAATCATTTATGCTTTCATAGTGCTTTTGTCTCTCAGATAATTCCTAATAATATTAAGAAAGCTTTATGTGATCCAGAATGAGTTGTGTCAATGCAAAAGGAACTTGAACAATTTGAACGGAACAAAGTTTGGCATTTAGTTGAAAAACCTGTTGATAGAACCATCATTGGTACTAAATGGGTTTTTCGCAACAAACTTGATGAAACTGGTGTTATTTTATTAAATAAAAACCGTTTAGTTGTTCAAGGTTTTAACCAAATCGAAGGGGTGGATTTTGAAGAAACTTTTGCTCCGGTGGCTAGGTTGGAGTCCATTCGTATAATACTAGCCTTTGCTAGTTACATGGACTTCAAACTACACCAAATGGATGTCAAGAGTGCCTTCCTAAATAGATTTTCAGAAGAGGAAGTATATGTAAAACAACCCCTTGGTTTTGAAGATTTTTAAAAAACCAAACCATGTTTTCAAACTTGACAAAGCACTTTATGGATTAAAACAAGCTCCTAGAGCTTGGTATGAGAGACTGAGCAAACATTTAATTGCAAATGGTTTCAAAAAGGGTAAGATTGATTCTATCTTATTCCTTAAAAACAAGGGCAAACATATCATAGTAGTTCAAATTTATGTCGATGATATTATTTTTGGGTCTACTAATGATGATCTGTGCAATGAGTTTTCTGAAATGATGACTAGCGAGTTTGAGATGAGCATGATGGGGGAGCTGAAATTCTTTTTGGGACTTCAAGTAAAGCAAATGAAGGAAGGAATCTTCATCTGTCAAAACAAGTTCTCAAAGGAGCTACTAAAGAAGTTTGACATGAGTGATGCAAAGGAAATTGGTACTCCCATGGCGACTGCAACAAAGTTGGAATTGACGAGCAAGGTAAACCAGTCAACGAAACAATGTATCGAGGTATGATCGGTAGTCTCTTGTATTTAACTGCTTCTCAACCTGATATTATGTTTGTTGTGTGCTTGTGTGCTCGATTTCAAGCATGTCCCAAAGAATCACATTTAAAAGCTGTAAAACGGATTCTTAGATATATATGTTAAGGGAACCACAGATTTTGGACTGTGGTACCCGAAATCGAGTCAGTTTGCTTTGGTCGGTTTTTGTGATGCTGATTTTGCTGGATGTACATTAGATATGAAGAGTACTAGTGGAACCTGTCATTTCTTAGGGCCTTGTTTGACCTCCTGGTCTAGTAAAAAACAGGACAGTGTTGCTTTGTCCACCGCTGAAGCCGAATATGTGGCGGTTAGAAATTGCGTTGCACAAGTTTTGTGGATGAAACAGACTTTGGAGGATTTTGGTTTGTTATATGACAATGTGCCAGTCCTATGTGATAACACTAGTGCCATTAACATTGCTAAGAACCCCATCCAACACTCTAGAACTAAGCATATAGAAATAAGGCATCATTTCATTAGAGACCATGTTTCTAGGGGGAGCATAGCATTAAATTTTGTAGGCACCGATGACCAACTAGCGGACATCTTCACGAAACCACTAGACGAAGCTCAATTTTGTAGGATTCGGAGAGAGCTCGGTATGCTTGATTTTGCCAGCCTGTAATGTGATTATGTGATGTATTTTTGAGGTGCTATGTGCTTGTTATATCATATGCTATGTGTCTTGTGTGTCTTCCCTCTTTTTTGATGAAAACCAAGGGGGAGAAAGACTTGCTGCTTATTGCATTCCATTGTTATTTTTTTATGCTTTATGCCGTTGTTTCTTGTTTATCGCCTCCCTATGCATAAGGTAATTTGTTATCATCAAAAAGGGGGAGTTTGTTGAACCAAGGTCAAATACTTTTTGTTTTGTATGATAACAAAATACAATCTGTTTACTAATGGTTATAGTTAAACCAAAGCACAGGCCATGAACCAAAGCGCTTGACATGATATCTTAAAGTGTAGCAGCTCGGAGGAAAAGCTACTCAAGCGTTCGAGACTTATGTGTTTTTTGCTTTCCATAGGACGCGTGTAAGATCCCGTCACTTCAGCTCTATGACTTTGGTAGTTGAGAGATGATCTTTTAAAATAGAACTATTTTGTTAAAATAGAATTGAGCTAGGCTTGAAAAAATCTTTTATATAAAAGCATGCTAATAGGTTAGGTGATGAACCCTCATTACATGATGTGGTTCATAGTTTTCAAGAGAGTTTTTATACAAATTTAGTGATGAATTAGTTAAATTCTGTGATGAATTGTTCGGAATTTTGCTTTGTGGAATTTACTTGCTTTGCGGTGTTTATGCTTGGTTTGTTGTATTTTTGTGCCCAGGGAATAGGTGGAACGAAAAGACAAGGCACTGCAAACAAATGGATTCGAGAGCGCAGGAGTTGGGAGTGGCGCGCCACTCACGCACGGCGCGCAAGAGGCGCGCGAGACAACAGAAGAATCATGAGGACGCATCTCTCCAGGGCGCGTAAGTGACGCGCGGCGCGCCAATGGTGCGCGAGTTCACAGCGCCTTCTGCCTCTCTGCGCGTAAGTGGCGCGCGCCGCGCCACTGGAGCGCGAAGTTACTTTGCTTGCGTCAAAAACAGATGAGGACGCGTTTTCAGGGACTTTTGGACGTTTTTGGAACCCTAGAACTGAAAGAGGAGCGATTCCGTCTGCCGGCTACTGAAGAATCAAGACTTGGGAACAAGGATTGAAGCTTCATATGTGTTCATCATCATCTTCCACTTGTAATTTTCTTTATTTCTCTTCATTAATCATGAATAGCTAAATTTCTTTATGTTAGGGATGAAGGAATATTGATGTAACTCTATTGTCGCTGGTTTAGTATCGTATTTGTACCGTACTCTCTCGTATTTTGTGTATCGAATTTCTACGCTTAATGCTTTTTATGGTTGGAAAACTCATACAATGATCTTTTGTTCAATTATGAAATGGGAGTTTTATTCTTGAATGTTTGAATTTCGATACCTTCAATTTGTGGTTTAGGAATAATCTATGAGTTGTAGTATATTACAAATTCTTACTTTAATGCTTGTTGGTAATTAGAATCACCTAAGGGATTAGGGCTTTTAGTTATCGACAAAGGACTAGTTACCTAAGGAACTAGGAATTGGTTAATGTTGTGAGTTTGATAGCAATATTAGAGAGAGAGAGATTAACTTTCAAATTAAATCAGTGGCAATAGGGTGAAATCAATAGGAATTCGTCCCTAGCATTCTTTTCCATCGTATTCTTTCAACTCGTTTTTCGGCTTTTATTATTAAAAACACAAAAATATTTAATTGCTTTACTACGAGCTTGACAGCTCAACAATTATCAAACAAACCCCTTTTAATTTGGTTTCTATTAGCTGTTGTCAACGTCTTAGTAAATTGACTTCGATCCTTGAGGACGATATCCGGTTCTTACCGATTTTATTACTTGAACGAGTTGGTACACTTGCCGATATCTTAACAAGTTTTTGGCGCCGTTGCCGGGGACTTACACAGTTTGCTTTGACACTTGTCCGAGTTTCTTGTGTTCTCAGTGCATGCGCGGAGCTGTTAATCCTAAGGATTTACTTTTCGATCCAGAGATTGAGAAAACCGCGAGAGCTAATAGAAAGGAAGCAAGGTTAAGGAAGCAAGGAGCAACAATCGGAGAACCTTCTGTGCAACAAACTGTGACTGAAATTATGGGAGAAAATCCACCACCAGCTCGCACTCTTGGCGACTTTGGTAGAAGAAATCAAGGCGTCCAAGCATACACCTTCCAACCTGTGGGAGCTGTGGCATTTGAGATCAAGTCTTCGATCCTCACTGCCTTGAAAACAGAACAATTCTCTGGGTCTGATGCTGAAGATCCAAATCAACACTTATTTCAGTTCTATGAAATTTGTGGGTCCACAAATCCTGTGGGAGTGACTGATGACCAGAAAAAGTTGCGTCTCTTTCCATATACTTTGACTGGGAGGGCTAAAGATTGGTTAAACACTATCCCAACAGGAACTATTAACAATTGGGGTAATCTAGAGAGCAAGTACTTAGAAAGATTCTTTCCAATTTCTAAGTTCATCAAGAAAAGGGCTGAAATATCAAATTTTGAGCAAGGAGATGTTGAGTCTCTTTATGATGCTTGGGAAAGGTTCAAACTGTTATTAAAAAAATGTCCTGGGCATGGTATTGATGACTTTGTGCAGTTGCAAACTTTCTGTCATGGTTTGCGACCTCAAACAAGAATGATGTTAGATGCCTCAGCTGGAGGGTCCTTGGGTACTAAAACTGAAGTTGAAGCAAGACAGTTAGTGGAGCATATGGCTTCTAATGAGTACCGGATTCAAAATGATAGAGGGGCAACAAAGAGACCAGGAATTTTAGAGTTGGACGCTAATAGTGCTGTGTTGGCTCAACAAAAGGTAATGTCACTTCAAATTGAGGCTCTCACTAAACAGTTAGCTGCTGCTTTGCCAAGTGGATCTCAAAATCCTGCAACCGTTCAAGCAGTGCAAACGGGGTCATGTAATTATTGTGGCAGGAATGCTCATGAAGGTGACTGTGCAACTCATGGAGATAACAGTGAACAGGTTAATTATATGGGCAACTTTCAGAAGCAAGGTGGGAACCCTTATTCTAACACCTACAATCCTGGGTGGAAGAATCATCCCAACTTCTCTTGGAAGAATAATGATACAGCAGGGTCACATCAGCAGCAACCTAGTCAAGAACAAAGAAAGCCATCCCCTATGGAGGAAGCGTTGACTCAGTTTATGCAAATGACAAAGACAACCTTTCAATCTCAAGACCAAGCTATGAAGAATATGGAAAAGAATCATGAAGCTTCCATAAAGAATCTAGAGACTCAAATTGGGCAGTTATCAAAGCAGCTTGCTGGATCATCTAACAGCGGTTTCTCAGCTAGTACAGTTGACAACCCTAGGAATGAAACTGCGAAGGCTATCTCTCTAAGAAGTGGTCGGGAGTTGCCGACTCCGGTGGTAAATTGTGAAAAGAAGGTGTCAGTTGAAAATGAAAGAAAAGAGTTGAGTGAAAATAATGAAAATGAAAAAAATGGAGGAGTTGAAAATGAGTTGAGTAAGGAGAGTGAAGAAGGTGTGAAGTCTAACACTAATAAAAACAATTTGTTCTTTGATGTGCAGGTACAAGAGAAACCCAAGGCACCTCCTCCGCAAGTGAAGCTGCCATATCCTCATGCTAGCAAGAAAAATCAAAAAGATGAGCAGTTTTCTAAGTTTATGGAGGTTTTCAAGCGGCTACAAATCAATATACCCTTCGCAGAAGCTCTAGAACAGATGCCCATATATGCCAAATTCATGAAGGAGCTTTTGACAAAGAAGAGGAAATTCAAAGAGGATGAAACAGTGGCTTTGACTGAAGAGTGCAGTGCCATAATTCAAAGGAAGCTTCCTCAGAAAATGAAAGATCCGGGAAACTTCACCATTCCGTGTGCAATTGGCGACATAGCCGTTGGCAAAGCTCTCTGTGATCTGGGGGCCAGTATTAATCTTATGCCATTGTCTATGCTGAAGAGACTTGGTGGTGGTGAGGTGAAGCCGACTAGAATGTCTCTGACACTTGCTGATCGATCAATAAAATATCCTTATGGAGTGTTGGAAGATGTTCTGGTCAGAGTTGACAAATTCTTATTTCCGGTAGACTTTGTGATACTTGACATGGAGGAAGATGCAGAGGTACCACTTATCCTGGGAAGACCATTTTTAGCCACAGGGCGAGCTTTGATTGATGTGCAACAAGGGAAGCTAATCTTAAGGTTCCAGGATGAGAAAATCACTTTTAATGTTTTTGAAGCTATGCGCCATCCTGATGACAAAGGACAGTGTTTTAGGGTGGATGTACTTGATAATTCTGTGAAAGAGACTTTTAGACAGGAAGTACCAGTTCCTCCATTGGAGAATGTAATTGTAAACTCTATTGAAGAAGCAGAAGAGAATCTGGGGAGTGAAATAGAAGACTGTATTCTGCAGTTTGAAGCTTCTCAGATAGAAAATGTGTCAAAGAAAAAAGAAGAGCTAGATAGGGGGGAGAGTCCCGAGAAAAAGATCCCTGAATTGAAGCAACTCCCCTCTCATCTGAAGTATGTTTTCCTTGCAAATGATGATCTTCATCCAGCTATCATTAGCAGCTCTTTGACCAAATTGGAAGAGGAGAAGCTGACGAGGGTACTAAGAAGCAACAAAAATGCGTTGGGTTGGACTATCTCAGACCTCAAGGGGATAAGTCCAGCTTTTTGCATGCACAAAATCAAACTGGAGGAAGAATTCAAACCTGTGATCCAACCTCAGCGGAGATTAAATCCTACAATGAAAGAGGTGGTGCGTAAGGAAGTTTTAAAGCTCTTAGAGGCCGGCATGATTTATCCTATCTCAGATAGTTCATGGGTGAGTCCGGTTCATGTGGTCCCTAAGAAAGGTGGTATGACGGTAGTAAAGAATGACAAGAATGAGCTGATTCCGACTCGAACTGTTACGGGTTGGAGAATGTGTATAGACTACCGGAGGTTAAACCAGGCAACCAGGAAGGACCACTTCCCGTTGCCATTCATGGATCAGATGCTGGAGAGGTTGGCTGGACAAGCGTTCTATTGCTTTCTGGATGGATACTCTGGGTATAACCAGATAGCAGTAGACCCAGAAGACCAAGAGAAGACAGCTTTCACGTGTCCCTTCGGTGTGTTCGCATATCGGAGGATGCCCTTCGGGTTGTGCAATGCTCCAGCGACTTTTCAAAGGTGCATGCTTTCTATTTTCTCTGATATGATGGAAACTGCAATTGAGGTATTTATGGACGATTTTTCTGTTTTTGGTTCTACTTATGATTCTTGCTTGGCTAACCTTGATGCGGTTTTAAAACGATGCACTGAAACCAATTTAGTTTTGAATTGGGAGAAGTGCCACTTTATGGTCAAGGAAGGTATTGTGCTTGGCCATAAAATTTCTGCTAAAGGCATTGAGGTTGACCAAGCGAAAATCGAAGTGATAGAAAAGTTACCTCCTCCTCTAAATGTAAAAGGAGTGAGAAATTTTTTAGGACACGCCGGTTTTTATCGACGTTTCATAAAAGACTTCTCCAAGATTGCAAAACCTTTATGCAATCTACTTGTTAAGGAGGCTGAGTTTGTATTTGATAATGATTGTCTGTGTGCTTTTAATATCCTAAAAGAAAAACTTGTCTCTGCTCCAGTCATAGTAGCCCCAAAATGGGATGCTCCGTTTGAGCTCATGTGCGATGCTAGTGATTACGCAGTGGGTGCTGTATTGGGGCAGAGATCAGTGAAATTTTTCCATGCCATTTATTATGCTAGCAAGGTCTTAAATGAGAATCAAGTCAACTATGCAACAACTGAAAAAGAATTGCTAGCCATAGTATTTGCATTGGAAAAATTTCGTTCCTATTTGGTTGGATCGAAAGTAATTGTTTTTACTGACCATGCAGCAATTAAATATCTGCTAACCAAGGGCGAGTCTAAGCCTCGACTCCTTAGATGGATTTTGCTTTTGCAGGAATTTGACTTGGAAATCAAGGACAAAAAAGGGAGCGAGAACGTGGTAGCAGATCATTTGTCAAGGCTAGAGAACAAAGAAGTGACTGCTCTAGAAAAAGAAATCCTGGAAGAATTCCCGGATGAAAAGTTGCTTGCCATTGTAGAAAGACCTTGGTTCGCCGACATTGCAAATTACAAGGCAGCCGGAAAGGTCCCGGAAGATCTCACATGGCAACAAAAGAAAAAGTTCCTCCATGATGCCAAACATTACCTGTGGGATGATCCTTATCTCTACAAGGTTGGGACGGATGGACTTTTGAGAAGATGTGTGTCTGGTGCAGAAAGTAAAAGCATTCTCTGGCATTGTCATGACTCTCCCTGTGGAGGGCACTATAATGGGGAACGCACAGCTGCTAAGGTCCTCCAATCTGGTTTTCACTGGCCATCCCTCTTCAAGGATGCACATGACTACGTGAGAAGCTGTGACAAATGCCAGAGGACTGGCAATATTTCACGTAAGGGGGAGATGCCATTGAATCCCATCCTTGAAGTAGAAGTGTTTGATTGTTGGGGCATAGATTTTATGGGACCATTCCCACCCTCTTTCAATTGTGAGTACATCTTGGTGGCAGTCGACTATGTCTCCAAGTGGGTTGAAGCTAGTGCCACTGCTAAGAGTGATTCCCAAACTGTGGTTAAATTCATAAAGAAGAACATCTTCTCTAGATTCGGTGTGCCAAGAGTCCTAATCAGTGATGGGGGTAGCCACTTTTGCAACACCCAACTCAACAATGTTCTCTCCAAGTATGGTGTTACGCATAAAGTGACAACTCCTTATCATCCTCAGAGCAATGGTCAAGCAGAAGTCTCAAACAGAGAGATTAAGAGGATCTTGGAAAAGACAGTTGGAAGCTCAAGAAAGGATTGGTCGTTGAAGGTAGACGATGCGCTTTGGGCATATAGAACAGCCTATAAGACACCTTTAGGCATGTCACCGTATCCATTGGTTTATGGTAAAGCTTGCCATTTACCGGTTGAACTTGAGCACAAAGCGTATTGGGCACTAAAGTTTTTGAATTTTACCACTTCGGCCTGTGGGGAAAAGAGAATCTTACAACTACACGGATTGGATGAGATGCGTCTGCAAGCATATGAGAACAATAAGATCTACAAGGAAAAAATGAAAGCGTACCATGACAAGAACATTTCAAGAAAAGAATTTCATCCAGGGCAACAAGTGTTGTTGTTTAACTCTAGACTCAAGTTGTTTCCCGGGAAATTGAAATCCAAATGGTCAGGGCCTTTTGTAGTCAAGGAAGTGACTCCTTATGGAGCAATTGAAGTAGAGGAGCCTGAGTCAAAAAGATCTTTCAAGGTCAATGGGCAGAGGTTGAAGCTGTACCTAGGCGAAGTAGTGGAGAGAGAGAAGCTGGCATTGGTTTTAAGCGACCCTTAAAACCGGAGGTAACGTCAAGCTAGTGACGTTAAAGAAGCGCTTATTGGGAGGCAACCCAATTTTCTCAACCTTTATCTCTTTTATTGTTTCGCATTATTTCCTTTAACTTAGGCATTTTAGGATTTACTAAGATTCACAAGTCTGTCTAGTCGCGCGCGGGTGGCGCACCATTGGCGCGCCGCGCGCCAGGAAGTGCCTGCTGTGCCTGTAATTTCTGTTGCCCAGCGCGCCAGTTGCGCATAAGTCACGCACCGCGCGCAGGGGGCGCCTGTTGCGCGTAAGTTGCGCGCCGCGCGCAGGGGAGCGCCTGTTGCATCTGATCCTTCTGTTGCCCAGCGCGCCAGTTGCGCGTAAGTTGCGCGCGCGCGTGGCTGGGGGTATAAAGCTCGCGCAGCACTCACGCTGCTGCATCATTTTCACGCGTGGGTTGCTCCAAGTAAGGGATTTTCAAATTTTCTTCCAAAAAAAGGGTGCCAATCTTGGATTTTGCTTGTGGGGTTTTGCAATTATACCCTCCTTTCTTCATATTCTTCATTTATCAAGTAAGTTTCCTTCTCTCAATCTTAATTCATGCAACATTCATCTTAAGCTATCAATGAAAAATTCAAACTTTTGAGGATGTTTTTGCTAAGAGTTTGTATTAGAAATGTGGTAGAGGTAATGTATGTGATTAGGAATGGGTAATAGAATAAGTTTGGGGTTGATAAGGTTAATGGTAAGTTGTTGTTCATGAGTGGAACAAGTGTGCACACTAAGTGTTTGATAAATTGCGTAAACTAGGATCTCATAAGCAACAAGCTTGCAATTGTCTACCACAAGCTTGTCCTTGCAATGAATTTGTTTTTATGATGTGAACTCAATATTTTCCTCGAGCAAAACAATGTTCTATGTGACTCTGGTTGACAGAAGGAGTTATGTAATGTGTGTATGCTAACCTTGACCAATTTTGTGCAAAATTGCTGTTTTTCGTATGGTGTGCGCAGGTGATGGCTGGTTCGGGCAAGAAGAGAAAGACTGTTAGACGTGGTTCGTCATCCCATTCCGACCAACCTGAGTATAATTCTCATTTGTTTAGGTCTCTCGGGTGCGAAAAGTTCCACGAGACTATTGCTGTGGATTCTAAGTTTGTTAAGGAAAAGGCTCTTTTCCTCCCCCCGGGCGAATTTGAAGAAATAAGACAAAACATCAGTGACCGGGGGTGGGAGCAATTTGTGGCATATCCCAAGGAAGCAAGCAGAGCTTTGGTGTATGAGTTCTTCTCCAATGTGTTCCCCAAGCCAGCTATTGATGGGGATTTAGTATTCTCAGGGTCCAGAAGTTTTGTGCGGGGCTGTTGGGTTCCCTATGACATTGATACTATTAATGAACTGTTTGGGTTAGTTGCTGTGCCTGTTTTAGATTGATTTCTTGGAACCAAGATCAGTAACCGCAATCTTAAGGCTAACTCAGAACATGCAGCTGAGGTTTGTGCTACATTGTGTCAACCAGGGGCAGATTGGGTCAGAAACGCTAGTGGGGAGCCACAGAAAATTATGGTAAATTCTCTTACACCAGTGGCAAGAGGATGGGCAGCGTTCATTCTTTCCACCATATGCCCAAGTTCCAATCAGACTGAGCTGAATTTCCCCAGGGCGACCTTAGCCTCTTGCATCATTAGAGGAGAGCCGGTCAACTTGGGATGGGTGCTTGAGAATGAGATTAGAAGCTTTGCAAATTTCAAGGGTGGGGCGTTGCCCAGATATTGGAGGCATGCTAGCCTCGTTTCGCTGCTGTGTAAAAAAGCGGGTGTTGTAGCTGATCCAAAGGAGGCCACCATTTCGCCAGCTGCTGCTATCACTGGGGGCTGGATCAGAGCTAGAACCGGACAAGAGCACCAGGGCCATAGAGAGGAGCAACCCCATGAGCAGCCAGATGAGAACGAACCAACTTTCACCATGGAAGATTTTCAGGCTGGGCCATCTGCTGAGGATTTCCAGCAGCTGCAATCAAGAATGGAGGCTCTCACAGCCAATCAGGATGAGTTGAGGAGGACCCAACTGAGGATGGGAGCAGAGTATAAATTTGGGATGAGAAATCTTTACAAAGCCTTGTGTACTATGCAGAGTGGAAGGCAGTTGGACCCAGATGCCGACATCTTTCGGGCACTTCCGCAGTAGACCCTGGTTTTGCTCTCTTCCCCTCATCTCTATCTTACTTGATTGTGTATTTTGGTGTTTTAATTCCTTTAGTTGTCATTGCTTTATGTTTTGCTGTTTTCCGTTGTGTCTGTTCATAGGCCTTCCCTATCTATTATCAGTGAGGACACTGCTGTGTTTTAAGTGGGGGGGAGGACCTATTGTCGTGTGTCGTGTCTGTTTTTTTTTTTTTTTGCATTCATATAAAAAAAAAAAGAGACAGTTGAGCTAGCTTGGTGATGATCTGGTGAGATTTTAGCGGATAGTACCCCAGTGGTGATTGAATTAGTGCATGCTTGTTTCTACACTCATAACCAAAGCGCAGGTGGAACTTAGTGATCCTAGGGATGAGTTTAGTTGAGCTAGCTGTCTGGTGGACCATGGGAGTGCCAAATTTTTACTAAAGATTTAGGGTAGCTGTAGAAGCTAAGTTGGGGGTGCATCGGTTGTATTAAGGCTGGGTATGAAGATTGTAGGATGGTTATTGCCGTGTGTGTGCGCGTGAGTGCAGCACTGCAGCGTCCACCCGTAACGCTGTAGTGTATGCCGGGTGTGTGTGTTAGTACGCGTGAGTGCAGCACTGCAGCGTCTACCCGTAACGCTGTAGTGTATGCCGTGTGTGTGTTAGTGCGTGTGAGTGCAGCACTGCAGCATCTACCCGTAACGATTGTAGTGTATGCTGTGTGTGTGTTAAGTGTGTTTGTGAATAAGTGGAAAAATCCACATAGTTGTGTAATTGCTGCAAATGTCCCGAAGTAACTGCTGAGTAAATCTAAATCTTTGATGTAATGAAGGGGCTGCAGCCCAAAACTTTATGCTGTGTAATGCGTGTGTGTTTGTGTTGAAGTAGTTGTGCACTGGCCTAATCTGAAATGCCTAATTAAGACCCTTGTCGTTGCCTTGAAGCCCCTCAATCTTATGTGAAAACGCTAGTCTACCCTTTGTGTTGAACCATCTTTGGCATTCCCGGAAGGAAACCCTCTAGTCTTAGCTAAATGCATTGCGAAACTAGCTATGTTCCAACTGAGTTAAATGTCACACACGCACTATTGAGAAAGTATGTGCTAGGGAAAGTACCATATGGGGGATTGAATTCGAGTGGCCAGTCTGAAAGTTGACGCTCAACTTGTCTCTGTGATATTCGTGTTAATTAGTGGATTCTACTTGATTGCTGGTTATCTGGTTTTGGTTTGTCTTGTCTTTGCTTGAGGACAAGCAAATGTCCAAGTTGGGGGTTGTGATGAACCCTCATCACATGATGTGGTTCATAGTTTTCAAGAGAGTTTTTATACAAATTTAGTGATGAATTAGTTAAATTCTGTGATGAATTGTTCGGAATTTTGCTTTGTGGAATTTACTTGCTTTGCAGTGTTTATGCTTGGTTTGTTGTATTTTTGTGCCCAGGGAATAGGTGGAACGAAAAGACAAGGCACTGCAAACAAATGGATTCGAGAGCGCAGGAGTTGGGAGTGGCGCGCCACTCACGCGCGGCGCGCAAGAGGCGCGCGAGACAACAGAAGAATCATGAGGACGCATCTCTCCAGGGCGCGTAAGTGACGCGCGGCGCGCCAATGGTGCGCGAGTTCACAGCGCCTTCTGCCTCTCTGCGCGTAAGTGGCGCGCGCCGCGCCACTGGAGCGCGAAATTACTGTGCTTGCGTCAAAAACAGATGAGGACGCGTTTTCAGGGACTTTTGGACGTTTTTGGAACCCTAGAACTGAAAGAGGAGCGATTCCGTCTGCCGGCTACTGAAGAATCAAGACTTGGGAACAAGGATTGAAGCTTCATATGTGTTCATCATCATCTTCCACTTGTAATTTTCTTTATTTCTCTTCATTAATCATGAATAGCTAAATTTCTTTATGTTAGGGATGAAGGAATATTGATGTAACTCTATTGTCGCTGGTTTAGTATCGTATTTGTACCGTACTCTCTCGTATTTTGTGTATCGAATTTCTACGCTTAATGCTTTTTATGGTTGGAAAACTCATACAATGATCTTTTGTTCAATTATGAAATGGGAGTTTTATTCTTGAATGTTTGAATTTCGATACCTTCAATTTGTGGTTTAGGAATAATCTATGAGTTGTAGTATATTACAAATTCTTACTTTAATGCTTGTTGGTAATTAGAATCACCTAAGGGATTAGGGCTTTTAGTTATCGACAAAGGACTAGTTACCTAAGGAACTAGGAATTGGTTAATGTTGTGAGTTTGATAGCAAGATTAGAGAGAGAGAGATTAACTTTCAAATTAAATCAGTGGCAATAGGGTGAAATCAATAGGAATTCGTCCCTAGCATTCTTTTCCATCGTATTCTTTCAACTCGTTTTTCGGCTTTTATTATTAAAAACACAAAAATATTTAATTGCTTTACTACGAGCTTGACAGCTCAACAATTATCAAACAAACCCCTTTTAATTTGGTTTCTATTAGCTGTTGTCAACGTCTTAGTAAATTGACTTCGATCCTTGAGGACGATATCCGGTTCTTACCGATTTTATTACTTGAACGATTTGGTACACTTGCCGATATCTTAACATTAGGCACAAATAATGATTTGTTGTTTTTTAAAGAAAATAGATTCATGGCTTAGTGTTTTAAAAGAACTTGTTTTTGAAGTAAAGAATCGATTCTTGATTTGGTACTTTAAGCAAGAAATCGATTTCACTCTTGTTTTAACAAGCTAGAAATCGACTTCCATATTAGATTGTTTTTAAAAAAACTTGTTTTGGAAAGAAAACAATCAATTGATGACCTTGTGCATTTAAAGCAAAGAATCGATTTTGATCTCCATTTTAAAGAGAACAAAATCGATTTGTGACTTCTTTCCTCAAAGAAGAGAATCGATTTTCAACTTGTTTTTGGAATCACAACTTGTTTTTGAAGCTAGCAATCGATTCCTCTCTTATTTCATTAAAGCTAGCAATCAATTTCCCTCTTATGTATTTAAAGCACAAAATCGATTATGATCCTATGTGTTTTAAGTACATAATCGATTTTCAAACTTAGTGTTAGAAGCAATCAATCGATCATTCACTTATGAAGTGGTTCTCTTTTTAAAGCAAAGAATCGATTGTCACACTAAGTGATTTTAAGCAAACAATCGATTCTTCACTTGTTAAAAAGTGCTTCAACGGTGATATTTTTACAATCTCTATAAATAGGCTTAGGGCTTCTCACGTTTTTTGAACAATCACAGAGAACAACCTACAAAACCTAAAAAGAGCAGAACGCGAACTTTCACCGTCACACTCTTCACGTTCTTCATCACTGGTTAGGTTGGGAATCACGCTGATCCAAATCTCTCATCTCTCTCAACTACATCATTGTCATATGCTCGAGTGACTGGGTCCTAGTTCTCAATTGTAAACATCTATATTTGGTTGTTGTGAAATCCTGGGAGTTGTCTTGGGTAATTCAATCAGGGAGATTGAATTGTAGTGAAATCCTTAGCGGGGAGCTTGGGTTCTCAATTTGGGAAAATTGAGATTGGTGTGATAGCTATAGGGGATTTGCTTACTTGTAAGACGTTGAAGAAGTTCTTCACTTATAGTGGTTATTATCAAGTCCGAAGGTTGCAAAGCCAGAGGTCGAGGACGTAGGGCTTTTTATCCCGAATCTCGTAAAAATCACGGTGTACTTCTTTCCCTTATCTTTACATTGCATTTTCCTTATAATTGTTAATTGTTATTGCATCTGATATTATTGTGCTTAGATATCACCATCTCTGTAATTTTTTTTGCCTATTGTTATAGCTTGCATAGTAGTTGCATATAGTTTAAATCTTTTTTCCGCATTCGATTTAAACTAGCATCTTCAATTGGGGAAAATCGATTTCTAGTCTATTATTTTATAAAGCACACAATTGATTGTGCATTTGGTTTTGGAATCAAAGAATCGATTGTGCACTTCTCTTTGGAAGCAAGCAATCGATTGTTGACTTCCTTTTTGAAGCAAGCAATCGATTGTTGACTTGCTTTTGGAAGCAAGAAATCGATTATATTTATGTTTTGAAAAAGATTTCATTTTTAGCATATAACCTTATTCACCCCCCTCTAAGGTTATCATATAGTCCAACTTGGTACAGTCATCCAATTCTCTTCGAGACCCTTGTTTGTCTGCACCAACAACTTCATCAGAAATATGACTTTCCCCATACCACCATATACGCAAATGTAGAAGTCAATGTATTTCTTGATCTCCACCAAAAGATCATTTCTCACAAAAAGCCAAGCATGCTCACCCCGTCCAATTAATGCTGCAATACACCGGAATCCACAGTTCCCATCACCCTTAACGTTAACAATATTGTCAACATAAGGATGAATGATCGATGGCAAGCCCTTTATGAATTCATAATAAGCTTCCGTATGAGTAACAATAGGAGCTGGTGTAAGAGTAACAGCTGATGTAGGAGTTGGGTCTTTAGTAATAGTAGGAGGAGGAGCTGGTGTGGGTGTTTGCCTCTTAGGTAGAGGTGGAGTAGGTGTAGTAGTTGAACTGTCAGCTTGAGTTCGCTTTTTGCTTAGTGATGGAGTAGGTGCCGGACACTCTGAGTTTGGTATAGGTGGAGTGCCAGTGGAACTCTTACTATGGGTAGGAGTAGGACGTTTTCGAGACTGAGCAAAATATGATGTATCTCATCCACGTGTTCCCAATATAACTTTGCTCGCTTTGTAGAGAATGCATGACTCGTTTTCTTGGCTATTTAGGTGCTCCCTTTGTGATGATTTTTTCTGGAGGTGGACACATGGAAGTAGTGTCTGGGAAGGCCAACTCACGTGCTTTTGCCTTTAACATAATTTTACCCACATGATCAGAGGCATCAAATCTTCACTTATGAATCAGAGGCAACGGTATTGGGGAGCAGTCCATCATACATCTACAAAATAAGTATATTTTTAGTGACAATTCAATTTACAAATTGAATAAAAGATATGAGAACAATTGGAATACATACCTATTGAGTTCACATGCACATGGTAGTCTGTGTGTGGTTCTAATCAAACAGCCACATAATGATGCATCAATACCAATGGCTCCACTCCGCTGCAACTCATTTGTAATATGATCTATAGCGTTGGAAGAAACTACACCCCTAATTTCTTCAAAGATCTTCTTCAAGTGAGAAATTTTTGGCCTACTTAGACTATGCTCAAAACTCATTTTGAGATCATTAAACTGAATCCTAAGCATGGTACAAATTGAATCCCAAGACTTACACAAATCTCCCCTGCTGTCATGAAATATTTTCTTCAACCGAGAGTGTGCAGCCTCAACTCTGTTAGTGGTAGTGTTGCCAAGGTGCATATACCGATTGATCCACACATCAATAAAAACCTCTTTGTATGGGAACCATTGCTTGTTAACATAATCTATGAAGCTGGGATAGGGTGCTGACATCAGATACAAAAGTGACAATTCCATGTCATACTCATCAATAGATTTCGCATGGACAGCTCTAAGAAATGCCTTCATCACATCCTCAACTATAGCCGTGTCTTTGATGATCAACCTAGCTTTGGCCCTCACATTCTTTTTAATGTGAAATTGACACAACAAATTTGTAGATGATGGAAATACAGCTGACAGAGCATTCATCAGACCTTCCTCGTTATCAGTAAGTACAACCTGTGGCAATTCATCCTATCTCCTAAATAAACCCTTTAATTTCTCACAAACCCATGCATAGTTATCCAACCTATCAAAATTCACATAAGCAAATGCTACCGAAAAAGTTTTCTCAGTTGAGGTTACACCAACGATCTCAACCAACGGATACCTATACTGGTTGGTCTTATATGTGGAATCAATCAACAACACAATCGGGAATGTGTTGACAAGCTCAATAGAATCTGGATGTGCCCAAAAGACGTCTTTGACAATATTAGTGCCCCCTGTAACTCGAGACCAATAAACATATTGATCACGCTCCAGCAACTTCATCAAATGTTGGAGCTCAGTCCAACCCTCACGCGTACTCGATCGTTGCCTTGAACGACAGTTATATATTTGCTTTATAGTGGTACAACTATCTTTTGGCTTCATGGTCTTGATTTCATTAAGTATGAGATTATGTGCAATATGATTCTTAGTCATTCTATCCACCACTTCCTTCTCTTCCAGAGTTAATCTACCACTGTACGGATGACCTTCATCATAAGATATGACTGCATGGTTGTGTGGAACATAACCCTCAATATCCATCCTTCAAGCTTCTTGATAAATTTTCCTTTCAATCTAAAATGACAGCAACATTTCCTAGTGTTTGTTCCCTCAACTACACTAGTCCTATAATTTCCACCTTTTTCACAAATCAACGTGCAAAATTCTTTACCTGATCGCTTTCCAGTGTCGGATCTAGATATCACAGTCACCATCCCAAGAGACCTGCCGACACTACGTACCCATGTCAACAACTCTTCACGGTTTGCAAACAACTGAAAATGGAAAACGCAAATGTCATTGTCTTCCTTAGGCAAATTAAACATATTGAAAAGAATGAATGTTCCGTACCTTATCCGTTGTGAACGAACTCGTATAGTCTAGTACCATCAACGCATCATTTCCTTCCATTTATTTGATGCTGTAATCAAAACGTTCGGTTGATTACCAACAAACAACTAAGTTACTGGTTTTCGTGTGTTCGATTGGCCTTATCCGAACACGTTCGGTTGGCGATATCCGAACACGTTCGGCTGCCTATAACCGAACATGTTCGGACCTCCCTTACCGAGTGACCAATTGAAAAGAACACCCCCCATTGCATTTATAACGTTCGGTTGAGCCTAACCGAATCCATTCGATTGAGGTCAACCGAACCGAGCGCGATTTCAGAAAAAAACCCAAATGCAGCAACTAAATGAGATTAAAACGAAAAATGTTTGGTAGGGATAATACCTTATGATGTTTGCCAATGTTGACAAGATGATTAGAAGGGTAATGATGTAGGAATGGTGGATAGGGTGTGGAGTGGAGAGATGGGAGGTTTGGGGGGAGGGTGTAGGAGATGGAGGAGAAGAAGAGGGATTTTTTGATATGGTTGGAATTTTTTTGAGTGGTAAGGTTAAGTTTGTAATTTCAATGAATAGATTATGGATTGATGACTTGACTTGACAAAAAAAGGGGCCCACACTCTTTAAACACCCCCAGCTACTCACCACACACCCCAAAATTTTAAAAATTTCAAAAATACCCTCAAATGGAACAAGCATGGAAACCCCCCACGTGATGTTTTAGAAGGGTACGGTACTGGGCACGATATCAAAATACTCTTCATTACAACTATTGTAATTCAACCCATCAATGGTCACATATGCTGACACAAAAGAGTGACATGGATCACGATGTAGATGCGTAGTATGAAATTTTCATTTAATGTCATCTTAACATGCCTAATTTCAATTGGTCCTCATCACACCTTAGTGAATCAAACTATAATAGAATTAGAGTGTAGTAAATACCAAAAACTTTATTTCTGCAGAAAATATTTTATATAAAAGAATTAAAAAATAACAAACTCCCACAAAAAATCAAATAACACTTAATGACATGACACCCATACGAGCACTTTGCTGATGAAACCTTTTGGGTGGTAATCGTTTAATGAGCGAATTCACAACAATTGAAAAAACAATTGTTCAATCTAAACTCTTTCTTTAATAACAAGGAACTTGATGTCAATGTGCTTCAACTTCGTTGAGCTCCCGTGTATTGGAAAATATAGTTGTTGATTTATTGTCGCAATATAATCTTAGTTGTCTTTCAATACCATCTACTATGCGCAGCCCCGTAACAAAGTTTTGGCCATTGAGTCGCCGTTCATGGTGCATCTAGAGCAGCCGCAATCACGTGCTACATGACCACATAAAGGAGAACTGGGAAAAAAAAGAAGGAAACCTGATTATTCCGACAATTTCCCCTGCTCCGTTAATGTTTTTCAACAAGCTTCTATGTTTTTCGTTCTACTTAGAGTCCTTGCAATGACCTCAACGTTAGTTGTTCAGCTTTGCTATCTAACAAGAGGTGTTTTAGGATTTCTTTTTGATCTAGCCTAACAATTTAAGTATTTACCAATTGAGCTAGACCTTATAAATTATCTTTTTATTTTTGTTTTTACGGGAATGGACCTTTTTGGCTTTGATTTTTTTTTGAGTTTGCTATTCAAACAAAAACAAGCTTATATTTAACATAATAAAATATATAAATGTCTAATAATCATTAGATTATATTTTCAAACAAGAAAACTAGAATACAAAAATAAATATATATTATTTGATAAAAAAATAAATATAATCCCTTATTCCTCTATTTCCCTTATTATACACATACAACCTACTTCAAAGAAATTGTTTTTGACACATGCCAAACAATGAAACACTCAAAAAATAAAACAACACTTATTAAACTAATATTTTTATAACTGCTTTAGGCCATTAAAAAGCAAACTACTTTCAGGAGTTATTTGCTAGTATAGAAGGTACCCATGTTTCTGTTATTAATTCTTTTAACCATCGTGTCTTGGATGATGATAATGTTGATTTGATTAGGCCTTTTGTAAAAGATGAATTCGTTGTGCCCTAATGCAAATGGACTCGGACAAAACTCTGGGTCCGAATGGTTATAATCCAGGTTTCTATAAACGGTTTTGGGAGGATTTTGGCGATGTTGTCTTTTCGGCCTGTACGTCCTGGTTGGGGTCCGGTCAGTTCCCTTCTTCGCTCAATGATACTAATATTGCTCTAATTCTGAAGAAGAATGATCCTGAGACTATGATGGGTTGGCGCCTGATCTCTCTTTGCGATGTCCTCTACAAACTTGTCTCTAAGGTACTTGCTAATAGACTTAAGATTGTATTGGATAAGTGTATTTCTGTTGAATAATATGCCTTTGTCCCTGATCGTTCCATATTGGATAGTGCTATGCTTGCTTTTGAGGTTATTAACTATTTGAAAAATAAACGGAAGGGTAAAAAACGTGAGGTTGCACTTAAGATTGATATGAGCAAAGCGTATGATAGAATTGATTGGAATTATCTTATCTTGGTGTTGCGCAAACTTGGGTTCCATGAGACCCGGATTGGTTGGATTCGTATGTGTGTGGAATCTGTGAATTATTCTGTTATTGTGAATCATGAGACGGTTGGTACTATTGTGCCAGGTAGGGGTCTCTGCCAAGGGGATCCCCTATCCCCATATTTATTTATTGGCTTAAAGGTACTTTTAGTCCCTGCAAATGTCACAATAATCCAGTTTAGTCCCTGCAATTCCAAAACTTTTAAAATAGACCCTGCAATTACTAAACGTTACTACTTTTAGTCCCTGCTGTTAGTTAAGGGTTAACACTGTTATCTTTTGATGATGTGGCACACCCCCCACCCCCCCACCCCCCCCACCCCACACCCCCCACCCCCCACCCCCCACCCCCCCCACCCCCACCCTTCTTCTTCCTCGTGAACCCCCCCACCCCACCGACCCCACCCCACCCCCATCCCACCCCACCCCACCCCAGCCCCTCCCCCTCCCCTTCGCCTCTCCTCCCCTTCGCCCCTCCCCCTCCCCTTCGCCTCTCCTCCCCTTCGCCCCTCCCCCTCCCCTTCGCCCCTCCTCCCCTTCGCCCCCCTCCCCTTCGCCCCCCCTCCCCTTCGCCCCTCCCCCTCCCCTTCGCCCCTCCTCCCCTTCGCCCCCCCTCCCCTTCGCCCCCCTCCCCTTCGCACCTCCCCCTCCCCTTCGCCCCTCCCCCTCCCCTTCGCCCCTCCTCCCCTTCGCCCCTCCCCCTCCCCTTCGCACCTCCCCCTCCCCTTCGCCCCTCCCCCTCCCCTTCGCCCCTCCTCCCCTTCGCCCCCCTCCCCTTCGCACCTCCCCCTCCCCTTCGCCCCTCCTCCCCTTCGCCCCTCCCCCTCCCCTTCGCCTCTCCTCCCCTTCGCCCCTCCCCCTCCCCTTCGCCCCTCCTCCCCACCATGGGGGTGGGGTGGGGTCGGTGGGGTGGGGGGGTTCACGAGGAAGAAGAAGGGTGGGGGGGTGGGGGGTGGGGGGTGTGCCACATCATCAAAAGATAACAGTGTTAACCCTTAACTAACAGCAGGGACTAAAAGTAGTAACGTTTAGTAATTGCAGGGTCTATTTTAAAAGTTTTGGAATTGCAGGGACTAAACTGGATTATTGTGACATTTGCAGGGACTAAAAGTACCTTTAAGCCTTATTTATTTTATGTGCAAAAATTGAAAATACAACTCTTCACTCTAAACTCTTTCTTTAGCAACAAGGAACTTGAAGTCAATGTGCTCCAACTTCGTTCAGCTCCTGTGTATTGGAAAAAATAGTCGTTGATTTATTGTCGCAAAATAATTTTAGTTGTCTTTCAATACCATCTACTATGCGCAACCTCGTGACAAAATTTTAGCCACCGAGCTGCCATTTAAGGTGCAGCTAGAGTAGCTGGAAGCACGTGCTACATGACCACATAAAGGAGAATTAGGATCAAAAAGAAGGAAAGATTATTCCGACAATTTCCCTCCTACGTTAACGTATTTCAACAAGCTTCTATGTTTTTTGTTTTGCTTAGAGTCCTTGCGATGACTTCAACGTTAGTTATTCAGCTGTGCTATCTAACAAGAGGCGTTTTAGGATTTCTTTTTGATCCGGCCTAACAATTTCGGTATTTACCAATTGAGCTAGGCCTTATAAATTATCTTTTTACTTTTATTTTTATCTTTAGTGGGAGTGAGCCTTTTTGCCTTTGATTTTTTTTGAGTTTGCTATCCAAACAAAAAAATTTTATATTTACGTAATAAAATATAAAAATGTCTGATAATAACTAGATTATATTTTCAAACAAGAAAACTAGAATACAAAAACAAATATATATTCTTTGGTAAAAATTAAATATAATCCTGTATTCCCTTATTTCCCTTATTATACACTATGCAAGGATGTTGAATGGAGGCTAAAGGATGAGAGCTTCAGCACAAATTTGGAGTGCTTAGCCCCTGTTAAGCAATTTTTGGGATGTGACACTAACCACTTACACTTGAATTTCCAAAACCTGGGAAGTTGTGATGAGGTTCAAGAAATCAACTTAACATGTAAAAACTATTACATAAGAATTGTTCCTCAAAATACTAATCCAGTATCTGATTTATGGAGGCATTTATCTCCGATGGATGTGTTTATTACTAGACATAGGGTAGAGAGAATATATGTCCATCAGTTAACATAAGTATGTTTTTTGGAAGGAAACAGAGTTAACATAAGTATTTTACCGACCCTAATCCTAATGCATTAGCTTTTTTTGGTTCGGACCATTGTTTGCTACTTACGGAGTGTCCTAACGCTTTTAATGAACATTTTTAAATTTATAACATATTTAAATTTATAACATTTTTAAATTTATATCATTTCCTCATGAAGTAAAATGTCAATACAAGTTGAAGCATGATGAAAAACTTAGGGTCTAGGATATAATAAAGATGCTTGTGGAAGAGCATGGACAACCCTATTTGCTTGACTCCTAACAAAGTCTAACTTATAGTCAGCATGAGAAGATAAAAAAAACCTATTTCTAGCCATCAAATTGCCTAACTCATTAGTCAATGGCATATTGTTTGAAACAATTTCTAAAACAAAATAATTTTGCTAAATTTTACTGTCAATTTCACGAGTACATTCCTAAAGTGTGAAATTGACAGTAAAATTTAGCAAAATTATTTTGTTTTAGAAATTGTTTCGAACAATCTCAAGGATTTATGATTAGAATAATTTCGCTTTGGAATGTACTCGTGAATATGATTAAGAATAAAAACGTTCAATTAATCTCAAGGATTTATGTTAGGGACCAAGAGAATATGAGTTCTTATTGTGATTAAAGAAACACACTTCTTTAGACTAGAAAAATTGATGCCCTGGTTATGCTTCACTATGAGAGGACTCATAACTTTGTGCTTGCCATCAGACCACCACAAAGTGACCAAACACATAATCTGATGCATGTTTGCTTACCTTCAAGCTCTTCAAAACAACCTTGAATGTCTTCTTTTCACCAACTTCATCAAATGTCAAGGATCTTGGCTCAACCAAAACCGAAACCCCATTTGGTGCCTTGACATGCACCTCTTATGTACCTGGTGATCCCACATTTGTAACTGTACGTGTAACTTTTACAGGGTGGTTCCCGAGATTAGGCACTGTGATTGAAGGATAGTTAAAATCTAGCATGTTGTAAAACTTTGGACAAATGTGGGGATTCCTAGAAAACACTTTCATTTGTGTATGGTTGTAGCCATGAGCACATATGAAGTTCAAGTAATCAGCAATGTTTAGGTCATATACAAGACCAGGGTCCATTGCATGTTCTGGTTGTATGTGTCCTGCACTCCTGCCCCATAAGCAAATGGAGTCGCTTCTTCCTTAGATTGGTCCATAAATGGTCTGTTATTGTCATCTAGTATCCTTGCTGAAATTGCATAAATTTGGTAAGTTAGAAAAGCCAAATTGCATGACCGCGATCGTGATCTGGATCATGATATTTACCTGTAGTCATGATTGCGGATTTTAAGGCTGCAGGACTCCAATTGGGATACAGTGTTTTGAGAAGACCAACAATGCCAGAAACATGTGGGCATGATGCAGAAGTTCCTGATCCTATATTATATGGAATCCGACGATGATCTGATGCAAGACCGGTTGGACTCACGGCTCCTATGTTAGCATAAAGAATGTCCACACCTGGTGCAGTGATGTCAGGCTGAAAATGAAAACAAAGAGTTAAGAGATCACATTAAGGAGTGTTTGAATTGAATGTACTAATGTCAAAGTTGATGAAACAAAGAGTGAACCTTGAGAATTATTGGTTGGATAGGGTTAGGTCCCCTAGATGAGAATGAAGCTATTACTGGTGCTGGTTTCACTCCCAATTGAGTTTTTGCCCTAGTCATGTAGGCCATGGGGGTCCTGCAATATATGCATAGATATAGATTTGATTAAACTTTTGTCAAACATAGAAGCAATAGTTTGAACTTCTTATTGATGCAAGAGAGAGATAAATTACTTGGTGCCTTTGATGTAGGAATAAACAAGTTCACCATCTGTGTAGTTGATGTGTGAAGTTGGCAACAAATGAGCATATGCCATAATTTCATTACCACGTTGCTTATCATTTCTCAAAACTAGTCCTACTGCACCTGCAGAAAGAGCTTGCTCCTCTGCATAACTTAATCCATTTATCTCTCTTAGGAGGCAAACCAGGATTTTGCCCTTTACCTTTTTAGGATCAAGAGTTCCAACTTTACAAAATTGACTGCCAAAAATCATAGAGAAAGTAACATACTGAGAAATAGTAATTTTTTTTTTTTTAATCAAACAGGCAGTCAGCCCGAATTTATTAATAAAATAAAGAGAGATATAAAAAGCACAAGGGGGGACTAGACCAAAACCCTTGGTAATAAGGACAATAATAGAATGTCCAACAAGGCCTCTAAAATAAACAACCATAGAACTCTAATGGAAGAAATTCTAAGGCGAACAGAAAACCCGAAAGGAGGCAGGGTAACACCCGAGAGTCCCCACACAACCTCCACCCACCACCTCCTGAACTCACACTCCAAACCACAACAGCCTGCATCACCTCGCTATCCTCACATTAAGCACATCACAAAGTATCGAGGTTAGAGGTGGAGGCCCGGAGACGATTGGGAGGGGGCAAAGAAGCAGAAGGCAAAGGGGGAGGAGCCCGGCGATCTGCAAACTGCAATCTGGCTATATTATATTATATTCTGAAATGACTATATTATATTCTAACATTTGATTAACTTACGCATCTTCAATTGTTGCATTACCAACTTTAGCATCTACAAAGCTCATCAAGGAGTAGAACTTCTCAGATGGCAAGCCAGTAGAAAGACTGGCTCCCTAGCAGAAAATAATAAGACCATTATTTTGTATGAGCAAAAATATATGTAACTTGAAGCACACTCCAACTTGTTACACCTAAACAATGAACCTAGGCTAAAAAAACATGATACCATTATGTGCTTCTTGTTGCCAAGTGCTAGATAATTATCAAAGTTTCTGTCTATTGTGCTAGCACCAACACTGAACAACCATGGTGCCAAATTAGTTACAGTACCAGGTTTTGGTCCGGAATTGCCACCAGCAGCAACTACTATTATACCATTGGCAATTGCATGGAATGCTCCTATGGAAAGTGCATCTTCAAAAAATTCTTTAGGAGTAGGGTGACCAAGAGAACATGAAATGACATCAACACCGTCACTTATAGCAGCTTCAAAAGCTTTCATGATATCTGCATCAGTGCATTCAACTTGAGTGGTTCCAAGCCAACACACTTTGTAGGCTGCAACATGGGCTCTAGGGGAACCACCTTTGGCAGTGCCATTTCCAAAGCCAAAAACATTTGCTCCCGAAACAAAATTACCTCCAGCTATTGATAAAGTTAGGCTGCCATGGCCTAATACGTCTCGTGCTGTATAAAGTGATTGATTCAGCTTGCCAAATTTTGACTCATAACCTTTACTGAAGAATCTTGCTCCTATCAATTTCCTGTGTGATATTTTCACAGCATAAATAATGGATGTTTTTATTATCTTAAGCATGAAAGTAATGGAATTATTATTTTACTTAACAAAATATAACAATGCATGATAAAAAGATTGTTACCCTTCTAAATAACCAAGCAGTATACATAATTAAGTGACTCAATGTAAGTATTGCCTTGAATATGCAAGTTATTGGAATCTTACAGCTATGGCCTATGGGCTATGAGCATACAAAGTACAATATAACATTATCTATCTTAAGAGTTCTGATAAGTTCACAGCACAATAATTTCAATTTGTAGTTACATCCACCCAGTCAAATTTGTGATGAGGAAGGAATGCAGGACAAACCTATTGCAGCGAAAATTGTCAAGTTGGCAGATGCCACGCCACCTTGATGGCACAGGACCCATTCCATCATCACTAAAACTTTTAGATTCAGGCCAAACACCTATTCAGTGAATTTAAGCACAAAACTAAAGTTATTTCCAAAATAGATATAACACAGACATTTTCCTACACAAGCTGCATTTTTCTGTTTCGAAACTTATCTGCATTGTTTTTTCGGAACATCTTCTCAAAAAAATACTTATGTTGCTAGAGGGTTAAATAGGAAAAATATAACTCCATATCAACTTCGAACTTTCTCCAATCTATATCTATCTATATACAATACAATTGAAAATAATTGCATTAATCATGTTCACACATGGCATTTTCTGATTAATCTAGAAAGTAAAAATAACTTTGTTAATTCATCAAACTGAGAATATTACCTGTGCAAGACACGGGTCAAAATACTAGTTTGAAACTAAATCTGCTTCTGTGTTTAGAATTGCAGGGTATCAAGTGTGAGTAATAAGTACCGCATTGGATGAGAATAAAGATGTTGAGCAATATACAAGCAAATAGACCCATACACGTAATGCTTTAAGGTTTTGAGTGAAAGAAGTGATGTCAAATCTACTTATATATTTGCTTTATGCTTTAAGGCTTTAAGGTTTTGAGTGAAACTGTGGTTATATTGCTTTTGCAGGTTAGGTTTTGATGATGATGCGTTCGAAGTCAAAATGACAAGCAGGTTAGGTTTTGATGATGTGTTCAAAGCGGAAAATGACCAAGCGAAAATCCAAGGCACAAACAAGACTCAAGAAGTAAGGGTAGTCTCTAGGGTTTGGGTCGTGTCTTAGGATATTTTGTAAGCCGCTTCTGAGGGTCATCTCATATCACAGTTTCATAGCCTTTACAGTTTTCAAAATGCATGCATGCACATAGGTAAGGCACGTAACATAAAAACTATTTTGTGAAAGTTAGAAATCGATTCATGACTTCTTTCCTAAAGCCAAGAATCGATTTCCAACCTTGTGCAAAGGATAGAAATCAATTCATGACTCATTTACCAAAGCAAAGAATCGATTCCCAAACTGTTTTAAAAGCTAAGAATCGATTCCTATTATTTCTCATTAGACTAAAATCGATTTCCTACTCTATTTTTAAAGTGTAAAATCGATTTCCTTCCTGTTTCCAAAGCCATAAATCGATTTGCCTCTTACCTTAATCAAGCAATGAATCGATTCATAAACTATACTACTTCAAACTAAGAATCGATTCTTCTCCTCATGCATCTAAGCATAAAATCGATTTCCTTCCTTTCTAAAAGCCTCAATGGTCATATTTTTAAGCGCATAATCGATTTTCTCACTTGATCTTAGAAGCAAACAATCGATCATTCACTTATGAAGTGTTCTCATTTTAAAGCAAATGATCGATTATTATACTAAGTGTTTTTAAGTAATTAATCGATTCCTAAAATCATTCAACGGTCATATTTCTGCTAAGTCTATAAATAGGGACTTAGCATTTCACAGAAAAACACAACCCATTCTTACGCTTACGCTGAAGCCCAAAACTCAAAAACCCTAGCACACATACCTCTGTTCTTCAAGTATTTTTTATCTGTCAGAGCTGATTTCTCTCAAGGGCTAGAGTTGGGTTGGTGACCTTCAAGTTGTTGTAATCTGCCTTCATAAGAGGTATTTTGGTTTTTCAATTTGTAATTTGATTTACGTTGTTCACAGTACTAGGGAGTGGGGTATCTCTCTTGGGTTGCTGTTGGTACTAGGGAGTGAGTATCTCTCTAGGGTTATTGGTTGTAACAAGGGTGGGGTATCTCTTGTTGCTGTTGTTGTGGTAGATTTAAGGGCTTTTCATAGGTGGGGTATCCTAGGAGAAGAGTGACTGACTCTGTAAAGGTTTCCAAAGCACCTGTAAGCTTTGTTGTGTTAGTTGAAAATATCACAAGGGTGTGAGGACTGGACGTAGGTCACTTGGAGGTGACCGAACCAGTATAAAAATCTGTGTTCTTTACTGCTTTATTTTCAGTTTTTGTTTCTCGTTAATTTGTTCCATAAACCTACGCGAAAAATCAATCAAGTCGTTAAACGGGACTTAATTTTTAAAATCTCAATTCACTCCCCCTCTTGAGACTGAAGCCACTTGGTAACAGAAACAAGTATAGTAATTAAATAATTTGAGAATTGTATAATAATATAATAATTAGTGCTAAACAAATTGCACGAACCAATAAACAAAAAACTTTGGTCAAGAAATACAAAATGCATAACAGATATCATATCTACTATAGATTTATACAAATTCACCACATATGATTTTACCAATACCCCAATTCTATCTAAAAGACACCTCAAATTTTTGAGGGTAAAAATGTCATTACACTCTATTTCTTCCTTTTTTTTTCTTTTATTCTTACACTCTCTTTCTTACTTTTCACTTTTCTCTTACACTCTCTTTCTTCCTTTTTTCTCTTTCTTCTTACACTCTCTTTCCTCATTTTCACTTTTCTTTTACACTCTCTTACTTTTTTTTCCTTTTTACTTTACTTTTCCCATAAATAATTATTCTCTTTCTCTTATCACTTCACTTTAATTCTTTTAACTAAATTTCTAAATTTATACAAACACTACTTCAATTAAAAATTTTGAAGACTACTACTATAAACCTACTATCTAAAAAACAAGAAGACTTAATGACTATTTAAATTAGTAATTAATATTTAAAACAAATATCTCATATTGATAATCTAATATCTAACTTTTATTATTTACTATAATCTACTAATCAACTAAAATAATCAATTGAAACTACGAGATAACTGCACTGATAAATGAAAAACACGGGATAACTGCAGTGATATATAAAAAAAAACACGGGATTAATATTTACCATTGATATTTATAATTTTTTTTGACAATTTATAATTAATATTTACCATTGATAATTATAATTTTGGAAAACTACTATAAAACTACTATCTAAAAAAACACGTGATAACTGCAATAATCTACTATAATCTACTAATCAACTTAAATAATCTAATATAAAAATACGGGATAACTGCAATAATCTACTAATCAACTCAAATAATCAATTGAAACTATGAGATAACTGCAATGATATATAAAAACACACGGGATAACTACACAAATATATAAAAAGATAAAGGATTAATATTTGTCATTGATAATTAAATTTTTGGAAGACTACTATAAACCTACTATCTAAAAAACAATAATATTTAATGACTATTTAAACAATTAAATTTTTGGAAGACTACTATAAACCTACTATCTAAAAAACCTACTATCTTATTGATAAACTCCACAAATATATAAAAAGATAAAGGATTAATATTTGTCATTGATAATTAAATTTTTGGAAGACTACTATAAACCTACTATCTAAAAAACAATAATATTTAATGACTATTTAAACAATTAAATTTTTGGAAGACTACTATAAACCTACTATCTAAAAAACCTACTATCTTATTGATAATCTACTATCTCTCTTTTACTATTTACTATAATCTATTAATCAACTAAAATAATTAATTGAAACTACGAGATAACTGCACTGATATATAAAAAAACACGAGATTAATATTTGTCATTGATAATTAAATTTTTTGAAACCTACTACTACAAACCTACTATCTAAAAAATAAGCAGGCTTAATGACTATTTAAATTACTAATTAATATTTAAAACAATTATTTCTTATTGATAATCTACTATCTAACAAATTTACTATCTACTATAATCTACGATCAACTAAAATAATCAATTGAAACTACCAGATAACTGCACGAATATATAAAAAACACGGGGATCACTGCAGTGATATATAAAAAAACACGGGATTAATATTTGCCATTGATAATTATAGTTTTTGAAAACTACTATCTAAAAAAACAAGAAGGCTTAATGACTATTTAAACTGATTAATATTTAAAACACACGCGACAAATATTTGTCACTAATACCTAAAAAGGGACAAATAATTGTTACTGATATATAGAAAAACACGGGATAAATATTTGTTATTGATAATCTACTATCTATCTTTCACTATCTACCATAATCTACTAATCAACTCAAATAATCAATTGAAACTATGAGATAACTGCACTGATACATAAAAAACACTAGACAACTGCACTGATATATAAAAAAAATACAGGAATAATTGCAATGATATATATATAAAAACATGGGATAGTTGCACTGATATATAAAAAAACATGGGATAACAACACTGATATATAAAAAAACACTGCACTGATATATAAAAACACACGGGATAAATGCACATATTGTTTTTAAATGATACTTTTACATTTTTAGTTTTAATATTTATCAATTTTTTATTTGAAACTCCTTTTTTATCTACTTTAAATTTTTCTTTATTTTCACGGGTTAATGTTCAGACTATTTAAATACTGTCTAAATTCATTCCTAAAAAGAACACGACAGCACCTGTCCGTATGCAACTCATCATCTATATTTTACAATTGATTTTAGATTAATGAGATTTCAAACTAACGTTTCTATTTGAGGTAATCGTATGACGTAACGCGATCGGCCCGTGCGGATGCACGGGTATAGTACTAGTTGAAATAGAAATGATGGAGTAATATATATATATATATATATATATATATATATATATATATATATATATATATATATATATATATATATATATATATATATATATATATATATATATATATATATATATATATATATATCGAGCCGGTTCATGAACCAAATGAGTCAAGCTATACTTAGCTCAAGTTTTTATTTAACGAGCTCAACTTTCAGCTTAAGTTCAACTCATTTGGTTCATAAACCAAGTTCAACGAGCTATTTATTGAGTTGAGTTTCAAACTATGTTGAGTTGGTTCGTTTCATTGTCAACCCTACTATTGACCCAACACTAGCAAAGAGTGTATTGAATTGAATTTGAATTCGAAGAACATGGTTTTCTTATTTTATCATTTAAAAAGACTGGTGTAAAAATAATTTAAGAAAACTGGTGTATGAATATTATTATGGATTTAATTAATTATATACATAATAGATATATAAGTGTTTTACACTATCTACCAATTATAAGTTGACACGTTATTAAAAAGAAGTTAGTCAAATGATAACCAACTTATATGTCAACTATTTCACGAATTGTTATTAGCTGTCGTTGTAAAAGCCTACAGAGTATATGTGTAGAAAGATTAAACTCTATTATTGATTTCGTGAATGCTAAACTCATTAAAACACTAGGAGAAAAAAATATTTTTCTTAGGAGAAAAAATAATTTCTTTGGAGAAAAAACAAGAAGCAGCCGCCTCTTTTGAAAATCTAGTAGAAAATTGACTTCAGTAAATAGTAAGGATTTGAAACTGACCTGTATCAAAGTTAGCAATGATTGTACCTTCACCATATCTTGCCTTCTCCCATATGGAACCTTTAGGCACCACTCCATTATTCTCTAGCCCAAGAAATTCCCATGATCTTGTGGTTTGCAATTCATGCCCTCTGTTCAGAAACACTGATATTACATTTGGATGCTCTGCACCCATCAAAATAATATCATTTCTTATGCATAAGAATAATTGCAATTGGTGCTTATTATCACAAACAACTAAAATCTCAAACTATACAATAATAATAATAAATGTAAAACTTGTTATTATAAAAAGGACACAATAAGTTTTTGATTCAAAGTGACTTGTTTTTAGTTTTCCAATATTCAAAGATGTAAAAAACAGAGCCAAAACCATTCTGTGCCCTCACAAGGAAAGTAAAAAAAAAGTGACATATGTGATTCACTTACTTTGCTATATTTGCTGCTTCTTCCTCTTCAAGTACAGCAGCTAAACCATTTATGTGTGCCTTCTCATGGCTGCAAAGGTGATATATATTGAGAGAAAGAGATTCAGTTTCATCTATCCCTTGCTAACACTCAACAAGAGTTTATTGGATTCTATACCTTCCCAAGTGTGAGCCAAGTAAATTGTAATGAGAATTTGTTGCATTTGCATATATACTCAATATCACTTGCTGAAGGGTTTGACCCATGAGGATGTGATCCTAAGTATACTATGTAAGACTGCAACAAAGAAAAGACACACTTATTATATATTTTGCAATTGAAAAGAAAATTACAACATGAAACAAAATGGAAAAGATGAACTTGCCTTTTTAATGGCATGAGAAGATTGATGCAAGAAAGACCAAAGAAGAAACAAAGAAATAAGGTGGAAAATAGAGAAACCCATTATTGTGTGGAAACTAAACCATCCTGGTTCACTTGCATTTGAAGTGATATATTCAAGGACTTTGAATTTTCATAGCATCATTCACGGATCACTTTCATTCTGAAAGCACCCTAGGCATGACACACTCAATATAGAGTATCAACTATGCATGAGGGATGACTTTCAAATCCATATTTGAAGTAAATAATTAGTTGAGTGAATATCCAATTTCGTTCTTCACAAAAAATTTGCTGCCCAATTTAGTACTCAAGAATAATTAATATCAAATAAGTCTCTGACATTTATAAACAGGGGATGTTAGTGAACTTCGTTGTCTTGCTGATGTGGAATCATATATATGCATCCCTTTCACTTATAATAATTATATATAATGTACACAAATAGCAAACAGAATATCCTTGTCATATTCCATATTCTTGTTGTACCATAAAGCATAATGCCCTTGCTCAAATTGATTCCATTTGTTTTATCTTCCATATTCTTGCTAACTACTTCCATATTCTTGCTAACTACTTCTGAGTTGTTCTTGAAAGATTCAAGCTAAACACCCTTTTGTCTTGTAACTGTTTTGTTTCCTGTGTCATGCTTGTTGATTTTGGTTTTTGATGCTATACTTCTGTGGAATTCAAAGTAATCTTTGTTGTGTTTCCTTTGTGCTATATTTCTTTAAAGCCATTATATGTGTTTAGTTATTGGGAGGAAATGGAATGCTTTTTTTCATCATTTCTTTCAATTCAGTTTGTTTCATTACAAACATACAATTGACAGAAAATCCACCTCCTATGAGAGGTTTACTTGTTTCAATTCCGGAAATATCCCTTTTTAACATAATTTCGGAAGGTAATATGGGGGGTATATGGTATTTCCGGAAATATCGCATTTTACATGTTTTGGGGTACTTCAGAGTCTAGAACAAATTTTAGATGTTCAAATACGCGAAGTTCGTTTTTCAATAGTCGATTTGTAACAAAAAAATTGTGACAAAATACGTAAAGTGTGATGCTAAGCAATGTGTTTTGGGGTACTTTAAAAGATCAATTTATTTTTATACTTCTTTTTCTTATATTTGCATTTCTCTTTATGTTTATTTTTTGCAAGTAGTCGCCCCGACTCCCTTTTTTTGTTTGTTTAAAGAGTACTCTCGCCGACCTCTCATTTTTATGACTCTTATTTTTGTCATTTCGCACCAACATGTATTAGAAGCATATTTAAATTGGTGTTTATGTTTTTATTTTAGTCTCACATTTTAGTATTTGATTGTAAATAGTATTTACAAAATCAATTTGTTTTTATACTTCTTCTCTTTATATTTTTTAGAACCATATTTTTCTAAGCCTTTAGAAAATTAATTAATTTTTATACTTTTTCTACTTATACTTTTTAGAACCATATTCTTCTAAAACTAAAATATCTACTATAAGAGTAATTAACGAAGAGAAAGTTTTTATGTTTATAGTCCTCGAAATCTTGCTACTGATATTAGTTTTGCATTTGAGTTGCTTGATCGAACATGCGGCTTGAATATAGTTAATTGGTTATCATACTGATGAAAAGAAAAAAGTGACAATATACTGTAGGCTCAAATAAACTAAAATATAGCTACTTGAGTTCTACGTAATCTCATTGAAGAGTTACTTCTTTGACTTGCAATATATAATATGCAACAGATACTTTATCTATGGATAAAAATATAAATTGGTATTTATATTTTTACCTTTCTTTTATATTTGAGTGTCGCATTGCAACATTTACTCTCGCGGGAACTTCAGCCACATTTAGAATAGAATCCCCCCTCATATTCTTTCAACTTTGTATTGCTGCTTCTATTTTATTGGTAGTTTTTATCTAACTCTGCATGATACCTGCACGTGTTTCACTTTCTAATTGTGTTATATTATTTTCTTTCTTTTATATTTGAGCACCGCGTTGCAACTTTTACTCTCGCAGGAACTTCAACCACATTTACAATAGAACCCCCATCATCTTCTTACATCAAACCATGCATGATACCCACGTGTTTCACTTTCTAACATGCAACCACATTCATTGGCAACTAAATTGGAGACCACCTTCCAAGAAGAATTACTCACTTCTCATTCTTCGGTTACACCTTTTCTTCCTCTTCCTAAAGCCATCTTTCTTCATTCTTGGGCATTACTTTATTCTCACTCCCTCTTTACAACCACCATAAGCCATGGACAGATTCTATCTCTCTCTAAACCCCACCGAGCGTGCACACCACCGTTGCGCTGGAGTTCTTCGCTGCAGCAACATCTTTTTCTTTATACTTGCTGGATTCACTTCCGCGGGAACTTCAACTACATTTACAATAGAACTCCATCAAAATGACCTTCTCTCACTTTTGTTTAAAGTAAGTATGGCATGAACTCTCTTGCTTTGTAAATACTAACACTAATTATGTTTATTTTGCCGCTACTGTTTAACTTTTTGTTGATTCGATTATAATTTTTAATTATCATGATATTTCCTAAGTTCAACAAAAGAAAATGAGGAAAGCCCCGTGCGTACGAGTATATATTAAGACTAGTTATATAACTTCAACTAAAAAATATAACAAACAAATATATCATAATTCAGAACCATTTGGATTCACAAATATATGTTCTTTTTTCTTTTATACAATGTACATTTTTTTTGTAAACAATACTACATTGTGCTTGTGCAGGGGCAGATCTTCTTAGGAGCTGGAGTATGCCACGGTACCCGTGAGATTTTTCTAAAATCGATTCATATACACAGTATTGAGTTACTGTAAGATGATATATAGTAATTATACCGCTAATAAAACATCTACTTGCATTGGTGTGGCGGTTAAGTGCCCTACCTGTAAGCATAACATAATATGTACATGGAAATCAAGAAAAAAATCCATTTGAGGAAAAGAATAGCGTTCATCAAATCAAAGCAAATCCTGCACAATAAATTCAAACTTTGAAGTGAGAAAGATCTTCAGAATCCTTTTCAAGCATCAAGAACTTCATGGAAGACATCAGCAATGTGATCCCTATCTGCATTTTGAATGAGGGTATTGAAATCATCCTTAATTTCATATATTTTACCGAATTTCACAAGATATCGAATACAGCTCGTCTTAAGTTTCATCAACCGATATAGCGATGCATATTGAAGCCTCTCAAGTACATTTTTTGTACCAATATCTTCTAGAAGGCTCTCATGACAAGCTTCTCTTAAATCAGATATGTCATACTTATCAGCTGCATGTAGAAGGGATAACCTATGCCTCAGAAACTCTTCATTTTTGATGATTCCATAAAGATAATTTAGAAAAGCTTGACATGTTGCAATTGACATGTCTGAGATGTTTATGGTTGACAGTTCTTTCTCTTTAAGATTGTGTGAGAACATGCTGCGGAAGACAGGTGATCGGATAGAAAGAACGGCTCGATGAGCGCTTATACTTCCATCTGAAGCATTGATGATTATGTCTGTGTGAATGCCTTCTACTAGCATTTTACCAAGACACCCTAAAGCTTTGCATTTGATTTGTTTTGAGTAAATCCTTCAGCCCAGATGGAGCTAGGTTCTCCACCCTATATCGAAAAATAAAATTTCAAATAAGGTAAGATGTTATTCATTCTCAGATTAATGCACCAATTCAATCAAGGTAAGTTGTCTATTCATCATGATTGAACAAAGGGATTGATTAAGTGCTCATGATTATAAAAGTAATCATGGAGAAAATCAATGATAAGTATATACATCTGGAGATGCGGTCTTCAAATCAAGGAACTCAATCTCAATAATGAATTTCCCAGTCAGTGGTACCTCAACTGCCCAAACAAATTCCTCATTGGTCTTGATCACTTTGTCTGTTATCTCTGCATCATATCAATAAGACAAATCAGCCATCACTAGAAATTTCACAGCAAAACACTTTTGAGAAATTGCAACCAATTTGGCATAAACCACAAAGACTGAACTAATAACTCGAGCAACAAAAGAAGCAATTGGAGGATTATCTCTCGTTTGATTGGATACTTCAGGAAACAATTTAACAAACAATGCCCCGTGCTTCTCCACTGACAAATACCTTCATTTCACACAAAACATAACATAGTAATTAGTTAAATCACACTCTCAATTCCATTACGGTAATTGGTTCGGACTGGACCAAGCCATTCAGCAATTGGTTATGGATTGGCCTAATCACTTTGGCTCATATCCACAATATACAAGCCCAATTATGACTATCATATTTGGATGGCTTAGATCAATTCTATCCATTCGACGGCTCACATATTAAAAGCTATTTAGCCATGTGGGGTATTTCAAATTTTCATTATTCAACAAAAACACAACCCCCGTATTAAGTATGCATCATAAAAATCATAACTTTTTACAGAGAGAGACCAATTCCAGCTGTTACCGATCTTGAAAGGATCAGATTTACGGAAAGAGCAAGAAACCAAGTTATCGATTCTCCATTGAGCAAGACGAGGTGTGGTGTGAACTGTGTATGCAGAAGATGAAGAATTTGAGTATACCAGGATGATCGTAGATACAAATTACAGGATATTAATCATGTTGTACAGAAGAGAACTGTGCACCTGAGAGGTTGAAGGATTGATTGAGTAGAGCATAATTAGAGCTCATTATCTTTATTGTCATCTAGGTTTCAGCATTAGGATTAAGTGTCTAATTAGAGACCTCTCATTGGACTTAACTAAATGATCCAACTCATTACAATTCATTTCGAACTAAAAGCCCAACACATATTCATCACTAATTTAGTACTTAATAATAATTCACCATAATATATATTAAACAATAATTCTTAAATAAGTAACGATATCCGGTCAATCCATAATTGATTAATTAAATAATTCATCTAACAGGAGAATCACCCATCTTATAAGGAAAGGACAGTGCTTTTGTAATTTCATTGATGCAATCAAATATACTCTTCGTGCTATCCCAGGTTGACTCTTTTTTCTCCAATACTCGTTACTCCTCGTATGAACATGAAAATATCATCTCTCTCTCTCTCTCACTCTCCTATTTTCTTCTCTTTCATTGTCAAGGTGTTAGGTAAATGTGTAAACTTCAAATTTTTGGAGAATAGACTACGTAAAGCATGGGTGAAACATGGGACAATGGAGTTACAAAATATGGTTGATGACTTCTATTTGGTGAAGCCATCTCCAGTTGATGACTACAGGCACACTTCGTTCAAAGGGCCATGGAAGGTGGCTGACCATTATCTTATAATTCAGAGATGGAGACATTTCTTTTCCTTGACAACATCCATTTTGAGGAAAGTGGTTGTATAGATAAAAAACCCCAAACTTTCTATGGAACTATGCAATGATAGCTTTCTAAATCGAATTGGTGCGACAGGTTTCATGGTCAAGATTGACGAATTAACATCTCTTCATGAAAGGGGGGAATATGCAACTTGTATCATACATTACTTTATTTAAAATATGAAGGTCTTCACTCCATTTGTTTCAGGTGTGGAAAATATGGCCACAAGAAGGGTCGGTGCCATGAATTGCTTCAAGTTGAGTACAACACCAGCGACGTCAAAACGCTAGCGGCTAACCCTAGTGGAGAGACATTGGACAATCATGCAACGTCCACGCCCACAGTTGCGAGTTTTAATGCTACACAAGAGGAATGAACAAATAATTCGTCCAAGATTACAAATACTATTGATATATGGGCCCATGAAATATTTCTAAAGTTGTGACCATAAGAAAAATTCCAAAACTGGTATGACTGCAAGTCAAGGAGTATATCTCGCAAAAGACAATGAATAATGTACCATGAGCGGAGCATACATGGTAACTCTTATTTATAAGAGTTATTTATACCTTTTTATTTGAATTTTGTGTGTCTTAAAGTAATTAATTTAGTAAATAAATTACAAAACTAGGAAATTGAGAGTTTATGTGGTTGCCTCTGATTTTGAAATAGGATGAGCACTTTGGTGCCCTTTTGTTGGAATTTGATTTGTTTGCTAAGTGTGCAGGCTGGTGTTGTTTTTAGTGCTGCAACACTTGGTTAGAAATCAAATTATTATAGAGAGATCAGGTTTTGCTTTCTTTGTGCGCATTGAATATGAAAATTTACCTTACTTTTGTACGAATTGCATGAATATTGGTCATGATATTAGCAACTGTAATAAATGATACATTCAAGAATGGAGAACAATAAGGAGTATAAAATTTCTGAAATTGTTGCTTGGCCAAAAACTGCTACTAAATATGTTCCAAAGGGGAAGGATATGGGTAATGCTCATACGAAGTTGAATGCTCATGTTACTAGTGTTCCAACTGTTGTGAATAAAGAAGCTTTTAAAGGTGTCAACAATATTCCTCGGGATGGTTTAGATTCTAATCCTTTACTGGGTTTTGCTCAACCTTCTAATGCCCATACGCATCATAAGCAGCAAGGGAAAATCTCATCCAATGTGGTTAAGGATGCTTCCACGCAACTTAATAAAGAATTAAAATTTGTCCAATTTGTCCAGGACTCATTCGCTCCTGAGGAGGGTAGGCAAGTTCCCCTATTCTTTTCTGTTTCGCTGAAGATATTCTTAGTAGAGGTATTTCCAAGCTTGTTGAAGACGGTAAGCTTCAGCTTATGGTAGGTCCCAGAGGTTTTCGTATGCCAAGTCATGTTTTTTATGCTGACAACATTATGATTTTTTGTCGGGCTACCAAAAGGTGTTTAACTAGTTTGCTGGATCTTTTTTCTTCTTATGAGCAAATTTCTGGCCAGGTGATTAGTAAGGAGATATCTAAGTTTTATACTGGCAATAACATCTCCCCTCTTGATAATGGTTGGAAGTAATTGTGGTTGAAATGCGATTCTCATCTAGTGGTTTCCACCTTTAAGAATTGCAAAATTGTTCCTTAGAAGCTTAGAAATAGATGGAATAACTGCTTATATTTGGCGAAGCATATGAATTTTGTTTGCTCTCACATCTATAGAGAAGGCAATACTTGTGCTGATAAGCTTGTCGGGAATGGTACTAGTAATAGTGGTTTTGTCTGGTAGGACCTTCCTCCTAGCTTCATTGCTGAGGATTTCTCCAGAAATAGATTAGGTTTGCCTAGCTATATGTTGTACTGATTTTTTGTTCGATGATTTCAGTCTCCTTCTGGCCATTTGTCTTTGGTGTGCTGCAAATGATTGTTAAGGACTCTGGTGCCAACCTAGTTGGGATGAGAGTCATTATAGTGATGCTCTTGCATGCAAATTTTAATTTTCTTTGGACTAGATTCCTTTTAATAGGACTGTTGTTTTTTTTCCTTTTTGTTGTAATGTTATTAATTTCATGGGTATTGGTCTAGTCTCTCAATATCTTTTGTATCTTTTCCATTTTTTATCAATAATTGTAGGGGGGTACTCTAAAATGTTTTTCCATAAGGAGAGTTTTGCATCAGAATGTTTTAATGAGGCTTCATAACCCTTTCTTTTGCTAAACAAAAGAGAGAGTATTTTAGATTTTAACATAAAAGGAGAGATAAATATAATTCAAATTTCGAGAGTAGAATTTTCTCCGTATGTATATGTTATTATTTCTACTGTAAACAAAATTGCATCTATCCCTAAGGTAGAAATATATTGGCCTGAGCTAGACTTTGCGTAAATAGGTTTGGAATGTTCAAAAAATTTGAGTCCCAAGCATAATTTCTTATGTTACCCATCATAGGGTTTTTTAGGTCTGAGACAACATTTTTTAAAGTATATGACATGTTAGCCCATATATGTCTGACTAACATTTTTAGTCATCTGACAATTCTTTAAATAGACGTACAATTCACCAACGAGGTTAAGTTCTATCTATAATAAATTATAAAAATAATGGTAAAATTGCTTCTGGAGTCTTTAAGTTATTTTCTTGGATCGGGCTAGTCCTTTAAACCCCCCCCCCAATTAGTCCTTTAAGTGTCAAAACATTAGCCCAATTGACCTTTCTTCACTTTCCATCTAACTCCGTTAGAAAAAGTCTAGGTGACTATTATTATATTGAGGTGGATGTTAAAATGCATACATGGCATGTCCAAGTAGACTTCTAAATTTAAAAATATATTTATAAATTTATGTTTATTAAAAATAAAAACTATGGCCAGCTACAGGAAGAAGAGAAAACCACCTTGACACGTTGATAGGGGAGGACAGTCAGGAAGTTTCAGACCAAGTCTCAAAGGGGAACATAGCAAAGCATTACTTCACCAACCTCTTCACTAGCTAGCATGACCGAGGAAACACAACCAGTCTTGGAGCATGTGCAAAATAACATAACTGAGGTACATAATGATATCCTTCTTTAGCCCTACACCATATTTGAGTTTAAGAAAGCCTTATTTTCTATGCACTCGGACAAAGCTCTGGGTCCTAATGGCATAAACCCTGTTTTCTTTAAAAACTTCTAGCATTGGCTTGGAAATATTTAATTCTAGTGCCCATTGGCTGCAACAAGGTACGTTCCCACCCCCAATTATATTACACTGATATTGTGCTGATTCCAAGTAGAGAATCCCAAATACATGAAGGATTTAAGACCCATATCGCTATGTAATGTGATCTACAAGATTATTGCCAAGGTACTTGCTAATAGGTTGAAGATAGTGTTGCCCATCTGTATCTCACAAGAACAATAAGTTTTTATCCAATCCCGATCCATCCTTGATAACGTGATGGTTGCCATTGAGACCATACATTATATGAAGTGAAAGAGAAATGGTGTTGTTGGCGAGGTGGCCCTGAAAATAGATATCATTAAAGCCTATGACCGAGATAGGTGCCACTTTTTACAGGTTATGATGCTGAAGATGGGTTTCAGTGCAGAGTAGGTTTGTTGGATGACTCTTTGTATGGAATCTGTGAATTACTCAGTTATCCTGAATGGTGAAAGAATTGAGAAGATTAACCTTGGAAGAGACCTCAGACACGGAGATCCACTCTCCCCTACCTTTTCCATATCTGCGCAGAGGGTCTCACTACCCTTCTCAAGAGAGAAGAAGCCAGAGAAGATATTCATGGCACCAAAGTGTGTAGAGGATCCCCCATCCTCTCACGCCTTTTATTCGCTGATGAATGCTTTTTACTTTTGAAGGACACTAACAGGGAAGCGGAGAATATCAAAAACATCTTGCATACCTATGAAAGAGCTTCGGGACAAGCAACCAACCTCCAAAAGTCAGATTTTCTTCAGCAAGAATACACAGGCTCCAGTCCGAGAATCCATAGCTACCTTCTTTGGCGTTCAGAAGACTCTAGGCATAGGACAATACACGAGTATGTCGTCCATGATAGGGAGGAAGAAGAAGGCGATGTTTAACTACCTCAGACACAGACTTTGGAAGAGGATTCAGAGTTGGTCCGGGAAACATTTGTCCAAATCTAGCAAGGAAGTCATGATCAAATCAGTAGCTCAAACGATTCCTATGTTTTGCATGAGAACCTTTCTTCTTCCGGAATCACTTGGTGAGGAGTTAGAACGCATGATCAGTTCCTTTTGGTGGGGCTCGGGCCGAGGTCAAGGTAGGGGTATCAACTAACTGAGTTGGAAAAAACTTACAATGAGGAAGGAACACGGAGGTATGTGTTTTCACCACTTTTATGGTTTTAATATAGTCATCCTAGGAAAACAAGGTTGGCGATTGCTAAAAAATCCTGACGCTATAGTTTTAAGAATCTTCAAAGCCAAATACTATCCTCAAGGAGATTTTCTGGGGGCCCTGTTGGGCCACAATCCCAGTTATGTATGGCGTAGCATCTACAGTTCCTAGGTATTGGTCAGAAAAGGCATAAGATGGCAAGTAGGTAACAAAGAGAATATCAAACATTTGGTCCCACCCCTGGCTCCGTAACTCTAATAACCCGCATATAGTTATTGTACCCCCCCCCCCCCCCCAAGGTTTGGAAAATATGTGTGTTAAAGATATTATCTCTCCACAAAGGCATGAATGGAATACCCCATTTCAAATTAGATTCTTGATTTTTTCCCTTCTTCATATTATGACGGGATAAAGAGTTGAGATGGGTTGATTCTTTCTTTTCATACTAGACCATTGCCCGTGCGATGCACAGAGAAAAAGTGATGGACAATAAAGTTATTCTTTTTCTAGAAAAGTATACAATGTTTGCCAAAAAAATTGTTGTTTGGTATAGCAAACAATGGTTAAGTCACATAGTTATACATCAAAACATTGTTTCACATATATTAAGGGAGAGAGTACTCCCTCGCTCCCTGTCTCATCACTCCAAACTTTTCTTCATCCCCATCCCTTCCCTCGATTTCTATCATATGGAGTTTTACTCCCCCGCCCCATACTACACAACTTGAATTTACCGCAAGAAAGGAAACATATGTGTTAACCTTGATAATGAGGAGGAAAAAGCAACAAAACAATATTCACAATTTTTATCAAGGTTAACACATCTCTTTGGTGAATATTGTTTCAGACTGGGCCAAGCAGCCCAATCTAGTGCTGGATCAGGCCCATCATCCGCTAACAGAGGCGACACCGAGATCAACAACCAGGATCGACACAGACCGATCCAACGGCCCATGCTCAACCGAGGCAAGGGGCGACCCCCTTTCCGCATCTATAAATACAGCACCACCCTCAGAAATCAGGTACGCTTCACTCACTTGCACCTCCTCTCCACTTCTGACTGTTGACTTTGGCATGGAGTATCTGCAGGTACCTACCATCAATCTGACCACGAGCTCGAAGAGTACGACTTCAAGGTACAAAACAAATACCAAATATTGCATCTTGCAATACTTTTGACCGTGAAAGCCATCATTGTTTCGTTGGAAGGTTTCGATTTGGCCTGTCATTTCTCTTCTACAGCTGCAGCAATGACTTATATCCCAAGTGCAACTCAAGCTCATTCCATGATTAGTGCCGCAAGGGGTGAAAATATTTACAAAGCCAGAACCACTAATATTGAATTCTTTTCCCAAACTCGAAAACTTACAAGTGGAGAAAAAAGTTCCAGTAGAAAATAAAATCATGAGCGTTAAAATAAATAAAATGGGAACAAAAATAGTTAAAGAAAATAAAAAATAAAAGATGAAGAGTGTGAATTATACTACGGAGGATGAAATGTAATGAAGAAGTTGAAGAGAAACTCACCTCTCATTGTATTTGGGTCATTAGAAATTCAAAGAAACCAATTTCCAATGTAAACTCATTCTCCAACAGTTAAAGTCCATCTAATTAACACTAATGACCAAAGTAACTTGAGATTTGGCAGACCTTGTATGACTCACTAAATTACGGACAAAGAAAATTAGGTATAGAAAGTTAGCAAACTAATGAGGAAACAGAAAGTGTTAATTACATCATTTACAATAATTGTCAAGAAAACTCATTTTCAAAAAACAGTATTAATTACATCGTTTAACGTAAAGTAAGCAAAATAACTTTTTGAAAACATGTGACATTTAAAATTTACAATAACTTTGTAATTACAAAATTACCTCAGTTTTGACGGACTTTTTCCCACCTAAATACAAAACCTTCTATTCTACTTTTATATATAAAAGATTATGCTCTCGAGAACTTTAGAAAAATGCGGTTCTACAAGGATTAAAGAGTTGTGATTTGAATTGAAGAGTTGGAGAGTTGTGATTTGAATATGAAAACCCTAGTCTAGGGTACATGCACAATATTGAAGAGTTTTCGTTTTGACAATTCAGAATTGAAGAGTTATGTTTTGAAATTTAAGAAGAATCAAGAAAGAGGGGGAGACAATAAGGGAAAGCATGGAAGAAATGAGGAAGATTACGTGAAAATATTTTGAGAAATTCTCTGGAAGCATGGAAAAGATGAAGACTCTTATTTTAATTTTTTATACAATATTAAATATAATTATGAATCATATTAAAAACTCATAGTGGTCATGCCAAGTAAGCACTTTAACGTCCACGTCATTGCAATAAACAAAAATTTCTATGACACGGTCAAGTAAAAAGAGGGTACCGATACAATTGTTTTTAAAACTAGTTATTAATTGAGTTATATTTTAGTAAAAAATGTGATAATATTTTTAAAATAGTAGTGACTTATTATATCAAAATATATAATGGATATAATATATATTAAAAAACTAGTTACTTTTTGTAATGCAATTTTTTAAGGTAATTTTTAAAGTTTTAGTCTAACAACTTTTAAAGTAATTTTTAAATTTTTTATTACAAAAAAATAGTGAAAACTATATAAAATAAGAATTTATAATTTTTTTGGAATATATATAATAAGAATAATTATCGTTGATAAAAATATAATTTTTTTACTGAAATTATACTTCCTAAAGGATAGGAGCTTATAAATAATTCATAGAACTGAAAAAAAAATATATATGACTCACTTGTTGGTTATATAAAACAACTGTACTGGTACCTCCTTTTTACTTGACTGAACCTTAGAAGTCCCATTTTTTAACAAAATTGAATGGAAAAGAAAAAGGTCAATTGTGCTAATGTTTTGATACTTTGAGAACTAATTTGGGCAAAAAAAATCTTAAAAGACTAACCCGATATAAGAAAATAACTTAAAAGAATTCAAAAACAATTTCGCCAAAAATAAAAAATAAAAACCACTACCACTAATAGACATGAGACATAAGGGTGGAAATAAATAGGAGTGTTTTTTGTGAAGTCCTATTTGTATGTTTTTTATGAAATAAATAATCATTTGTGAGGACTAACATGATCTTTTAAAGAGTTTGACTTTGTATGTTAGTTTATTTAGTTTTTATTTTTCAGTAAGACATTTAAATAGGTCAAAAATATATATAGAACAATATGCTTAAAATTAATATTGGAAATGTCGACATTTAACACAATGTAGAAAATCTAATATAATAATAATTGCAACTTTCTTTTAAAATAATAATAATAATAGAAATAAAAAATTGATATATTATTTTTACTTAAATATCGGGATTTGTATGCCGTAAAAGAAATGATAGCTTAATGTTCTGTAACTTTAATCTTTATGCTGCACTCTAAACACTTCTTAATTTGTGAACATAAAATAAGTGAGACAGATTTAATTATTGTACTTCAGGTATATCAGTCACCAATCACCATTAATTTTCACATTAAACATTAATCTAACCTTTCTAATACTAATTATTATTATAAATGAAAGGGCTGCATATATATGATATAGTACCCAAGTAACAAAACAGAAGATCCTTGTAATATTCCATATTCTTGCTGTACCATAAAGCATAATGCCCTTGCTCAAATAGATTCCTTTTGTTTTCTCTTCCATATTCTTGCTAACTACTTCTGATGAAGCCATGAGTTCATGACCCGCTCCATGATTTGCTGTTTAAGGTGAGTTGTTCTTGAAAGATTCAAGCTAAACACCCTTTTGTCTTGTAACTGTTTTGTTTCCTGTGTCATGCTTGTTGATTTTGGTTATACTTGTATGGAATTCAAAGTATTATTTGTTTTCTTTTGTTACATGTTATATGAGCAAAACCTCTGTGGTACACGTTTGCAGTTACCATGTCAATTAGAAGCCAAAGAACTTTGTGTGTCAATGAAATTACTGATTATTTAAGAGAGAAAATCCACTTCTTATCAGAGGTTGACTATCTGGCTCCCACAGTTGTTTTTTGTATTTACTAGTGTTTTAAAAATTTGTGAACGTGAGCCTTCTCTGTCTACAGTTAGGTTATTTGGGTGATTTATGTCAGTTCAAGCAGTTTAAAGCAATTTAATCATGGTCCAAAAGTCTCGTGTTATTTAAACACTGGTATGTACTACTATTATATCATATATGTAAGAGAATACTATATATAGATACTGCAAAAACATAAGTCAGTCACTGGATTTTGTGTTTAAGCCTATCCGTTATTTGGATAATTTTACTAACTTTCTCATGTTTGGGAGAAACAGTTACTGCTCCACATTCTTTATCATAAACTTGTAGCTGAATTTACTAACTAGTCCCTTGTAAGTTGTAGCCAAATCTGTCTTTATATGGCAGATATGGCAAGCCAAGTAGAAGAAATGGTATCTTGATGTCACTTGTGAAACTGAACCATATTCAAATTGGTTCATTGTATCTCAATTTATCAAATTGGAACAAGTTTAATGATGTAACTTGCATTTGAAATTGCTTTTATATTTATCTAGCAATATGTACTGAAATCTGCATTATATAACTTAAATTCTTCATCTCACTTTGTCTTGTAGATTGTAACATGCTTAATTAGTAACAATGGGGTATCAGGTTATATCAAGATTTTTAACATCAAAATTATATACTACTAAGTAGAATGGTTTGCTGTCAAAAAAAAGTAGAATGGTTCTTTGTGTTTATACTGAAAAAAATATAAAATGCAATATTTTCTTAATCACAGAAATAAAATATAACAAACAAATATATGATAATTCAGAACCAATTGGATTCACAAATATATGTTTTTTTTCTTTTATACAATGTACATTTTTTTTGTAAACAATACTACCTTGTGGTTACATATTAAAGAGCATAACATAAGTATATATACATGGAAATCAGGTAAAAAAAATCCATTTGAGGAAAAGAATAGTGTTCATCAAAGCAAATCCTGCACAACAAATTCAAACAATCTATTTTCATGGGCATATTTTAAATAAGACCAAGCCTTCTCGTCCTTCTTTGAAGTGAGAAAGATCTTCAGAATCCTTTCCAAGCATCAAGAACTTCATGGAAGACATCAGCAATGAGATCCCTATCTGCATTTTGAATGAAGGTATTGAAATCATCCTTAATTTCATATATTTTACCGAATTTCACAAGATATCGAATACAGCTCGTCTTAAGTTTCATCAACCGATATAGCGATGCATGTTGAAGCCTCTCAAGTACATTTTTTGTATCAATATCTTCTAGAAGGCTCTCATGACAAGCTTCTCTTAAGTCAGATATGTCATACTTATCAGCTGCATGTAAAAGGGACAATCTATGCCTCAGAAACTCTTCATTTTTTATGATTCCATAAAGATAATTGAGAAAAGCTTGACATGTTGCAATTGACATGTCTGAGATGTTTATGATTGAGAGTTCTTTCTCTTTAAGATTGTGTGAGAACATGCTGCGGAAGACAGGTGATCGAACAGAAAGAACAGCTCGATGAGCGCTTATACTTCCATCTGAAGCATTGATGATTATGTCTGTGTGAATGCCTTCTACTAGCATTTTACCAAGACACCCTAAAGCTTTTGCATTTGATTTGTTTTGAGTAAATCCTTCAGCCCAGATGGAGCTAGGTTCTCCACCCTATATCGAAAAATAACATTTTAAATAAGGTAAGATGTTATTCATTCTCAGATTAATGCACCAATTCAATCAACATTGAATATGATGCTGTCATATTAACTTTGTAATGAATCCCTGCGTAGTTGGTTACAATAGAAACAAACTGTGTGTGTGTGTGTTTGGTTCTACAGAAAGTGATTTGTGTTTAGATACATTCACGTAAAAAAGAGCTGTTGAACAATAAACTTGAGAGTAAAACTCACATTTGAAGGCGAAAAATTGCAACTTCTGACTTAAAGTTAGTATCAGTTCTAGAGGTAAAATCAATTCTGTTCGAGAATACCCAAACATGTATGTCTCTAGGTTACTTTTGACTCTCCCAAAGGTGAAACCAAACATGCATTGGGACCCAAACAAACCTTACTAAAAATGTCACAGATTCGAATCCTAGAGTCATTACAATGGATAGAGCTTTAAGCTTGAGGGTTAATGTTACAGATATATGGCTATGCTTATGAAGATATTCAGTCAGAGACCAACCAACCAGAAAGATTATTATAATGAGATCTCTCTGCTTGGTGTACTACTCTATTATCACTAATAATTCTGCTTCACCATTGGTGATTATTCATCATGATTGATTAAGTGCTCGTGATTATAAAAGTGAATTGCAAAATCCAATTAATACCTTAAGTTGATTTTAGCTACTAAACTAGCACATTCCAATCGTCTCTCTAAATCATTATCATTTGCAATAAGTAATACAGAGAAAATCAAAGAAAGAGATAAGTATTAAGTATATACGTACATCTGGAGATGCAGTCTTCAAATCAAGGAACTCAATCTCAATAATGAATTTCCCAGTCAGTGGAACCTCAACTGCCCAAACAAAGTCCTCATTGGTCTTGATCACTTTGTCCTTTATCTCTGCATCATATCAATAAGAGAAATCAGCCAACACTAGAAACTGTTGAAAAAAACATACTGAATTTCACAGCAAAACACCTCTGAGAAATTGTGAAAATGCAACCAAAGGGGCATAAACCACAAAAATCAAAAAAACTTGTTTTGTAAAACTGTTTTTTATATAGTAAAAAATCAAACCAGATAATACTTGGTAACTATTTTTTATATAGTAAAAACAATTTTTAAAATCTATAAAACCAAAACACAATCAAACAAGTCCTTGAGCAATTATCAGTCTGCAATCACCATGCGGTTTTGTACTGAGTGCAACAATATACAACAAGATGCCAGAATCAAAGATTGATTATTTTCTATCAACAAGAAATGAAATTAGAATAGAAAAAAAAAACTCAGAAGTTGGATGACCTGGATGTGTGAGGACTTTGCGATCACCAACAGCAGAAGTAACAGCTCTAGCAACAAAAGAAGCAATTGGAGGATTATCTCTTGTTTGATTGGATACTTCAGGAAACAATTTAACAAACAATACCCTGTGCTTCTCCACTGACAAATACCTTCATTTCACACAAAACATAACATAGTAACCAGTTATACCACACTCTCTATTCCATTAAAACCTCAAAAGGGTCTTACAAAAAATCAAACTTTCTAAGATAACAAACATGTTTTCACATAATAAAAGCTATTCAGCCATATGGGGTGTTACAAATTTTCATTAATCAAAAAATGAGAACTTTTTACAGTGGGAGAGAGGGAGAGGGAGAGAGAGACCAATTCCAGTTACCGATCTTGAAAGGATCGGATTTACGGAAAGAGCAAGAAGCCAAGTTATCGATTCTCCATTGAGCAAGACGTGGTGTGGTGTGAACTGTATATGCAGAAGAATCACTCATCCTATAAGGAAAGGACAGTGCTGTTGTAATTTCATGGATGCAATCAAATATACTCTCCAACACAAATTCTCCGTGCTTTCCCAGGTTGACTCTTTCTTCTGCAATTCTCCTTACTCCTCATATGAACATGAACCTATCCCTCTCTCTCTCTCTTCTCTCTCTTCACTCTGATTGCATCAGTTGATAAAGTGACCCTTTTTCTTTTTTTTATTTATTTCCACACAAAATTGAATCTTTGAATCTGGGTTTTGATTGTTTTTTAATTTCATTCAATGGTTTCTGCACGCAAGGATTTTCGACTTGCTTCTTGCTTTTACTCTTTTCATCAACTTGTTAGCTTTTCCTGTAGATAATAAAATATTTCAATTTGTTGGAGAGAGAAAGAGAGAGAGATTTATTGGTTATGTTGGCTTACACTACACAGAACTGTTATTGGTATGGGATGGTGATGGACAATTGGACATTGATAGATTTCTATTGGTTGGTTTTGTCACAATATATTGCTTTGCTTGTGTCAATTGTTGGAAGGGAAAAGAATATTCAATTCAGTTTTTTGTGCTTTCAAGCAAAGTATCTCTGCTTGTTAAACTACCTTCATTCCTTGATTTGGGAAGCAATATACTTTGTTTTTAACCCTCAAAATATCATTGATTAATTACTGATATATGCATAATTTGATCAACCTTCTTGATTCTCTCCACGTGTCTGAGGTGTTGTGACGTTTTATCTTGTGATATTTAATGTGTGTGACTCTATATTTTGTGATAATGTGTGTGTAACTGTTGTGTTGATTTAATGTGTTGTGGCATCCATTTTTTTTTTGGTGAACATTGTGGCATCCTTCATATCTATCTTTTTGGCATGTTGCATCAATGTATATAATAGAGCTGCCATATTGCAAATTGGCTTCTAAAATGGGCCAGGCTCTCTGTTATAGAGTCAGCAAAAGAGTCAATTTTATGCAGTATATCACCCATCCCCTTTTCTGCCGTTGCTAGTGGATTTATGACACTTTTGCAAGTTGACCTACCAATAATTTTGGAAAATTTAGACCAACTGGAGTTGATTTTATGTGCTCTCCCTTTCTACAGGGAATAACTAGGCAATTAAGAAGGAATGAAATTTAGTGCATTTTTGCTTAACTTTTTACTCTAACTCTCTTTAAGAAGGGAGAGTCTAGCAAGTTTTCATATAAGTTGGTGTGATTTAAGAAATGAGTATATCTGTTACGGATTGGGCCTTATAAGGCTTTCACCGAGGCCCAGCACCAGAATGCCAAATCCATTAACCAATGGTGGAGATTAAAGACCTAGATCCAACGGTTCTAATTGATCCCCAAAACCTATAAATAAGCATTCAATGCTAGCATTTAAGGTACACACTCTCCAATCCTCTCACTTGCAACTGACCCGCTTGCTGACTTGAGCGTCGGAGTGTCATTGCAGGTAGCACTCCACCTCGGATCGGAGCCTAATCTCGGATTGACCAAGAACACCACTACCAACTATCTCGGATCGGACCTAGTATCCAAGGTCGGATATAAGGCAGGAGATAAGATACAGAACATTGGTGACCACAGTGGGAGCAACTGATACTCTAGTCTCTTCCCCATCTCTTTGGTCAACGATGGCTCTAGTATTACGTCACAGAAACATTTCTAGTGCGATAGTGAGGCCGGATCCGTAGCAGGAAACCCCCGATGGCGTGGCAGTCACCCTGCCCCGTAGCTCGGTACGTGACCACAACTCATCCAGAGCTATAGTTCCCATAAGTTCGGCCCGAAATCAACTTCCACTCCCGCCCCAGACTGTCCAGGTACCGGTTGATGTTGTTCAATAGCTCGTCCAATTGCTGACTAGGCAGGCCGAGACTGATCAACAGAGGATCCAACGCTACACCCAGCTGGACAAAATCCGAGCAGAAGGACGTCAGGTTATAAGAGCTCGCGACATCCCGGACCGGTCCTCTCCTCAGCACCGTCCTCCTAGCAGAAGGACGTCAGGTTATAGGCGTCACCGTTCTCCGGCCTGGAGAAGACACTACCACCGTTCTCCACCCTGTCGGAAGGGACAGAGCGGAGATCTAGGACTCCACCAAGCTCGACCTTTGACGATACTTACTATCCTGAGGGTTCCCCTCATCAAAGCTCGTCTCTGGCATCCTCGTCTCCGAGGCGACGCTCTATAATCTGAGACCGATCCCCGAGGCATGAGCCTCGACGCCCTCACTCTCGAATGTCTTCCCCGAGGGGTAAATCAACAGCCCGGAAAGGACCCTTCACGACCAAGATCGACTACTTTCCGGTGCCAAAACATCTCGAGAAACCCCCTAAAGGTTTGAAGATGCATGACGGGACTGGTGACCCTGATTGCCATCTCGATTACTTCGATACGATGATGCAATATCGTAACGTCCCAGACGAAATCAAATGTCGGATTTTCCCCCTCACTCTTGAGAAGATGGCTTTGGACTGGTTCAGAGCCCTCAAACCGAACTCAATATCCTCCTGGGACCAGCTTGCCAAGCTATTTTCTGCCCATTTCGCCCACTCCAAAATGAAGCAAAAATCTCGGAAGGTCTTGCAGGCAATTCGGGAAGGGGAGAATGAGTCACTCCGACACTATATTAAGAGGTTCAACAAGGAAGCCGCTCAGGTCCGGAACCTCGATGACTCCTTCCGCCTTTACTTCATGGAAGCCGGTCTTCGCGAGGGAAGTCTTTTCCAAATCGATGTCGAAGTCAACCAAACTGAGTCGCTTGCCGAGTTCCTCCAGCGATCTCAGAAATACATTGACCACGAAGAAGAAGCGGTTGCAAGGAAATCAGACGCCGACCCTGGAGTCTCCAAACCTCGAAATGAGAAAGAGGCTCGGAACGATAGTAAACCCAGGCCTCGCAACCGTCGCCAGCATTATTCCGATCTCAACGAGACAAGAGCTAGAATCTTAGCAGAATGCATGAATGCGGAATTCAAAGAAGTTAAGTTCCCTGATCCACACTCGCATAGGCTGGGGCAGCGGTCTAACAAATACTGTCGGTATCACCGAAGTAAAGGACATGACACCAATCGCTGTAATGCTCTGAAAGACGACATTGAGGATCTGATCAAGAAAGGGAAATTGAGTCAGTATGTGACTAAGGGGCCTCAGCAGGAAGGAGAGGTCAAAGAGGAAAAGGATGACCTTAAAAAGAAAGGTAAAACTCGTCAAGAGAAGGAAGGAAGCTCGGAGGACGAGCGTGATTTTCGAAAGTCTAAAGGTCGGCCGATAATGATGGTCATCTCCAGTGGGTACCCCTGACGAAGCATCGGGTAAGACTATGAAGAGAAAGTGGAAGGAGATCATGAGCACTGCTTCCACCTTGGCGATAACCTCGACCCAAGTCCGACCTCCTTTGGCATTTGGCAATCAAGACTTGCTAGATGGCAAGCCCAACAAGCATGTGCATCTTTTGATCAGGGCTGTCATGGCCAATCACGAGATAAGAAGAATCCTTGTTGATCAGGGAAGCTCGGCAGATATCATTTTCATCGACCTTGTGAGAAAGCTGCAAATCTCCGAGGAAGACATCACCCCTTACAGGGGATCTGACCTTTCAGGTTTCAACGGGTCCCGGACCAAACCACTCGGCCATTTAGAGTTAATGGTCACCTATGGCGAAGAACCATTGGAGAGGACAGTCAAGACCAAATTCTTAGTTTTGTCGTGTCCTTCGGTCTACAACTGTATTATTGGAAGACCGACTCTAGGAAGGCTCGGAGCTGTAACCTCAACAGTTCATCTGAAGATGAAATTCTACTCTCTGTGCAACAAAGTTATTACCCTCGATGCCGACCTCGAATCCGCCCAAAGATGTTTCTATCTACACGTAAAAGCAGATAGGCAGGCCTCAGAGGAAGGGGTTCCCCCGAAGAAGTAGAAGCCCAGAAGGATTCCAAAAAGAGAAGAAACAGCAGAGCTGCCGAGGTCAATGTCACAGACCTTGATGCGAGGTACGACCCTGACAGCTCTGAGGAGGAGAGTGATGATGATCTTACTCGAGAGCTGAAGAAGAAAATCAGGCGACCTCAACCGGATGGTGAATTCGTGCAAATCCAATTGGGGAGATGACCCCGCCCAAACTATCAAGATCGGATCCGATCTCTCTGATGAAGTCAGAGCAAGGCTTGGGCTATGTCTGCAAGCTCATGCCGACCTCTTTTCCTGGTCGGCAAAAGACATGCCCGGAATTCCCCCGGAAGTGGCCTGTCACCAGCTAGCTGTTAACCCTGGAGCCAAGTGGGTCGCCCAGCGCAAGAGAGCTCAAAGAAAAGAGAAAGCAGTTGCTGCGGCTAAGGCCGTTGATGATCTAGTTAATGCCGATTTTGTAAAGGAAGTCAAGTATACAACTTGGCTCTCCAGCCCTGTACTTGTTAAGAAAAGTAATGGAAATTGGCGAATGTGCGTTGATTATATCGATCTTAATAAGGCCTGTCCAAAGGACGCCTTCCCTGTCCCTAGCATTGATCGTCTCGTCGACAATGCTTCAGGTTTTCGTTTACTATCTTTTATGGATGCCTACTCCGGATACAACCAAATTGTGATGTTCCCTCCCGACCAAGAAGAGACTGCCTTCATGACGGACCGTGGTAATTTTTGTTACCAAGTTATGCCGTTCGACTTGAAAAACGCGAGGGCTACCTATCAGAGAATGATGAACAGAGTATTTCATAAACAGATCGGGCGCAATGTAGAAGTATATCTTGACGACATGATCGCAAAAAGCAAGGGTGAGAGCCTCCACGTAGGCCGATCTTGAAGAGATCTTTGCGGAAATCCAAAAAAACAATATGAGGTTGAACCCAGAAAAATGCACGTTCGGTGTCCGTGCTGGGAAATTCCTTGGTTTCTACCTCACAGAGAGAGGCATCGAGGCCAACCCGGATAAATGTCGGGCCGTGACTGAGATGCGTACCCCATCTACCAAAAATGAGCTTCAGAAGCTCAATGACATGATCGCCGCACTATCTCGTTTCATCTCCAATGCTGCATTCAAGTCACTCCCTTTGTTCAAATTACTAAAGAAGGAAGCAAAGTTTGAATGGACCCCGGAGCGAGAGGAGGCCCTCTCCCAACTTAAAAAGGCCCTGTCCGAGCCACCAATCTTGACTCGGCCAAACCCGGGAGAAACCCTATACTTGTATTTAGCTATCTCGGAGGAAGCGCTGGGCGCCGTTCTCATTCGGGAAACAAAAACCGGACAAAGCCCGGTATACTTTGTGAGCAAAGCTTTGCAGGGAGCAGAAATTAGGTACCAGAAAATAGAAAAAATTGCTTTTGCTTTGCTCATTGCGGCACGTCGCCTCCGACCTTACTTCGTCGCTCATCAGGCCGTGGTACGGACAAACCATCCGATCCGACAAGTCTTACTCTGACCCGATCTGGCAGGTCGAATGATAAAATGGGCAGTGGAACTCTCCGAGTTCGGCATCAAGTACGAGTCCAGGCCAGCTATGAAAGCTCAGATACTTGCCGACTTTAATGGATCCTCAAACCCAAAGGGGAGTGGTGCTGGGCTAATGCTAGAAAGCCCGGCAGGCGTCATAATTGAAGTATCTTTCACTTTTGGCTTCCCAACTTCAAATAATCAAGCAGAATACGAGGCGTGCATAGCAGGGCTCTGACTTTCCCTAGACCTCCGAGTTACTCGGGTCACTGTGAACACCGATTCTTTGCTGGTAGTCTCGCAAATAGGAAAGCAATACGAAGCCAAGGACCCGACCTTACAGAAGTATCTAACCAGAGTGCGGGAATTGCTTGCCCTTTTCGTGTTTGCAGAAGTTAAGCACGTTCCCAGAACGAAAAACATTAGAGCAGATGTTCTATCCAAACTCGCCAGCACCAAAGTCCCTGGAAATCACCGATCTATAATCCAGGAAACGTTGAACAAACCCAGTGTCCTCCCTAACCCGGAGCTCGCTTTTTCCATCAATGTAGTCGAGGAAAGAAAAGAATGGATTTTTCCAATAATGAAGTACATCGAGTTGGGGGACGAACCTCCGGACTTTCGTGAAGCCAAATTAGTTTGGAAAAAGGTCTCGTCCTTCTTCGTGATTGATGGATCACTTTACAGAAGAAGCCTCTCTGCGCCATTATTGAAATGCATCGAAGGAGAGGAAGCAGATTATGTCCTGGCCGAGATCCACGAGGGAATTTGTGGACAACACCTCGGAGGTCGCTCTCTAGCTCGGAAAGCCTTAAGAACAGGGTATTTTTGGCCAACCATGGAAACCGATGCAAAAAACCATGTCAAAAAATACAAGAAATGTCAAATCCTTGCCAATGTTCATAAAGCTCCCCCTGTCGAGCTCACTAGTCTCACCTCGCCATGGCCTTTCGCGTGGTGGGGGATTGATCTCTTGGGGCCATTCCCAACGGCACCAGGCCAGGTTAAGTACCTAATAGTGGCTGTCGGCTATTTCACAAAATGGATTGAAGCCGAGCCTTTAGCCATTATCAGCGCAAGGAACTGCATCAAGTTTTTTAAAATGAGTATTATGACCAGATTCGGGATCCCGAAGGTAATAATAACTGATAACGGGACCCGGTTTACAGATAAAGGCTTCAGAAAGCTCATGACCGACCTTCAGATTAAACACCGGTTCACCTCGGTAGAGCACCCTCAAACTAACGGGCAGGCCGAGTCAACTAACAAGGTACTCCTCAATGGACTGAGAAAACGACTTGATGAAGCCAAAGGTAAATGGGTTGAGGAATTGCCTTACGTACTATGGGCCTACGGGACCATCCCCCAAAGCTCGACGGGGGAAACTCCTTTTCGACTCTCATATGGGAGCGAGGCAGTAATTCCCGTTGAAATCGGGGAGTTGAGTTGGAGGACCCTCCACCCAAAATCGCCGGACAAAAATAGCCAGGCGTTGAAAGAGAACCTCGACCTCGTCGACGAGGTCCGAGGACGAGCCTCATACAAAGAAGCATTGATCAAGCAAAGGATAGTAGCCCAATACAACTTGAAAGTCGTCGTGAGGGACTTCGAGGTCGGTGATTTGGTATTCCGGAGAGCCGACGTCGGCTTAAAGAATGTCGTTCAAGGGAAGCTCGCCCCAAACTGGGAAGGACCTTACCAGGTCGTTTCTACAACCGGTAACGGTGCTTTCGAGTTGGAGACTTTAGAAGGAAAAGCAAGAACTTGGAATGCTGCCAAACTGAAGAAGTATTACAGTTAATTACTGCTTTAAAGCATACTATATACCGATGTGCCAACATTTCTCATCTAAAAACATCTTCACTACTCTTTATTATTGTTACCGATTTTGAATTCCGGCGCTCTGAGGTTAAGGGGAGCCCCTCTGCGAACAATCTAACGATGACGCGCGAGCCCCCCTTTCTTAGAACCGAAACCCGGTGCATAGCGTTCAATGCAATCTGCGACCGAGGTTGTCGCAGACCCTCCTTGAACGAGTTCGATCTGGGCCGAGTCCCGGTAAACTGTTCAAAGAGCCGCAAAGATCTGTGGGATTTTAGATCGCCAAGATCAAAGGCCCAGGCTGCTATTACCCTTAAGGGCGAGTTTGATCTGGGCCGAGTCCCGGTAAACTACCCTAAAGGCGACACACGTTACTTGAGAAAAGTAAAACACAAGTGTACAAATTTAACATGCAAGAAATAAAGCGCAATCGAAGTAGACAAAAAACCGGAAATGCAAGCTGATTAAAATAACCAAAAGATTACAGGCCACGCCGGATACAGTCGGGTCCTCGAGTTCAATAAACCTTTCAAAAAATTACAAATTGAAATACCGGTTCCGCCCAGAACCCAGAATCTTTTCACCACCGGTTCCACCCGGAACCCAGAAATTAACCATCTGCAGAAATATTACCCCCGGTTGCGGGCTAAGCTTCGGATTAGCGAGGGTAAATAACCATACGCTCCTCGGAGACAGAGTCGGTCTTAATGATCTCGTCCCCATCCATGTCGTGTTCCATGCTCAACATCCCTCTGTCAAGAGGCAGTGAAGGGTGAATCACGGCGACTTAGGCAAGAGCTTTATTAAAGCCTTCCCCCGCCATCCCAAGAGCCATCTCGGCAATTTCGGCAGTTTCAAGCTGAGCTTTCCGAACCTTCTCTTCTGTCTGCCTCAACCTCCCTTTGAGATCTGTGACCCGACTTCGGGGATCGGCCCCTCCTCCCGAGCCTTCTGTACGACGGACTCAAGATCAAAAATCCAACCCCTCAATGTTGCAACTAGCTCGGCAATTTTTTTCTCTTTGGTCTCCAGCACGAAGTTCGAGCTCCTTTACTTTGCCTAAAGCAGATTCTTTCTCATTTTCAAGGTCTCCTTTCTCCTTTCGAAGATCGGAGAGATCCTTCTGAGCCTTAACCAGGGTGGAAGAGAGCGACTCATATTTCCTCCTTTCCTCTTCCTTCAGAGCTCGCTCCACATCTCTTTCTTTTAGGGCCCCTGAAATAAAAGAAGGTGATAATGCCAAGGTAAAAAGATGAAGCGACAGAAGTAGTAAAAGAAGGAGACGTCATTTTCCACAATTACCTGTGGCTCGAGCTTCTGCTTCCTCCCTCTGCATCTTGGTGACGTCAGCCAGATGCCTAAAGAGTTTCGCTGCGGCTTCCACCGGATCAGTCCGGTACTCCTCGAGATTTTTGTTCAAAAAATCGTCATCAGTGGAGATGTTAGAAGATTGGCGCTTCCTTGAGCCATCTTTTTCATGGCGACCCCTCTTTGACACCTTCGGAGACCCGCCTTGGTCGCATCGCACCCTTTTTCCCGGGCCATGGGAAGTAGAAGCATGAGTTGGGGGGCGACCAAACTGCGCCAAGCTTTGCTGACGTTTCCGATGTTGAAGGTCGTCAATCTGATCTTCAGCAATTTCTGCTGGTACGGTGTTAATAGGCACGGATTGCACGGGCTCGTCCCGCCTTGGGGTTCCCTGAGGAATCAGGGGAGCATCGGAACTGCTTTCCTGAAGGGCGGCTTTCCTTTCAGCAGGTGCCTTCAGTATGGCGAACTTGTCAGGAGCCATTCGATCCGCAAAAACAAACAAAGTTCAAACCGAGGTTAGGGATCCCGCTTTAAAAAAAGAAGAAAAAAAAAGCTGAAAACATTTTTTATCAGTGTCCGACCCTACCAAGCGCTTCTACGATTTTTGACCTCGAGCCCGCCTCGACCAATTTCGCGGTATAAATATCAAATTTCTTAGGATCTCTCCAAGGAATCAGATCAGCAAAGTTCGTCAAGATCGCCAAGGATTCTTGGTCTTCTTCACTTAATCTACTCATGCTAACCGTGTAGAAATTGGGTGGGCGATTGAAGTGAGAAAGAGACCACCCAATAGGAAACTTGGTAGACTCCAGAGATTCTCCATCATCGCTATATTTGCCGACGTACTTCACGGCTACATCGTTCACAGGCTCAATAAAGAAAAATCTGTCTTTCCAATTTCCCTTCAGTGAGTCGGAATAGAGCATGAAAATCTTGGTGTTCCTTCTGGCCCTAAGGCTCACGTGCTCCCACCGCTCCTTAGACCCCTCCTCGTGCCGTCTATTTATTTCAAATAAGAAAAAGAACAAATTAACGGAGATCGGCCTCTCCAAATGAATGCACATCAGCTCAAAAGCCCGCATGATGGCCCATGCATTGGGGTGCATTTGGGTAGGGGAGAGGTTTAGTCTTCCCAAAACCTCCTGCTGAATTGCGATGAATGGAGGGCGGATGTTCATAGTGACGATCGTCACCTCGTACATAACGAACTTGAGGGCCGGTGCCCAAACAGCGACGTGCTGATCTTCTCCCGTGCCTTCCGCTCTCCATATATCTCCTCTCCTCCCGGCGATTCTGTTAACGATGTGGCTCATATCATCTCCGGCTTTATATAAAGACCGGATCGCCCTCAACGACTCCGAGACCCAAGAATACTTCCGTTGGGTACTTAAAGGCAAGAGCAGGGGGACATCAACCAAACCAACCACAGTGCTGGGGTACTCGTCGGAATCACCTTCTTTGTGTCCGGGATCCCATTCTTCATTCCGACTTTCAGCAAAATCCCCTTCATTATGTCTAGGATCCCCTTCTTCGTTTCGACTTTTAGCGAAACCCTCCACATCAACCTCGGCTTCAGCCTCACTGTCGTCAGAGCTCCAACTAGAGTTGGTAGTCCATTGCTCTCCCGCATCACAATCAACATCGGTCTCATCCGACTCAATCTCCACAACGTTCTCAGATCGGATTCCACTTGTTCGACCTTCCTCTACTAGTTCATTACCGGGAAGCTCAGGAGAGCCATCTTTCGCTTGCAAACTATTGGGAGCGGAATTGAGCCCTTCATGAACATCGGGCTCAGTCGACCCGGGGTTATTCACTTGTGTACCCTCCGAGTTTCTAGGATCGGAAGCCATCAGTTTAGCTATGATTGGACGACCTGTATCGACAACCCAGCGGGTTTGTTTTGTTCTAGCCAAATCGTACCTGCAGAAATGGGGGCATGCCAAGTCAAGTTTAAGAGCTAAACAGTGGGTCCAAAACCAAGTCAGAACCCGACCTGACGACCCCCACTCTGTATATGTGAAAGCGTGCCAGCAGGAGCACCGGCTAAAAGCATAAAGGCAAAAGAAAAAAGAGACGGTGCAAGTACACTAACCTTGAAAATCGGAAGCTCGACGAAGCTGAACTTGTTTGCGCGCTTTGATGACCTCAATGAACTGAAAGGCAGAGACCCTCGCCACAGTAGGTTGAATCGAAGCTCGGAGATCAAGACACAGAATGACGATGTTAAGATCGGTATACAGAGCAATTTGCAAAAACCAGTGCAAATGAATAAGGTTTCACGCATATATATAGTGGACCAACGGCTACGAATTGGGCCTGGGCCTATGCGTCGCGTCCAATCAATAGCACCTATTCCCGGCGCGTGAAGCGAGGCGCCATCATTACATCAGTCACCTCCGAACGTCGCGCCCCATCAATGACATTGATGTCAGGCACTGAAATCGAGGCGTCGCCATAAAGAGAATACCTCGAGTCACTCGGTTTCACCTTCTTTGACCTTTCCGAGGCTGAGACCAAAAACTCGCGAGAGTACAAGCCCTGCCTCGGAAGATCGCCGCATATACGAGGCATCCAAATTCAAGCTCACGCAGAGCCTGTTAAACTCGGCTTTCTAAAAGCGAACACACGAACACGCGATGATCGCCGCATATACTAGGCATCCAAATTCAAGCTCGCGCGGAGCCTGTTAAACTCGGCTTTCTAAAAACGAACACGCAAAGATTGCCTTAAAGCACCCCCGAGGTTGGGGGTAAAACACTAACATGAGTATAAGCCCGGCTTCGGAAGCTCGGCGTTGTCTCCTAAACCGACATATCCAGCTCGCCCTCAGAGGGTACTTCAAACCCGGACAAGGCATCAAGTCAGGCTCGCCTTAAGGCAAACCGACTTGGGGGGCAACTGTTACGGATTGGGCCTTATAAGGCTTTCACCAAGGCCTAGCACCAGAATGCCAAATCCATTAACCAATGATGGAGATCAAATGCCTAGATCCAACGGTTCTAATTGATCCCCAAAACCTATAAATAAGCATTCAATGCTATCTTTTAAGGTACACACTCTCCAATTCTCTCACTTGCAACTGACCCACTTGCTGACTTGAGCGTCAGAGTGTCATTGGAGGTACCACCCTACCTCGGATCGGAGCCTAATCTCGGATTGACCAAGAACACCACTACCAACTATCTCGGATCAGACCTGGTATCCAAGGTCGAATATAAGGCAGGAGATAAGATACAAAACAATATCAATAATATTTAAATGAACACTCCGACATCCTAGAGTTTTATTGAGAATGATACTCAATGTCTAATCAATTTGGGTTGCGTTTTGATTAGAGCTGTCAAATCGGTGTAAGTTGTGTTTTGATTAGATCAATAATATTTTGTAAGTTGTTTTATTTTTTTCTCTTTTTAGTGACATTGAGATGAAATTTGGTATTAAATATTTAATGATTTTTGAGAGAATCTAAAAATTATAATCATACTCATGAGAAAAAAGAGAAAAAAAATCATTAGCCATTAGTACATTGATTGCTGAGATAACACATTTACCTTCATCAACTCAATTTATACCTTTGATTGCACCCAAAAAGTTCAATTATCCCCTTATTTTATATTTTGCTTAATGGTAATAACTATTTTTTTTGACTAAAGCTTAATGGTGATGATGATTAACTAACGCAACTTTTGTCTTTGCTTTTTCTTGCATCCAAGTTGATGCACTTCAACATGATTACTCTACATAAAAAAGGAAAAAAAATTGAATTCTTTAAGCAATGTTCAATATTAAATATAGAATCTGGCAAAGTATGGTGCTAATATAGCAATGCACACAACTCCTAAATGTCTTCATAAAGCAATATAAACTAGCACTTGAAGAAAGCTATGGTTAATGCTAGAGATGGTTTGGTTCATAGGGGGGAATCTTCACTTAATGGGATTTGAGAAAGAATCAGATGTCCAGAATTCTTTTGCTTGCCGAAGACAACACCATTCCGATCCCTCCTACCTCTAATACTATTAGTGGTTATAAATATAATATTGAAACTTCTATCATTCACTCTAATGGCAACATAGTCAATGATATGAACATTGCTAGTCGGTGTTGAAGTGATTCTATTGACCCATCTTCCACTCAACTTCTCACTCCCAGACTAGATTCGCTAAATGCCCTAGAGTCTGATGCTACATCTAATCTAGTGATAGCATCTGACATGAGAATATTAGGAAAGTTTTGGGGTGGTATGTTAGATGATTGTGCGGATTCTATGGTTCCTGATACCCAAGGAACTGTTGCGCAGTTTGGTAAAATCGAATCAGTGGTGTCCAAGACCCAAAAGAAGAAATTTCGGCAAAAAAAAGAAATTGCTCCAAAAAACTGTAGGATACAATACCCACTCAAATACAAATTATGTCTCCGTGTCTTTTTAATCTACCTAAAAATGAAATAATATATATTATTTTATGTTTTATCTAAGTGTTGGACATCAAACACATGATGATAGTGTTCTCATGTCTCTATCATATCCTATATCTATCCTACTACTTCTTATCAAATCGTGTCTCTATCATATTCCGACAACCAAATGAGCCCTTAGATTCTAGTTTTTTTTGTTGAATTCGTATTTGATTACTGATGCAAGCAGGTCGGGGATCCCTCATATTGTTTTTTTGTTCGGAATATTGCTGGCTACCCATGGAGTGTCCCTCTCACCGTTCCCTTTATTATAAAAGGAAAATTATCATTCAATTATCAACATTAGGGGTGTCAAAATGGATGGATCGGATGGATTTGGATTTGGATTATAATGGATGGATTGAAAACAATCCATTTATCCATTAAAATTGTGTCAAAAAAAACCAATCCAATCCATCCATTTACAAAAAAATTCATCCAATCCATCCAATTGCAATTTTTTTATGGATGGATATCCAATCCATCCACTAATATATTTAAAATATAAACAAATCTTTGAATAAAAAAATCTTGAGTCAAAAAAAAATTAACATTTTTTTTTGCAGAAATTAAATTTATTATTATTTTTTGATAAAATTGAATTTTTTAGATTTATAAATATATATATATATATAACTATATGTATATATAATATTGTTAATATTATATATAATATAATATATAAATATATATTTATATATGTGGTGGTGGTAGGGGCGGCCGGCGGCGGAGCTCCGGCGGCCGGCAGTGGTTTCGGTGGCGGCGCTCCGGCGGCGGCGGACGGTGGCCGGTGGTGGTTCACGGTGGCCCTCTGGTGTGGTCAATATTATTATTATATATATATATATATTATATTATATTATATTATATATTTTATATATATATATATATATATTATATATATTATATTAGTTTTTGAATGATTTTTGGTCAAAAAAATTTTTTTTTTAATGAATTTTTTAAAAAAAAAATTCTGGAAAAAAATATATTTAAAAAATATTTTTTTTTAAAAAAAGTATTTTTGTAATTATACAATGGATTTGTTCAAAAAAATTAATTATCCAATGGATTTTGATTTTGTAGTTATTGTAATCCAATGGATTTAAAAAATACAATGGATGGATCACAACCATCCACAAAATCAAACGGATGGATTCAATCCAATCCATTAATATTTTTTTTTTTTGTAATGGATGGATTGGATGGATTTTGTTATGGATGGACCGGATATCCGGTGGACAAATGGACCATTTTGACACCCCTAATCAACATAGACCGGTCCCATCACGAATGGAAGCGCAAAAAATATCTACATTCTTAAAAAAAAGTAAAAATAATAACAACAATTTATGTAATCTTTGAAAAAGACCATTTTTTTTGGTCAAATTTGAAAACGACAATTTTATAGAAAATGATACAATCCAATTAGGTGGGCCAATGACAATACGTAGTAGCCATTCTGACACTTATATTGGGCCTGTAAGAAAGTCCACTTGACCGAAGTGTCCCGAAGGGTAGTTTTATAAAAGCCCATGCTTTTCCCACATCCCCTCCTACTCACCCCACACCCCCTAACCTTGCAAAATGACCAATATAATGAAGCGCGCTATTTTTGCCGATTCGGTTAGGGTAAACCGAATATTTTCGGTTAGGCACAACCGTACAGTTATTTTTTGAGACACACCCCTTTTTCAAATTTTCAAAGGTACGGCTGGTCCCAACCGAATTAATTCGGACAACCCCAACCGAATTTATTCGGACAGGGGCAGCCAAATAGGTGTTATGTTTTTAAAAAAATTTCAACGGCTAAGATTCCACCGACACTTTTGATCAACGGCTTACAAACAGTCAAACGTGTTAGAAAAAGGAGTGGATGGCATTTTGTTTGGAAATTGTGCCACAACAGATAGAATTTAAACGGCTCAGATTTGTGATCTAAAATTTTGATCAACGGCTCATATTTTCCGACGCCTATTATAAATAGGGTTTCAGTTTCCCTTCTACTTCAGCAACACCCTACTCTATTTCTTCTTCTCCACCAACACCCCTTCTCTGCTTCTTCACAAACCACCAACACCCCGCTGAAATGGAAGACCGAACGGAATGACAATTGTGCCCAATCCAGTACTCAAGTGACAAATTCCTAACCGTCCTTCATCACCGTGGAACTGTCACCAACACTGAATATGGTGTGGAATTTCAATGTCGCAATCCTATTTTCTGTAGGTTGAATAAGGATATAACATTCACCCAGTTGTAGAAAAAGGCAGAGAGGAAGGTTCGCCGAGAAGGAGAGTGGCGTAAAAACATACGTCGTTTACGTTACCGCAAGTACAGTTGTGGAGATGACGGGACTGTCCGCTACTCATCTATGGAGATCCGAAGCGACGTTGATGTTCGCGCAATGATGGATGCACATCCTAATGTTCCATTAGGACGTCGTATATTGGAGCTGTATGTCAAAACACAACGTACTCCGGAAGAGGTCATTTATCTTCTGGAACACGGGCTTCCCAAATAATTTTTAGTGTCGTACACTACAAGAAAATCTTGTATTACCGGCGGATTTTTCCGCCGGTACGTTTCCGGCGGATATTCTGTATTTCCGGCGGATTTTTTCCGTCGGTAAATTTCCGGCGGCAAAAATGGTATTCCTGGCGGATTTTTACATTACCGGCGGATTTTTAAAAAAAAATTCTTTTTTTTAAAATCCGCCGGAAATTCAAAAAAATCCGCCGGAAATGTCGTCGGAAATTTACCGGCGGATTTTTTTGAATTGCCGGCGTATTTTCAAAAAAAAAATTTAAAAAACCTCAGAAATTCAAAAAAATCCGCCGGAAATGTCGCCGGAAATTTATCGGCGGATTTTTAACATTTCTGGCGGATTTTTTTAAAAATAATAATAATAAGTTTCAAAAAATCCGCCAGAAATGTTAAAAATCCGCCGGTAAATCCGCCGAAACGTTTTGAAATTCCTATAAATAAAACTTTCTCCTACACTCTTCCGATTCTCTCATTTCACTCTTTATTTCCTTCTCACTTTCTCCTACACTCTTCTACATTTCTTTTCTTCTTCCTTCTCATTCATCACTTATTCATTCTTATTTCTTCTTTCTCATATACTCTTCAAACTTAATTAAATTTCTCTACATATCTATTTTCTATGTTTCCCATTTCTTCTTCCTTCTCACTTCTTCTTATTTCTTCATTCACATACTCTCATCTATTCTTATTTCTTATCACTTATTCATTCTTATTCTCTCCTATATTATTTTTTCATACTCTCTTTCATATATTCTTTTTTTTTTGACACAACTCTCTTTCATTCTTATTCATTCTAATTTCTCTATTACTTCTAATTTCTATTCTATATAATTTTTTTCTCATATTCTAATTTATTTTTTATTACTTCTTATTTAACTAAATAACAAAATTCGAAAAAAAATTAAAAATATTTAAAAAAAATTAATTTTTTTTTTAAAATCCGCCGGTAATTCAAAAAATCCGCCGGTAAATTTCAGGCGACATTTCCGTCGGAATTTTTGAATTACCGGCGGATTTTTAAATTTTTTTTTTAAAAAAATCCGCCGAAAACGCACATTTCCGGCGGAAAAAATCCGCCGGAAACCGTTACCTGCGAACGAATTTCCGGCGGATTTTGGCCGCCGTTAATCCAGGAATTTCTTGTAGTGGTAGTTGTTTCGTTATGTTGCTTTTTATCATTTTGATGTGCGGTTACACTTTGTAATAATAAACTTGTTTAATTTAAATGCCACCGAAATATAAATTACTGAGTACTAAATAAACATAAATAAATTACTGAGTACAAAGATATACCAGTTTGAAAAATTATTGAAACAAAGATATAACAGTTTGCAATTTAAAATAAAACAACGTGAAATCTGTTGTCATCTTCACCAAATGATAAATCTGTAACGACAGAGACTTCTGTTGGTTAATCACCACTCCCATCTTCACCAGATACATAATTGGCAAGGAATGCTCGGTAATCCGAATCAGTTGAGCAGAACTAGCGTCATCTTCATCTTCCTCAGGCAATATTCTGACCAGATTGAAACGACCATTCTGAGCATATGTAATTGATACTTCAACACTAACCACACCCCCATATACAGTGCATATAGCCTGTGTATAAGTCATTAGCTTTTGGGTACGTCTGTTGACAATAGCAGGAAAAATATTGCCAATTTTCAGATGTAGGTAACAATCGCGAGGCAATGTGTTGCCTATCAGCTGATAAACATTCTGTGGAATGTTGATGTGCCCAGCATGTTGTTCGATAACAATTACGAATTCCATAGCTGCAAAACAAAATACTAGTCAGAGAAAATATGAATTTGACAAAAATTGTTCGGTTGACCTCAACCGAACGTGTTCAGGAGGCATCAACCGAACGTGTTTGGGAGGCATCAACCGAGCGCGTCCCCAGAACCGTTCGGTTAAGGCCAACCGAACGCGTCGCAGATTTCAAATCTTTAAAAACGCGGTAAACGCAGTAAAATGGAAAGAGAGGAGAGTGAGGGTGGGAGTACCTGGTGTGTAGAATGCGAGATTGAAGCTTCAAAGTTGAGATTGAGAGGGAGAATGAGGGTGAGAAATCGAAGGAGGGTGAGAGTGAGAGTTCGGGTTCACTTGACCTTAATTTGGGAGAGGGTGTGAGAGTGTTTGGGAGGGAGAAAGAGAGTTGGAGTGTTTTTAGTGTCATACCCCAATTTTGTCCGACTAGTTGAAAATCAAAAAAAATTGTATTTCTGTGAACACTCAATTTTTACCGGTATTTTTCACTTTTTTCGAAATATCACAAAAATAATCGTTTTTGGTGTATTTTCGAATTTTAATGTTAAATTTGTCGCTTTGCTCGCATTCATCACTTTCGAGTCATTTTTATTATTTTTAGTTAAAACAAAGTTTTTAAAAAAAAAGGGTGTGCTACAAGAGTCTGTTGATTTTCCCGTATCTTCTCGCGAGCGTGCGAATTAGGTGTCTAATAGTGGATGTGTGTCGTAGCGGGTTAGCGTGATTATTATTGTTATTATTAATATTAGTTGTATCATTAGTAGCTACCAAAATAAGAGACATAACCAAGTAATCAAATATAATGTATTTATGCAAATCTGTCCTTTCTTTACAAAAAAAATAAAAATAATAATAAGGTAATAGTTACACCTTAAGACAAAAAAATAATGAAAAGTCAAACAAAAAAGAAAGGGAGCTGCGTCCCTTTGCTGGTGCTGCCAGCAGAGACAGTTTGAGCTACAAGCTCAACCCTCCTTCCTCTTGTCCCCTTGTTTGGTTCTCATTTTCAGCAAAAACATCACAGCCTTTGCAGCAACCACCTCCACCCCTTTGCTGGCTGCCTGCAACCTCAGTTGTTGTCCCCATGAGAAATGTTCCCCTGCTCAAATACCACACCTACACCACATTTTTTGCAAATAAATGCAATAAACAGAAACAGTGTTAGGGGAGACAGTAAGCAATATACACACACAGACAGAAAATTCCTCACTGAAAACCGATACAGAAAAATACAGTGGGAGGAGATACACAGTGAATAGAGAAATCAGTTTAAATCAGAGAGCACAAAGAGGTTTTAGTTCTAAAGGAAGCAGTAGGCAAGAGGGGAAGATCGTTTTTTACCGCAAGGAAATCAGGTTGGTCCCTCATAAATATTATACTTATCTGCTTATTGTTTCAAAGACATACAGAACCCTTTTTATTTATAGTTTCAACTACCTATTTGCCAATCAGTCTTTGTAGAACAAAAAATAATGCAATATAAATCTGTTTGTTTCAAAGAGGCAGAGAGGAACAATAACTGAAGAAAATCTTTAGCCACACTTTCACAGAGACACAGTCCTATCCAGAATAATAAAAAACATTTAGAGAATCAGAGAAAAACGAACCTCCGGTGAAAACCACTGCCGCAAACCACCAACAGCCTACTCTCCCTCTCCACCACTCCTTCGCGGCCACCGCGTCCCATAGCCACCACCGTTCGCCCCAGACACCGCCACCAGCCCTTCCCCAACTAAGTCTTCGGCCTTCGACCTTCCTGAGAAACAACAAGCGAACCTCAAATGTAAGAATATCAGAATCAGAAAGAAGACGAGAACCGAAAAAAACAAAGTAGCGAAACTCACCTCCTTAGAGTCCGACCACCGTAGACGGTGGTTGTTGGCCGTTCCCATCGCGTCTTCCCCCTCAACGCCATCACCGCAGCCTTAAAACGAAAAGAGACGCCGTGAACCACCGTAACCGTCCCTCCATGGCCATCGAAAACGAAAACAGCACTTTCGAACTCCGTCACCATCGCGAATCTCACCTCCACCAGCTCAGTTACCTTCGCCGGAGACAAGCTCACCACCGTGGCCTCCCCTTCTTCGTCGCCTGTCCTCCACCCCTTCGCGATCGCACCCTTCAACGCCATCGTCACCAACTACCATCACCGGCCAAGGAACGGTCGGCCGCGCGTCACTTCCTCCACCACGGTCGCTGTCATGCTGTCTTTCCCTCTCCCTCCATCGCGTTTCCTTTCTTCTTATCCCTCTCAGCTGAAGCTCTCTCTCTCTCCTGAAATGGTGTGATGCGGCGCTGTAGATCACAAATTAGGGTTCAGCAAATATTTTGTTTCCTCTTATATATACCTTCTTTTCATTTTTTGTTTTAAAATTCTGGTTACTATTCGCACACCACCAATTCCATTATACACCCCCTGAAGCCCATGATTTTTTGAGACGGACCAGCCCACTAAAAACAAGCTGGGCTCACTATCTGCACCCCCTGCTTCTTTTTTTTTTAATTTGTTTCTTTCCCCCAAATAAACTTATTTTTTTTCACAAACCCTTTTTTCCAAATAACTGATTTTCTCTAAACAAAAATCAATCCAATTGCGAAAACTCTTTAAAATCAAACTTTGTTAGTAGTCTTGCGAAGCCTTTGCTTGCATGATTATCAACAATGAGGTACTAGTGGCGATCACTTGGAGCCTTTGCTCAATTGATCATCATGAATGCCTAATTTTCCTAAAAACTCTTCAAAATCAAACTTTGTTAGTAGTCTTGCGAAGCCTTTGCTTGCATGATTATCAGCAATGAGGTACTAGTGGCGGTCACTTGGAGCCTTTGCTCAATTGATCATCCTGAAAGCTCAATTTTCACAATTAGACAAGATAAAAAACAAAAACTTTTTTTTCAAAACCTAGAACTACGTAGCTTTGAATTCTCCATCGCACCGGGAGATACGTAGGAGCGGATCCCCTCCGTCAAGCACAACAAACCAAAAACATTTTTTTCCTTTCAAAAACCAAACACTTTTCCGAAATAAAACATTTTTCAAAAGAGGTAAAAACAAAGCACTTTTCCGAATCAACTTTGCAAATCACACCTTTAATTAAGGTAACCCTTCTTCGAAGGGACGTTGTGGAGTGCTAATACCTTCCCCATACGTAATTAGACCCCCGAACCCAAATCTAATGGTTCCAAAGACCATTGCTTTCCAAAAAGGTTTTTCCGATGTTTTACCCTAAAAAAATATTGGTGGCGACTCTAAAATCCAGTCGTGCGAAGAAAAATCCCTCCGAGGATTTTTCGGGGTGCGACAACTGGCGACTCCACTGGGGACACTTTTTCTTAAGTGGGTCAAGCCGATTAATTGAATGGGTGATTTGCTTTGCTGATTTAACATGCTTTGTTTTACCTCCCTTCTTCCTACTTTTGTTCTATTTTCCATGCCATTTGTTTTGCTAGATTTTAGAACATTCCTTCTTCTCGGCACTTTGTCTTTGAGGTAAACGATGCGTGTGATTATTGTTGACTTCTTAGGATGGTTTGTATATTGAAATGATGTATGCATGTTGAACCCTAGGGTAGACGACCTTTTTGTCTGGACTGTTCGTGGTTTTTCTTGCAGGTGGGGAAGGGTAGTTATTTCTAGGTGTTGTGCCCTTAACACACACTTCACACCCTATACTTGTGAGCATTGAGTGGGGACTAAAACCCAAGGTCTGAACAAAAACCTAGGAGAGTGGGAACGATTAGTGACTGCCATTCGTAGACCTTTGTCTGTATGGCTCTCATGAAAGTTTCGCCCAAGAGTGCGCTTTGTCATGATGCCTCCTACCCGGTAGCTTTCTACGATTGTGGGTGTCATCATGAGAGAGACTTTAAGCTCTTGGTTGCCATTGTGAGGAAGTGATTAGAACCTACATGGGAGGATTACCCTTTTCGTCGACTCTAGACCCTAGGATTCCCACCCTTTGTAAGACACGAGGGCACGCCTTTGTTTGTTGCATTAGCTTAGGCATTCCTTTTTCTCAAACTCTATTTCAAAATTGTAGAAAGTAATTTTCTTTTCCCCCCATAAACACCTACATGAGGTGGCATGTAGCGTGTATCTTTGAAAATGTTCAAAATACCACCAATAACCTCATTTTCTTACCCCATTTTCCATGTGAATAACACATCATTTCGCATCCACATCATCTTGCACCATTACATTTGCACCTGACAAAATTTTGAAAAAAAAAACTTTCATCATTTGCATTCTTCATGCATTAAAGTTTGTTTGCCGGAAATCGCAACATAACACCGAACCTTGTCACAGGGGTGTAAGAAAGCAATATGGAATCAAAAGGCAAAACCGCATTCAATTCGAGGTTCCCCATTGTAAAGAAGATTGATGTAACTAGTTTGAAGGAGTATGCTTCCCTATTAGGACCTATTGAGCTCCGGTCCTTCGACAAGACTTATGGGAACATCCGCAAGTTATTACAGCTAGAAGTACAAGAGAGTGCCATTGCCGCCCTATGTTGGTTCTATGATTCAGAGATTAGGTGTTTTCTTTTCAAGAACTTCCAAATGGCGCCTACCTTAGAGGAGTATGAGAAGATTCTGGGTTTTGATCGCTCAGAGGTTAGACCTTAGGGGCGGTATTATTCAGATGAGAAGTTTGCTTCCCTGTTACAAATCAGTGTAGGAGAGGTGCGGTCCCACAAAGTTGAGCGTAACAAGATATTTGGGTTTCCTCAGGAGTACTTTGAGAGTTTGATGACTAGTTATGTAGTATCAGGTGATTGGTTTTCTTTCAAGCAAGTACTAGCCTTGATCATCTTCGGCATTGTTCTTTTCCCTCAGATTGAGAAACATATAGATGAAACCGCTATTGGTGTGTTCCTAGCTTTCAAGAGTGCAAAAAGTCCCATCAATCCGGTTCCCGCTATTCTCGCAGAGACCTATCGTGCCTTCACCCGCCATCATGAGTTCTGAAAGGATAAGATGTGTTGTTCCTTCCCTGTGCTATATGCTTGGTTGATCGGTCATGTGTGCGTTAACAAAAGCGATGTTGGGGATTTGCTTTCCTATGCCTTGGGATGTAATCTGAAGACTATGAGCCCTCATGAGTGGAAGGATACTTTTAAGAACCTCGATGCTCTTCAAATTCGATGGTTCTCGCACAAGTGTTGGGGAGATAAACCCTCAGTAATATTCAGATGTGGCAGTTTCCAAAATGTTTCCTCTCATGGGGACACAAGGATGCATCAATTATAACCCATCTTTGACCTTGAGACAACTCGGGTACCCTATGCGGGATTCACCCTCCGAAGCTATGCTGTCTCGTTTTTACCTCCATGCGGGGATCCCTAAAGACGAAGGCTTACTTCGGCGAGTCTTGCAAGCTTGGGAAACCGTGGTGCGGAAAGGCAAAGGCGAGTTATCTAAAAGGACCACTGCTATCTCCTTCACTCAATGGCTTGAAAAGAGAATTAAGGAGACTCGACCATCCAACCAAAAGGTGCCATCACTTGAAGAGAAAATACCGGAACCCCACGTTCCCCTCATTGAAGAACTAGAAGAGGCTAAGTTGGCCCTATCTAAAGCGGAAGAAGAGAAAAGGGATTTGCAAAACAGATTGGGAAAGGTGATGCAAGACAAGCGGAAGCTAGAAAATGAAAATGCTCTCCAAGCTGCAGCTATTGAAGCAACCAATAGGAAACTTGAAATAGAAGAAGAGAGCAAGAGGGAAATTCAAAAACACTTGAAAGGTGTTAAAGAGGAAGTAAAGAGGTACGCCTCAAAGATGGACAAGGCTGTGGCAGAGGCAAATGAATGGAAGAAACTATATGCCAAGTCATGGAGGAATGAGAAAATGGTTAGAGATATGCTGGCTAAGTCAAAAGAGGAATTCCAAGTGACGAAGTTTGAATTGGAGAACCAAGTGAAAAGCATCAGGCAAGATAGAGAGTCTATCATAGGGATCTTGAAAGAGTACCAACAAGCTTTAGAGTTTGAACAAGGACGGTCGGAAGAATTGAAGAGGAATCTCCGATACCTAAGGGAATCTTATGGGCAAGTGCAAGCGGAAAGCCAGTATTGGGAGAAACGTTTCATGGCATTAATTGGCAGAATAGAAGACCAAGAGATCGTCAAGGAGCTAAGGGATGAGATTCGACTTTGGAGGAGCAAATTTTCAAAGCTAGCGGGACTAGCAAACCAAGCTGTGAGGGATGTTCCCAAGAAGCTAAGAAGAGCGGAAGCGGAAATCAACCCTTTCAACACTCAGACCAGGGTGTGTGAGTTTGTCGAGTACTGCAAGATTCTGACGGAAGAACTCATGGAGAAGGCCAAGGGGGCAGCCGAAAGCAAGAAGATAAAAAGGAAGGAGAAATTGAAAGCTATATGCCTTTGAAGTTCACTTTAGAGCATTGTAGTAATCCTTAGGAAATTATTAATTTTCTCTAAAAAGTTGTAATTTCCTTTAGGATATTGTACTTTTCGGTTGAAAATGTTGTTTTCAGAATATTGTATTTCTTTCGAGTTTGAAGTCGTAATACTCCTTCCTTTTGAATAAAGTGTGTTTGTTTTGCCTATTGCTTCCAACCTCGTTGCAACCAAAATTAAAAAAAAAAGGTGTTAGAACTTTAAACTTACACGCCTATGACAAAACGAGTTGCACAGCGATTCCCGGCACCCAAACAAACATAAAATCATACATATCGCATTGCATTTGCATTCATTTATGTGATTCCCGCGCTCATGAATTGTGTTCCATCAATAGAAAAAGGCAAGCTGGTTCGCCAACATCGATACCTGACTCGTCTGCAAGCAAGGCTCATGGCAACTAACCTGAATGACTTGGACCGTCCTGTTATTGAAGACTTAGGGAGTGGTGAATCAGACCATGGTAGCCCAACTGCTGAGGTTCCCAATCCAGAGCAATTGGCTCAGGAGAATCAGGAATTGGGAACGAAAATGGGGGCAATGGAAACGCAGATGACTGAAATGATGGGGATACTACAAGCTTTGAGGAACGGAACTGCCGCTGGAAATCCCACTGTCACTACCGAAGTTGCTGTCACTCTCTCTCCTCCGCGTCTCGAGACTAACACCTTTGCTCATACTTCAGGAACCAACAACCAGGGCTAGCCAGTTATACATGGGATGCCTTGGGGACTCCCATTCGGATACGCACCTCCAGGAGCCGAGGCTAATGCGGGAAGTAATCCCCTTAGGGTTGCAGAACAAGTCCGACCCATCTCAGCCGCAAACAGTGGAGGAGCGGGAGCGCCTCAGGGCCAAATTCAGATTCCTATTCTGCCGGGGACTCCGTTTGACTTTCGTTCACCAGTAACGGTCCATCTCCCAATTCAGGGACCAATTCCTGGGAATATCACTCACTCACGTGACCCACACGTGAACCCAGCTGTAGTGTCGATGAGTAATCCTCACTACGGTGTGAATGGTTTTCCTCAGAACTATCCTGCTGAAGCTCCTCAAGCCAGAGACATGTATCATATGTTAGAAGAGTGCTTAAGAATGATTGAAGGGGCGAGCTCTAGAGCAAGAGAAGCTCGCGATCTGTGTCTCATCCCTGATGTGATTTTACCTCCTAAATTCAAAGTGCCTGACTTTGACAAATACCGAGGCATGACTTGCCCTAAAAGCCATCTGACCATGTACTGTAGAAAAATGGCTGCATATTCTCACGATGACAAGTTGTTGATCCATTATTTCCAAGAAAGCCTTGCTGGGGCATCTCTCAACTGGTACATGCAGTTAGAACCGTCCCATATCCTTTGTTGGAAGGACTTGGCTGATGCCTTCCTCAGACAGTACCAGTACAATACGGATATGGCGCCTGACAGAACACAGTTACAAAGCATGGAAAAAAGAGGTAATGAGTCATTTAAAGAGTATGCCCAGCGGTGGAGGGCTTTGGCTGCACAAGTGACACCCCATTTGTTGGAGAAAGAACTGGTCTTCATGTTCATGGAAACCCTGCCACCGTTATACTATGATCGATTGATCGGCAGCGTATCTTCCAACTTCTCAGACATGGTAATCATCAGTGAAAGACTAGAAAATGGACTGAGGAGCGGCAAGATTGCCCATGGCTCCGCAGGTACAACCACCCACAAGAAGCCATTCTCCGGGTTTTTGAAGAAGAAAGAAGGAGAAACCAACGCCATCACCATAAGCCCACCTTATCAACCACAAAATATCCCTGTCCCCACTCAAACACAACCAACCCGTCCACCACAAAGTAACTATCACAAAAACTACTAAGACAAAAAACAGACCACCTTTGATCCCATCCCGATGTCCTATACTGACCTTTTCGGCTATCTCGCCACAAACAAGCTCATCAATACCAGACCCATGAAACCAGTCCAGCCACCCTACTTCCGAGGCTACAATCCCAATGTTACCTGTGCGTTTCATGAAGGGGCAGTTGGACACGTTGTTGAGTACTGCAAGGCCTTCAAAATTGTAGTGCAAGATCTGATTGACACCAAAGGGATAACCTTCAAACAAGAAAGCCCGAGCATCACAACTAATCCGCTGCCTGGTCATGAGAAACCTGCAACCAATGCCATCTATGATATGGGGGGCCAATCCTTAATCAGAACTGTGGAGTCTATCCAGACACCCTTAGAGGTTATTCATGCAGAGCTGTGCAAGTTCGGGGTCATCAAGAGAGGTTGTACTCAGAAAGAAGTCTGTGTTGATGTTAATTGTGCAGGGGCATGTGAGGCCTTTAAGACAGTTTTGCAGGACCTATTGGATCGTCATATAATCCAAATGGGTGTGCAAGAGAAAGAGGAGGATGTGCTGACTTTCGAATCAGATAAGAATGGAAATGTTCAGATACCTATTGAGGTCCCGTATAGCCGAAAGCCGATCGTGGAGAGACCTAAGACCATCGTGATTCCTGTCCCAGCTCCTTGTCGAAAAAACCGTGCTGTTCCATGGGACTATGGGGTGTCAGTTCCAGTTCAAAAGCCTCGAGTTGTTCCTAATGTCACAAACATTGCGGGAAGCAGTGGAGTCACTAGAAGCGGACGTGTTTATGTCCCTGAAGTCCTGAAAGAAAGTCCCTCAAAGGAAAATGAGGAAAGGATTCGCAAAGGTAAAGGAATAACACAAGAGCCCAAGGAAAGTAGGAAGGTGTCAGAGCAAGAAGCCACTGAATTTTTGAAGATCATGCGGCAGAGTGATTACAAAGTGGTAGACCAGCTGCACCACACTCCTGCAAAGATCTCTATCATGTCCCTACTGCTCAATTCTGAGGCCCACCGTGCAGCTCTAATGAAAGTATTAAATGAAGCCCATGTAGCCCAGAACATCACTGTTGACCAGCTCGATGGCATCGTAGGGAATATTGTTGCATCCAATTATATTACCTTTACTGATGATGAGCTCACCCCTGAGGGGAAGGGGCATAATCAGGCACTTCACATTTCAGTTAGATGTGGTGAATATACACTCTCCCGGGTCCTCATCGACAATGGATCCTCTTTGAATGTCATGCCGAAATCTACTATGAGCAGGCTAGACGTAGACTGTTCGTATATGAAGCCTAGCTCCACACTAGTTAGGGCATTTGACGGATCCAAGAAGGAGGTTTTGGGAGAAATGGAGTTCCAGATGCAGATAGGGCCAGAAGTATTTTATGTGAATTTTCAGATCATGGACATTGCATCATCCTACAGCTGTCTCCTGGGGAGACCCTGGATTCATGCTGCCGGCGCTGTTCCTTCATCCCTCCACCAAAGGCTTAAGTTTGTAGTCGACGACAAGCTGATAGTCGTTTTTGGAGAAGAAGAGTTCATAGTTAGCAAGCCCCATCCTTCTCAATACATTGAGGCTGCAGAGGAGTTGCTTGAATCTGCCTTTCAGTCGCTGGAAATTGCAAATGCTGCTTTCGTGGGAGAAGAAGCCCCATTGCCTACACCAAAGATATCTAACGCTGCTATCATGGTGGCCAAGGTCATGTTGAAAAATGGTTACCAGATTGGAAAAGGGTTGGGAAAGTCCGAGCAGAGAATTCTGGCGCCGATTCAGCTGCGAGAGTACAAGGATAGGCGTGGGTTAGGATATTGGCCCACTCGAGCTGATAAGAAGAGAATGGCTGAGGAAAAGCGAGAAAGGAGGCTAGCTAAGCTTCGGGGGAGGGAACCAAGCTTGAAGAAGGTTCCTGTTTATGATCTCTCCCAGAGCTTCAAGAGCGCGGGTATGCTGGACCCCAATCAGGTGGCCGTCATTGAGGAAGAATCAGTCACGGAAGACAAAGGTGTGGACTTGGTGCGTCGCAGTGCTGCAGATGAAGAGCTTGATAATTGGAAGATCATTGATTTCCCTGTTATTTTCATTCCAAAGTAATGATTTTGTAATGCAAATTCTTTGGCTCTGCCCAAGGCCTTAGAATATTTCATAAGGGCATGCATGTTTTTCCTTCGAATATCATCTATCAATAAAATGTTGTTTCGGACTCTCAAATGAATAAAATTGCTTTTATTATCATGTGTCTCCATCTTGTGTTTCTATTTTGCTTGTTCATTTCTTTCTATTCCCGCAAATGCAGATCTAAAATGAATATCTTTGAAAACAATGATGCCAACGGTTCATAAGTTAATTTTGATCACCCCGTTAATCAAGCTGAGGAGGATGTTGAGAATTACTGGGAAACTCCTCCAGAATTGATGAGAATGGTTGAACAAGAGGAAAAGGTTATTCAGGCGCATGGGGAACCAGTTGAGATAATTAACCTAGGTACAGAGGACAGTAAGAAAGAAGTAAAGGTGGGTACTTCAATAAAGGAAAGTGGGCGCAAGAAGCTAATTGAACTCCTGCACGATTATGCTGATGTCTTCGCATGGACTTATCAGGATATGCCAGGGTTAGATACTGACATAGTGGTGCATAAGTTGTCGGTCAAGCCAGAATGTCCTCTGGTAAAGCAGAAACTGAGAAGAATGAAGCCAGAAATGTCCTTAAAAATCAGAGATGAGGTGAAAAAGCAGTTCGACGCCGGGTTCCTAGCGGTAGCCAAGTATCCGCAATGGGTTGCTAACATCGTGCCGGTTCCGAAAAAAGACGGGAAAGTTAGAATGTGCGTTGATTACAGAGATCTGAATCGTGCTAGTCCCAAAGATGATTTTCCCCTGCCCCATATTGATGTCTTAGTGGATAGTACGGCGCAGCATTCACTGTTCTCCTTCATGGATGGGTATTCAGGGTATAACCAGATCAGGATGGCTCCTGAGGATATGGAGAAGACAACTTTCATAACTCTTTGGGGAACATTCTGTTACAGAGTCATGCCATTTGGGTTGAAGAACGCCGATGCTACCTATCAAAGGGCTATGGTTACATTATTTCACGACATGATGCACAAAGAAAAAGAGGTCTACGTGGACGATATGATCGCAAAGTCTAAAACTGAGGAGGAACACATTGTCAATTTGCAAAAGCTCTTCGAGCGGTTGAGAAAATTCAAGCTCAGATTAAATCCTGCCAAGTGTACATTTGGCGTGCGATCAGGAAAGTTGTTGGGATTCATCGTCAGCCAAAAGGGGATAGAAATCGATCCAGACAAGGTGCGTACGATTCTTGAGATGCCAGCTCCTAAAACAGAAAAAGAGATTCGGGGTTTCCTTGGAAGACTGAACTACATTTCTAGGTTCATATTCCAATTGACTGCCACTTGTGAACCGATCTTCAAACTATTGTGCAAGAATCAAGAAACCAAATGGAATGATAATTGTCAAGAAGAGTTTGAAAAGATCAAGAAATATCTTCAGAACCCACCTATCTTGATGCCTCCTGTACCCGGCAGACCTCTGATCCTGTACCTAACCGTGCTAGACAGCTCAATGGGTTGTGTGTTAGGGCAACATGATGAATCTGGGAAGAAAGAGCATGCCATTTACTATTTGAGCAAGAAATTCACTGACTGTGAAACAAGGTACTCGCTGCTAGAGAAGACTTGTTGTGCTTTAGCTTGGGCTGCTCATCGTTTGAGGCAGTACATGCTAAGTCACACTACTTGGTTGGTGTCTAAAATGGATCCTATCAAGTACATCTTCGAGAAGCCCGCACTTACAGGGAGACTTGCCCGTTGGCAAATGCAGTTATCAGAATATGATCTCCTATATGTCACTCAGAAAGCAATTAAAGGAAGTGCGCTGGCCGAGTACCTGGCACACCAACCCGTTGAAGATTATCAGCCTATGCAGTATGACTTTCCAGATGAAGATATCATGGCTTTGTTTGAAGAAGGGAAATCCCCAGAAGATGAAAGATGGAGAGTGGTGTTTGATGGTGCCTCCAGCATATATGAGCACGGAGCCGGGGCAGTGCTGATTTCCCCTGATAATCGCTTCATTCCATTCACTGCCAGACTTGGCTTCTACGCAGGGGCGGATCCAGGATTTTAGATTAGGGTGTTCCTTTTTCTTCGGGAGTAAACTAGCAGTATACTCGTGCATACGTACGGCTGCCGTTGTGTTGTTTGTATAAATAGAGTCGGATAGAATTTAATTTGTTCACACATACAATGATAAATTATAAGATTTAATGTCAAATTATTAATTTACATCAAGAGTAAAATACATATATTTGGCGCGATTAAAATAAGTTTTTCAAGCAGATAAATATACAGAATATACTAAAAGGTGTAATTCAAATAGAATATAAAATCAAAGATTTTGCAACATTTTCTCGGTAATGAAATTATTCCAACGTGTAACATTTTCCGGTTGTAACTCAAAAGTAGAATATAAAATAATTATTCTGACAATGTGTAACTTGAATAGTAAAGCTAATGTATATGATTTTAGTCAAATATCTTTATAGTATTTTTAAATAAAATAAAAAATTATAATATTTTATCAGTAGTGAAATTATACCAACAATATATAGTGTTTCCCGCTGTAATTCAAAATCAGAATATAAAAAAGTCATTATATAAAAAAGATATAGTTGATGATTGATTAAATGTATAGTTGATGAGAAAGTGGGACACACAAAAATAAAAGTGAGTTTAAAAAAGGGTAGTTTGGTATTTTTGGTAGCGGGTGTTTTGATTACAGATATAGTTGAGAGTTGATAGTTGATAGTTTTTTTTTATAAGCAATGTTAGTGAGAATGGGGGAATGTTAGTTTCCGGGAGTTGAACCCGGGACCTCCTTTTTGCACTCATTTGGTGCACTCCTTCGGTATCCCTTAGCTCGTAGTTGATAGTTGATAGTTGAATAGTTGATTGATTAAATGTACAGTTGATGAGAAAGTGGAACACACAAAAATAAAAAGTGAGATAGAATAAAAAGTGAGTTAAAAAATGCTAGTTTGGTAATTTTGATAGTGAGTGTTTTGATTAACGATATACTTGATATATAGTTGATAAAAATATAGTTGATGATTGATTAAATGTATAGTTGATGAGAAAGTGGAACACACAAAAATAAAAAGTGAGTTAAAATAAAAAGTGGGTTAAAAAATGGTAGTTTGGTAATTTTGGTAGTGAGTGTTTTGATTAAAGATATAGTTGAAGTTGATAGAGTGTTCCTTCAATGACATTAAGGCATAATGTATTACTACCAAGGCAGAATATTAGGGGTATATTACCACTAAGATAGGATATTTGGGGTGTTCCCGGGAACACGGGGAACACCCCCTGAATCCGCCTCTGCTTCTACGTCACCAATAACATTGCAGAATATGAGGCATGTATTCTTGGTATCCAGGCAGCCATTGATTGGAAAGTTAAGAGACTTGATGTGTATGGAGATTCAGCTCTAGTCATTCATCAAGTGAATGGCGATTGGGAGACCAGGGATTCCAAGTTGATCCCTTACCGAGATTACATTCTAGAGTTGGTCGAACCTTTTGAGGAAATCACATTTCAGCATCTTCCTCGCAATGAGAACCAGTTGGCCGATGCGCTAGCCACTTTGTCTTCAACGTTCAATATCAACTGCGACAAAAGCTTGACTCACATCAAGATTCAGTATCGAGATTTGCCAGCACATCATTACTGTGCGGCAATTGAGGAAGAGTCTGATAACAAGCCCTGGTATCATGACATCAAGCAGTACATCTTGAACAGAGAGTACCCTCCTGGAGCGTCAGAGAATGACAAGAGAACCCTCAGAAGATTGTCAAGGAATTTCTTTTTGAACGGTGAAGTTCTATACAAGAGGAATTATGATATGGTCCTCCTGAGATGTGTGGCAGAAGATGAGGCAACAAAAATCATGAAAGAAGTCCATGAAGGCTCATTTGGGGTTCATTCCAGTGGGCACACTATGGCAAGAAAAATCTTAAGAGCTGGCTATTATTGGTTGCGAATGGAATCAGATTGCTATAACTTCGTGAAAAGATGTCACAAGTGCCAAATCTACACCGATCACATTCATGTGCCACCTGCTTCCCTAAATGTCCTGACTGCATCCTGGCCATTCTCAATGTGGGGCATGGACGTCATAGGTCCTATCGAGCCTAAGGCATCAAATGGGCATCGCTTCATCCTGGTCGCTATTGATTACTTCACCAAGTGGGTTGAAGCTGCTTCATACTCTAGTATTACCAGCTCTGTGGTTGCTAAGTTCGTAAAGAGAGATCTGGTTTGTCGCTATGGGCTTCCAGACAAGATTATCACAGATAATGGCAGCAACCTGAACAGTAAGATGATCAAAGAGTTATGCGAGGACTTCAAAATCCAACATCATAATTCTTCCCCATACCGTCCCAAGATGAATGGGGCAGTCGAAGCAGCCAATAAGAATATCAAGAGGATCGTGCAAAAGATGGTAGTAACCTACAAAGATTGGCATGAGATGCTTCCTTTCGCTCTGCATGGGTATCGTACCTCAGTGCGTACTTCAACCGGGGCAACCCCTTTCTCTTTGGTGTATGGGTCGGAAGCAGTCCTCCCTATCGAAGTTGAGATACCCTCCCTAAGGGTGCTGATGGAAACCAAGTTGGAAGAAGCAGAATGGGTCCAGGCTCGTCTGGATCAGCTGAATCTCATTGAGGAGAAAAGAATTGCTGCCCTGTGTCATGGCCAGTTGTATCAACAAAGGATGAAGACAGCTTTCGACAAGAAGGTTCGTCCCCGAGAATTCAGCGAAGGAGACCTTGTGCTCAAGTAGATCCTGCCTATTCAGAGTGACCCTCGTGGGAAATGGACTCCTAGCTATGATGGACCCTATGTGGTAAAGAAAGCCTTTTCCGAAGGAGCATTGATACTCACCAACATGGATGGTGAGGAACTCAGAAACCCAGTCAATTCAGATTCAGTCAAGAAATATTACGCCTGAGAAAAATAAAAGGAAAAAAGAGAAATATGAGCCAAGCAAGAATTAGCTCGCTAGGTTGAAAACCCGAAAGGGCGGCCTAGGCAAAAAAAGAGCGACCCGGTGGACTGAAAACTCGCAAAGAGCGGTCCAGGCAAAAATTAGGGTCAGAAAGGTTGGACTTAAAAAAAAGTAAAAAGGGGCAAGCAGCGCCTCCAAAAGCTTGGATAAAAGGGTGATCAAGGATATAAGTATGGGTGATTGGCATCAACACTCCAAAGACAAAGAGAGCTCATAAGATCTGTTGCGTTCATTTTTCTTGTTCTTTTTAGTTAAAAAAATTCTCAATGTACTCTCTGCAGTCGGCGCGACTTTTTGCGCGTTCGGTTTCCATATGAATAAAAAGTCCAAATTTTCCACTCCGTTTGCTTATTGTTTTATCATCGCTTCCTTTTCATTTGTGCTTTAAAATGATGTTTTATGGTAGGTGATAAATGAATTATGAAAATGTGCATAAATCAAAGCATTAAAATCATTGCGAAACTTTTGAAAATCATGAGAAAAGAAATGATCTCTCGATCAGGTAAATTCACAAGAGTCAAACAAAAGCACTGATCGCATCAAAGCAATTCTCAAAAGGCTGAAGCCGGACCCTCACACCATTATGGATGACCAGTGTGCCTCATGACGCGAGTCCTACGATTTGGTCGAAACAGCGAAAAAAGGGGAACTAGAAAAAGAGCAAAAAGAGCAATAAAACAAAAAAAATTCATGCATTGCATCCATCAAACATAGACAAAAAAAAATTCATGCAAACAAAAAGAAACTCCTGCATCACATCACATTAATCCCATCAAAAAGCAATCACGGCATTTGCATTGCATGCATTTTTTCATCTCACTTGCAGGTACAAGGACGGATAAATACTTCGATGCTAATCCTCGCACTCAGTTCCCAGAAAATGCCCTCTTAGTTCAGGGTTCAAATGCTTTTCAGTTCGGCGCTCAAGCGTGCATTGCAGTCTGGAGTTCAAGTCACTCTTATCAGAGTTCAGTGCTCCCTTCTGTTCATGGTCTCACATCGCGTACGAGCAACGCGATGGACCGCAGCCCCACGTGAGGTTCAACGGAATAGTTGTATCAGCCTAAGATACAGTGGACGCCGTGCATTGATCTGTATATCAGTTCCGGAGCTGATAACGATCCCCCCGGTCGCTCGAAAAGGCCAACAGGAAGCGTGCTCCTCAAAGCCACGCGCAAACTCGGATTCGTCAAGAGTTCGTTTAAGGATTACAGGTTTTAGGCAACCTGGGCAATTTACCGCTTTCTGCACGCAAGTGCCCATTTTACTTTTCTGTCTGCACGTCAGTGTTCATTTACTGTTTTCGCATTGACACGAATGTGTCTATCTTTCCAAAACAAAAAAAAAAGAGAAAGAAAGAGAAAAGGAAAATTCGGGTTTCTCCAAGTAGACAAAATTGGTATAATTTCTGAATTCTTTATTCCTATTTTACCTTCGAAATATGTCTCGGCCAATTCATATTTCTTGATAAAATCCGAATAAAGAGGGGCAGCTGTCATACCCCAATTTTGTCCGACTAGCTGAAAATCAAACAAAATTGTATTTCTGTGAACACTCAATTTTTACCGGTATTTTTCACTTTTTTCGAAATATCACAAAAATAATCGTTTTTGCTGTATTTTCGAATTTTAATGTTAAATTTGTCGTTTTGCTCGCATTCGTCACTTTCGAGTCATTTTTATTATTTTTAGTTAAAACAAAGTTTTTAAAAAAAAAGGGTGTGCTACAAGAGTCTATTGATTTTCCCGTGTCTTCTCGCGAGCGTGCGAATTAGGTGTCTAATAGTGGATGTGTGTCGTAGCGGGTTAGCGTGATTATTATTGTTATTATTAATATTAGTTGTATCATTAGTAGCTACCAAAATAAGAGACATAACCAAGTAATCAAATATAATGTATTTATGCAAATCTGTCCTTTCTTTACAAAAAAAATAAAAAAAATAATAAGGTAATAGTTACACCTTAAGACAAAAAAATAATGAAAAGTCAAACAAAAAAGAAAGGGAGCTGCGTCCCTTTGCTGGTGCTGCCAGCAGAGACAGTTTGAGCTACAAGCTCAACCCTCCTTCCTCTTGTCCCATTGTTTGGTTCTCATTTTCAGCAAAAACATCCCAGCCTTTGCAGCAACCACCTCCACCCCTTTGCTGGCTGCCTGCAACCTCAGTTGTTGTCCCTATTATTTTTTCATACTCTCTTTCATATATTCTTTTTTTTTTGACACAACTCTCTTTCATTCTTATTCATTCTAATTTCTCTATTACTTCTAATTTCTATTCTATATAAATTTTTTCTCATATTCTAATTTGTTTTTTATTACTTCTTATTTAACTAAATAAAAAAATTCGAAAAAAAATTTAAAAAATTTAAAAAAAATTAATTTTTTTTAAAAATCCGCCGGTAATTCAAAAAATCCGCTGGTAAATTTCAGGCGACATTTCCGTCGGAATTTTTGAATTACCGGCGGATTTTTAAAATTTTTTTTTAAAAAATCCGCCGAAAACGCACATTTCCGGCGGAAAAAATCCGCCGGAAACCGTTACCTGCGAACGAATTTCCGGCGGATTTTGGCCGCCGTTAATCCAGGAATTTCTTGTAGTGGTAGTTGTTTCGTTATGTTGCTTTTTATCATTTTGATGTGCGGTTACACTTTGTAATAATAAACTTGTTTAATTTAAATGCCACCGAAATATAAATTACTGAGTACTAAATAAACATAAATAAATTACTGAGTACAAAGATATACCAGTTTGAAAAATTATTGAAACAAAGATATAACAGTTTGCAATTTAAAATAAAACAACGTGAAATCTGTTGTCATCTTCACCAAATGATAAATCTGTAACGACAGAGACTTCTGTTGGTTAATCACCACTCCCATCTTCACCAGATACATAATTGGCAAGGAATGCTCGGTAATCCGAATCAGTTGAGCAGAACTAGCGTCATCTTCATCTTCCTCAGGCAATATTCTGACCAGATTGAAACGACCATTCTGAGCATATGTAATTGATACTTCAACACTAACCACACCCCCATATACAGTGCATATAGCCTGTGTATAAGTCATTAGCTTTTGGGTACGTCTGTTGACAATAGCAGGAAAAATATTGCCAATTTTCAGATGTAGGTAACAATCGCGAGGCAATGTGTTGCCTATCAGCTGATAAACATTCTGTGGAATGTTGATGTGCCCAGCATGTTGTTCGATAACAATTACGAATTCCATAGCTGCAAAACAAAATACTAGTCAGAGAAAATATGAATTTGACAAAAATTGTTCGGTTGACCTCAACCGAACGTGTTCAGGAGGCATCAACCGAACGTGTTTGGGAGGCATCAACCGAGCGCGTCCCCAGAACCGTTCGGTTAAGGCCAACCGAACGCGTCGCAGATTTCAAATCTTTAAAAACGCGGTAAACGCAGTAAAATGGAAAGAGAGGAGAGTGAGGGTGGGAGTACCTGGTGTGTAGAATGCGAGATTGAAGCTTCAAAGTTGAGATTGAGAGGGAGAATGAGGGTGAGAAATCGAAGGAGGGTGAGAGTGAGAGTTCGGGTTCACTTGACCTTAATTTGGGAGAGGGTGTGAGAGTGTTTGGGAGGGAGAAAGAGAGTTGGAGTGTTTTTAGTGTCATACCCCAATTTTGTCCGACTAGTTGAAAATCAAACAAAATTGTATTTCTGTGAACACTCAATTTTTACCGGTATTTTTCACTTTTTTCGAAATATCACAAAAATAATTGTTTTTGGTGTATTTTCGAATTTTAATGTTAAATTTGTCGTTTTGCTCGCATTCGTCACTTTCGAGTCATTTTTATTATTTTTAGTTAAAACAAAGTTTTTAAAAAAAAAAGGGTGTGCTACAAGAGTCTATTGATTTTCCCGTGTCTTCTCGCGAGCGTGCGAATTAGGTGTCTAATAGTGGATGTGTGTCGTAGCGGGTTAGCGTGATTATTATTGTTATTATTAATATTAGTTGTATCATTAGTAGCTACCAAAATAAGAGACATAACCAAGTAATCAAATATAATGTATTTATGCAAATCTGTCCTTTCTTTACAAAAAAAATAAAAATAATAATAAGGTAATAGTTACACCTTAAGACAAAAAAATAATGAAAAGTCAAACAAAAAAGAAAGGGAGCTGCGTCCCTTTGCCGGTGCTGCCTGTAACACCCCTTTTCTACCCTATAAGTTACACGTCATTTATCAGAGTAAATTGTTTTCACAAAAATTAATTTGAATGAATAGAAAAGAAGTGCCACATCGTCATAAATAAAACTCGTCATTGTCACTCGTCAAGGTTTTTGCATCATTCGTCATGAAATTTAAACTTTGAAAATTTCGTCACAGCGGAATAAAAATAGCAACTCGCCAAAATCCCTCAGACACGTCTCAAAACATCAATAAAATCATTAAACAGCCAGTTAAATAATTCAACAAACTTCACCCACGCCCCCTAGGTGTTACAGTATCAGAGAGCGACTCAAAACATCCCAACAGCTATCAAGGAAGGCAGCATGACCTTCACTCGCGGATACCTGCAGCGTTGCCACAGTAGAGCAACATTCCAAGCAGAAAGGGTGAGTCTTCAAACAGCATAAAGGCATATATAATAATCAATATATTAGAGGACAATATCTATAACTACCACGGCACACTTAACGTCGCATTACAACCATCACAGAGCAACATCGGCAACCAACGTCAAAAACACATCACAAGCAAAACGCGTCGTGTTTATGCATATGTATGAAAATGCAACCCACACCTGGGCATATGCATGATGGTACCATACTCGTCATAATAAGCCACTATGGGCACACCGTCACTGTTTTCTCGTCATAAATAAGCCACTATGGGCACACCGTCACTAAGAGGCCGAAGCCTATTCGTCATAAAATGCACATGCTATGAGACACTGTGGACACATGTGCAACCACAAATCATCATAATCACAACATCATCAAAATATTGGCCACTAAGGGTATCCTCGTCATAATCACATCAACGTCAAAATATTGGCCACTAAGGGCAACAACGTCGTTTAATTAACCACTAAGGGTATCCTCGTCATAATCACATCAACGTCAAAATATTGGCCACTAAGGGCAACAACGTCGTTTAATTAACCACTAAGGGTATTATCGTCATTTTACTCAACACGTCATTACTTCGTCCGGGTCAGCCACGTAGGCGCCCGTGCAACATCACTCATTTTTATTTCCTTAAAATAGCTCTTTTCCGAAAATGATTGAGTCACCACAATTTTTTTTTCAAAATACGATGTTCGAAGTCAACGCCCAAATAAATTTTCCAGAAAAATGTTTTATGAGCCCCAAATTAGAATATTCAGATGGGCGTCTGAATACGCTTTACAACGCACTTCGAATCGTTTAAAACGGACACCCGAGTCAAAAGTTATGATCAAAACAATTTAGGGACGTCAAAATATTTTTCAGGACAGCTACGGGTTTGGCGCCCATGTGTGCGCCTAGGGCTAGGGCACACTACAAAAATCCGATTTTCACCAAATTAAATCCCCAAATTAATTCCCAAAATCAGACTCATCAATATAAATCAAATCACCATGATCACCTATTAAATCCTCCAATTATTTGTTGCCAAAACATCCATCAATTAAGGTCCCAATCCACATGAATAATATTTCAGTTATCACAAAATCAAGGGTTAATTCAATCACCAATTTTGAACCACCAAATCAATCACCAAATCAATTATCATTAATTCAGATTACTAATTGCTAATCATCCCTACCAATCCTCCTGAATTATCAAACATGACACAAAAGCAAATCACACCAACATGTAGCATGTGAATCATGGTATTAACATCAAACATCAATAAATCACCAACAACAAACATCACAACTCATCTTATATTCACAACAATACCAACAGTTCAACAAGAAATTCAACATAATAACTAATACACCCTAGGCATCATAGAACTACCCTCCCACATACTAACCATTATATAAACCCTTATAATGTGAGACTCCCCTTACCTTAGATTAGATGAGAAGAAAGTCCTAGGAAGATGAACACCAAGATGGTCCTACACACCTTGGAACAAGTCGCAATCCTTTCCCCCTTTTCCTCTTGAGCTTCACGCAAAATCTCTTCTTTCTTGCACTCACCAAAACGGTGCCCAACCCTCTCTTGAGCAAGCACCACGAAAATCAGCAACAACTCTTCCTCCCTTCTCCTATGGTGAGCGCCGTACAGCCCTCTTCTCTCCTCTCCACGTTTTCTTTCAATTTTGCACTAAGGCACAATGACTAAAACCCTATGCTTAAACCCCTCATCATATACGCCTATCACCTTGGACCTCTCTCTTGGATCATGGGCTTTCACTTAATGTTCAATTGGATAATTAAACGTCACCACCTCCTAATTAACTAAATAAACCCCCCAATTATTTTAATACTTCTCCACAACTATATTCCCAATTAATTAAAACCACCCATTATTATTATCATTATTATTTCTATCACCCAAATCTTATTTAATTAATTAAATAAATAAACAACTATTTTTGGGCTGTTACAACTCTCCCCCACTTAAAAGAATTTCGCCCTCGAAATTTTACCCACCAATACTAACACCTTCCCACTAGCAAGCTACACACAAGTTCACACAGCAAGAGACATGTCCTAGAAATTGATTTTCTCTCTACAAGACTAAACGTCAGCTTAAACAGTTTGAATAAAATATTCTTAAGAACATATGGCAATGAAAGCCAACTCAAAGAAGCTCACAAACAGTGTCAATGCACACTTTAAATTTTAAGGTTTTCAAAATTACGCAGCACATCTATAAAGAATGTGACAGTCAGAACCAAATCAAGAAAACTCAGTGTGCAACACTCACGTGCAATTAAAGCATATTATAGCAAAACTTCATGCAAGATCAGTGTCCATTTATAAAAAAAAAAAAATAATTTTCAATGCTAATATCAGTATCCAACCATCAAATCGTTTATTAATTTTTCAAAAGCAATTTTCAAAATCTCTTCACTTTTTAGACCACAAACCACAAAATAGGACAACCCATAAAAATAGGGGCGACTCACAGAAATGGGAACAGTGCGTAAAGTTAGTAACCGTAACAGTAATTTTCGGAAACAGTGACAGCAACAATAATTTTTCGAAAACAGCAATATTTATTTTCTGAAAACAGCAACAATTAAAACAGTAACAGCATCTAAATAGCAACAGTAAAACAGCAACGGTAATTTAAAGAGTGACAATAAAACAGCAACAGCAAAAGCAATTTTAAAAAAAAACAGCAACAATTCAAGATAATCCACAAATAGGTTTAATCGTCAAGATTCAATCAACAAATAGATTTAATCATCAACGAATAGGGTTTTCAAGAACGCACATGTCAATCATACTAATCTTGTTCAAACATGAAACACACATTAAATCAATTCACATAAGGATGTTCATCAAGGCATAAGATCACATAGGAATTCAACTAACATGAAACTTGTCCAACAAAACATATAACGCATGATCATGACAACAATTAACAAGGCATTAACATATGATAACATGTTATTACTCTTCAACATGCGAATTAAACAAGGCGCACAGCACATGGCATCAATGATCATGGTAAGACACAAAAGGATTCTAGGGCATATGAACATTACTCACATAAATATTCAACAATATATTTAGTTTTTCAAACACCAAAACAGTTCTAAACACCAAAAGTAGTTTTACAACGTTATCGACAACGATCACCGGGATATTCAAAAATCACCGAATACACCAAGACAACGCCATTTTCAACATGTGCCTATATTTTCCCCGGTTTTGCACTCAATGTACAAAAATTCAAACAACACAGTAGTCACACAATTGACACATCACTAATTTGCAATGTCTCTTTTGCACCAAAAATATTTATAGGCGGAAGCACGAAAAACGATCACATATGTTTTCCAAGCAAAATCAACAATTTGTTTTCGGAAATAGTTTTCGCAACAAAAGATGTCACCGGCTCCTCGAATCGCATACTAATCATTCATAACGTTTAGCAATGCAACTAGCTTCAGGAAACATATATCCATTCTCAGCACCCATCATTAGTTTAATATTTTCAAAACTACTCAGGAAGAAACAACCAAAAGAAGATTCATCATAAAAATTCAAGCGCACAACATCAAGCTTCACGTAGCACATACTGGATTAGAATTATAACTGCTAACACAAAGTGCACAAACGGTGCCAATGCACCTTTTAAATCTTTAAGGCTTCTCAAAATCACGTAACAGAAATTATAAGGAGGGTAACAGCTAGAACAAAATCAGGGAAAATTCAGTGTAGGAAATTACAGCTCACGGTCATGGAATAGTTCGCAAGGATTCGGAGTTGAAAACATCACATGTTGAGGAAAATCAGGCAAAAGACCGAATAGAGTAGAATACGTGGGATGATAACAACAACATGAAATATAGTCCACTTTTCAAAATCATTTTACGGGGTTGCAGAAATAGGAGAAGACAATATTTGTAGCTTTCAAACCAAAACTTTATCATTCATAGTAGTCAAGACAGTGCAACACTGTAACATTAGTAAAAACTTGATACCAAGTCAGTGTCCATTTATTAAAATAATTTCCAATGCCAAAACTAGCACCCAGCCATAAAATTGTTTAATAGACGTTCAAAAGCACTTTCAGAAATCACTTTACTTTTAGATTTTCAAAACCACATGATAGAAATCCATAAGTAACAACCAAGAGATTTGTCATAAAACTCCGGCACGCAATTTTCCAAAAGGAGTTGAGGACAAAATTAGTACACTTGAATGAGAGCATTTTCACTTGTAGTGATTAAAACACCACGGTAGCTATTAGTGCAGTAACAACTTAAAATAGTCCATAAAATAATTTTACAACGCATTTGGTTTCCAAACATCAAATCACATTGCACAAGACTTCTCACAGAGGCTTACTGTCGACTACTTAAGACAGTTCGGACAAAGCAACATAGGAGAGTAACATGCAACAAGGTAAGCTATCAGTAGCATACAGGCACAGCAGACACACATGACAAGGTCAGACAAACAACATAGGCTGTAATTACCATTTTAAAATGCAATCATGTTTGTTCACACTCAAGGGACAACCAAACTCGGGATGGTGAGCATGCAATATTATACTTTACAAATGCATGAGCATGCGAATACATGTCAAGTCAACATCTAACAACAAACATCAATTACAAGAGCATCTGAGTGCATGTCAATCTAACATTTTACAACAAGCGGCAATTAATTTGAATATGATGCAGGGTACACCGAGCTCAATACCAACCAAAACATATGTGCGCATTTAAACAACAGAGCATACCATTTAGAAACACGCAGCAAGGAGGTCAACAATGAGGACCACAACCAACAAACACAATTCACACACCGAAAACACAATAAGGCACACAACACTAGTAGGGACATCTCCCCCACTAGTTCACTTACCAATGGAAACCTTTGGCGTACCTGCAACATAAACAATGGTCAGCACTGAAAGACAACAGTTGGTCACTATCTGACACAACGACTCGATGACATGGCCGGACGGACCAACCATTGCTCTGATACCACTAATGTAACACCCCTTTTCTACCCCATAAGTTACACGTCATTTATCAGAGTAAATTGTTTTCACAAAAATTAATTTGAATGAATAGAAAAGAAGTGCCACATCGTCATAAATAAAACTCGTCATTGTCACTCGTCAAGGTTTTTGCATCATTCGTCATGAAATTTAAACTTTGAAAATTTCGTCACAGCGGAATAAAAATAGCAACTCGCCAAAATCCCTCAGACACGTCTCAAAACATCAATAAAATCATTAAACAGCCAGTTAAATAATTCAACAAACTTCACCCACGCCCCCTAGGTGTTACAGTATCAGAGAGCGACTCAAAACATCCCAACAGCTATCAAGGAAGGCAGCATGACCTTCACTCGCGGATACCTGCAGCGTTGCCACAGTAGAGCAACATTCCAAGCAGAAAGGGTGAGTCTTCAAACAGCATAAAGGCATATATAATAATCAATATATTAGAGGACAATATCTATAACTACCACGGCACACTTAACGTCGCATTACAACCATCACAGAGCAACATCGGCAACCAACGTCAAAAACACATCACAAGCAAAACGCGTCGTGTTTATGCATATGTATGAAAATGCAACCCACACCTGGGCATATGCATGATGGTACCATACTCGTCATAATAAGCCACTATGGGCACACCGTCACTGTTTTCTCGTCATAAATAAGCCACTATGGGCACACCGTCACTAAGAGGCCGAAGCCTATTCGTCATAAAATGCACATGCTATGAGACACTGTGGACACATGTGCAACCACAAATCATCATAATCACAACATCATCAAAATATTGGCCACTAAGGGTATCCTCGTCATAATCACATCAACGTCAAAATATTGGCCACTAAGGGCAACAACGTCGTTTAATTAACCACTAAGGGTATCCTCGTCATAATCACATCAACGTCAAAATATTGGCCACTAAGGGCAACAACGTCGTTTAATTAACCACTAAGGGTATTATCGTCATTTTACTCAACACGTCATTACTTCGTCCGGGTCAGCCACGTAGGCGCCCGTGCAACATCACTCATTTTTATTTCCTTAAAATAGCTCTTTTCCGAAAATGATTGAGTCACCACAATTTTTTTTTCAAAATACGATGTTCGAAGTCAACGCCCAAATAAATTTTCCCGAAAAATGTTTTATGAGCCCCAAATTAGAATATTCAGATGGGCGTCTGAATAAGCTTTACAACGCACTTCGAATCGTTTAAAACGGACACCCGAGTCAAAAGTTATGATCAAAACAATTTAGGGACGTCAAAATATTTTTCAGGACAGCTACGGGTTTGGCGCCCATGTGTGCGCCTAGGGCTAGGGCACACTACAAAAATCCGATTTTCACCAAATTAAATCCCCAAATTAATTCCCAAAATCAGACTCATCAATATAAATCAAATCACCATGATCACCTATTAAATCCTCCAATTATTTGTTGCCAAAACATCCATCAATTAAGGTCCCAATCCACATGAATAATATTTCAGTTATCACAAAATCAAGGGTTAATTCAATCACCAATTTTGAACCACCAAATCAATCACCAAATCAATTATCATTAATTTAGATTACTAATTGCTAATCATCCCTACCAATCCTCCTGAATTATCAAACATGACACAAAAGCAAATCACACCAACATGTAGGATGTGAATCATGGTATTAACATCAAACATCAATAAATCACCAACAACAAACATCACAACTCATCTTATATTCACAACAATACCAACAGTTCAACAAGAAATTCAACATAATAACTAATACACCCTAGGCATCATAGAACTACCCTCCCACATACTAACCATTATATAAACCCTTATAATGTGAGACTCCCCTTACCTTAGATTAAATGAGAAGAAAGTCCTAGGAAGATGAACACCAAGATGGTCCTACACACCTTGGAACAAGTCGCAATCCTTTCCCCCTTTTCCTCTTGAGCTTCACGCAAAATCTCTTCTTTCTTGCACTCACCAAAACGGTGCCCAACCCTCTCTTGAGCAAGCACCACGAAAATCAGCAACAACTCTTCCTCCCTTCTCCTATGGTGAGCGCCGTACAACCCTCTTCTCTCCTCTCCACGTTTTCTTTCAATTTTGCACTAAGGCACAATGACTAAAACCCTATGCTTAAACCCCTCATCATATACGCCTATCACCTTGGACCCTCTCTTGGATCATGGGCTTTCACTTAATGTTCAATTGGATAATTAAACGTCACCACCTCCTAATTAACTAAATAAACCCCCCAATTATTTTAATACTTCTCCACAACTATATTCCCAATTAATTAAAACCACCCATTATTATTATCATTATTATTTCTATCACCCAAATCTTATTTAATTAATTAAATAAATAAACAACTATTTTTGGGCTGTTACACTGCCAGCAGAGACAGTTTGAGCTACAAGCTCAACCCTCCTTCCTCTTGTCCCCTTGTTTGGTTCTCATTTTCAGCAAAAACATCCCAGCCTTTGCAGCAACCACCTCCACCCCTTTGCTGGCTGCCTGCAACCTCAGTTGTTGTCCCCATGAGAAATGTTCCCCTGCTCAAATACCACGCCTACACCACATTTTTTGCATATAAATGCAATAAACAGAAACAGTGTTAGGGGAGACAGTAAGCAATATACACACACAGACAGAAAATTCCTCACTGAAAACCGATACAGAAAAATACAGTGGGAGGAGATACACAGTGAATAGAGAAATCAGTTTAAATCAGAGAGCACAAAGAGGTTTTAGTTCCAAAGGAAGCAGTAGGCAAGAGGGGAAGATCGTTTTTTACCGCAAGGAAATCAGGTTGGTCCCTCATAAATATTATACTTATCTGCTTATTGTTTCAAAGACATACAGAACCCTTTTTATTTATAGTTTCAACTACCTATTTGCCAATCAGTCTTTGTAGAACAAAAAATAATGCAATATAAATCTGTTTGTTTCAAAGACGCAGAGAGGAACAATAACCGAAGAAAATCTTTAGCCACACTTTCACAGAGACACGGTCCTATCTAGAATAATAAAAAACATTTAGAGAATCAGAGAAAAACGAACCTCCGGTGAAAACCACCGCCGCAAACCACCAACAGCCTACTCTCCCTCTCCACCACTCCTTCGCGGCCACCGCGTCCCATAGCCACCACCGTTCGCCCCAGACACCGCCACCAGCCCTTCCCCAACTAAGTCTTCGGCCTTCGACCTTCCTGAGAAATAACAAGCGAACCTCAAATGTAAGAATATCAGAATCAGAAAGAAGACGAGAACCGAAAAAACAAAGTAGCGAAACTCACCTCCTTAGAGTCCGACCACCGTAGACGGTGGTCGTTGGCCGTTCCCATCGCGTCTTCCCCCTCAACGGCATCACCGCAGCCTTAAAACGAAAAGAAACGCCGTGAACCGCCGTAACCGTCCCTCCATGGCCATCGAAAACGAAAACAGCACTTTCGAACTCCGTCACCATCGCGAATCTCACCTCCACCAGCTCTGTCACCTTCGCCGGAGACAAGCTCACCACCGTGGCCTCCCCTTCTTCGCCGCCTGTCCTCCACCCCTTCGCGATCGCACCCTTCAACGCCATCGTCACCAACTACCATCACCGGCCAAGGAACGGCCGGCCGCGCGTCACTTCCTCCACCACGGTCGCTGTCATGCTGTCTTTCCCTCTCCCTCCATCGCGTTTCCTTTCTTCTTATCCCTCTCAGCTGAAGCTCTCTCTCTCTCTCTCTCTCTCCTGAAATGGTGTGATGCGGCGCTGTAGATCACAAATTAGGGTTCAGCAAATATTTTGTTTCCTCTTATATATACCTTCTTTTCCTTTTTTGTTTTAAAATTCTGGTTACTATTCGCACACCACCAATTCCATTATACACCCCCTGAAGCCCATGATTTTTTGAGACGGACCAGCCCACTAAAAAAAAGCTGGGCTCACTATCTGCACCCCTTGCTTCTTTTTTTTTTTAATTTGTTTCTTTCCCCCAAATAAACTTATTTTTTTTCACAAACCCTTTTTTCCAAATAACAGATTTTCTCTAAACAAAAATCAATCCAATTGCGAAAACTCTTTAAAATTAAACTTTGTTAGTGGTCTTGCGAAGCCTTTGCTTGCATGATTATCAACAATGAGGTACTAGTGGCGATCACTTGGAGCCTTTGCTCAATTGATCATCATGAATGCCTAATTTTCCTAAAAACTCTTCAAAATCAAACTTTGTTAGTAGTCTTGCGAAGCCTTTGCTTGCATGATTATCAACAATGAGGTACTAGTGGCGGTCACTTGGAGCCTTTGCTCAATTGATCATCCTGAAAGCTCAATTTTCACAATTAGACAAGATAAAAAACAAAAACTTTTTTTTCAAAACCCAGAACTACGTAGCTTTGAATTCTCCGTCGCACCGGGAGATACGTAGGAGTGGATCCCCTCCGTCAAGCACAACAAACTAAAAACATTTTTTTCCTTTCAAAAACCAAACACTTTTCCGAAATAAAACATTTTTCAAAAGAGGTAAAAACAAAGCACTTTTCCGAATCAACTTTGCAAATCACACCTTTAATTAAGGTAACCCTTCTTCGAAGGGACGTTGTGGGGTGCTAATACCTTCCCCATACGTAATTAGACCCCCGAACCCAAATCTAATGGTTCCAAAGACCATTGCTTTCTAAAAAGGTTTTTCCGATGTTTTACCCTAAAAAAATATTGGTGGCGACTCTAAAATCCAGTCGTGCGAAGAAAAATCCCTCCGAGGATTTTTCGGGGTGCGACAGCTGGCGACTCTACTGGGGACACTTTTTCTTAAGTGGGTCAAGCCGATTAATTGAATGGGTGATTTGCTTTGCTGATTTAACATGCTTTGTTTTACCTCCCTTCTTCCTACTTTTGTTCTATTTTCCATGCCATTTGTTTGCTAGATTTTAGAACATTCCTTCTTCTCGGCACTTTGTCTTTGAGGTAAACGATGCGTGTGATTATTGTTGACTTCTTAGGATGGTTTGTATATTGAAATTATGTATGCATGTTGAACCCTTGGGTAGACGACCTTTTTGTCTGGACTGTTCGTGGTTTTTCTTGCAGGTGGGGAAGGGTAGTTATTTCTAGGTGTTGTGCCCTCAACACACACTTCACACCCTATACTTGTGAGCATTGAGTGGGGCCTAAAACCCAAGGTCTGAACAAAAACCTAGGAGAGTGGGAACGACTAGTGACTGCCATTCGTAGACCTTTGTCTGTATGGCTCTCATGAAAGTTTCGCCCAAGAGTGCGCTTTGTCATGATGCCTCACACTCGGTAGCTTTCTACGATTGTGGGTGTCATGATGAGAGAGACTTTAAGCTCTTGGTTGCCATTGTGAGGAAGTGATTAGAACCTACATGGGAGGATTACCCTTTTCGTCGACTCTAGACCCTAGGATTCCCACCCTTTGTAAGACACGGGGGCACGCCTTTGTTTGTTGCATTAGCTTAGGCATTCCTTTTTCTCAAACTCTATTTCAAAATTGTAGAAAGTAATTTTCTTTTCCCCCCATAAACACCTACATGAGGTGGCATGTAGCATGTATCTTTGAAAATGTTCAAAATACCACCAATAACCTCATTTTCTTACCCCATTTTCCATGTGAATAACACATCATTTCGCATCCACATCATCTTGCACCATTACATTTGCACCTGACAAAATTTTGAAAAAAAAAAAACTTTCATCATTTGCATTCTTCATGCATTAAAGTTTGTTTGCCGGAAATCACAACATAACACCGAACCTTGTCACAGGGGTGTAAGAAAGCAATATGGAATCAAAAGGCAAAACCGCATTCAATTCGAGGTTCCCCATTGTAAAGAAGATTGATGTAACTAGTTTGAAGGAGTATGCTTCCCTATTAGGACCTATTGAGCTCCGGTCCTTCGACAAGACTTATGGGAACATCCGCAAGTTATTACAGCTAGAAGTACAAGAGAGTGCCATTGCCGCCCTATGTTGGTTCTATGATTCAGAGATTAGGTGTTTTCTTTTCAAGAACTTCCAAATGGCGCCTACCTTAGAGGAGTATGAGAAGATTCTGGGTTTTGATCGCTCAGAGGTTAGACCTTAGGGGCGGTATTATTCAGATGAGAAGTTTGCTTCCCTGTTACAAATCAGTGTAGGAGAGGTGCGGTCCCACAAAGTTGAGCGTAACAAGATATTTGGGTTTCCTCAGGAGTACTTTGAGAGTTTGATGACTAGTTATGTAGTATCAGGTGATTGGTTTTCTTTCAAGCAAGTACTAGCCTTGATCATCTTCGGCATTGTTCTTTTCCCTCAGATTGAGAAACATATAGATGAAACCGCTATTGGTGTGTTCCTAGCTTTCAAGAGTGCAAAAAGTCCCATCAATCCGGTTCCCGCTTTTCTCGCAGAGACCTATCGTGCCTTCACCCGCCATCATGAGTTCTGAAAGGATAAGATGTGTTGTTCCTTCCCTGTGCTATATGCTTGGTTGATCGGTCATGTGTGCGTTAACAAAAGCGATGTTGGGGATTTGCTTTCCTATGCCTTGGGATGTAATCCGAAGACTATGAGCCCTCATGAGTGGAAGGATACTTTTAAGAACCTCGATGCTCTTCAAATTCGATGGTTCTCGCACAAGTGTTGGGGAGATAAACCCTCAGTAATATTCAGATGTGGCAGTTTCCAAAATGTTCCTCTCATGGGGACACAAGGATGCATCAATTATAACCCATCTTTGACCTTGAGACAACTCGGGTACCCTATGCGGGATTCACCCTCCGAAGCTATGCTGTCTCGTTTTTACCTCCATGCGGGGATCCCTAAAGACGAAGGCTTACTTCGGCGAGTCTTGCAAGCTTGGGAAACCGTGGTGCGGAAAGGCAAAGGCGAGTTATCTAAAAGGACCACTGCTATCTCCTTCACTCAATGGCTTGAAAAGAGAATTAAGGAGACTCGACCATCCAACCAAAAGGTGCCATCACTTGAAGAGAAAATACCGGAACCCCACGTTCCCCTCATTGAAGAACTAGAAGAGGCTAAGTTGGCCCTATCTAAAGCGGAAGAAGAGAAAATGGATTTGCAAAACAGATTGGGAAAGGTGATGCAAGACAAGCGGAAGCTAGAAAATGAAAATGCTCTCCAAGCTGCAGCTATTGAAGCAACCAATAGGAAACTTGAAATAGAAGAAGAGAGCAAGAGGGAAATTCAAAAACACTTTAAAGGTGTTAAAGAGGAAGTAAAGAGGTACGCCTCAAAGATGGACAAGGCTGTGGCAGAGGCAAATGAATGGAAGAAACTATATGCCAAGTCATGGAGGAATGAGAAAATGGTTAGAGATATGCTGGCTAAGTCAAAAGAGGAATTCCAAGTGACGAAGTTTGAATTGGAGAACCAAGTGAAAAGCATCAGGCAAGATAGAGAGTCTATCATAGGGATCTTGAAAGAGTACCAACAAGCTTTAGAGTTTGAACAAGGAAGGTCGGAAGAATTGAAGAGGAATCTCCGATACCTAAGGGAATCTTATGGGCGCAAGCGGAAAGCCAGTATTGGGAGAAACGTTTCATGGCATTAATTGGCAGAATAGAAGACCAAGAGATCGTCAAGGAGCTAAGGGATGAGATTCGGCTTTGGAGGAGCAAATTTTCAAAGCTAGCGGGACTAGCAAACCAAGCTGTGAGGGATGTTCCCAAGAAGCTAAGAAGAGCGGAAGCGGAAATCAACCCTTTCAACACTCCGACCAGGGTGTGTGAGTTTGTCGAGTACTGCAAGATTCTGACGGAAGAACTCATGGAGAAGGCCAAGGGGGCAGCCGAAAGCAAGAAGAGAAAAAGGAAGGAGAAATTGAAAGCTATATGCCTTTGAAGTTCACTTTAGAGCATTGTAGTAATCCTTAGGAAATCATTAATTTTCTCTAAAAAGTTGTAATTTCCTTTAGGATATTGTACTTTTCGGTTGAAAATGTTGTTTTCAGAATATTGTACTTTCTTTCGAGTTTGAAGTCGTAATACTCCTTCCTTTTAAATAAAGTGTGTTTGTTTTGCCTATTGCTTCCAACCTCGTTGCAACCAAAATTAAAAAAAAGGTGTTAGAACTTTAAATTTACACGCCTATGACAAAACGAGTTGCACCGCGATTCCCGGCACCCAAACAAACATAAAATCATACATATCGCATTGCATTTGCATTCATTTATGTGATTCCCGCGCTCATGAATTGTGTTCCATCAATAGAAAAAGGCAAGCTGGTTCGCCAACATCGATACCTGACTCGTCTGCAAGCAAGGCTCATGGCAACTAACCTGAATGACTTGGACCGTCCTGTTATTGAAGACTTAGGGAGTGGTGAATCAGACCATGGTAGCCCAACTGCTGAGGTTCCCAATCCAGAGCAATTGGCTCAGGAGAATCAGGAATTGAGAACGAAAATGGGGGCAATGGAAACACAGATGACTGAAATGATGGGGATACTACAAGCTTTGAGGAACGGAACTGCCGCTGGAAATCCCACTGTCACTACCGAAGTTGCTGTCACTCTCCCTCCTCCGAGTCTCGAGACTAACACCTTTGCTCATACTTCAGGAACCAACAACCAGGGCCAGCCAGTTATACATGGGATGCCTTGGGGACTCCCATCCGGATACACACCTCCAGGAGCCGAGGCTAATGCGGGAAGTAATCCCCTTAGGGTTGCAGAACAAGTCCGACCCATCTCAGCCGCAAACAGTGGAGGAGCGGGAGCGCCTCAGGGCCAAATTCAGATTCCTATTCCGCCGGGGACTCCGTTTGACTTTCATTCACCAGTAACGGTCCATCTCCCAATTCAGGGACCAATTCCTGGGAATATCACTCACTCACGTGACCCACACGTGAACCCAGCCGTAGTGTCGATGAGTAATCCTCACTACGGTGTGAATGGTTTTCCTCAGAACTATCCTGTTGAAGCTCCTCAAGCCAGAGACATGTATCATATGTTAGAAGAGCGCTTAAGAATGATTGAAGGGGCGAGCTCTAGAGCAAGAGAAGCTCGTGATATGTGTCTCATCCCTGATGTGATTTTACCTCCTAAATTCAAAGTGCCTGACTTTGACAAATACCGAGGCATGACTTGCCCTAAAAGCCATCTGACCATGTACTGTAGAAAAATGGCTGCATATTCTCACGATGACAAGTTGTTGATCCATTATTTCCAAGAAAGCCTTGCTGGGGCATCTCTCAACTGGTACATGCAGCTAGAACCGTCCCATATCCATTGTTGGAAGGACTTGGCTGATGTCTTCCTCAGACAGTACCGGTACAATACGGATATGGCGCTTGACAGAACACAGTTACAGAGCATGGAAAAAAGAGGTAATGAGTCATTTAAAGAGTATGCCCAGCGGTGGAGGGCTTTGGCTGCACAAGTGACACCCCCTTTGTTGGAGAAAGAACTGGTCTTCATGTTCATGGAAACCCTGCCACCGTTATACTATGATCGATTGATCGGCAGCGTATCTTCCAACTTCTCAGACATGGTAATCATCGGTGAAAGACTAGAAAATGGACTGAGGAGCGGCAAGATTGCCCATGGCTCCGGAGGTACAACCACCCACAAGAAGTCATTCTCCGGGTTTTTGAAGAAGAAAGAAGGAGAAACCAACGCCATCACCATAAGCCCACCTTATCAACCACAAAATATCCCTGTCCCCACTCAAACACAACCAACCCGTCCACCACAAACTAACTATCACAAAAACTACCAAGATAAAAAACAGACCACCTTTGATCCCATTCCGATGTCCTATACTGACCTTTTCGGCTATCTCGCCACAAACAAGCTCATCAATACCAGACCCATGAAACCAGTCCAGCCACCCTACTTCCGAGGCTACAATCCCAATGTTACCTGTGCGTTTCATGAAGGGGCAGTTGGACACGTTGTTGAGGACTGCAAGGCCTTCAAAATTGTAGTGCAAGATCTGATTGACACCAAAGGGATAACCTTCAAACAAGAAAGCCCGAGCATCACAACTAATCCGCTGCCTGGTCATGAGAAACCTGCAACCAATGCCATCTATGATATGGGGGGCCAATCCTTAATCAGAACTGTGGAGTCTATCCAGACACCCTTAGAGGTTATTCATGCAGAGCTGTGCAAGTTCGGGGTCATCAAGAGAGGTTGTACTCAAAAAGAAGTCTGTGTTGATGTTAATTGTGCAGGGGCATGTGAGGCCTTTAAGACAGTTTTGCAGGACCTATTGGATCGTCATATAATCCAAATGGGTTGGGTGTGCAAGAGAAAGAGGAGGATGTGCTGACTTTCGAATCAGATAAGAATGGAAATGTTCAGATACCTATTGAGGTCCCGTATAGCCGAAAGCCGATCGTGGAGAGACCTAAGACCATCGTGATTCCTGTCCCAGCTCCTTTTCGAAAAAACCGTGCTGTTCCATGGGACTATGGGGTGTCAGTTCTAGTTCAGAAGCCTCGAGTTGTTCCTAATGTCACAAACATTGCGGGAAGCAGTGAAGTCACTAGAAGCGGACGTGTTTATGTCCCTGAAGTCCTGAAAGAAAGTCCCTCAAAGGAAAATGAGGAAAGGATTCGCAAAGGTAAAGGTATAACACAAGAGCCCAAGGAAAGTAGGAAGGTGTCAGAGCAAGAAGCCACTGAATTTTTGAAGATCATGCGGCAGAGTGATTACAAAGTGGTAGACCAGCTGCACCACACTCCTGTAAAGATCTCTATCATGTCCCTACTGCTCAATTCTGAGGCCCACCGTGCAGCTCTAATGAAAGTATTAAATGAAGCCCATGTAGCCCAGAACATCACTGTTGACCAGCTCGATGGCATCGTAGGGAATATTGTTGCATCCAATTAAATTACCTTTACTGATGATGAGCTCACCCCTGAGGGGAAGGGGCATAATCAGGCACTTCACATTTCAGTTAGATGTGGTGAATATACACTCTCTCGGGTCCTCATCGACAATGGATCCTCTTTGAATGTCATGCCGAAATCTACTATGAGCAGGCTAGACGTAGACTGTTCGTATATGAAGCCTAGCTCCACACTAGTTAGGGCATTTGACGGATCCAAGAAGGAGGTTTTGGGAGAAATGGAGTTCCAGATGCAGATAGGGCCAGAAGTATTTTATGTGAATTTTCAGATCATGGACATTGCATCATCCTACAGCTGTCTCCTGGGGAGACCCTGGATTCATGCTGCCGGCGCTGTTCCTTCATCCCTCCACCAAAGGCTTAAGTTTGTAGTCGACGACAAGCTGATAGTCGTTTTTGGAGAAGAAGAGTTCATAGTTAGCAAGCCCCATCCTTCTCAATACATTGAGGCTGCAGAGGAGTTGCTTGAATCTGCCTTTCAGTCGCTGGAAATTGCAAATGCTGCTTTCGTGGGAGAAGAAGCCCCATTGCCTACACCAAAGATATCTAACGCTGCTATCATGGTGGCCAAGGTCATGTTGAAAAATGGTTACCAGATTGGAAAAGGGTTGGGAAAGTCCGAGCAGGGAATTCTGGCGCCGGTTCAGCTGCGAGAGTACAAGGATAGGCGTGGGTTAGGATATTGGCCCACTCGACCTGATAAGAAGAGAATGGCTGAGGAAAAGCGAGAAAGGAGGCTAGCTAAGCTTCGGGGGAGGGAACCAAGCTTGAAGAAGGTTCCTGTTTATGATCTCTCCCAGAGCTTCAAGAGCGCGGGTATGCTGGACCCCAATCAGGTGGCCGTCATTGAGGAAGAATCAGTCACGGAAGACAAATGTGTGGACTTGGTGTGTCGCAGTGCTGCAGATGAAGAGCTTGATAATTGGAAGATCATTGATTTCCCTGTTATTTTCATTCCAAAGTAATGATTTTGTAATGCAAATTCTTTGGCTCTGCCCAAGACCTTAGAATATTTCATAAGGGCATGCATGTTTTTCCTTCGAATATCATCTATCAATAAAATGCTGTTTCGGACTCTCAAATGAATAAAATTGCTTTTATTATCATGTGTCTCCATCTTGTGTTTCTATTTTGCTTGTTCATTTCTTTCTATTCCCGCAAATGCAGATCTAAAATGAATATCTTTGAAAACAATGATGCCAACGGTTCATAGGTTAATTTTGATCACCCCGTTAATCAAGCTGAGGAGGATGTTGAGAATGACTGGGAAACTCCTCCAGAATTGATGAGAATGGTTGAACAAGAGGAAAAGGTTATTCAGGCGCATGGGGAACCGGTTGAGATAATTAACCTAGGTACAGAGGACAGTAAGAAAGAAGTAAAGGTGGGTAATTCAATAAAGGAAAGTGAGCGCAAGAAGCTAATTGAACTCCTGCACGATTATGCTGATGTCTTCGCATGGACTTATCAGGATATGCCAGGGTTAGATACTGACATAGTGGTGCATAAGTTGTCAGTCAAGCCAGAATGTCCTCCGGTAAAGCAGAAACTGAGAAGAATGAAGCCAGAAATGTCCTTAAAAATCAGAGATGGGGTGAAAAAGCAGTCCGACGTCGGGTTCCTAGCGGTAGCCAAGTATCCGCAATGGGTTGCTAACATCGTGCCGGTTCCGAAAAAAGATGGGAAAGTTAGAATGTGCGTTGATTACAGAGATCTGAATCGTGCTAGTCCCAAAGATGATTTTCCCCTGCCCCATATTGATGTCTTAGTGGATAGTACGGCGCATCATTCACTGTTCTCCTTCATGGATGGGTATTCAGGGTATAACCAGATCAGGATGGCTCCTGAGGATATGGAGAAGACAACTTTCATAACTCTTTGGGGAACATTCTGTTACAGAGTCATGCCATTCGGGTTGAAGAACGCCGGTGCTACCTATCAAAGGGCTATGGTCACATTATTTCACGACATGATGCACAAAGAAATAGAGGTCTACGTGGACGATATGATGGCAAAGTCTAAAACTGAGAAGGAACACATTGTCAATTTGCAAAAGCACTTCGAGCGGTTGAGAAAATTCAAGCTCAGATTAAATCCTGCCAAGTGTACCTTTGGCGTGCGATCAGGAAAGTTGTTGGGATTCATCGTCAACCAAAAGGGGATAGAAATCGATCCAGACAAGGTGCGTACGATTCTTGAGATGCCAGCTCCTAAAACAGAAAAAGAGATTCGGGGTTTCCTTGGAAGACTGAACTACATTTCTAGGTTCATATTCCAATTGACTGCCACTTGTGAACCGATCTTCAAACTATTGTGCAAGAATCAAGAAACCAAATGGAATGATAATTGTCAAGAAGCGTTTGAAAAGATCAAGAAATATCTTCAGAACCCACCTATCTTGATGCCTCCTGTACCCGGCAGACCTCTGATCCTGTACCTAACCGTGCTAGACAGCTCAATGGGTTGTGTGTTAGGGCAACATGATGAATCTGGGAAGAAAGAGCATGCCATTTACTATTTGAGCAAGAAATTCACTGACTGTGAAACAAGGTACTCGCTGCTAGAGAAGACTTGTTGTGCTTTAGCTTGGGCTGCTCATCGTTTGAGGCAGTACATGCTAAGTCACACTACTTGGTTGGTGTCTAAAATGGATCCTATCAAGTACATCTTCGAGAAGCCCGCACTTACAGGGAGACTTGCCCGTTGGCAAATACAGTTATCAGAATATGATCTCCTATATGTCACTCAGAAAGCAATTAAAGGAAGTGCGCTGGCCGAGTACCTGGCACACCAGCCCGTTGAAGATTATCAGCCTATGCAGTATGACTTTCCAGATGAAGATGTCATGGCTTTGTTTGAAGAAGGGAAATCCCCAGAAGATGAAAGATGGAGAGTGGTGTTTGATGGTGCCTCCAGCATATATGGGCACGGAGCCGGGGCAGTGCTGATTTCCCCTGATAATCGTTTCATTCCATTCACTGCCAGACTAGGCTTCTACGTCACCAATAACATTGCAGAATATGAGGCATGTATTCTTGGTATCCAGGCAGCCATTAATTGGAAAGTTAAGAGACTTGATGTGTATGGAGATTCAGCTCTAGTCATTCATCAAGTGAATGGCGATTGGGAGACCAGGGATTCCAAGTTGATCCCTTACCGAGATTACATTCTAGAGTTGGTCGAACCTTTTGAGGAAATCACATTTCATCATCTTCCTCACAATGAGAACCAGTTGGCCGATGCGCTAGCCACTTTGTCTTCAACGTTCAATATCAACTGCGACAAAAGCTTGACTCACATCAAGATTCAGTATCGAGATTTGCCAGCACATCATTACTGCGCGGCAATTGAGGAAGAGTCTGATAACAAGCCCTGGTATCATGACATCAAGCAGTACATCTTGAACAGAGAGTACCCTCCTGGAGCGTCAGAGAATGACAATAGAACCCTCAGAAGATTGTCAAGGAATTTCTTTTTGAACGGTGAAGTTCTATACAAGAGGAATTATGATATGGTCCTCCTGAGATGTGTGGCAGAAGATGAGGCAACAAAAATCATGAAAGAAGTCCATGAAGGCTCATTTGGGGTTCATTCCAGTGGGCACACTATGGCAAGAAAAATCTTAAGAGCTGGCTATTATTGGTTGCGAATGGAATCAGATTGCTATAACTTCGTGAAAAGATGTCACAAGTGCCAAATCTACGCTGATCACATTCATGTGCCACCTGCTTCCCTAAATGTCCTGACTACATCCTGGCCATTCTCAATGTGGGGCATGGACGTCATAGGTCCTATCGAGCCTAAGGCATCAAATGGGCATCGCTTCATCCTGGTCGCTATTGATTACTTCACAAAGTGGGTTGAAGCTGCTTCATACTCTAGCATTACCAGCTCTGTGGTTGCTAAGTTCGTAAAGAGAGATCTGGTTTGTCGCTATGGGCTTCCAGACAAGATTATCACAGATAATGGCAGCAACCTGAACAGTAAGATGATGAAAGAGTTATGCGAGGACTTCAAAATCCAACATCATAATTCTTCCCCATACCGTCCCAAGATGAATGGGGCAGTCGAAGCAGCCAATAAGAATATCAAGAGGATCGTGCAAAAGATGGTAGTAACCTACAAAGATTGGCATGAGATGCTTCCTTTCGCTCTGCATGGGTATCGTACCTCAGTGCGTACTTCAACCGGGGTAACCCCTTTCTCTTTGGTGTATGGGTCGGAAGTAGTCCTCCCTATCGAAGTTGAGATACCCTCCCTACGGGTGCTGATGGAAACCAAGTTGGAAGAAGCAGAATGGGTCCAGGCTCGTCTGGATCAGCTGAATCTCATTGAGGAGAAAAGAATTGCTGCCCTGTGTCATGGCCAGTTGTATCAACAAAGGATGAAGACAGCTTTCGACAAGAAGGTTCGTCCCCGAGAATTCAGCGAAGAAGACCTTGTGCTCAAGTAGATCCTGCCTATTCAGAGTGACCCTCGTGGGAAATGGACTCCTAGCTATGATGGACCCTATGTGGTAAAGAAAGCCTTTTCCGAAGGAGCATTGATACTCACCAACATGGATGGTGAGGAACTCAGAAACCCAGTCAATTCAGATTCAGTCAAGAAATATTACGCCTGAGAAAAATAAAAGGAAAAAAGAGAAATATGAGCCAAGCAAGAATTAGCTCGCTAGGTTGAAAACCCGAAAGGGCGGCCTAGGCAAAAAAAGAGCGACCCGGTGGACTGAAAACTCGCAAAGAGCGGTCCAGGAAAAAATTAGGGTCAGAAAGGTTGGACTTAAAAAAAAGTAAAAAGGGGCAAGCAGCGCCTCCAAAAGCTTGGATAAAAGGGTGATCAAGGATATAAGTATGGGTGATTGGCATCAACACTCTAAAGACAAAGAGAGCTCATAAGATCTGTTGCGTTCATTTTTCTTGTTCTTTTTAGTTAAAAAAATTCTCAATGTACTCTTTGCAGTCGGCGCGACCTTTTGCGCGTTCGGTTTCCATATGAATAAAAAGTCCAAATTTTCCACTCCGTTTGCTTATTGTTTTATCATCGCTTCCTTTTCATTTGTGCTTTAAAATGATGTTTTATGGTAGGTGATAAATGAATTATGAAAATGTGCATAAATCAGAGCATTAAAATCATTGCGAAACTTTTGAAAATCATGAGAAAAGAAATGATCTCTCGATCAGGTAAATTCACAAGAGTCAAACAAAAGCACTGATCGCATCAAAGCAATTCTCAAAAGGCTGAAGCCGGATCCTCACCCCATTATGGATGACCAGTGTGCCTCATGACGCGAGTCCTACGATTTGGTCGAAACAGCGAAAAAAGGGGAACTAGAAAAAGAGCAAAAAGAGCAATAAAACAAATAAAATTCATGCATTGCATCCATCAAACATAGACAAAAAAAAAATTCATGCAAACAAAAAGAAACTCCTGCATCACATCACATTAATCCCATCAAAAAGCAATCATGGCATTTGCATTGCATGCATTTGTTCATCTCACTTGCAGGTACAAGGACGGATAAATACTTCGATGCTAATCCTCGCACTCAGTTCCCAGAAAATGCCCTCTTAGTTCAGGGTTCAAATGCTTTTTAGTTCGGCGCTCAAGCGTGCATTGCAGTCTGGAGTTCAAGTCGCTCTTATCAGAGTTCAGTGCTCCCTTCTGTTCATGGTCTCACATCGCGTACGAGCAACGCGATGGACCGCAGCCCCATGTGAGGTTCAACGGAATAGTTGTATCAGCCTAAGATACAGTGGACACCGTGCATTGATCTGTATATCAGTTCCGGAGCTGATAACGATCCCCCCGGTCGCTCGAAAAGGTCAACAGGAAGCGTGCTCCTCAAAGCCACGCACAAACTCGGATTCGTCAAGAGTTCGTTTAAGGATTACAGGTTTTAGGCAGCCTGGGCAATTTACCGCTTTCTGCACGCAAGTGCCCATTTTACTTTTCTGTCTGCACGTCAGTGTTCATTTACTGTTTTCGCATTGACACGAATGTGTCTATCTTTCCAAAACAAAAAAAAAAAGAGAGAAAGAAAAAGAAAAGGAAAATTCGGGTTTCTCCAAGTAGACAAAATTGGTATAATTTCTGAATTCTTTATTCCTATTTTACCTTCGAAATATGTCTCGGCCAATTCATATTTCTTGGTAAAATCCGAATAAAGAGGGGCAGCTGTCATACCCCAATTTTGTCCGACTAGTTGAAAATCAAACAAAATTGTATTTCTGTGAACACTCAATTTTTACCGGTATTTTTCACTTTTTTCGAAATATCACAAAAATAATCGTTTTTGGTGTATTTTCGAATTTTAATGTTAAATTTGTCGTTTTGCTCGCATTCGTCACTTTCGAGTCATTTTTATTATTTTTAGTTAAAACAAAGTTTTAAAAAAAAAGGGTGTGCTACAAGAGTCTATTGATTTTCCCGTGTCTTCTCGCGAGCGTGCGAATTAGGTGTCTAATAGTGGATGTGTGTCGTAGCGGGTTAGCGTGATTATTATTGTTATTATTAATATTAGTTGTATCATTAGTAGCTACCAAAATAAGAGACATAACCAAGTAATCAAATATAATGTATTTATGCAAATCTGTCCTTTCTTTACAAAAAAAATAAAAAAAATAATAAGGTAATAGTTACACCTTAAGACAAAAAAATAATGAAAAGTCAAACAAAAAAGAAAGGGAGCTGCGTCCCTTTGCTGGTGCTGCCAGCAGAGACAGTTTGAGCTACAAGCTCAACCCTCCTTCCTCTTGTCCCCTTGTTTGGTTCTCATTTTCAGCAAAAACATCCCAGCCTTTGCAGCAACCACCTCCACCCCTTTGCTGGCTGCCTGCAACCTCAGTTGTTGTCCCCATGAGAAATGTTCCCCTGCTCAAATACCACACCTACACCACATTTTTTGCATATAAATGCAATAAACAGAAACAGTGTTAGGGGAGACAGTAAGCAATATACACACACAGACAGAAAATTCCTCACTGAAAACCGATACAGAAAAATACAGTGGGAGGAGATACACAATGAATAGAGAAATCAGTTTAAATCAGAGAGCACAAAGAGGTTTTAGTTCCAAAGGAAGCAGTAGGCAAGAGGGGAAGATCGTTTTTTACCGCAAGGAAATCAGGTTGGTCCCTCATAAATATTATACTTATCTGCTTATTGTTTCAAAGACATACTGAACCCTTTTTATTTATAGTTTCAACTACCTATTTGCCAATCAGTCTTTGTAGAACAAAAAATAATGCAATATAAATCTGTTTGTTTCAAAGAGGCAGAGAGGAGCAATAACTGAAGAAAATCTTTAGCCACACTTTCACAGAGACACAGTCCTATCCAGAATAATAAAAAACATTTAGAGAATCAGAGAAAAACGAACCTCCGGTGAAAACCACCGCCGCAAACCACCAACAACCTACTCTCCCTCTCCACCACTCCTTCGCGGCCACCGCGTCCCATAGCCACCACCGTTCGCCCCAGACACCGCCACCAGCCCTTCCCCAACTAAGTCTTCGGCCTTCGACCTTCCTGAGAAACAACAAGCGAACCTCAAATGTAAGAATATCAGAATCAGAAAGAAGACGAGAACCGAAAAAAACAAAGTAGCGAAACTCACCTCCTTAGAGTCTGACCATCGTAGACGGTGGTCGTTGGCCGTTCCCATCGCGTCTTCCCCCTCAACGCCATCACCGCAGCCTTAAAACGAAAAGAAAGGCTGTGAACCACCGTAACCGTCCCTCCATGGCCATCGAAAACGAAAACAGCACTTTCGAACTCCGTCACCATCGTGAATCTCACCTCCACCAGCTCTGTCACCTTCGCCGGAGACAAGCTCACCACTGTGGCCTCCCCTTCTTCGTCGCCTGTCCTCCACCCCTTCGCGATCGCACCCTTCAACGCCATCGTCACCAACTACCGTCACCGGCCAAGGAACGGCCGGCCGCGCGTCACTTCCTCCACCACAGTCGCTGTCATTCTGTCTTTCCCTCTCCCTCCATCGCGTTTCCTTTCTTCTTATCCCTCTCAGCTGAAGCTCTCTCTCTCTCCTGAAATGGTGTGATGCGGCGCTGTAGATCACAAATTAGGGTTCAGCAAATATTTTGTTTCCTCTTATATATACCTTCTTTTCCTTTTTTGTTTTAAAATTCTGGTTACTATTCGCACACCACCAATTCCATTATACACCCCCTGAAGCCCATGATTTTTTGAGACGGACCAGCCCACTAAAAACAAGCTGGGCTCACTATCTGCACCCCCTGCTTTTTTTTTTAATTTGTTTCTTTCCCCCAAATAAACTTATTTTTTTTCACAAACCCTTTTTTCCAAATAACAGATTTTCTCTAAACAAAAATCAATCCAATTGCGAAAACTCTTTAAAATCAAACTTTGTTAGTAGTCTTGCGAAGCCTTTGCTTGCATGATTATCAACAATGAGGTACTAGTGGCGATCACTTGGAGCCTTTGCTCAATTGATCATCATGAATGCCTAATTTTCCTAAAAACTCTTCAAAATCAAACTTTGTTAGTAGTCTTGCGAAGCCTTTGCTTGCATGATTATCAGCAACGAGGTACTAGTGGCGGTCACTTGGAGCCTTTGCTCAATTGATCATCCTGAAAGCTCAATTTTCACAATTAGACAAGATAAAAAACAAAAACTTTTTTTTCAAAACCCAGAACTACGTAGCTTTGAATTCTCCATCGCACCGGGAGATACGTAGGAGCGGATCCCCTCCGTCAAGCACAACAAACCAAAAACATTTTTTCCTTTCAAAAACCAAACACTTTTCCGAAATAAAACATTTTTCAAAAGAGGTAAAAACAAAGCACTTTTCCGAATCAACTTTGCAAATCACACCTTTAATTAAGGTAACCCTTCTTCGAAGGGACGTTGTGGGGTGCTAATACCTTCCCCATACGTAATTAGACCCCCAAATCCAAATCTAATGGTTCCAAAGACCATTGCTTTCCAAAAAGGTTTTTCCGATGTTTTACCCTAAAAAAATATTGGTGGCGACTCTAAAATCCAGTCGTGCGAAGAAAAATCCCTCCGAGGATTTTTCGGGGTGCGACATTTAGTTCAAAGGTATTTTTGGGATTTAGGGAGTTTGGGGGTGTGGGGTGAGTAGGAAGCGGTGTAGGAAAAGTGATGACCTTTATAAAATGCATTGTTGGAATAAAAAATGTCAGAAGTGGGATTTGAACCAACACCCTCTCACAAGGACCAGAACTTGAGTCTGGCGCCTTAGACCTTGAGTCTGGCGCCTTAGACCATTCGGCCATCCTGACTTGTTGTTAGGAAACTGTACGAAATTTATATAATCTTAAATTATATAATCAGATATGAATCATTGCACCCTCCAAAGATGTGTTGATTTCATTCTAATGCGATCAGTGTTTAACTTTAAATTACTTCATGGAACGAATTCATTCGGTTGAATTCAAATAATGGGGGTTTATTCAAAATGCATCCATTCTCTCTTTAACAATTTTGTAATCACACGAATCTTAATTCAACACTTCAAAGTAAAATTCAGTTTTACGTGTGACAGCCACCAGATTTCTCATTATATGCAGAAGACATCATACACAATTTCTTAGCTCATCATTTAAAGAAGAAAGATCTACTCAAGAGGTGTGGTTCCTAGACTCCGGCTGTAGCAACATATGTGCGGACACAAAAAGTGGTTCTTGTAATTGAATGACCCGATACGTGTATCAGTAAAATTGGGTAATGGTACGAGGTTGATGACAGAGGGCAAGGGGAGTGTGAAATTAGAAGTTGATGGCATAGATCAGATTATAACTGATGTATACTATATCCCACACTTGAGTAGTAATCTCTTAAGAATTGGGCAATTGCAAGAAAAACCTGGTTTGGCAGTGGTCTTCAAGGGAAATATGTGCAAGGTGTATCATGATGATAGGGGACTAATTCTCAAATCTAAATCGGCTTCAAACAGGATGTTCAAAGTTACAGCAAAAGTCACCATAGCTTCCTACTTTAATGTGTTAACATAAGATACAACACATCTCTAGCATTGTAGGTTCGGGCATCTAGGACACAAAGGACTCCAAATGCTTGCAAGCAAAGGAATGGCGAGAGGGTTTCCTAAACTAGAACAACCATCAAAGATTTGTTGTGATTGCTTGAAGGCAAAATAACACAGGGATATGTTTCCACAGCAGAGTTCATGGAGAGCATCAGAAAAGCTAGAACTGGTGCATGCAGATATATTTGGACCTATCAAGCCCGAATCTCACAGCAGCAAGAGGTATTTTATCACATTTATAGATGACTTTAGCAGGAAAACTTGGGTACTTTTTCTAAATGAAAAAATCGTTGTACTAGACTCATTTAGAGGTTTTAAAGCTGAAGTTGAAAAGGAATCAGGTTGTTTAATTAAATGTTTAAGGACTAATAGAGGTGGAGAATTCACCTCAAAAGAATTTGAAACTTTTTGTAGCTCTAATGCCATTAAAAGACAATTAACAACTGCCTACTCACCCCAACAAAATGGGGTAGTAGAAAGAAAAAATAGGACCTTGTTAAACATGGTTAGGTGTATGCTTTCTGAGAAAAACTTGCCCTAGGAGTTTTGGCCAGATGATGTGAAATGGTCAACAAATATTCAGAACAGAAGCCCTATTGTTGCCCTTAAATAAGTGTTACCAGAAGAGGTATGGCAATGAGTTAAACCTAAAATTCATTTCTTTAAAGTATTTGGTTATATAGGGTATGCTCCTGTGCCTCAACAACAAAGAAAAAAGCTAGATGACAAGAGTGTGAAATGTATCCATTTGGGAATTAGTGAAGAGTCTAAAGCCTATATATAAACTCTATGATCCTATTGCCAAAAAGATCATAGTTAGTAGAGATGTCAAATTTGTAGAAGAAGAGAAATGGGAATGCCAGAAACCTGATGGTAATAGTTAGGCTCAACTCATTGATGAAGGTGAAAAACACTAGTGCAAAAATGGGATTAGAATTAGACATTTAAAGTCAGGGCTCAGATGTCTGACTACATAAGTAGACACGGTGGCAAACTTGTAATTAAGAGGCAAAACTCGCGAGTTTTAAAGTCAAGCGAATACACGCCTAACTTCTAAAGTGAAAAAATAGAAAAAAAATTAGACTTTATAAGTCAGACGTGTATTCGCCTGACTACATAAGTAAACACGGTGGCAAACTTGTAATTAAGGGTGAATTTTTTTTTTCTTTTTTAGTACTTTAGAAGTCAGGCGTGTATTCGCTTGACTTCTAAAGTACCAAAATAGAAAAAAAGCTTTCCACTTTACGCGAACCCTACCTCTCCACTCTCAGACCTTTCTCACTTTACGCGAAGCCTTAGCCTCTTTCTTTCTCCTTTCTTCTCTGGTTCCTAGCTTCAAGCTCTCCACTCTCAGACCTTTCTCACTCTCAAAACCCACGAAGCCTTCGCCTCTTCGATTCTTTCTCCTTTCTTCTCTGATTCCTAGCTTCTTCTTCCAAGCAAAGCTTCCCCTCTCACAATTTCAGAAGGTTCTCTCTCTGGTTCGTTACTGCGAAGCAAACGAAGCTTGAATCCTTCAAGCTAACTATAACAGAGACTACACAAGGTATGGATCTCTCACTTATCTTTCTTGTTTCACTGATTTCTTTAATCTTCAGCGAAACCCTAAGATTCCGATCTTCTGTTTTCAGGCTCTCTGTTTCAGGCTCACTTGACATTGCAAGCATCTGATTATGGTTTTTAGCTGGTAATGCGGTAGACATATCATATAGTTAATTAATTTCTCAAATTTACAGTTTCTGGTTTACTAGTTTGACAATGATAAACCAATAATTAACACGACATTGCAAGGATCAGATATTTGCTGACTGGTAACAGTGCCCTTCTTTTTTCAATTATTGTTAAGAATTTGTAGCCAACACTGTAAATTAGCCTCAACTTTATAGTTTTACTAATTTCAGTAATTTGTTAGTGCATTTTTTTTTTTGGAATCTCATTGATTCAGCAGCATGTCTGCTTTTGATTGAATTTGGGAGAATATGTATCAAGCTTCTGAGACTCCAAGCATGTGACTCTTTACTGTGTCAGTGTACAATTTTCCAATGCTGTTAACTTTTTGTTCTGTTTGTGTTCTATATCTTGCTTGAAGAAGGGGGAGGGGACAAGGGTGTTGGGTCTTATTGCAAGTACGAGTTATATGAAATGATGAAATTCACAGTTGTATTTCCTATATCACTACAAGAAAAAATGCCAATGGCAGCGGTGAAGCTGCAGCGGTTACATTAGAATCGCCTTCGGTGCAAATAAGCAGAATTGTTGCAGTGTTTTCAGCGACTGTTTAATCGACGGCCGAAAGTTACTAGCAATTCGAGGCGGTTTGACAGGTTAGGAAGTATCTGTTTAATCGACCGCCAAAAGTTACTAGCAATTCGAGGCGGCTTGACTGGTTAGGAAGTATTTCTTGAAGTAGACCGTGAGTTTTAACTTATTCTGGAACTTCTCTTTTATATTAATTTTTGTTTATGATTTCTGATAACTTCTGTTGTATTATCCTCATGTTGATTGCATTGACCCCATGTTTTATTTAGAAATTAGTCCACCAACTAATGATGATGTTTGTCAAAAAAAACTAATGATGATGTTATGTGCTAGACATAACTGGTGATAGACATTGATGTCATAATGGCTTTGAAATAACTTTCGAGTTGGTACAGGTCTTTATTTACTTAATAGTTAAAGTTGAAAACTTCTCATTTGCCTATTAAATTTTTCTCCTTCATTTGTAGAACAAAGAGTGCACCAGAAAATGTGAGTCAAGCTTCTGTTAAGGTACTAATTTAGTTCCCCCTTCCCTCTTTTGATAACATAGTTGATTACATTAAACTTTTTTTTGCACATGATGCCTTGAGTTGGTTGAATTGGTGTGAGAGTGTTATTGAACTTCTCGAAATCAATGCAACAGAACTCATCAATATAGAATAGGCCTTTGAACTTCTCGGTAATTTTGGAAGGAACAAGTATTACCTGGCTAGTATTATGTGTTATGTTCTAATGAGTGTTGGAATATTCTGATTATACCTGTTATCCTGCAGGATTATGAGACAGGAAGTTCATTTTCTTACTAACATACTTCATCACTCTCAAGCTTAGCTTTACCTAAGTTACTATTTTGCTTCTGTTTTTTTGTTTATTTGAAACCTTTGTCTAAGAGAAAACAACTTTAATTTGACAGTTAACTCTTTCTTGGTAGGTTTTCAATTTCATTTATACACATGCTTTGGTTGTTGATATTTGTCCCTTCACTCATGATGAGTTTGTTCAGGCATTACACAATAAGGTAATGTCATTTTTTCCCCAGGATTACACTTTGGAACCATAAGTTCTTATTTTATTCTTATTAGAGCAAGTATCAAATTGCCAGTAACATCCAAAATGCCTTTCATTTTACTGCATTTGTCTTTCAGGGTTAAGTATTACTTGGAAAAATTCATGTGGCCCTTCTCACACTTCTATGTGACATTGAAGTGGAGCTTTCTAATGGGTTTTGGCCTCATTTAAATAAGTCACACAACTTTCTTGAGTTGCTTCTTTTAGTGAGTTTCCTTTCCTCATTAGGAGAGGCTTTTTTTTGACTTTTTTTCTTCTTTTTTCTGTTACATTTATACAGAATATCAAGAAGCTAGCGTTTATCTATTTCATACTGCCATGTTAGTAATTGGATCAAGAAGCTCTTAAATGGTAAATCTACTCTATTATTCTTCGGATAACACAGGTACCAGGAAGGTATGGTAGAATTCATTGGAATGTTGAAGGTGAAGGTGGTTAAAGGCACAAATTTAGCCATTAGGGATATAAAGTCAAGTGACCCATATGTTGTTTTGAACCTCGGCCAACAGGTTGGTTGTTCTTCTTACCCATACGTGTTCTCATGGAACTGTTGCTCTTTAACTTTTTATTTATAGTTGAAAAACCATAAATTGTGATCATTTTTTTTCCTGAAATTGATTTGGTGCTATTGCCTACAGACTGTCTAGACAAATGTAGTGAAAAGTAACTTGAATCGAGTCTGGAATGAGGAACGCATGCTGTCTGTTCCCGAGCATTATGGACAGCTGAAATTGGTATGATTGATTATTGATTCTGTGGATGACATGTGTATATCATTTTCTTATGCCCTTTCTGTCTATTGGAAATTCAACAAAGTTGTCTTCCAATTGAAGCAAGTATTCTATGTTGCACTACATTTATTATCAATCATATAGTAATAAGTTACTGAAGCTAGCATCAAGGCTTAAATTTGCATGGAAAGTACAACTACATTGCCCTTGAAAAGTTGGCACTAGTAGTAGCACATACAAATGAGTACATTATCTAAATGTTAAAATTAGTACATTAAATTATCTGAATGTTAAATTTTAAAAGCATAGTCTTTAGAAAACTCCATGTGAAATGCCAATCAATTATAGAATGTGCTATAGGCACCCTGACTCATTCCTTTTTTAATAAGTTACTATTATCACTCATTCATCTAATTTCTCCAATCGTACCACACTATTTTATTTTTTATGATTCTTTTGATTTCATCTCTTTGATTTCAGACGCTATGCAATGGAGGTTAAAGCAAGCACCACTTTATGGAAAATCTTGAAGAGAATGCCCCACTTTGAGAACAGCCCAGGTCTCAATTTCTATTTGTCTTTCCCTATTCATAACTACATCAAATCTATTATAGTAGTATGTGAGTCACTAATTAAGCTTTTTTAAATTGCAGATGTTAAAGTTTTCTATTGGTGTTAGTGTTTGCAAAATGAAATAGAGCACTAAGCATTTCTATTTGACTTTATGGAAATTGAAAGTGTGGTAGTGGACTTCAAGTGTAGCAAGACTTGATATTGAAGGTATGCTATATAGTATTTGGACATGTTATATAGTTACCATTTTCTTTCTTTTGCTATGATTTTTTGCTCTCATGGTTTTTTCATGAGATTTTTTCTCTTCCCCGTAGCCATGCCTTTGTTAGTTTGTTTGAATGGAAGAGGTCCAATGCGTGTGTAGCTGAAATGCAGACCATGTTTATTCCAAGTTGCTTTTATGATTTACTTTTGTTTTGTGGACTAAATCTTAATGGAAAATTGATTATAATTTGTTTGATGTTGCAGCTCTATGAATTTTGGCTCAAGGGAGATGATATTGTTTATTCTGGAGTATCTTTTGAAGAAGTATTGATACCAATAGTAAGCTTAATTTTCATATAGATTATTAGTTTCTTGGCAATGATAGTGATGAAGCTAAGACAGTGATTGCTTTAATTCTTCAAAGGTTTTCTTGCTCCCTTTCCCCTGACTATGAACTTGCACCTGTAAACCACCTCACTTTGCAGCCACAACATGGCCTTCCCATCAATGTCAAACCATTGCAATTGTAATTAATTATTGGCTTCTTGATCACCTCACTCACAGCAGCTATTAGCTACTGCTTTTTATATATTTGCTGCAAAATATTGAGATGAATGCAATATGTTTAGTGAATGCAATATGGATAGCTAAGTAAGTTTGGTTTGTAATGGATTATGTTTAGTTTGTAATTTTAAGTTTTTAATTTGGATACCTAAATACTAATGCTATTATAATTGGAATTTCTAAGGTGTTGTTTCTTTTGGTATCTTTTGAGCTTTTTTAATGCTTTTATTACTTGACTTTTAAACTTTTTCTTAATATTAATCTTCATTCAAATTAGAAGGATTAATTTCGTCGATACTAGCTCCCCCGTGCATCGCACGGGTGATGAGGCTAGTTACTTTACAGGTTGAACCTGGTCACACTATTCTTGTACATGCAGCGGCTGGTGGAGTTGGATCCCTATTGTGTCGGTGGGCAAATGCTGTTGGAGAACAGGATTATGCCTGATGGTGTGAATGCAAAGGTAAACTGAGTTTGGATATGCATAATTGAAACTGAGTTAGGGCAAGTATGGAATCATATGCATTGAAACAAGAATATTGTTTTCCTATATACAATACTATTGTTTTCTTTGTTTTTTTTTGCTGTATACATTACACACACTGATACGCGGTTTTAAACCAATTTCATCAATCACGTGTATCCAACTGTTTTTAAAGTTCCAATCTTGTCTCTTTTCGTTTCCCTCTTGACTCCATTATCATGGATACATATATGCCTGCAAATCAACTTCATTAGCCCAAAAGTTAATTTCATTTACACATTACACTTTATGTCATTCTTCAAATGCAATTATTTTTCTTGAAAAACTTGTCCATTCATTTATATATCTAATTAATATTTGTATCAGCTATGGGAATCATGGGATCACCCTTTAAGGGAATTGTTCAAGATTTCAAAGGAAAAGTTGAATCCTATAAACAAGATTGGGTCTGTGCAATATGTTCTGGTGTTAGGTAATTCATTATTCTTTATACATACTTTATACTTACTAGGACTAGGACTAATGTTGTGTCTTCATGAGCAATATCAACTCATTCATACTTCTTTGAATAACTAATGGCAGCATATTGACTCAAGCAAATTGTATCCTTTGTTTTTGTGCCTTTCTTTAATCGTTCTTGTTTTTCTTCACATGTCAATGTCTTCTTTGAAATAATATAATCTAATTCTTTAACTCCAGCATAGCAGCTAGTGTTGATTGGAATGAAGTGCGTGAGTACTAGTTTTATTTTTTTTCTGATTTATTGATTTTTTTGGTTGATGTTTGTGTATGATGAAATGATGGGATTCTGATTTCCCCTGCAGTCAGCTCATTTTTTGTTCAATGTTTCCTAGTTGATTCGATTTGTCCTATCTCAATCTCAATTCTCTTGTGCTTGATGATAATTTGACCAGATTTCTTGAGGGAAAAAGGCACTCCTCATTGTATGGGCATTTGATACAGAGACAAAGTGCTGGTGGTCACTCATGGAAGCAAAGGGAGACAGAGTTGTTCTAATTCATTATCCACTGGATTGGCCTCTCACCTTAGAAATGAATCTTCCCAACGTTTCATTGACTCCATTGCTCGACAAAGTCTAGCATCCGCAATTGAACATGGTTCTGAGAGGAAAATTTGGAGGGACAATTAGCAGCTGCATTAGCAAGCAGAGAAGCTGCTGAGCAAGATATGGAGAAAAAATTGACTGATACACTAAAGGAGATTGAATTACTGAGAGAAGCTTGCCGGTGCAGAGTTAGAACAAGAAGAGGCCAACAACCTATCTAACATTGTTCACTTTGACAATGTAAGACTTGAACATGATGTGGCTTTTCTTAAGGATGTTTTAGATGATACACAGAAGGTATATATGGTATTACATTTGATGTATAAGTACTTGCATGCCTGAAAAATTCTATTGTTGTTGACTTAGTAATCTTTTTAGTAGGAATTGCACTCAAGTATTGCTTTTGTATGTTATTCTCACATTATTTTGGTTTAATGAATTTAATGCATTTAGCTTTTGTACTTTTAGTTATTCTGTTATTATATATATTATCACTATTATATATATTACCATGGATTAGATGTTGATGGGGATCCCATGGAAATCTGGATAAAACCAGGGTGTATATGAGATTAATCTATTGTGCTTCAAATATTCTCCTAATAATATTATCAAGAGAACATAATTCGTATAACCAGGGTGTATATGAGATTAAACTAAAAATTTGAAAAAAAAAACTTTTAAAGTCAGGCGCAATAATGCTTGACTTTAAAACTACTTACGAAGTCAGGCAAGAATAAATGCTTGACTTTAAATCATACTTACGAAGTCAGGCAAGAATAAATGCTTGACTTTAAATCATACTTACGAAATCAGGCAATAATAAATGCTTGACTTTAAAACACACTTACGAAGTCAGGCGAAATAAATGCTTGACTTTAAAACTGACTTACGAAGTCAGGCGAAATAAATGCTTGACTTTAAATCAGACTTACGAAGTCAGGCTATCACTTGACTTTAAAACTCCTGACATACAAAGTCGACTTAATAAAAGTCAAGCGGGCGCCTGACTTTAAATCCCCTTTTCGCCTGACTTTAAATCCCTTTTTTGCACTAGTGAAAGAAGAAGAGGAAACCTCCTCTCATAATGACAGAGATGGCACAACTGGCATTCGTGGTGAAAACATAACAACTTATGCATAAAGGACCAATGAAGATAACACAAAAGGAGAAACAAGCCTTCCAAATGAAGGGAGGATAAGAAGAAGACCTACTTATTTGGAAGACTATGTCACTCAACAAGCAGAGATAGAAGAGGAACTCAATCTGATGTCCCTTGCTCATATTGAAGATCCACTGACATTTGAAGAAGCTGTGAAGGGTGAAAAATGGAGACAAGCTATGAATTGTGAAATGGAATGTATAGAGAAGAATGACACTTGGGAATTGACTAACTTTCCAGAGAATGCCAAAAATATTGGAGTAAAATGGGTGTTCAAGAGGAGATATAGAGAACACAATGCAAGATTGGTAGCTAGGGGGTTAACACAGAAATATGGGATTGATTACAGTGAAGTATTTGCTCCTGTAGCTCGATGAGACACAATTAGATTAGTTAGTGCAGTGGCAGCCCTCAAGGTTTGGAGTGTGTTTCAGCTAGATGTCAAAAGTGCATTTCTGAGCTAAATGAAACAGTTTTTGTGGAACAACCTGTTGGCTATGTAAAGAAAGGAGAGGAGAAGAAGGTCTACAAGTTAAAGAAGGCACTGTATGGGCTAAAACAAGCTCCAAGAACCTGGTATAGTAAGTGTTCTGGACTGGGCCATGATGCCCACTCCAGCAAATAGATTTGGATCAGCCCAATTGTTAGGATCCATATCCACAATAAATCGGCCCATTTATGACTAACATGCCTTAATGGCTTAGATCCATCTGATCGATCCGATGGATCAGGGCTGGCGCTGATCCTTATAAATGGTGACCTCACTCAGCTAACAAAGGTACACTCTCATTTCCTACTACACTCTACAATTCTCAATACTGACTTGAGCGTCGGAGTGACATCGCAGGTACCCCGCCCGAGATCACTCTGAAACCCGACTTGGACGGCAGGAGACCTACCAACTGCAGTCCCGGATCCGCCCGGATGACCGCATAGTACAGAACAGTAAGATTGACTCTTACTTCACAAAGGAAGGGATCACAAATTTCCCATCTGAATACACACTCTATGTGAAGGAGGATAAAACTGGTAATTTACTAATAGTTATTCTTTATGTAGATGATTTAATATTCACAGGAAACTCTGCCCAAATGTTCACTGGTTTGAAATCATCTATGAAAGAACACTTATGGTTACGTAATTTTGGTGGCCTCTAGAGTAGTTTGTTGGTCCTCCACGAAACAACTGGTTGTCACTCTATCCACAACAAAAGTTGAGTTCATAGCTGCTGCAAGTTGTGCTTGTCAGACCGTGTGGCTAAGAAGAGTGCTGGAGAAAATAGAGTTGCCTCAAAGTAGCACATCTGTGATATATTGTGATAATAGCCCCACCATTAAGTTGTCTAAAAATCACGTGCTTCATGGCATAAGCAAGCATATAGACATACATTTTCATTTCCTTAGAGATCTAGTAAAGGAAGACATCATTGAATTGGGACACTGTTCCACTGATAAACAGGTAGTTAACATGACTAAGCCATTGGAGATTGAGGCATTTCAAAGACTTCGTGTAGAGCTTGGAATTGGAAAGATTTGAAGTTTAATAAACCAGTTTGCTGATAGCAATTCCGGTTTAAGGGAGGGTTATGTTAGTAGGATTTCTACACAGCTTTACTAGTGTTGTAGTAGTTAATTCAGTTAGCAGTTGTTGTGCTTTTCTGTTAGGAAACAACTACTCGTTACGGCAAAAAAAACCATGTGACCCAGAAAAAATTACCAAAATAGAACACTTTTTAGATTAATTACCAAAGTAGAACACTTTTTTTTTTCAGGTTAGAAGTCGCCCCCTGTGGTAGCGACTTCTACACTGTAAATTTGCAATTTTTTTTGGTTTAACAGTGCAGAAGTCGCCCCCTGTGGGAGAGACTTCTGAACTGTGTTTTTTTATTTTCCGATTTCTTTTATATTAATATATATATATATATATATATATATAAACCTAATTAAATTCTAAAGATAATTTTAAAAATTAATTTTTTTATTCCTAAAATAATTAGATAATTAATGATTAAAAAAATAATTTACGCTATATAGAAATATGGAAATAACTGTATATTTCCATAACCGTCGCGAACGTAACCGTAACCGTAATCGGCGTGCAACACCAACTCAACGAGCGACCCAAATTCCCCAAAGCTTTCAAGAAATCCAACAAGATGTGCCTCACCGCCACTCTATCTCCTACACGCCAACATGTCAGGATTATGAACCATTACAACATATTAATTTATTTAAATGACTTATCAGATCATTACAACTGTTGTACAAATAAATTAAAAAGCAAAACAAAGTAAAAAATTAACGTTGTAGATGATGGCCAGTTCCACATGGTGGTGGTCGGCGATTACGGCGTAGACCTTGTTGTGCTGCTGGTATTTCTTCTTCAGCCGGGGTAGGGGCAGGTGGTTGTTCGTATTGGTGAAGTGACGAGGAACTAGCACTGGCATGCTCCTGAAGGCTACGAAGATATGCAACTGATTCCGGTGTACCAGGGTGGACACCAAACAGACTATAGAACATATCGTCGTTGCTGCCAGCAGTAGAATGCTGATAGGTATCTTGAAATGGAGTATGTTCTACTTACTGGTTGAACGGCTGATAATCCTGATAGGTTGGCGTGAAGGAGATAGAGTGGCGATGAGGCACAGTCTGTTGGCTTTCCTCTAAGGTTGGGGGAATTTGGGCTGCATGTTGAGTTTGTGGCCAGCGTCGACTACGGTTACCGTGTTGGCCACAAACTCATTTTTTAAACTAAAACAAGTGTTTTTTAAGATTTTAATACATCTCTAATTTAAATCCGTATCTAATATTTCATAACTCAACACGGTAGTTTTATACCTCTTCTACACGGTAGATATTTTTTTAAAATAAAAATTTAGATATATATGATTAAAAGCGGTCAAAACTTAGTAAAACACTAATTTTTTACACTACAAAACTAACGGTTTTTTTTGTGTTTTTTTCAATGGTCTTGATGTTGCCGACACTTTTGGACCCACGAAATCTTCCCGACACTTTTTTTCACCATAATATTTATAATTAATTTAGAATTATAAATATTAATTTTCTGAACATCAAAATAAAAAAAAATTGCAAAAATCCAGTCTAGAAGTCGTGCTCCCTGGGGCGACTTCTGGCCTAAAATTTGGATGTGTTCTAGTTTGGTATATAATCTAAAAATGATGTTATTTTGGTAAATAATTTTTTTTTTCCACAGTGGTTTTTTTTTTGCCACTCGTTACACATCGTATAAAAGCTCTATCATGCAATGAACTCAATCAGTTAGTTTCCACATACCTTCACAAACATATCAATAAATCACAAATCAATCCTACACATGCATGTAGTTGATCAGCCTGATTTGAATTATCTAAGCACATCAAATCATTATGGGAAAATGACTAATCTCGCGACCCTGTTTATCATGAAGCCTCGCGAAGGCTTGTGGTTGGTTAGAGAAACAAAACCTATGCTTTTTCCCAGCTATTTTTTTCCGCCAAACTCAGAAGTAACCATTCACGTTTGTTTCTTTCTAGTATACAAAGTAAGCCTCACTAGTGTTTGCGAAGAAAATGCTCGCGATGAATCGCATTGCTAATCACAATTCACAATTACTCCATTCATGACAGCAAGCATTATAGCACTCTTGCAGAAACAGATCCAAGATCAGTCACATCAACATACATCCTTAAATTTTATTTATCACTACCTCTTCAAATAGATACTTCTAGTTTATTTATTTACTAGGGGAATACCCGTGCGTTCCACGGATTGTTATAATATTTTATATATTATTTTATAATTATCGTAGCAATTCATTTATTTGGCTAATTGAAGTAAATGGAACGGTGGAAACAGTTCAATTTAACGGTAATATTTAATAGGTTAATAAAAATTAATAAATCGATAATTAAAGAAATCCAATAGAATCGTAAAAAGAGGAAGCAAATGGAAATGTTAGTTAAGAAAACTTCAATATTAAAAACAATGTACAATTTACGTTCATCGAATCGAGAGATATGATACACAGAATTGAAAGATGAAAACTCATTAGAAAAATAGAAGATCCTTTTGAGGGTGCTCTATAAAAAAATTAATACATAGAATTGAAATATATAATTACATTTAGACGACATCTTAAGGTTATAAAAAAACAACTACATTATACTGCTTGAGCAAATTCTACAAACCCGTAAACTATGACTCATATGTGTCTATGATAGATTTATTCTAGGGATGCCTAAGATAATAAATACCATGAGTATTGTTTGTTGGTCACAATATCATGAGTATTGTTAATACATACAAACCACCAAAGAAATATTTTAGTCGATGATGCCTAAACACTCGACCCCATTAAGTTTTCATTACGGATTTACAACCCCACAAAGATCCATATCTTTAGTGTAAGAAGTTTCATTTAAATTGTCCTATAAAAAGAATATTTGAAATAAGTAGTAAGATCATCAACTAATCAAGGAAAAAAGGTTGGGATACAATCAAATACTCTGAAGCTTGATGTAGTCGTATTGAAGTCTTGTAGGCAAGTTTGGTGTTAGAGCTCTATCACCATTCGTTTATAGCATTTAGCACATCAGTATCATGATCAAAAGTAATAAATTAAAATCACTAAGTAAGTTTATTTATGTAGAAAATTTGTGAAAACAAAAAAAAATAAGCAAAAAATTCATCTCATGAATTTAGAATGAATAATAATGAATAAATTGATATCTAATACTTAATTTCACATAAAATCAAAAAGAAAAAATAAAGAAAAACTGGATCTCATAAAATAAGAATGTAGATTAAGAAATAAGAGAAGAAAGTTGATATTAAATTTAATATAATTAAAAAATTGAGGAACATCTCCCTTATAGCCTAATGAATAGAAGAAAAAAGTTGATATTTAATACAAATATAAATTCAAAAAATCTCATAAAATGATGTTTTTCTTGGTTTTTTTTTTGCCTTTTTGTGATATAGAGGGTGAGCTTCCTATATGTGAGACCTAAGGTGACTCCTTCATAAGAAAGATACTAAAAGTTATATACATCGTGTTTGATTTGTGCACTCAGTGTAAAGACAAACTAATGCACTATCTATTAAGTGACAAAAAAAAGCTCTTCTTCAAGGGACATAATTAAATCCTACACATCATACAAATTCACCAAAACTATTAAATAAAACATTTTTCTAAGAACAATAATAAAATATACACGACTTCTCTCAATGCTTATAACTTTACAAGTAATCGTTATTTCTATTGCATGATTCACTAACTGATCCATATTTTCCTTTGCCTCTTTGTTTACTTCAAAACTGCCAATAACATGGAATCCTTGACCCTTTTTGTGCATTCTACCTCTTCTCAGGAAACTCGCTCCTTTCTTCTGCTCTTTGTTTTTCAATATGAACATTTTTGTCAAAACCCCTCCCCTCACCATCCAAAATTGTCTCCTTTAAATAGTTAATTTTTGCTATAAATGATTAAAACTCTATCTTTTCCACTCATATTATAGTAACTCATTAGTTTATTGTCAATTAAAGGAGTAATTCATCTGAATATGAAACCTCTCACTTTCAATGCATAATTGTTACATAAAAAAGAATTTTAAAGGTCAACAAACTTAATTATACAAAAAATAATCTTTATTTTGTTTACAATTTTTTTTAAAAAAATATGTACCTAGATTGAAAGATTTCAACAAATATTGTGTCGATTGATAAATTTTAATAAATGTACGAATATATTTATTTGTAGGTTTTATCACTAAATTATATAATAACTAATATATAAATATGTTTGTGTGTGTGTAAAGTAAATTTATTTAAATTTATTTGATTATAAGTAAATTAAAAAATGATGACATTAATTTCGAATTAGTTTAATAATATTTGCTTTTTTAAAACTAAATTATAATGCTGGTTCTAAATAAAACGTATGAAACGTGTTAAATATTATATCTAACTTTTATTTATTGTAATCATTGGCATAAAATATTTTTATCTCATGAAGTTGTTTGTCATCTAATACAATTAATGTATTTTTATATTTTTGGTTACCTTTAATGTCATCTAATATTAATATATATATATATATAATAGTTATCATTATTATTAATCTAATAAAATGTAGTTATTTATTATAATTGACACATAAGGAATATAAAAACTAATATATATATATATATATATATATATATATATATATAATAGTTATCATAATTATTAATCTAATAAAATGTAGTTATTTATTATAATTGACACATAAGGAATATAAAAACTAATATATATAAAGATATATATATATACAGATATATATATAAAAAGGAGAAAAAGGAAAAAAAACTCACAATTCAAGAGTCAAGCTTCTTATATATATAGATATAGATAAATTATATTATATTATATTATATTATATTATATTATATATAAACATATTGTTAGTTTTTATTATTATTTAATATTCCACTAAGAGAATCTTTTAATAAATTAGTGGCAATTATGTTCTTTCATTAGAATTAAAGTCTTCTTTATATGTAAATTTTAAATAAATATTATAATAGATAAAATTTAATTATGAGAAAAATTGTGGAGGCTCCAATGGTGTGTATATATATATATATATATATATGGGAAAAGTATATATAAAAAGGCATTGAACAATTGACCAAAAAAGATAGCTTTCTTAATAGCATAATAGCATGCTGCAAAATATCAACAACATATGGCAAATGTTGATGACAAAATCACTAGTTTCACAAATCCAGCTAGCTAGATATAGTGACAAAATCACTAGTTTCCCAAATCCAGCTAGCTAGATATAGTATGTTACAAAATAGCTAGTTACTATAATTTCTTTATTTCACTTCTTATCACGCGGTGTAATCATCATTCTATGGCATCAACATCCAAGTGTGCTCATTAACGATAGTCTTCTCCTCCTTCGATAACCGACCAAATATTGTCGAGCCGTTCGAGGTAGTAAGCAGCTCATGTGTGTGGAGTCCACACTTAACCTTCACACTCAAACCCCCATCACGAATTGTACAAGTAGCTCTCAACTTAAATGGATAGTCGCACTTCTTTGACCCGATGGCTCTAGAATAATTACTGAACTTCCCATGCTTCTCGCAACCAAAAATAATTTTATCTCTCGTCGTCCCCCTTTTACCTCCAACTTTGTCAGATCTGACAATGATAACCATAACTCCAATGTCTCTCCCTGTTGGTGTATAACCTCAATATTAAAGGGGTGTAGATAGCAAAGAACAGGCCCAGTATTGAATAAACTGACAGACCCACTTGTTTGCTTCCTACAGGTACTGTGCACTTACTCTTACTGGGCTACGACCCGGTCCAGCAAGCGATCAACGCAAAAGGTTTATCAACGCACTCAACCCTAATTTCTCATCTTTCTCTCTGTAGGAAGACCGCAGCTCTTCGTCTTTGGGTTCTCTCTTCCTTCACTGTTCTTCTTCTTCTCTCTTTGATCTTCTCTTTCGTCTTCTCTGTAAAACCTTATCTTCTTTCTCTTATTTGCAGGTTTCACTCGCTTCAACAAGCAAGGAGACTCAGCGTTCAGAAACAAGGAGATTCAAAGGCGCTGGTGTTCAAATGGGAACCAGACTTCACGCGTGAAGATGAAGAGAAGCGCTTCCTGGGTTTTCTTCGCGAAGAGAAGGAGATGGCGCAGAGAGAAACAGTTTATGCGAAAGGGTAGTTAACAAAAAACTTAGATTTCAATGTAAATTCTTCTCTTTCTTTCTATTGATGTATGATTATGACTATATACACATTTACAAACTGAGTTAGAGAGTTTGTTACTAACAAACTCTCAGCTAACTGATTTTTTGCTATCCACACAAAATCTTGTGGCTTAAAATCGTTTTAGGGTTTCGGTTTACAAAAAAATTCTAATTACAAGTATTTAAAACTATAGAATCAGGATTAGTAAAACAACATCCCTTCTTAATTCTGATTCTCCTTGAAGCTGACAACCCCCATGTCTCTTCGTAGCTTAGTGAACTGTTCTCCCTTCACTGCTTTAGCGAAGATGTCTGCTTGTTGTTCTTTGGTGGAACAATACTCCAGTTGAATCTTCTGTTTAGTCACTTGGTCCCTTAGGAAATGAAATCGAGTCTCTATATGCTTGCTTTTCCCATGAGCAATGGGATTTTTAGCCAAGTTGATTGCTGACTTGTTGTCAAGCAGCAACTTTATAGGTTGATTCTCCTTTAGGAATAGCTCTTCTAGTAGTGATTCAAGCCAGTTTGCTTGGCAAGCAGTTGCTGAGCCTGCAACATACTCAGCCTCACAGCTAGACAAAGCCACAATGCTTTGTTTTTTTGAGCTCCAAGAAATTGGAGCATCATTGAACTTGAATAGGTAGCCAATGGTACTTCTTCTGCCAGTCTTATCACCACACCAGTCTGAATCAGAGTATCCTATCAGTTTTGTTCCCTTAGTGCTTTCTCCTCTAGGAAACAGAATCCCATAGTGTAGTGTACCCTTTATGTACCTTAGCACCCTCTTTGCAGCAAGCAAATGAGGTTTCAGAGGCTTGTTCATATGTCTGCTTACCAATCCAGTAGAAAAGCATATGTCAGGCCTTGTGTGGCACAAGTACCTTAATGAGCCAATAGTGCTTCTATACATTGTAGGATCCACTGCTTCATGCTCTTCTTCAATTACTTGTACACTGCCATCTGTAGGTGTGTTTGCTGGGTTGCATTCCAGCATGTTGAACCTCCTTAGGATATCTGTAGCATACTTGACTTGATGTTGAATTAAGCCTTGTTCTGTATAGTGTAGTTCCAGCCCTAGGAAGTAAGATAACCTTCCCAAGTCTGTCATTTCGAATTCTGACTGCATTTGCAGTTTGAATTCTGCTATTTCTGCTTTGTTACTTCCTGTAACCAGTAGATCATCTACATATAGGCAAACTATTAGTACATCATAAGCTTGCTTCTGCTTCACATACATGCCATACTCAACTATGCATCTCTTGAGGCCTAGATCTGAAAAAAACTGATCTATCCTCTTGTTCCAAGCCCTTGGGGCTTGCTTTAGGCCATATAGAGCCTTGTGTAGATGAAATACTCTGTCTTCCTTGCCCTTGAGTTCAAAGCCAGGCGGTTGATCTACATAGACTGCCTCCTCAAGTGGACCATTGAGGAAGGCAGACTTCACATCTAGGTGAGATAGTGGCCATTCCCTGCTACATACAAGAGCAATGACCATTCTTCTGGTCTCATGTCTTGCAACTGGTGAGAACACTTCTGTAAAGTCAAAGCCTTCTCTCTGTTGAAAGCCCTTTGCCACTAACCTGGCCTTGTGTTTCACAATTTTCCCTTCTGGGTTTAACTTCAGCTTGAAGACCCATTTCACAGCTATAGATTTCATTCCTCTAGACAGTTTAGTTAACTCCCAAGTCTCATTCTTTTCAATGGACTTGAGTTCTTCCTCCATTGCAGTTTTCCAGGCCTTGCTGCTCAAGGCTTCCTTCACACTGACTGGTTCAGCATTAGCCAGCATAGCAAACTGAACTAGGTCACCATCATTGGTAATTACATTATTATTGATTACCTCAAAGTCATTGAATCTGCTAGGCAGTTGTCTCTGCCTCTGTGGTCTAGGAACAGGTACTGGTTCACCTTGTTCTTCACTGTCATCACTATCACTATTATCAGTGTCATCATTTGGAGCAATTGTAGGTTCAGCAGTCACCTCAATATGGTCTAGGTTCACTTGTACAGTAGGTTGAGAACTAGTTTGGTTGGATTTGTTCCAATCCCAACATTCATTCTCCAACACAACCACATCTCTATTAATCTCTACTTTATTGCTAGTAGGATTATACACCTTGTAACCACCAGTAGGGTGATAGCCAACCAGGATAAGAGGCTTGCTCTTGTCTTCTAGTTTTCTTCTAGTAGCATCAGGTATGTGTCCATAACATAGGGATCCAAATACCTTCAGGTTTGACACAGTTGGCTTTCTTCCTAGCCAAACTTCTTCAGGTACCTTTCCTTGAAGCTTCTTTGTAGGACACTTGTTCAGCAAATAGGTAGCTGTTACTACAGCTTCTCCCCAGAGTTTGTGAGGCAGTTGTTTCTGTTTCAGCATGCTTCTAGCCATGTCTAGAATGCTTCTGTTTCTTCTTTCTGCCAGGCCATTGTGCTGTGGTGCGTAAGAAGGAGTCACCTCATGGACGATCCCTTCTGTTGAACAAAACTCTTCAAGGTTATTTGAAGTGAATTCACCTCCACCATCAGTTCTTAGAACTTTGATGGTCTTGCCACTTTGTTTTTCTGCCATAGCCTTGAATCTCTTGAAACTCTCAAGTGCTTCACTCTTAGCCTTTATCAAGTACACCCACAACATCCTAGAGTATTCATCCACAAAGGATATAAAATACTTATTGCCTCCAATAGACTGAACTTCAAAAGGACCACATATGTCAGAGTAGATTACATCAAGTACATCATTAGCCATTCCATTTAAGTCAGTTTTGAACTTTTTCCTAGGCCGTTTACCTACCAAACACACTGTGCAGGCCTTCTCAGGTGACTCAGTATTAGGCAGTCCATGAACTAGTTCCTTAGTATGCAATGAAGATAGGCTTCTGAAGTTCAGGTGGCCATACCTTTGATGCCATAGTAGGCTATCTGATTCTGTCTCTGTAGTGCTTAGACATTCTGCATCTGCAACCTCAAGACTTGTCTTGAAGGTTCTGTTCTTAGACAGTGGAGAGGTTTGGATCAGCTGCTCCTTAGTGTCATAGAGTTTCAGTAGGTTTTCTTTGATAGTAATAGAGAAACCTTTCTCAATTAGCTGTCCCACACTCATTAGGTTATTTCTCATCTTGGAAATGTACCATACATTCTCAATCAGTACTGTCCTGCCATCTGCTCTTTGAATCAGAATGTCACCCATCCCTTCTGCCATCATACTCTCATTATCAGCACATCTAATGGATGTTCTCTTGGTTGGATCAAAATTGATCAACCACTCCTTGATGCCTGTCATGTGATTTGAGCATGTTGTGTCCAAGTACCATATGTCAACCACTGTTTTTCCATCATTTGTGGAAATCATGAAGGCCACACATTCTGTCTTGTCATGGATTGTAGCAATGAAGGCTATTGGATCAGAATCAGAATCTGATTCCTGAGCCACATTTGCCTCCTCTTCCTTATCCTTGTCTTTCTTGCCTTTAGACCAGCAGTCACTGGCATAATGGCCATACTTCTCACAGTTCCAGCACTGTATGTGCTTCTTGTCAGTAGATTCCTTCTTCCCTTTGAAACCACTAGGCCCCCCTGCCTTATAGGATTCATATCCCTTGCCTTTGCCTTTGTTAGGGTTCCAGTTACCCTTCTTCTTCCCTTTGGACCAATTAAGTTTAGAGGTTTTGGTTTGGAAAGCTGTTTCCTTTTCCTTCACCTGTCCCTCCATTTGATCAAGGTTAATTTCCTTGGCCTCTAGTGTGCTTTGTAGCTGCTCAACTGTCATAGTTGAGAGGTCCTTAGTATCTTGGATTGAATTCACAACAAAGCCAAATCTTGGTGATAGGGATCTAACAATCTTCTCACAGATTTGTTGATTTGTAAGTTGTTCACCATTTAATGCCATTGCATTTATGATGGCCCTTAACCTAGCCACATATTCTGTAACTCTTTCTTTATCTGTCATCTTTGTACTTTCATATTTCATCCTTAATGCATTCAGCTTGACCTTCTTAACTTGTGCATCCCCCACAAAGCTAGTCTTTAGAATGTCCCATGCCTCCTTTGAGGTTCTTGCATTTCTAATTTTGTCAAAATTAGATTCATCACATCCTTGATGAATTAGGTATTTCCCTTTGCAATCTTTCTTTCTGTTTTCTGCATAACTGGCTCTTTCAGCCACCGTAGGCTCTTCAGGTAGCTCTTCATAGCCATCTGTGACTATTTCCAGCAGGTCTTGGAAGCCAAATATTGCTTCCATCTCAATACACCATCTGTCATAGTTCTTGTTTGTAAGTTTTGGTATGTTTGCAGATAGACTATTGGCTGCCATTCTTGGCTCTTGAAAAACTGTTTCACTTACTGTTTATTTTCACCTTCTATAGTCTGTCACTCTGACTGCACCTTTCAAGACACACACACTGCACACTTACACTGAAATCTTTTTAGAATCTTGATCCCAAGAACGTAACTGAAGCTCTTAGATACCACTTTGTTGGTGTATAACCTCAATATTATAGGGGTGTAGATAGCAAAGAACAGGCCCAGTATTGAATAAACTGACTGACCCACTTGTTTGCTTGTACTGTGCACTTACTCTAACTGGCCTACGACCCGGTCCAGCAAGCGATCAACGCAGAAGGTTAATCAACGCACTCAACCCTAATTTCTCATCTTTCTCTCTGTACGAAGACCGCAGCTCTTCGTCTCTGGGTTCTCTCTTCCTTCGCTGTTCTTCTTCTTCTCTCTTTGATCTTCTCTTTCGTCTTCTCTGTAAAACCTGATCTTCTTTCTCTTATTTGCAGGTTTCACTCGCTTCAACAAGCAAGGAGACTCAGCGTTCAGAAACAAGGAGATTCAAAGGCGCTGGTGTTCAAATGGGAACCAGACTTCACGCGTGAAGATGAAGAGAAGTGCTTCCTGGGTTTTCTTCGCGAATAGAAGGAGATGGCGCAGAGAGAAACAGTTTATGCGAAAGGGTAGTTAACAAAAAACTTAGATTGCAATGTAAATTCTTCTCTTTCTTTCTATTGATGTATGATTATGTATATATACACATTTACAAACTGATTTAGAGAGTTTGTTACTAACAAACTCTCAACTAACTGATTTGTTGCTATCCACACAAAAATCTTGTGGCTTAAAATCGTTTTAGGGTTTTGGTTTACAACAAAATTCTAATTACAAGTATTTAAAACTATAGAATCAGGATTAGTAAAACAACAGTCCCAACGTCTCTGACCCAACGTATAACATCCTCACGTGTAAGAATTAGCTACAAAAAATACAAAATTGTTAGGTACTTAATTAAGTAAATATCTACATACATGTTTTTTAAAAAAAATAAATTAAATATACCGTCTCCGTTCTGAATGACTCTGATGTATCTATTTGGACCGGAACCAACTGTGACTTCGTATCCATATCTGTTTCATTTTTACGTGAAAAATAAGACATAACTATATAATTACAAAACAGATGTATCTGCTATGGACATAAATCCGTTTCGGTTTTTTTCAAAAAGGATTTATGTGGTAACAGCTAAATCCGTTTTGGAGAAAATTTAAAAACGGAAGTAAGTTTGCAATATATAAATCCGTGCATCAAATTTTTTTAAAAACGAAATTAAATTTTTAAACGTAAATCCGTTTACACCAAATTAAATGCCAAACGGAAGTAAGCATTTTGAGATACTTCCGTTTTGAGAAAAAGTCAACTAATAGATGTATCTTTCTCCGTTTACTTCCGTTTGGCGTCGTATTTAATACTGTCTTAATGATTAACGGATTTACCTCTACTGCAGGTGGGCCAATTACAATACGTAACCTATCGGACAATTATATTGGGCCTGTAAGAAAGTCCACTTCACCGAAGTGTCCCGAAGGGAAAAAAATAAAATAAAATGCATCTTAAAAAAATATAAACCCTTGCGAGTCTCCTACTCAGCCTGCGGGCCATTTTTTCCGGCCACCCCCCGCCACCTATGCCAATCGAAGGCCGCCGTGTGTGCCACGTTGGATGCCAGCAGTTTCTCCTTGTCGCCCTGGTTGTTGTCAGTCCTGCGTTTCTGGTGGCTTTGGCATCGTTTCCTGTGTTTCTTGTGGTGTTTGATTTCTTCAGAGATTTTCATGAACTTTCTTCCACGTGTATCCTTTTTGATGTGTTTTCTCCCACGCTTCTGTTGCTTTCGCGTGGCCATTCCCTTGCTTCTCCAAATTTGTAATGATTTTCGCCGCCTTATCTTCCCTTGCTGCTCCAAACCTACTCGCCGCCAATCAATTGTACTCATTGTTTCGTTTTCCTCATCGTTTTTGCTTCGTTTCTCACAATCTATCTCTATTTTCCAATTTCCAATTGATTTCCAATTGATTCTCATCATTGCTTTGTATTCTAGGGTTGTATTTCCCTGTGATCTCTCTTGCTTTCTGGTTCTATAAATTGTAGCAACCCCCCTCATGGATGGCACCATCTGGCTTTGGCATCGTTTCCTGCATTCCCAAGAGGCTCTTGGATTAACAAAGGTTTTTATGCATTTTTTGTGTGCTTCTTTGGTTGATTGTGTGCCATGAATTCTGATATAGCTAATAATATGTGGTTGTGTTTTATTAGATGGATTTTGAAACTTTACTTGACATTGGCTCATTTGTGACAAATCTTGATATGCGATTTAAGTCTTTCATTCTCAGTTTCGACCCACATATGGTAGTCTATGCTTTTCCTTTAGAATTAGTTTGCTTTGAGTTTGGATTTTACTTTGTGGTGCTTCTGATTTTGTGTTTCTTATTTTTGCTTCATCACTTTTTGTTTTGAAGGAATGTGGTGTTATGCCAACACTTTTTTGTGGCCTTTATTTTGATGATGTGAAAAAAAACCTTTGGCTTATTGATCCCCTGGAAAATAAGATTGAGGTCTAGGTTAACAAGACAAAGGGTTCCATTTGTTTGGGCAGTGGTTGGGACAGGGTTGGAAAATTGTATGGTCTTGAAGTTGGGGGTTGGGTCGTTGTGACATTTGATGCTGCTGATACATTGTCAATTCGTGTTTACGATCGTTTTTTCACCCAAGTTAAATACCCTACTCCTCCTCAAGTTTTTTCACTTGATCCTGCCCATGTTCCGTTCCATCATATTGTAGGTTCAAATGTAAGCAACCATTGTGATGTGAATCTAATTGATTCCATGACAAATAAAGGATCTAACCAAGTGATTTCTTGAATCAAATAAGACTAAAAGATAAAGGGGAAAAGAAACATACAAATGGGATTAGGCAAGAAGACGGAGAAATCGCCACATCCAAGAGGATGATAAGATCAAGGTGGAATCACCACAAGAGTAAGAGGCTCTTGATAAGACTCAAATTTGGTTCTAAGAAGAACCCTAGAGAAGCACTCTCTATTCTCACAATATCATAAAATGATCAAAAGGTCCCTTACAAGATGCAACACCAACCCTTATATAGGTAGGGTTTGGTCATGGCAACACAAGCAAAATAAGGCCCACATACAAGCCCAAAACATGGTCCCTAGTTTAGCACATGCTTACATATTTAAAACCCAAGTTTCAAACTTAAAGTATAGCCTATTACTATTAAAATAAAATAAAGTTCATCCTATTTTTAATAAAAAATAGATTATCTCGATGCTCTTGTGGTCCGCATCATTCCCTCCTTCTTGAAGAAATTCGACTTCGAATTTGATCTTCGTTGTATCCTGCATAAAGAAAGAACTCAAATAAATACCAACGTACCCTCGGGGTCAAATGGAAATTGGGAAAAATCAACACATTTGACAAGGATAAACAACAACCAACTCCATGCAATAGTAATCAATGAAAAGTAAAAGTTAGAAAGCAACTTATACCTTTTGGAGTAGATACCTATAACCAAATTTACCTTTGTTTGCTTGAACATTGAAATAACAACATTGTTTCTTTCTCCTTTCAAGGTTGGAGGAATAATTGACCCCACATGAGGACTCTCATTTTCAAACTTAGGCAATAGGCACAAGTTAGACCATCCCATCATCAAATTTGCAAGATTTTCAAGCACACGAGAAAAGTAAAACTTAAGCAATGCAAGACAAAAGTTGTAACATACTCAAAATAATTAGGCGAATTATTTGGATGTTAACCCAATTGAATTAATTTGGTACTTAATTGGTCAAATTATTGAGTGCAAAAATTTATTATTGACCGACACAGGATCGTTAACCGAATAATACGGGCCAAGGAAGTTTTGGAATCGAAATAAGAGATTTAGATCAATGTGGTAATTGGACCACGTTACCACTTATATATTAATAAATATATATGTGTGTGAGTGTGAGAGAATTAAAAGAAAGAAGGGAACACGAGAAAGAGAAGAGAAACAGAAGAAAAGAAGAGAAAGAAGAAGAGAAGGAAAAGAGAAAGAAGAAGAGAAGAAGAAGAGAAAGGAAGAAGAGGAGTGAAGCCCATCCCTCCAAAATTCATCATCTTCATCATCTCCCTCTCCTCATCATAACCCAAGAGCTAGGTAAGATTTCATCCGGTTTTTCCCCCTTTTTGTGACCTACGAATTTTAGGGGTTTTGAGGGAGAAAATTGTTGAAAACTTGGATTAAATGATGAAATTGATGATTGGGTTATGTTTAGGATCGAAGCTAGGAGTGGATTGGTCGCGTTGTGAAGTTCGAATCGAAGTTTGGAGCGGTTTGGTGAAATAGGGTTCCGTTCGAGAGTTTTTCAAGTCTCGGCAAATTCGGTTCGATATCGACTCTCGCTTCAAGGGTGAGTTTTACTCACGTTTAGGCTTATTCCGTTTTGAAATGAATTGTGTGACTTGGTTTCGAAAGATTTTGAGTCGAAAACGTTATTTTGAAATATATCGCGTTTTGACGTAATTCGTAATCGTTGAGTTTTCGATTGAATTGCTTGATTGTTTGATGTTGATTGGACTGGAATATTGCCTGGTATAATCTGTTTTCGAGTTAGGAATTGATCGGAGCGAGTTTTGGATTAAACGGAAAGTGAATTTTCATGAAAACGGTTATTTTTGGAATGCTGTCAAATGCGCACGACCCGTGCGTCCCAGGGGCACGACCAGTGCGCCTGGTTCGGTTTCAGTTTTTAAAAATGCTTAACAGGGCGCACGACCCGTGCGTCCCAGGGGCACGATCCGTGCGCATGCGCACGATCCGTGCGTCCCAGGGGCACGACCCGTGCGCATGCTTCTGTTCAAATTTTTCAAAGTGCCCTAAATGATTCCGTTTCGATTCCAATCCTTTCCTAATCCTTTCCTAACCCTTCTATAATGATATTAGGCTAATAATACCATGATTTTGGGTACGTTTCAAAAGGGTTCTATAAAATACTTTCGAAATTGAAATTCTTTCGAAAAACCGAACAATAGTATACGTGTGCGGATGTGTTATTATTGATAACAAAGCAGACTATGAGTCCTACGTAGTAAGGTATAATTTAAATGAACTAAATGTTCATATGATTGTAGATATATATATATATATATATTATATCGAGTTTGGGTGACGACCCATGTTGACATACTAGGCGGGGAAGTCATGAGCCCTTACCCTAGGCTCTGTGCCATTAGGAAACACTATTGGTTACGGGGTTCGCCGGGATTACCATGTCTGGGGTCGGTGTTGTGTTAAGAGTTGATAATGCGGTTCATCGGGATTACCATGTCTGGGGTCGGTGCCGTGTTATGTAGTACGATTCATCGGGATTACCATGTCTGGGGCCGGTGTCGTGCTAGGTTAAATTGCGTGGTTTATAAATTAAACTTCGAGATAAAAGATTTCATAATTGGACCGAGAGTGTTAGTAGGGGTCTCGGTAGAACTCACTGAGATTGTATCTCACTGTTTAAATGTTGTTGTTTTTCAGAGACACAGGGACGGCGGAAATCGAAGAGGCACGAGTAGGTTGAGCTCGGATGGTTGCCGTTGACTTAGCTTTATGTTTAAGTCTATTTTCCTTCTGTTGTCCATGTATTACAGCACTATGGCATTAGTGTTATGTTTATCTTTCTTTCCGCTTTCTTGTATGACTCTGATTACCACAGTTGCTGACAGTTTATGGTCTGAGTACCGTATGGTCTTATTTGTGTATAAGATGGTTATATTGTATTCCAGCAAAAATTTTATAGTGGTATTCAGTGTCTGAACAGGAATTATTATCTCTGATGTTTATACTTTGGTGCACTTGGGTATTTTTACATGTTAAATATACCGGGGTGTTACAGTTGGTATCAGAGTGGTTCGACCTAGTCGGACTTAGCTTTTAGGGGCTTTGCTTTCTCCAATCGTGATTTTCTTAGTATGCTATTAGACATTGAGCTTGATCAACTTAATACTTTGTGCATATTTCGCAGAATCATGGCCAGAAGAGGTAGAGGCGTTCCTCCTCCTGTTGATCCACAATTTGAATGGATGCAGAATGTCATTGTGAATCAGCAAAAGATGATGCAGGATATGTTGCAAATGCAGCACGATCAAATGGCTCTGCAGCAGCCCAATGTTCAACCTCATCAAGAAGATCCTAACCGGACATATTTCCAATTTCAAAAGATGAAGCCCCCGACTTACAAGGGTGGACCGGATCCAATGACTGCCTATTATTGGATTGACTCAATGGAGAAAATTTTTCAAACCTTGCAATGCGGGGAAGAAGAGAAAGTAATATGTGCGGCAAATGTGCTCGATGAAGATGCCCACACCTGGTGGTGTAACGCAAGGCAAATGATGGAACTCCAAGGGACTCCCCTCACTTGGGACAACTTCAAGGAATTGTTTCTGAAGCAATATTTCCCTTCAGTGAAGAAGCTTAGCAAGCAAGCAGAGTTTGTGAATCTCAAGCAAGGTGAACTGTCAGTTGGAGAATATGCGGCCAAATTTGAAAGGCTGTCTCAGTTCTATGAGTTGGGGAGGTATGCCCCAAATGATATGTGGAAGATGCAAATGTTCAAAGAAGGTCTCCGAGCTGATGTGAGCCAAGGACTCAATTCTTACACTCTGGTTAATTATCCTGCCTTAGTGCAACAAGCATATGTTGCTGAGGAGGATCTGAGGAAAATGTATGCTGAAAGGAAAGATTATTGGAAGGGGAAGAAGAAGGTTGCTGAGTCTTCTACTCCAAGCAGACAATTCAAGGGAAACAATTATAAGGGGAAGAAGGTCCAATCCTTTGATTCATCAAAGCCTCGCAGATGTCCCAATTGTGGGAGACATCATCATGGTGATTGTTGGCAAAAGCCAAATCGGTGTTATGCCTGCAATGAAGAGGGCCACTATGCAAACGAGTGCCCAACAAAGAAGAATTTCCAAAGAGCACCAAATGCTCCTAAGCAGGGGAGAATCAACACTTTGGATGCACAGACCATCACACCTACTGATAATCTTCTGAGGGGTACGTGATCTCTTTTTAATAACTCAGTCAATATTTTATGTGATTCTGGTGCAACTCACTGTTTTATATCACAAGCATGTGTGGATCGGTTGGGACTAGCATTGTCTGAGCTATCCGAACCGATAACTATTTTAACTGCTGCCAAGGGTCGTGTCCAGACCCAATCATTGTGTGAGAATTGCCTACTTGTCATAGAGGACAGACAATTTGTTGTGAAATTTATTTGCTTGCCTATGAGGAGTATGGACATTGTTCTGGGTATGAATTGGATGGCTGAAAATCATGTAACAATCAACTGTGCCGATCGAACCACTAGCTTCGCCTCCGAATCCGTAGGGTTGACACAGGCAGATTTTGAAGCAACGATCTCTTACACCGAAGCAAGCCAGTCATTATTCCAAGGTGCGGAAGCTATTCTTATTATGTTGTCTGCATCTACTGAAACAAGTTTAGATCTGTCGTCTGTGCAAGTGGTAAATGAATTTCTAGATGTCTTTCCAGAGGAAGTTTCATCCTTACCTCCTGACCGAGAGGTCGAATTTTCTATAGAATTGGTCCCTGGTACAGGATCAATATCTATTGCTCCTTATAGAATGTCTCCTTTAGAATTAAAGGAATTGAAGTCTCAACTTGAAGAGTTAATCTCAAAGAGGTTCATTCGACCGAGCGCTTCTCCATGGGGTGCTCCGATGTTGCTAGTCAAAAAGAAGGATGGTAGCATGAGGTTGTGCATAGACTATCGACAACTGAATAAAGTGACGATCAAGAATAAATATCCCTTGCCAAGGATAGACGATTTGCTTGACCAACTTCGAGGTGCCGTGGTATTTTCAAAAATTGATCTGAGATCGGGCTATCATCAAATAAAGGTACGAGCCTTAGATATTCCGAAGACAGCTTTCCGTACGAGGTATGGACATTACGAGTTCGTAGTAATGCCCTTTGGTTTGACTAATGCTCCAGCGGTATTCATGGATTACATGAACCGAGTCTTTCACACGTATCTCGATCAGTTTGTAGTAGTTTTTATTGATGATATCTTGGTGTACTCTAAGATCATTGAGGACCATGTTCAACATCTCCGCATTGTTCTGAACGTACTCCGAGAAAAGAAATTGTATGCCAAGCCGTCAAAGTGTGACTTCTGGATGCCGGAAGTGAAGTTTTTGGGACACGTGATTTCCCAATCGGGAGTTGCGGTGGATCCCAGTAAGGTGGAAGCGGTGTTGAACTGGGAACGACCAACATCTGTTACAGAAATAAGAAGTTTCTTGGGTCTAGCTGGTTACTATAGGAGGTTTATTCAAGGTTTTTCACAATTGGTTCTTCCACTTACTCGGTTAACTCGTAAGGCCCAACCGTTTACATGGGACGCCGATTGTGAGGAATGTTTTCAAGAATTGAAAGTTAGGTTGACTTCTGCTCCAATCCTAATTCTTCCGGATCCGTCTTTAGATTTTCAAATTTTCAGCGATGCTTCTGGAAAGGGTTTGGGATGTGTTCTCATGCAGAACCAACAAGTTGTAGCTTATGCCTCCAGACAGTTGAAGACTCATGAAGAGAATTATCCGACTCATGATTTGGAGTTGGCAGCTATTGTGTACGCACTGAAGATTTGGAGACATTACCTATATGGGTCTCGTTTCGAAGTCTTTAGTGATCATAAAAGCTTGAAATATTTGTTTGATCAGAAGGAGTTGAATAACAGGCAGAGAAGGTGGGTGGAATTTCTGAAGGATTATGACTTCGAATTGAAGTATCATCCGGGAAAGGCTAATGTTGTAGCTGATGCACTAAGTAGGAAATCCATTCACATAGCAAAGTTTATGATGCATGAAATGAAATTGTTGGAGTCCTTTAGAGACTTAAATTTGAATGCAAGATCAAGGAAGAACCGGTTAGTGTTGAGCCATATGAGGATCTCCAGTTCATTAAGGGATTCTATTCGCTTAGCGCAGGAAATTGATGTGAAGCTACAATCACAAAAAGTGTTGCCAGACTTTACCGAAGATAGTGATGGAGTGATTTGTTACAACGGTAGGATCTGTGTGCCCGATGATGAAGATATTAAAAAGCAAGTGCTAGAAGAAGCACACCGAAGTTTATTTTCTGTACATTCTGGATCCACCAAGATGTATAGAGATTTAAAGCAGATGTATTGGTGGCATGGAATGAAGTTAGAAATTGCTGAATTCGTATCTCAATGCTTAACTTGCCAAAGAGTTAAGATAGAACATCAGAAGCCTGCTGGTCTGCTACGGCCACTAGATGTGCCAGTGTGGAAATGGGAAGACATTTCCATGGATTTTGTAATGGCGTTGCCAAGGTCTCAAGCCGGTAACGACTCCATTTGGGTAGTTGTGGATCGGTTAACCAAATCAGCTCATTTCATTCCAATTCGTTCGAGCAGTAAAGTATCCAAGTTAGCTGAGGTGTATTTAAAGAACATAGTAAGATTGCATGGGGTTCCTACCAGTATAGTGTCAGATCGAGATCCGAAATTCACTTCTCGATTTTGGAAAGCTCTGAATGAAGCATTGGGAACTAAAGTACTTCTTAATACCGCTTATCATCCGCAGACAGATGGTCAGACCGAGAGAACTATTCAGACATTAGAGGATATGCTTAGAGCTTCGGTACTTGATAACGGGAAGAAATGGGAGGATCATCTTCCATTGGTGGAATTCTCTTACAACAACAGTTATCATTCCAGTATCGGAATGGCCCCTTTTGAAGCTTTGTACGGCAGGAAGTGTAGAACTCCATTGTGTTGGTGGGAAGTCGGTGAGAACCGATTATTAGGACCCGAGGTGATCCAGGACACTACTGAAAAGATCCGCCAGATCAGGGAAAGAATGAAAGCCGCTCAGAGTAGGCAAAAGAGTTATGCCGACAAAAGGAGAAGGCCGTTAGAGTTTGAGTCAGGTGATCATGTGTTTTTGAGATTGTCACCAACAATTGGCACAGGTAGGGCATTACGGGTGAAGAAACTCAGTCCTCGGTATATTGGACCCTTCCAAATTATCGAGCGAGTTGGGCCTCTTGCATACCGTATTGCTTTACCTCCGCCATTGTCAAATCTGCATGATGTATTCCATGTGTCTCAGTTGCGGAAGTACATTCCCGATCCAAGTCAACCGTTAGATTTTGAAACGATTGACCTTCGACAGGACTTGTCTTTCCAACCTCATCCAAATTACATCGTGGAACGTGGCGAGAGGACGCTATGGACGAAGTCAATTCCCATTGTCAAGGTGGTTTGGGATGGTTTTTCCGCCGAGGAAGCTACTTGGGAGTTGGAGGACGATATGCGGACTCAGTATCCGTATTTGTTTTCTTGAGGTACGTTGTGTTTAATTTTGAGGACAAAATTCTTTTAAGTGGGGGAGAATGTAACATCCTCAAAATAATTAGGCGAATTATTTGGATGTTAACCCAATTGAATTAATTTGGTACTTAATTGGTCAAATTATTGAGTGCAAAAATTTATTATTGACTGACACAAGATCGTTAACCGAATAATACGGGCCAAGGAAGTTTTGGAATCGAAATAAGAGATTTAGATCAATGTGGTAATTGGACCACGTTACCACTTATATATTAATAAATATATATGTGTGTGAGTGTGAGAGAATTAAAAGAAAGAAGGGAACATGAGAAAGAGAAGAGAAACAGAAGAAAAGAAGAGAAAGAAGAAGAGAAGGAAAAGAGAAAGAAGAAGAGAAGAAGAAGAGAAAGGAAGAAGAGGAGTGAAGCCCATCCCTCCAAAATTCATCATCTTCATCATCTCCCTCTCCTCATCATAACCCAAGAGCTAGGTAAGATTTCATCCGGTTTTTCCCCCTTTTTGTGACCTACGAATTTTAGGGGTTTTGAGGGAGAAAATTGTTGAAAACTTGGATTAAATGATGAAATTGATGATTGGGTTATGTTTAGGATCGAAGCTAGGAGCGGATTGGTCGCGTTGTGAAGTTCGAATCGAAGTTTGGAGCGGTTTGGTGAAATAGGGTTCCGTTCGAGTGTTTTTCAAGTCTCGGCAAATTCGGTTCGATATCGGCTCTCGCTTCAAGGGTGAGTTTTACTCACGTTTAGGCTTATTCCGTTTTGAAATGAATTGTGTGACTTGGTTTCGAAAGATTTTGAGTCGAAAACGTTATTTTGAAATATATCGCGTTTTGACGTAATTCGTAATCGTTTAGTTTTCAATTGAATTGCTTGATTGTTTGATGTTGATTGGACTGGAATATTGCCTGGTATAATCTGTTTTCGAGTTAGGAATTGATCGGAGCGAGTTTCGGATTAAACGGAAAGCGAATTTTCATGAAAACGGTTATTTTTGGAATGCTGTCAAATGCGCACGACCCGTGCGCCTGGTTCGGTTTCAGTTTTTAAAAATGCTTAACAGGGCGCACGACCCGTGCATCCCAGGGGCACGATCCGTGCGCATGCGCACGATCCGTGCGTCCCAAGGGCACGACCCGTGCGCATGCTTCTGTTCAAATTTTTCAAAGTGCCCTAAATGATTCCGTTTCGATTCCAATCCTTTCCTAATCCTTTCCTAACCCTTCTATAATGATATTGTGGATACCTTGTGTTGCAGGTAACCTGATATTGCAGGATGTGTTTTGATGATGAAAAAGACAAAGGTAAGATTGGCGGTCAAAGTCAATAAAAGTGACTAAACGTCAAAGTCACAATCCAAGACAAGCAAGCCAAGAACTGAAGATTCAAGTTTAAGGGTAGTCCTTAAATATAAGGGTAGTCCTTAGGGTTTGGGTGTGTCCTAGGAAAAAGTGTAAGCTCTTTCAAAAGGTCAGCTCGTATCTCAAAGTCTCACACACTCACAAAGTTTTTTAAGGTGCATGCATATTTACGTAAACATTCTTATCACCTTTTTAAATAACAAAATCGATTTTCCTCATGCATAAACAAATAGCAAAATCGATTTTCAGGCAAATTAGAAAAGATAGAAATCGATTGTCAGGCCATGTTTTATAATACACAAATCGATTTCTGAGCCAAATATTTTTTAAGGGAAGAATCGATTCCCAACCTTTTGCACATAACTGAGAATCGATTCCCACTTGTCTCAGGCAAGCTGAAAATCGATTCCCACATATTTTCACTAAGTATAGAATCGATTCCTAGCTTTCCATGGCACTCAAGAATCGATTTCCCATATTTTACAAACAAAGATAAAATCGATTCCTTACCTAAATAAATCGATTCCTGGATCAAATACTTTTTAACAAAGAATCGATTCCTACATCATTTTCAACGTAAAAATGAATTCCTCATAGCCTATAAATAGGCAATGCTTCACGTTCATTTTGACACAACCCATTTCACGAATCAGAGAACTTTTGAGAAAAACTCTTTACGCTTTTACTTTTGCTCGTCACGCACCGTTGGTCCGTCTGAGCTGATCTGTTGCTAAGAGTTAGTTGGGGTTGCGTCCTTCAAGTTGTAATATCTGCCTACACTAGAGGTATTTCTGCATTTACAATTGTTTATTATTTAATTGTTGTGTTTTGTTCTAGGGAGTGGGGTATCTCTCTAGGGTAGCTGCATGTACTAGGAAGTGGGGTATCTTTCTAGGGCAGTGGATTGTAACAGGGGTGGGGTATCTCTTGTTATTGTTATATTAGATCTGAGGGCTCTCTATAGGTGGGGTATCCTAGGAGGAGAGTGCCTGAGTCTGTAAAGGTTTTCCAAGGCACCTGTAAGCCTTGTTGTGTTAGTGGAAAAATCTCACAAGGGTGTGAGGACTGGACGTAGGTCACTAGGAGGTGACCGAACCAGGATAAATCTCTGTGTGCTTTACTGCTTTCCTGCTTTACTGTTATTCTACTTTACTGCTTTATATTCTAATTCCTTCGCTTCCACTTAACCTGCGCGAAAATTGATCTAAGTCATTGAAAAGGGGAAAAACGTTTTCGAAAGATCTGAAAAGTTTTAAATCTCAATTCACCCCCCCTCTTGAGACTGAAGCCACTTGGTAACAAGTGGTATCAGAGCTAGACTCTTGTATAAAGGGCCTAGCAGCTTCAAGAGAAATGGCTTCAGGTTGGTCTACGCAAGAGGGTGCTTCTCTTACCCGTCCTCCGGGATTCAACGGGAAAGATTACGCATATTGGAAAGAAAGAATGAGAATCTTTATTGAAGGGGTAGACTTAGATGTTTGGGATGCTGTGGAAAAAGGACCCTATGTCCCCACACACTTAGTAGATGGTATTCTTACTATTAAGAGTAGAAATGAATGGTCTGATGATGAGAAAAGAAAAGTGCAACATAATTTACGTGCCAAAAATATTATTACTTCTGCTTTAAGTCCTGATGAATTTTTTCGAGTTTCAAACTGTAAATCTGCCCAAGAAATGTGGGATAATCTCCAAGTTACTCATGAGGGTACAAATGAAGTGAAAAGGGCAAGAACAAATACTCTTATCAGAGAGTACGAATTATTTAGAATGAATACAGGTGAAACAATACCAGAAATGCAGAAAAGGTTCACTCACATTGTGAATCAGTTAAGCTTGTTAGGTAAGTCATTTCCTGCAGAGGATCTAATCAACAAAGTTCTGAGATGTCTGAATAGAGAATGGCAACCTAAGGTTACTGCTATAGCTGAATCAAGAAATTTAGCTACTATGACTCTGGCTACTCTGTTTGGTAAACTTCAAGAGCACGAACTAGAACTCACTCGTCTAGCTGAGTACGAAAATACAGATAAGAAAAAGAAAAGCTTGGCTCTAAAAGCATCTTGTTCTAGTCAATTTGATGATAGTGACAACTCAGATGATGAAATTGATGAAAGTGAAGAGAATATGGCTCTTATGGTTCGGAAGTTCAAAAGGTTCATGAAAAGCAACAACTATCCAAGAAAGAATTTCAAATCCAAAAAGTTCTCCAGCAAAGAAAGTACATCCGGTCCTCCTACTTGTTATGAATGCGGGAAACCCGGGCACATGAAAATGGAATGTCCTAATCTACAGAAAAAGGACTCCAAATCTGAAAAGAAGGCATTCAAAAATAACAAAGGAAGAAAAGCCTACATTGCATGGGAAGACAACTGCATGGACTCATCAGATGAATCAGAAGATGAAGAAGCTCAAGTTGCATTAATGGCTGATCATGAAAGCGAGAATGAAAACGAGGTAATTTCTAACCCTGACTCTTTACAAAATGCATATGATGATTTATATGAAGCTTTCACTGAGTTGCATGATGATTCTATGAAACTAGCTAAGGCATTAGATAAATCAAAGAAAACCATTGCTAATCTTCAAGATGAAGTTAATATTTTAACTAAAGAAAAATTAGAACTTAGGAAAGAAAATGATAAACTTGTGTATGTTAATGAAAATTATGCATGTGATAAATGTACAGAACATGAAAAGAAAATCAATGAGCTTGAATGTACAATAGACAAAATGCCCAAATTGCATCTTACGATTCAGAGAAATAATTTTGTGAAAAGCAATATGCATCATAGACCTAAGTTTTCCACTAAACCTTATATTAAATGTTACTATTGTGATAAACCTGGACATACAGCTTCTGTTTGCAGGGCAAGAAGTAAGCAAACTATGAAAAAAGTATGGGTTCCCAAAAGGACCATACCAAGCACTAACCCACAAGGACCCAAAGAGATTTGGGTACCTAAAACCTTGTTTTGAACCAATGCAGGTATGCTTCAAGGTACGGGGGTCAGATTGGTACCTTGACAGCGGATGCTCAAAGCACATGACTGGAGATATTACAAAGTTCCTAACTCTTACCCCCAGATCAAGCGGTCATGTGACTTATGGTGACAATAACAGAGGAAGAATCCTTGGTGAAGGTAAAGTTGGTAAAGACTTATCTACTGCTATTGATAATGTGCTCTATGTTGAAAGTCTTAAACATAATCTTTTAAGCATTAGCCAACTTTGTGATAAAGGAAATAGAGTAATATTTGACTCAGGTTCATGCATCATTGAGGATAAACAAAGTAAACAAGTTAGAATGATAGGAAATAGAGTAGAAAACATATACATGATGAGTTTAGATAGTGTTTCATCACATAATGCATGTTGCCTCATTAGTAAGGAAGAAAACTCTTGGTTATGGCACCGTAGGACAGCTCATATTCATATGGATCATCTTAACAAGCTAGTGTCTAAAGATCTAGTTAGTGGTTTGCCTAATATCAAGTTTGAAAAAGATAAATTGTGTGATGCATGCCAAAAGGGTAAACAGGTAAAAGTGTCATTTAAATCAAAAAATAGTGTGTCTACTAACAAACCTTTGCAGCTGTTACACATGGATCTATTTGGTCCCTCAAGAACAAAAAGTTATGGTGGAAATTACTATGCTCTAGTTATAGTAGATGACTATTCAAGGTATACCTGGACTCTCTTTCTGGCAAACAAGAGCGAAGCTTTTGGAGCATTCAAAAAGCTTGCTCGTAGCATTCAAAATGAGAAAGAATTGAAGATTGTCTGAATTCGATCTGATCACGGTGGAGAATTTGAAAATGAAAAATTCGAAATCCTATGTGAAGAACTTGGTATAAATCACAACTTCTCAGCACCTAGAACTCCTCAACAAAATGGAGTTGTTGAAAGGAAAAATCGATCATTGGAGGAACTTGCCAGAACAATGTTAAATGATCATGACATCCCAAAATATTTTTGGGCGGATGCTGTTATTGATATTGCAGATGAACCTGAAGAGTTAGAGATAGGTGAGAAGAAGAAAGTAGAAGAAACAAAAACCACCCCTCAAGAGAAGTCAGAAGAAGGATCAAGCAGTGAACTTCCCAAGGAATGGAGAATCCCAAGGGATCACTCGCTTGAAAATGTCATAGGTGATGTAACAAAAGGGGTAACTACTCGTAACTCTCTTCGAAATGCATGTAATCATATGGCTTTCGTATCTCAAATTGAACCTAGAAATATAGATGAAGCCGTAGTTGATGAACATTGGACTATTGCTATGCAAGAAGAGCTAAATCAGTTTGAAAGAAACGAAGTGTGGGATCTAGTTCCTAGACCTGATAAACACCAGATAATAGGCACAAAATGGGTGTTTAAAAACAAGCTAGACGAATCAGAATTTTCAAGTATTATGCAGAATGAATTTGAAATGTCAATGATGGGAGAACTCAACTTCTTCCTTGGGCTTCAAATAAAACAAACAAACAACGGCATTTTCATATCTCAATCAAAGTACTGCAAAGAACTACTCAAAAGGTTCGAAATGGACAAAGCAAAAGAAATGTCCACACCAATGAGCACCTCATGCTACTTAGACAAAGATGAAGAAGGTAAACCGGTAGAACTAAGCAAATACCGAGGTATGATTGGCTCTCTTCTCTACTTAACTGCTAGTAGACCAGACATCATGTTTAGTGTCTGCATGTGTGTTAGGTATCAAGCAAATCCAAAAGAATCACATTTAGTAGCTGTCAAAAGAATAATGAGATATCTGGTAGGCACTCAAAATGTTGGTCTATGGTACCCAAAAGGTGCCACATGTAGTCTTATTGGTTATTCAGATTCTGACTTTGCAGGATGTAAGTTGGATAGAAAAAGCACTAGTGGAACATGTCACATACTAGGTAGTGCATTAGTCTCATGGCACAGTAAGAAACAAGTCAGTGTCGCACTGTCAACTGCTGAAGCAGAATATGTTGCAGCAGGGAGTTGTTGTGCACAAATCCTCTGGATGAAGCAACAACTTCTTGACTATGGTATAGATCTAGATCATATTCCTATAAAATGCGACAATACCAGCGCTATCAACCTTACAAAGAACCCCGTCCAACACTCTAGGACCAAGCATATAGAGATAAGACATCATTTTCTTAGAGATCATGTCCAAAAAGGGGATTGTGTAATCGAATTTGTGGAATCGGCAAAACAGCTAGCTGATATTTTTACAAAACCTTTACAAAAAGAAAACTTTTTCTTCATACGAAGAGAACTTGGAATCATTGATTCCTCTTCATGCTGTTAGATTCGCATCTTTTATTACATGTTGCCCTCTTTGATCATGACAAAAAGGGGGAGAAGAATAGAGTTCTTAATATGAGTCCTTTTTATATTTAGAATAAGGTTTTAATATTCAGCATGCATTTGCATTTACTTGCATACAGTCAATAAAACAGGGGGAGCATTATGATAGGGGGAGTATCGTATACATTATCTGTTTGAACTAACCTCCCACCTTGAGATGAGTTAATGTTTTGTCATCATCAAAAAGGGGGAGAATGTGGATACCTTGTATTGCAGGTAACCTGATATTGCAGGATGTGTTTTGATGATGAAAAAGACAAAGGTAAGATTGACGGTCAAAGTCAATAAAAGTGACTAAACGTCAAAGTCACAATCCAAGACAAGCAAGCCAAGAACTGAAGATTCAAGTTTAAGGGTAGTCCTTAAATATAAGGGTAGTCCTTAGGGTTTGGGTGTGTCCTAGGAAAAAGTGTAAGCTCTTTCAAAAGGTCAGCTCGTATCTCAAAGTCTCACACACTCACAAAGTTTTTTAAGGTGCATGCATATTTACGTAAACATTCTTATCACCTTTTTAAATAACAAAATCGATTTTCCTCATGCATAAACAAATAGCAAAATCGATTTTCAGGCAAATTAGAAAAGATAGAAATCGATTGTCAGGCCATGTTTTATAATACACAAATCGATTTCTGAGCCAAATATTTTTTAAGGGAAGAATCGATTCCCAACCTTTTGCACATAACTGAGAATCGATTCCCACTTGTCTCAGGCAAGCTGAAAATCGATTCCCACATATTTTCACTAAGTATAGAATCGATTCCTAGCTTTCCATGGCACTCAAGAATCGATTTCCCATATTTTACAAACAAAGATAAAATCGATTCCTTACCTAAATAAATCGATTCCTGGATCAAATACTTTTTAACAAAGAATCGATTCCTACATCATTTTCAACGTAAAAATGAATTCCTCATAGCCTATAAATAGGCAATGCTTCACGTTCATTTTGACACAACCCATTTCACGAATCAGAGAACTTTTGAGAAAAACTCTTTACGCTTTTACTTTTGCTCGTCACGCACCGTTGGTCCGTCTGAGCTGATCTGTTGCTAAGAGTTAGTTGGGGTTGCGTCCTTCAAGTTGTAATATCTGCCTACACTAGAGGTATTTCTGCATTTACAATTGTTTATTATTTAATTGTTGTGTTTTGTTCTAGGGAGTGGGGTATCTCTCTAGGGTAGCTGCATGTACTAGGAAGTGGGGTATCTTTCTAGGGCAGTGGATTGTAACAGGGGTGGGGTATCTCTTGTTATTGTTATATTAGATCTGAGGGCTCTCTATAGGTGGGGTATCCTAGGAGGAGAGTGCCTGAGTCTGTAAAGGTTTTCCAAGGCACCTGTAAGCCTTGTTGTGTTAGTGGAAAAATCTCACAAGGGTGTGAGGACTGGACGTAGGTCACTAGGAGGTGACCGAACCAGGATAAATCTCTGTGTGCTTTACTGCTTTCCTGCTTTACTGTTATTCTACTTTACTGCTTTATATTCTAATTCCTTCGCTTCCACTTAACCTGCGCGAAAATTGATCTAAGTCATTGAAAAGGGGAAAAACGTTTTCGAAAGATCTGAAAAGTTTTAAATCTCAATTCACCCCCCCTCTTGAGACTGAAGCCACTTGGTAACAGATATTAGGCTAATAATACCATGATTTTGGGTACGTTTCAAAAGGGTTCTATAAAATACTTTCGAAATTGAAATTCTTTCGAAAAACCGAACAATAGTATACGTGTGCGGATGTGTTATTATTGATAACAAAGCAGACTATGAGTCCTACGTAGTAAGGTATAATTTAAATGAACTAAATGTTCATAAGATTGTAGATATATATATATATATATATATATATATATATATATATATATATTATATCGAGTTTGGGTGACGACCCATGTTGACATACTAGGCGGGGAAGTCATGAGCCCTTACCCTAGGCTCTGTGCCATTAGGAAACACTATTGGTTACGGGGTTCGCCGGGATTACCATGTCTTGGGTCGGTGTTGTGTCAAGAGTTGATAATGCGGTTCATCGGGATTACCATGTCTGGGGTCGGTGCCGTGTTATGTAGTACGATTCATCGGGATTACCATGTCTGGGGCCGGTGTCGTGCTAGGTTAAATTGCGTGGTTTATAAATTAAACTTCGAGATAAAAGATTTCATAATTGGACCGAGAGTGTTAGTAGGGGTCTCGGTAGAACTCACTGAGATTGTATCTCACTGTTTAAATGTTGTTGTTTTTCAGAGACACAGGGACGGCGGAAATCGAAGAGGCACGAGTAGGTTGAGCTCGGATTGTTGCCGTTGACTTAGCTTTATGTTTAAGTCTATTTTCCTTCTGTTGTCCATGTATTACAGCACTATGGCATTAGTGTTATGTTTATCTTTCTTTCCGCTTTCTTGTATGACTCTGATTACCACAGTTGCTGACAGTTTATGGTCTGAGTACCGTATGGTCTTATTTGTGTATAAGATGGTTATATTGTATTTCAGCAAAAATTTTATAGTGGTATTCAGTGTCTGAACAGGAATTATTATCTCTGATGTTTATACTTTGGTGCACTTGGGTATTTTTACATGTTAAATATACCGGGGTGTTACAAAAGTTGTTCATCATGAATTTAGAAAGCTTAATTGATTTGACACTTGTGTAAGGAATCAAACCAAAAGAAACTTCATTGGGATTAACTTCTTCAAGAACATGGCTTTCCTTGGAAACTTGCAACTTGGGAGTAGCACCATAAAGCACCAAACCATAGGGTACCTTTCTTGAATATTTATCCCTATGCATGCTCAAAAAGAGATCAACAACACTAGGGAAATTGTTAGCATAATAAGACAAACTATTAAATGGACCTTCAAGTTTAAGCATAGGTCTTACCAACTGTTGCGCCCCGAAAAATCCGGTTAAGGATTCCTCAGTTTGACAACGTGAAAAATTTTGAAGCCGCCACCAATATTTATTTTTAAAGACTAAAACATTGGAAAAAGTCTTTTTGGAAAAGGCGGATGGTCTTTCGAAAACATTGAAATGTAGGTTCGGGGGTCGGTTAGGTACGGGGAAGGTATTAGCACCCCGCACCTCCTTTCTACCGAAAGGGAACCATTAACTTTGATGTGTGGCTTAGAAAAAGTTGACTTGAAATGATTTTTGTTCTACTTCCTTTCTTTTTATTTTTGTTGGAGAAACGGTTTTATTGAGAAGAAAAGTATTTTTGGTATCTTTGAAAAGCGGAACAAAACAAAGATTTTTAAAAGGGGTGCTTGACGGGTTACGACCCGCTCCTACGTACCCTCTCTGGAAGAGGGATCAAAGCTACGTAGTTCTAGGATTTTTTTAAAAGAGTGTGTTTTTGAGTTTTTGGAAATAAGACTCGAGTGTTCATGAATACCAAACAAGCAACGGCTTCGAGTGGCGTTCATTACTAACCCGAAAAAAAGAGTCGAAACCGGTAATCAAACAAGCAAAGGCTTCGAGTGACTACAAGTAACAACGTTTTATTATCCTTTTGAAATCGTTTTGAAAAAGGGTGAGCATCAGTGATAATTATCACTAATAGCTCGTGTTGCTTTTGAAATTTGGAGTTTATTTATTTTTTAGTTAAGGTGTGGGAGCTTTCATGATAGCCAAACAAGCAAAGGCTTCGAGTGACTACCACTAATAACTCCTCATTAGCGATCAAACAAGCAAAGGCTTCGAGTGATGACTAATGATTTATTTAAGAAAATGCCTTAGGTTTTTTTATTAGAAAACATTTGACTTGGGTTTGAAGACTAGTTTTGGAAAAGAATTTGATTTGGAAAAAAGTTTTGAAAGATAAGTAGAACATTTCCATCAACATATCAATTCCTAACCAAAATGCAATTCCCTTAATTACACTTCATACAAGCATTACAAATCAAAGAGATACATCTATACATAAAAGTGGCCCTTGGCCGAATGCTCCTCATGCAAAAATCAACATCGATTTCATGTGAAGGTTCACAAGTTAGCACACAAACACATCACAAGATGTAACCCTATTCCAATCATATGAGACTACAAGACAAACCTCAAGCAAGACACACATTTATTCCAAGCAAAATTGAATCATATAGAGTAATCCTTTCACCTAGATTAAAGTGCCATGGGCACAAGTGAAAATCAACTTACCCTATCATCAATATCTAGCAATGAGCAAAATAGAACACATAAACCAAGAAATTAAAGTTGAATCCTTTCTAGCCATCTTTACCACTTAAATTAAAGTGCACTAGGCACTAGTGGCGATTCACATAGCTAAATCATCAACTTAACAATTACTTGCAAACAAGAGCCCATCAAAACAAACTTGAAGCAATATTTTTAAACACCAATACAAGCAAAATAAACAAGGAAACAACAAAAACCCTAAATGTCTCATGATTTGCGAAACCTCTACATAACCAAACAACAATTTTATTCTCAACCTAAAAATTAATTGTCAACAAAGATTCCATCAACTACTTGAGACAATCACAAGCCAAATAACCAAAAGGTAACAAAACCCTATTTATTTTAGAAACTTGCGAAACATACATATGAATGGAAAATTATTTTTGCAAGTTTTAACATGATTCCAAGCATAATAACACAACAATCAAACATCAATGGTTAGATCAAGTATTATTAGGCAAGGATGAACAAGAAAATTATATTACACATACATTCCACATAACTTGCGAACCAAAATAGCCATAGATTCACAATTTTATTTCACCAAATGCAAAAACATCACAAGAACAACACATAATCAACACATAGTCACAAGAACAATTTATTTGGTGGGTGAGATGCCAACTCTCACCCACAACAGCCCCTAATCTACATTTAAATGATGTTATGAGATGCAAATATAAGTTGAAAAAGGATTTTGATGTAAGAAAGTGGATGAAAATGCAAAGGGTTTTAGGTTATACCTTAGTTCCAAGCTAAACAAGAGTAGAAATGAAGATCAAGAGTAACAAATCACCAACACTCTTCAAAAATCACCAACAACCAACACGCAACCTTGAAGGATCAGCCCCTTTGATGATGTAAATGTGGAATCAAAGATGAAAGGAAGAGGATATATGAATATGGAGTGAGTTTGAGGTGAGTTAGTGGATGAAAGTTGAAGAAATTGAGGAGGAGAATGAGGGGGAGGTTTCGGCCAAGGGGAGAGGGGAGGAGAGCTAGGGTTTTTGAATGGAGAGTGAGGCTAAAAAGATGTGTGGGCTGATCATATGAAGGTATATATAGTGCTCACTTATCATTAAGGGCTTCTAGGTCATTTTGATTTCCATTGTGCTCTAGGATTGCTTCTTAATTTTGAACCAAGGGTCAAGATCAAATGTCACATGGATTAGGGGCAATTAGAAAGCACAAAGTGAGGAGAGAGAGGGCTGAGGGGCGCAGCTTAAGAGGGGTGGTGAAGGATAAGTTCAGTTACAAAATTGTATTTTTCCATGAAGCTTATTACAAGAGTGCCATTTTAATTCAAATGAAGGGTGAGGATTGCATTTGACACTTGAATTGAAGGCCATGATTTAAACACAATTTGCAACCAATAAAATAAATCAAAATGGGGGAAAAGGGGCTGGAATTCGCAGCCAAGGAGAGAGTGTGAGTGGAATTGCAACTTGTACTATTGTACTACATTTGACCTTTCAAAATTCAAAGGGATATTCCTTATTCCCTTCTAGATAATTCTTCTAAATTCTTGCCATTTTGGGCCATATCCCATGATTCAATGATTGGGCTCTGAATTTCATGATCTCACCAATCCCAAAATTGATTTGTTAACCCCACTCCAAAGGAAATGACCATTTTACCCTTTTGTTCAAAAACCGAATTTCATGCCAAAAATACTCCTATGATGCATAAAAAAAATGCACAACTCCACTCACTTGGACCCACATAAATTCCTCAAGAGATGCATAGTGGTTTTTACTGAGAAAATATTTATTTTAGTGAAATGACCAAAATGCCCTTTTGGTCCCAAAAACCCTGATTTTGCTCTAAACTTCATTTCCACTCTAACAATGATCCTGAGACCATTTGGATGACTCTAAAACCCTATAAATGCATGCATGATGAGAAAATAAGTCTTTTTGGCGAAATTACCAAAATACCCTTTGAACGAGGAAAAACCCTAGAAACCCTAGAAATGCTCTAAAGTGCTCTAAAATGCCATGCAATGCTATTCTAACCCTAAAATGCATTATGAAACTTCTAAAATGCAAGCATGATGCTCTTCCTAACCTCTAGGATGAATGCTAAGACTTGGTTTATTTATTTTTGATTGAAAATTAGGGTTTTGACCTAGGCCGGACAAAATTGGGGTATGACAGCTGCCCCTCTTTATTTTGATTTTGACAAGAAATATGAATTGCGCAGGACATATTTCGAGGCAAAATAGAAATAAAGAATTCAGAAATTATACCGATTTTGTCTGCTTAGGGAAACCCGAATTTTCCTCTTTTCTTTTTCTATTTTTTTTTGATGGGCTTGAGAACAAACAGGGAATGGTTAACACTTGGTGCATTAACCGAAAGAGAAAATGAAGGACCACTCGGGATCTGAAGGAGCACTAAGGCTCTGAAGGACCACTCAGGGTCTGAAGGAGCACTAAGGCTCTGAAGGACCACTCAGGGTCTGAAGGAGCACTAAGGCTCTGAAGGACCACTCAGGGTCTGGAAGGCTGCCTAGGCCTTAATTGAAGGACCATCGTGGTCTGAAGGAGCGCTACTAGCTATGGTACTAGTAAAACGGTCTGAGGGGGCCTTTCGAGCGGCCATGGGGGGGCAAGATCAGCTCCGGAACTGATTTGTTGACCATGAAGGACGTCCGCTGTGTCTTAGGCTTGACACAACTAGTCTGAAGGACCACTGGGGGTCTGAAGGACTTACCCGCAGCTCGAATACGAGGTGAAGTCTGCTTTTGAAGGGACACTTGGGTCCTGAAGGGATTCACGAATCCTGTTGATTGATTGATTGAAATGACCAATGCTGCCGCACTGGATTGAGGTACCTGCATATGTCAGTTGATGCAAGGAATAGTGCATGGAGTATGAGTGCATGTTATGCAAAGGCATGTTATGCAGATGCATGCAATGCTATGATTTTGGTGTAATGATGAATGTGATGCCATGCTATTCCTGACTCTTCATCTCTTTGATTTTTCTCTGGTCAGCTTTCTTTTTTCTGACTGTTTGTTTTTCTTTGTTTTTTTTTCATTCTTTGATCAGCTTTCTTTTTTCTGATCGTTTGTTTTTTGTTTGCTCTTTTGCTCTTTTGGCTTATTTTCTTTTGCTGGTCCGTCCAACTTGTGAGACTGAGGGATTGATTAGAATTGCGGTGGCATATGAGCTGGGCACCAATTGCTTTGCAATTTGCCATCTGAAATGGTCTATGAGTGCAATTATTCTTTTGTGAGCTTAATTTTCTCAGCTACTTCCTTTTCTTGACTTTTAAGAATTTCGCAATGATTGTGATGTTCTATGATTTATGCACATGTTTTACAGGTCAATGTCATCATCATCATAAAACACTTATTTGAGCAGAAAAAGCAGAGAAATAGAAGAACAAACAGATATGAGAAAGACTGAATTTTATTGATATGGAAACCGGTCGCACAAGAAGTTACGCCGATTATTCAGTACATTTGAAGATTTAAACTGCAAAAAGACACGAAAAAGAGAGAGGCTGATTTCTGATTGTCCGTCTCTACGGAACAGTGCCAACATTTATGTCTTCGACTTTGATCATCCTTTCATCCAAGTCTTCAGGGGGAGTTGTATGCCCTTTTTTACTTTCCATGCCCAAGCTTTCTGACCCTAATTTTTGCCTGGATCGCCCTTTGCGGGTTTTCAATCCACCGGGTCGCTCTGATTTTGCCTAGGTCGCCCTTTGCGGGTTTTCAACCTAGCGAGCTAATTCTTACTTGGCTTATCTTTCTCTTTTTTCATCTATTTCTTTTAGGCATGATACTTCTTCACTTGATCGGAATTGACTGGGTTCTTTAAATCTCCTCCATCCATATTCGTGAGTATCAGTGCTCCTCCAGAAAAGGCTTTCTTGACTACATAGGGGCCATCATAAGTGGGTGTCCACTTCCCTCGAGGATCAGTCTGGATGGGCAAGATCTTCTTAAGCACTAGATCTCCCTCATTGAACTCACGGCATCGGACTTTCTTGTCAAAAGCTGTTCTCATCCTTTGCTGATATAGCTGCCCGTGACACAAGGCTGTGATTCTCTTTTCCTCAATGAGATTTAGCTGATCCAGACGTGCCCGTACCCACTCTGCTTCTTCCATCTTAGCTTCCATAATTACTCGCAGAGAAGGTATCTCAACCTCGATAGGAAGGACTGCTTCTGTCCCATATACCAGAGAGAAAGGAGTTACCCCAGTTGAGGTACGCACTGCAGTACGGTAGCCATGCAGAGCAAAGGGAAGCATTTCATGCCAATCCTTGTATGTGACCACCATTTTCTGAACTATCTTCCTGATGTTCTTGTTAGTTGCTTCGACTGCCCCATTCATCTTGGGTCGATAGGGGGAAGAATTATGATGCTGGATCTTGAACTCTGCACACAGATCCTTCATCATTTTGCTATTCAGGTTACTGCCATTATCAGTGATGATCTTGTCAGGAAGACCATAACGGCAGATCAGATCTTTCTTCACAAATTTAGCAACCACTGAACTGGTCACACTAGAGTATGAAGCAGCTTCAACCCATTTCGTGAAATAGTCAATGGCAACCAAGATAAAGCGATGCCCGTTTGATGCTTTGGGTTCAATGGGACCAATAACATCCATTCCCCACATTGAAAACGGCCAGGATGCAGTCAAAATATTTAATCTGGCAGGCGGCACATGGATATGATCAGCATAAATTTGACATTTGTGGCACTTTCGGACAAAATTGTAGCAGTCACCTTCCATCTGCAGCCAGTAATAGCCTGCCCTTAAAATCTGTCTAGCCATAGTATGCGCACTAGAATGAGTTCCGAATGAGCCCTCATGTACCTCTCTCATGATTCTTTTAGTTTCTTCTTTGGCAACACACCTTAAGAGGACTGAGTCATAATTCCTTTTGTAGAGAACCTCACCACTGAGGAAGAAATTACTTGACAATCGCCGAAGAGTTCTCTTGTCATTCTCAGATGCCCCAGGAGGGTATTCTCTGCTGATAATGTACTGCTTGATGTCATGATACCAAGGCTTGTCATCAGGCTCTTCATCTATGGCTGTACAGTAATGATGCGCTGGGAGATCCCGATGTTGGATTCTGATATGAGCTAGGTTTTCGTCGCAGCTGACATTGAACATTGATGACAGAGTTGCCAAAGCATCGGCCAGTTGATTTTCATCTCTAGGGATGTGCTGGAAAGTAATTGCATCGAAAGACTCCATCAATTCTCGCACATAATCACAATATGGAATCAACTTAGGATCTCTGGTCTCCCAATCGCCTCTTACTTGATGAATAACCAGGGCTGAATCCCCATACACATCGAGCCTTTTAACTTTCCACTCTAAGGCTGCTTGGATCCCCAAGATGCATGCTTCATATTCTGCGATGTTGTTAGTAACATAGAAGCTTAATCTGGCAGTGACTGGAACAAAACGGTTATCTGGGGATATTAACACAGCCCCAGCTCCGTGTCCCCACACATTGGATGCGCCGTCAAATATCATCCTCCACCTTTCATCTTCTGGAGACTTCCCTTCATCAAATAGGGCCATGATGTCTTCATCGGGAAAATCATACTGCATTGACTGGTAATCTTGAATTGGCTGGCATGCTAAGTACTCAGCCAGTGCACTGCCCTTGATCGCTTTCTGCGTGACATACAAGATATCATATTCTGACAACAACATCTGCCAACGAGCAATCCTTCCTGTGAGCGCTGGCTTTTCAAAAATGTATTTGATTGGATCCATTTTGGATACCAACCAAGTTGTATGGCTCAACATGTACTGCCTTAAACGACGAGCAGCCCATGTCAAAGCACAACAAGTCTTTTCCAGCATTGAATACCTCGTCTCACAGTCAGTGAATTTCTTACTCAAGTAGTATATGGCATGCTCTTTCTTTCCAGATTCATCATGCTGCCCCAGTACACACCCCATTGAACTGTCTAGCACAGTTAGATACAAGATAAGTGGTCTCCCAGACACTGGCGGCATCAAGATTGGTGGATTCTGAAGGTACTCTTTGATTCTTTCAAAAGCTCTTTGGCAATCATCATTCCACTCTACTCTTTGGTTTTTGCACAACAGCTTAAAGAGAGGTTCGCAGGTGGCAGTCAATTGGGATATGAATCTTGAGATGTAGTTCAGTCTCCCAAGGAAACCACGAACCTCCTTTTCAGTCTTTGGCGCTGGCATTTCAAGGATTGCTTTGACCTTATCTGGATCAACTTCTATCCCTTTCTGGCTGACGATAAACCCCAATAATTTTCCGGATCTCACACCAAAGGTACATTTGGCTGGGTTTAACCTGAGTTTGAACTTCCGTAGCCGTTCGAAGAGTTTTCGCAGATTAACAATGTGCTCCTCATCAGTCTTGGATTTCGCAATCATATCATCTACGTACACCTCAATTTCTTTGTGCATCATGTCGTGGAATAATGTCACCATCGCTCTCTGATAAGTTGCACCGGCGTTTTTGAGCCCAAAAGGCATTACCTTGTAGCAGAATGTTCCCCAGAGTGTTATGAAGGTGGTTTTCTCCATATCTTCTGGAGCCATTTTGATCTGATTGTGCCCTGAATATCCATCCATGAAGGAGAATAAAGAATGCTGGGCTGTACTGTCTACCAGAATATCAATGTGAGGTAGAGGGAAGTCATCCTTGGGACTAGCTCTGTTCAAATCCCTATAATCAACACACATCCTGACCTTGCCATCCTTTTTCGGGACAGGGACGATATTTGCTACCCATTGAGGATACTTAGCCACTGCCAGAAATCCCGCATCAAACTGCTTTTTAACCTCATCTCTAATCTTCATTGACATCTCGGGCTTCATCCTTCTCAATTTCTGCTTGACTGGTGGACACTCTGGCTTCACGGGCAATCTATGCTCAACAATATCGGTGTCTAACCCTGGCATATCCTTGTATGACCATGCAAAAACATCAACGTATTCACGCAAGAGTTGGATCAGCTTTTTGCGTTCACCATCCCCCATGGCAGTACCGACTTTAACTTCTTTTTTATCCTCTTCCGTACCCAGATTGATTAACTCAACCGACTCTTCATGAGGCTGAATGATCTTTTCTTCCTGTTCTAGTAGTCTTATTAGCTCCAGAGGAGTTTCCCAGTTTTCCTCAACGCCCTCTTCAGTTTGGTTAATTGGATGATCAAAATCACAATATGACTTATTGGCACTGTTATTTCCAGAAACAATTACTTTCGATCTGCGTACGTATAAGCAGAGAGTAGAATGAAAAGCGGAACAAACAAAATAAAGTGAAAAGAAAGAAAATAAATGAAGACAAAGAAATTTTATTGATAGAATTCAAAACAAGTGTTTTTATTGATGGTGATGTCACTGAACATAAAAACATGCATGCCCTAACAAACTATCCTGAAGCCTTGGGCAGAGCTAAAGGAATGCGTCACAAATCATTACTTTGAATTAAAAGTGATGGGCAAGTCTACAGCTTCCCAATTCTTGAGCTTTTCATCAGCATGACAACGGCGGACCAAGCTGACACCACCTTCTTCATTCTTTGGACCATCCTCAATGGCGGTAATTTGATCTGGGTTTAGCAACCCTGCACTCTTAAAGCTTTGGCGAATGTCACAGATACGAACCCCTTTTGGCTCCGGGTTCCAACCTCTCAGCTTGGCCAATCTCACTCCTCTTCTTTCTTCAGCCACCTTCTTCTTTTCAGCCTCGGTTGGGCAGTATCCCAAACCAAAACGATCTTTGTTCTCTTTCAACTGAATAGGAGCACGAATTCCTTGTCCTTCTTTTCCCAATCCGCGTCCTAACTGATATCCCTGGGCCATCATGATCTTGGCAACCATTTCTTCATCTTTTGACAGCTTCATCACGGGTGATGGCAACTTACCCCCCTCGAACACAGCATTGGCAATCTCAAGGGATTGGAAAGAAGTTTCCAACGACTCTTCAGCCGCTTCTACATAGCGGAAGGGAGAATGCTTGTTGACTAGCATCTCTTCCTCTCCAAACACCACCACAATCCTATCATCCACTACAAATTTGATTCTCTGATGCAAAGAGGAAGGGATAGCCCCGGCCATATGAATCCATGGTCTCCCAAGTAAACAGCTGTAAGATGAAGAGATGTCCATGATTTGAAAGTTCACGTAAAAGGTCTCTGGCCCAATCTGGATAGGAAACTCCACCTCTCCTATTACTTCCTTCCTTGATCCATCGAATGCCCTTACCAATGTCGAACTAGGCTTCATGAAGGAGCAGTCCACATCCAACTTGTTCAAAGTGGACTTTGGCATAACATTCAGAGAGGAGCCATTATCAATCAGCACCCGGGCTAACACAAAGTCCCCACATTTGACAGAGATGTGGAGGGCTAGGTTGTGCTTTCTCCCTTCTAGGGGAAGTTCATCATCAGCAAAGGTTACGTGGTTTGCAGCCATAATATTCCCAACCACCTCATCAAATTGACCCACAGAAATGTTTTGAGCAACATGAGCCCCGTTCAGCACTTTCATCAGGGCAGCTCTATGTGCTTCTGAGCTCAACAGTAATGACATCATAGAGATCTTCGCAGGAGTCTGGCTCATCTGATCCGCTATTTTATAATCACTTTGTCTTACAATTTTCAAGAACTCATCCTTTTCTTGCCCTGCCACCTTTTCTTTCTGGGCATTCTCCACTTCTTTGTCTTTCCCCTTTCGTACCATGTCTTCAACCGCTTTAGATGACTCAGCCTGGGTGACCTTGGGGACATACATGCGGCCACTTCTAGTCATCCCACTTGCCCCAGTGATGTTGGTAACAACAGAAGCACTTGGAAAATTTTCCACTGGAGGCAAGTTGCTGTATTTCCATGGTACTGCACTGTTTTTCTCGTAGGGGAAAGGAGCAGGCACCTCAATAATCAACGGCTGAGATCTAGCTCGAGCTGGCTTCGGATTGTATGGTATCTCAATTGGTTTTCTGGTCCATTTGCCATCATTGAACTGTAGCATGAGCACATTTTCTTCTTTCTCAACCACCTCCAGCCGAACCACATAGCGGTCCATCAAATCTTGTAAAACAACCTTAAAATCCTCACAAGCACCTGCACACCCAGGGTTAGCGCATACACAGCTCTTCTTGATAACACCACAACGACACAGCTCAGCATGTATATTTTCCAGAGGAGTCTGGATACACTTGACATCTCTTACCATTGTCTGTCCCACAAAATCCTCCACTGCATTAGCGGATGGTGTCCCATGTCCCGATAGGGGGTTTGTAGTTGTGCTTGGACTGTTCGGCTTGAAAGAGATCCAGTTGGCGTCAATCAAATCCTGGACTACATATTTGAAAGCCTTGCAGTCTTCCACTGTGTGACCTACCCCTCCACTATGAAAGCTACAGGTAGCATCAGCATTGTATCCCCTAGGGAAGGGAGGTTGCATAGGCTTCATGGGGCGGGTATTGACCAAATTCTTTGAGACAAGGTGATTGAACAACTCAGTATAGGTCATTGGAATCGGATCAAAATTAGCACGTCTCTTCTCTTGATAGTTCTGGGCTCTGTAGCCTGAATTAGTTTGCTGTGGCTGAGCTGGAATGGATAATGGCATTGTTTGCGGTGGAGAATTGAAAGACGGGCTTCTCCCTCCAGTAATAACATTGGTCTCCCCTTCTTTCTTCTTGGGGAAATTGGAAAAGGGCTTCTTTTGTCCACTAGAGCTACCAAAACCACCAGCAATCTTTCCGCTACGCAATCCGTGCTCTAATCGTTCCCCAATGACGACCATATCCGAGAAACTGGACGAAACGCTCCCCACCAACCTATCATAATATAGCGCTGGAAGAGTTTCCATAAACATATACACCATCTCTTTTTCAGTCAATGGCGGTTTCACCTGAGCAGCTATGCTCCTCCACTTTTGAGCATATTCTTTGAATGATTCTCTATCTCCTTTACTCATGTGCTGTAATTGAGACCGGTCGGGAGCAAGGTCCATGTTGTACTGATATTGTTTCAGAAACGCTTCAGAGAGATCTTTCCAACTGTGGATGTCGGAGGATTGCAGCTGCATATACCAATCTAACGATGCCCCAGTCAGACTGTTCTGAAAATAGTGAATGAGCACTTTGTCATCATGAGCATAAGCGGCCATCTTTCTAACGTACATCGTCAGATGGCTAGATGGACACCCGGTGCCGCGATATTTATCAAAGTCAGGGGCTTTGAATTTAGGGGGAATGACAACATCTGGGACAAGGCACAACTCTCGGGCATCCCTGGCTCTAGTACCCGATCCTTCTACAGCCCTTAAACACTTTTCAAGCAAGTGATACCGATCCCCACGCTGAGTGCTCTCAATCAAATGACCTTGTGGATAGTTCCCCGAACTGTGATAATAACCCCCATACTGAGCGGGGTTCCCCATATGATGGACAGCATTCTGAGGATTCACGACAACTCCCGGAGTAGGAGTAGGTGAACTTCTTGGCAACACAATACCAGGACTAGGAGTATGAATTTGTGGTCCCATAGCAGATCCATTAGGTATAGTCATGACAGGTTGACCCGACCCCAAAGGAATAGCTTCAGCAACGGACGGCCTATAACCCATTGGCATTCCCCAAGGATATATCTGTGCATTCAGATGACCTTGTCCACTCGCCCCTGGAGGATGGGCAAAGTGACTGACCCCTTGTTCATGAGTAGTTGTAACTTCAGCAGACACCGGGGGAGAAACGAAAGTAACAACCCCTTCAGGATTTACAACAGCAGTGGCCCCAGCAGCGGCCTCACCCCTCAGATTCTATAGCATACTCATTACTTCGACCATCTGCGCTTCCATAGCCTCAACTTTAGCCTTCAAGGCCTGATTTTCCTGAGCCAGTTGCTCAGGGTTAAGAATCTCCACACTCAACTCGTCTTGACTCAGGTGGTCCTCATCTCCGAGATGCTGATTGCTAGCCATCAATCTTGCTTGTAGACGGGTGAAATAGCGATGCGGACGAACCAGCTTGCCCTTTTTTCTATTTGAAACAATTTTTTTATTAAATGAAGAAATGAATTAATGAATGCAATGCATGAGATGCGGATGGATGTTAGTTTTATGCCGTGAATCCCGAGGTGTTCTATCTTGTCACAAGCGCATAAACTTTGTTTTCGGTCGAGGAATCGAAATAGCAAGTCGACATACTTCGTTTGTTGAGAGTTCAAAGCTTTCATTAAAAGAGAAAAAAAAAGTACAATATTCATAATGAACGAGACACAAGAGTACAGTATTCTGAATACAATACTCGAAGTACATGATCAAAATAAAAAGTACAAACAAACGACTCAAATACAGATAGCTTTGAACTCTTCAACTCGCTTCCTCTTCTTGCTGACGTTTACGCCTGGAGATTGCTTCTTGAACTCTGTGATCAAAGCTCGGCAGTACTTCACGAACTTGCATACTTCGGGTGGAGTATTGAAGAAGTACATCTCGGCTTCGGCTATCCTGAGACTCTTGGGAACCCCTACCATGGCCTGACTAGCCAGCTCTGACAGCTTTGAGAATTTGCCTTTCCACCATTGGATTTCATCTTTGAGTTCCTTGATGATTGTCATACCCCAATTTTGTCCGACTAATTGAAAAATCCCAAAATTTATCGCTTCGCATATGGTTCTAAACGCGGGTGTCTTTGGCTCTCCCGTGCAACGATTTTGTCTGACACTCGTTACTTTCAAAAAGAGTCACAAAAAAAATAAAATAATAAAAATAATATTGAATAACGCGAGCGCGCGTTTCGTCTCGAGTCGTGTGAGTAATTGCGTCGGCGCACATTTTTACCGTTTTCTTTTTAGAGAAGCGAGGATAAAATAAAATCGGTTTTAATAACGTACGCGCATGCGTATTCAAATCGCGTACGCGTTCCTAGTCTTAAGGCGAGCGCGCGTTCCGTTTCGAGTTGTGTGAGTCGTTGCGTCTCGTTTTTACCGCTTTTATTATCATAAAGAAAAATAAAAAATAATAATAATAAATGGTAATAGTAAAATAAAATGAATTTTTTTTATTCAGCTGTCCCTTCTATTGGTTTTGTTACATATATAAACAAAAATTAAAGAAAGCTAGAATAGTACAAAAAAGAGTCAACTCTTTGTTACAAAAAATTTAATTGAAAAACAGCAAAAATAACAAAAGCAGGGCGCAGCCTGCTGGGGTTGCAACAAGTTTGCAATTTGAGAATGGGGTTGGAGGTCCCTTCTCCTTGCCTCTTGGCTTTTTCCATTTTCTCCAAAAAACCCTGCTGCCATCCTTGCTGCTCCACTACAGCAGCAACAAACTGGTCTCCCCATGAGTTTTGATCCCCTGCATTAGCATACCACACCTACACCACAATCAGCCTATATATACCAGTGAACACCAACAGTAAAGGGAGGAGACAACCACATACACGTAGGCAGCAAAAATACACACACTGAGTAGAAAACACAGCCATATACACACACAAACGGCAATACACACAATTTCTTTTTTTTTTCCAGAAGTAAGAGCAGTAGCAGGAGAGTAAAAGAGCAGCAGCAACAAGGGTATGCAGTAGGCAACAGAAGCAGTCAAAACAACATAGCAGCAGTCTCAAAAAAAAGGTCCTGAGTATTTATTATTATTTCGTTTTAAGCATATATCAGTATTTAGATTGGATGAGTTTTTTTAAAATAAGGTGGTCTAATGTCCCTGTTAGTTGGAAAATAGTTTTGAAACAGAACATAAAAATTTAGGGTTCATAGTTTATTGGCTCTAAAAATGAGAAATCAGTGTGTAAAAAAAAACGAGTTAGTTAAACAACAAGAAATCAAACCAGACAGCCACAGCAACACAGAAGTAAACATGCAGATAGAACAAAAAAAATAGAGAAGGGATGATGCACTGACCTGAGCCGCCGGAGGTGAACTCCGACCGCCGTCCACGGTGGTCATTCCACGGAATCAGTCGAAACATACGCGTCACCGTTACCCCGTCGTGGCCGTCCTCGCGCCTCACCCCCAAACACCGATTGAACCCTCCACCACCGCAAATCGCCCCACTCCGCCACCAACCACGCCGAACCACCGTCGCGCTACCACGGCTAGCCACCACCAAAGCCACCCCCCCACAACCGGCGCGTCCACCACCACTGTCCAAAGACACCCCATCGTCTACCAAAAAGCACCACCCTCGCCGTCGTCTCCACTGCAACGACACCATCACCGCTCCACCGAGCCAACCCTCGCAGCCGTCGTTGAAGTTACTTGAAGAGAAGAGATGTTAAGAGAACAGGGCGGTGAGCCAGTAGGAGAGGTCGAGAGAGAAGGGGAAAGTGGCGGTGGTTCGGTGGAGGGAGAGAGCGGAGCTAGGGAGAGGAAAGAGAAGTGCGATCGAGAGAAAGAGAGAAGGAGTAGATGCGCTGAAGAGAGAAAAACGAAATTAGGGGGAAGAGGAAGGAAGAGACACGGCGCATGGAGAGGAGAGAGGGAAGAATTTTGGGGTTGGATATTTTGGGGGGGGGTGAGGCGCCGCGTGAGGATAATCAAAATTAGAGTTTCCAATTTTAGATTTAGGCTTTTATAGTATGACACAGGGGCATTTTCGTCCTTTCACCTTTTATTTTATTTTTCAGATTTCTATTCACACCCCTTGTTTTACTCAGCGCGCCCCCCCCCTTTTGAAGCCCACGATTTCTTTTTTTTTGAAACGCAGCCCAGCTTACAAAAACAAGCTGGGCTCACTATCTGCACCCCCTTTTAATAATACAGCCCTCCTTTTATTTGCACCCCCATTTTACTACTGCACCTCCCTGTTTCTTTTTTTTTTTAAATTTTGTTTCTTTTCCCCTAAATAAACTTATTTTATTTTCCTTTTTTCACAAACCTTTTTTTTCCCAACGATGGATAAATGTTTCCCCGAACGAAAATCAATCCAATTGCAAATTCCTTCCATCACGACGTTCTCTCCAATTAAAACCAGCGAAGGCACTTTTCAAAAACAAATCTTTTCAAACGTCGAAATCAAAACTAATCATCACTAATGATCACTCGCGCCGTTGCCGTTTGATTGTGGGTGATGATTTCATTCCCGTGGGAGCTAGTAGCGCGGCCACTCTAAACCGTTGTTGTTTGGTCCTCACAAACGCTCTCCCTCAATTGCGAAAACCTTTTCAATGCTCAAAATAAAAACCGATTATCATTAATCATCACTCGCGCCGTTGCCGTTTGGTCGTTAATGATAATTCATTTTCACAAGAGTTAGTAGTGCGACCACTCTAAACCGTTGTTGTTTGGTCCTCACAAACGCTCTCCCTCAATTGCGAAAACCTTTTCAATGCTCAAAATAAAAACCGATTATCATTAATCATCACTCGCGCCGTTGCCGTTTGGTCGTTAATGATAATTCATTTTCACAAGAGTTAGTAGTGCGACCACTCTAAACCGTTGTTGTTTGGTCACTGCGAACGCTCAACTCCTTTGCGAAAAACTCCAAAAAGAATAAAAAACAAAAACCGTTTTCCAAACAAAGAAGAACTACGTAGCTTTGAATTCTCCATCGCACCAGGAGATACGTAGGAGCGGGTCACAACCCGTCAAGCATAACAAATAAAAATCATTTTCACAATAAGTTTTCAACAATCATTTTCAAAAGAACCTAGAACTACGCCGCCTTTGATTCTCCACCCGGAGATACGTAGGAGCAGGGCCACGCCCCTGTCAAGCGCAAAAATAAACAATTTCTAAAATTAAAGAATATACAAACAGATCTCCTTCATTTCAAAAGCAAAAATCTTATTTTCAAAGTAGGGGATTAAGTCGGTCGTACGGCCGGGTTAATCATCGTTTTAAGATAAGTGAACTGTGGTCCCTCAGAGCCCCAGCGCTCCTTCAGCCCTCAGTGGCCCTTCAGAGCCCCAGTGCTCCTTCAGACCCCCAGTGGTCCTCCAACACAGATCACACAGTCCTAAAACCCCTACATTAAAAAACACCAACCCACAAACATTTTCTACACACAAGAACTACGTAGCTTTGAATTCTCCATCGCATCAGGAGATACGTAGGAGCGAGAGGCTAACTCTCGTCAAGCGCCAAAAATAAAAATTTTCATTAAGTCTTCTCACTCCCTTTTCAATAAAGAGGCAAAATAAAAGCATTTTCAAATCAACACTTCAAACCACACGTTTAATTAAAGGTTCCCTTTCGGTAGAAAGGAGGTGCGGGGTGCTAATCCCTTCCCCGTACCTAACCGACCCCCGAACCTACATCTCTAGTTTTCAAAAGACCATCCGCCTTGTTTAAAAGACCTTTTTTCAATGTTTTGGTCTTAAAATTAAAATATTGGTGGCGGCTTCCAAATTTTTCCACGTTGTCAAACGAAAAGTCCCAAACCGGATTTTTCGGGCGCAACAGCTGGCGACTCCACTGGGGACCTTTTTTAAAAGACGAGGGTCAAGCCTAACTAATTAAAATGTGTGGTTTAATGTATTGTTGATTTGATTAATACCTTGTTTGCCTTTCTTTCTTATCATTGACTGTAGGCATATGCATTTGTCTTCTTTGTTGTTCCCTATCTCCTCTTCTACTCCTTTTCTCTTGTTGCTTATGCCCATGCATTCTTCCAATCCCCACGATCCCTTCTTTTTCGCTCCCTTTCTTCAAGGTAAGCTCATGCATTTCTCCCCAATTTTATCATGTCCCCTCTTCTTGGCTCCTCTTGTTAAGGTAAGCAATATCCTTGTTTATAGATATCCTAGATATTAAACCCTAGGGTAGACAACATGTTATTGCTTGCTTTTATCTGGACTGTTCAGGGTTTTCATTTGCAGGTGGGGTGATATGTGTTGGGTAGTTTTAAGTGGTATGTCCTTGCTACACACACTCACACCTCATGCTTATTGTGCTTTGAGAGGGGCCTAAAACCCAAGGTCTGACAAAACTTAGGAGAGTGGAAATGAGTAGTGACTGGCAATTGGACTGTTGTCCTTCTGACTCTCACGAAAGTTTCAGCCAGAGTATGCTCCTTTATGGTACCTCACACCAGATAGCATTCTATCGTTGTGGGTGTTATCATGAGAGAGATTTAACTCTGGTAGCCATTGTGAGGAAGTGTTTAGAACCTACATGGGAGGATCCCTTTTGAGTTGCCCTAGAGCCTAGGTTCCCCCACCTTTTGTAGGACGCAAGGGCACACAAATTGTACGTTGCATTGTAGTTTAGGCAGGTCTTTCCTAAAAAGAAAAAAGAAGAAGATTTTCAAAAGAGAAAAAGAAGAAAGAGTTGCCGTTGTAACCTTTCTTTTGCCGGTCCGTACGAAGTGACATTTGACCCACTTTATTTTCAAAAAAGGGAGAAAGAGTTACCGCTGTAGCCTTTCTCTTACCGGTCCATATGAAATAACGTACGGCCCGCATTTTCCAAATTTTTTTTTTTTTTGAATCACTGCCAATAAGGACTTTTCTCTAAGTTGCATAGGCATAAAGCATCATCAACCTCATTCTCATACAAAAAGCATCTTTGCATTGCATAACATGGAAAAGCTAAATAGAAATTCATACGCGCATTTTTCTCTATCTCATTTAGGTTTGTCGGGAGTGCATTCCCCGCGCGGGTGCGTTTCCATTCACTAAACTTTTTCCTAATTTTGTCAAAAAGTCCAAAAAACATATTTTATTAGGAACGTGTCTCATGCGTTATTGCTTTTTGCATATCATGAAGAATGAACATGTGACCATCTCATTTGGCATACATTTCCATTCAAAATAAATCATGTTTTCCCTTGCATTAAAAATCATTTGCGAGCATCATGCGCTTTCTCGCATAAAAATTTTTAGAAACATATCACATGCTTTATTATTTTCCTTTTTCATATCATATATGCAAACATCTCATTTTGCATGCATTTTCATAAGAATCATATCTTTCCGCAACTAAAAATAATTGTTAGTATCAGGCACTCCATTTCATAGTTCAAAAATAAAACGAAAAGCAATCATCATCCGCACTTTGCATCATGGCGTCATGCATTACATAAAACAAAATTCTGAAAAAAAACAATTATCATCCCTATGGTATTTCATTCGCTCATAATCATAAAAAATCATCAAGTGATGCAATTTACGTTATCCTCATTCAAAATGCACATTCGTTCATTCATTCACCCACTCATTCCGTCGTCCGTCCATATCACATCATCGCATTAATACTTTCCTGTGTCGCAAATCAAAAATAAGCATTAACGTCTCATCTCGCATGCATCTTCATTCAATATCTCCCATGCATTAGGAAAGTAATTGCAAGCATCACGCATTTCATTTCATTGCATAAGAAAAATGAAAACCAGAAGCATCTATCATCCATATCGCATTTCATTCATCCTTGATTATGCAAAAACTATCATCAAATAATGCGGACATCGCGTCAATGTGGCGCTCATGCATCATTTCATTAACCTCATCACTTTGTCCGAATACATCATTTCTCCCTGCATGCATCCTTTCGAAACAAAGAAAAATTTCTCATGTGATGGCTTAATGGATAGAAGCGCACCTTTGAACGACGAAGGGTAATGTCTCAAATTTGTTTGTCGACTACAAATTTGAGATGTTACTTTACGATGTCAGAGCACTTTGACCCAGTCGCACGTATTTTAATTTCGAGTAGGAAATTAAATTGAGTCAACTAATTGTCAAAACGTTTCAGTACATTGTGTGAAGTATTGAGTCAGGATCCACTCAATGTTTCAGGCAAGTTACTCAGGGTAACGACAATCAGTTGCCTCATATCCCCAGTCTTGCATCTCTCATCATTCAAAAAAGGGGCATTGGCATTTCACATCCTGTCTCGCCTCTAAAAAATAAAAAAAAAATCAAAAATCATTTGGAAAAAATGGGGGGCATCATTCTTGCATCATTCGCATTGGTATTCCATATTTTGTCTTGCAACAAAATAATTTAGAATAAGCCACACTTTTCGAGTAGTCGTTCTCCACGCATTTGCATCATACTTGCATATCATAATTTGTTCATTCATTCATTGCATAAAATAAAAGTTGTGATGAGAAGCGAGACGTCCTTGCAAAACAATCATCCTTTTTTTTTGAAAAAGTTTATCCTTACTTGGTTGCGAACTCAAGGTGTTCCAAGGCACTCAGTTTTGCAAATCAATAGCTCATTTGCATGTCTTTCAAAAGCACTGCATCCCATCCATTCCATGACAAAAAAAAAAGAAAACTGAAGCAGCTCATCAATTCATCGTTCTAACTAATGTTGACTCTCTGTGAAGCATCCCTATAGTGAACGTGCATGACACGTGCAGTTTCTCTTGTTTGAGTCAGTCAGTTTCCTTCCTTGTCATCATCATCATCCCAGTCTAACCCCGCCCCGTCCATCCATAAGGCGCATATTCTCTCCCATCAGTGCATACTTGACTTTTTGGTTCATTCTCACTAACACTCTAAGTCCTCCATGCTGGGGCAATTCTGTGATCACTAACTTTCTTTATCGGCATTGTATTCCTTTAGTGCAGGTCTTTCCAAAAAAAAAAGAGAAAAGAAGAGACAAATGAGAAGAACAAGCTCGCTAGGTTGAAAACCCGCAAAGGGCAGCCTAGGCAAAAAGGAGCGCCCGGTGGATTGAAAACTCGCAAAGAGCGGTCCAGGCAAAAATTAGGGCATAAAAAAAATGCAAAGAAAAGAGCAAACACATATAGCTAGATAAATTGTTGTCAAGTTTTATGAAAAAATAAGTAATCGGAATTTGAAATGAAGTTTGGCCATCCAGAAGTTCCCTTTCCTACCCACCTTAACCCAAGAAAAACCAAAATCCAAAAATCACCCTAGACAAGGATCACCTCAAATATCCAAAAAAGTGCATCACTTTCTATCAGCTCACCCGAGTCAAAGAAGGAAAAGAATCATAAAACAAAAAAAGAGAGAGAAAATCAAAAAAAGGGATTCAAGAATGAAAATCCCAAAACAAAAGAAAATACAAAAGAAATGTAAGTGGTGAGCTGGTACATGTTACTACAAAACACAAGAGATCCTTGTCTCAATAACCTTCAAACACTTCATCATTCCCATACACCCCTCCTTCCATAAACCGCAAACACTTCCCTTTGACCTCGGTAACCCGCCCTCCACGAACCCTTAGCCAAGAATAAAATTTCCAAACACCTCATCAAGCCAATTAACCATCATAAATCATCGATCGTCAGCCAACGCCGAACGAAAATCATCCTACCATTAGCCCCCAAGCTCTTCATTAAGCCCCATCATCCCTCCTCCACAAAACATCACAACCCTAAAAAGTCCATTCCGATCAATGACCGGTTGCTTTCGTTTTCTCAAATTTTAATCTTAGGACAAATAAGTTTATCTGCTTACAATGTGTTTGCTCAAAAAGAAAAACAAACGATCAGAAAAAAGAAAGCTGATCAAGAAAAATAAACCCTCAGAAAAAGAGAACTGAGGAGACAAAAACAAACAGTCAGAAAAAAGAAAGCTGACGAAACAAAAAAAGACTTGCACTTCAAACGCATTCAAGTTGCATTAAAACAAGGTTTAGTGATCACCAAGTGAGGCTTCTTTCATACTAAAAGTTAAAACTTTCATTGCATTTGAGTTTTTCTTAAAAAGAATCAAAGATGTGTACTAGGGGACATTTCCTTCACCTCTCACTCCACTCAACCATGGGGAGACTTTGTTCGTCGTCTATCCCGTTCACATACCACCCTCCGTATATAACCGTCACCATAACTCTATCGCCTTTTCACAACCTCACTCAAAGAAACCGTTTGAAATTTCATTCCAAAATGGGGCAAGTGCATTCCCATTCCTTCACCTCATTCATTCCCATAAGAACCTCACCGGGGCAATCTCTCAACTCACTATCCTAAATAAGGCCTCGTCATTCTAATTGGGGCAACTTTGTTTCGTCCTGACTGGGGCAACACCAAACTCTGTGGGTTGAAACAAAACCCTTTTCATTCCACCTTTCATCCCAAGAGCCGAAGTGTTCCCAATTCATCATCTCCTACACCCCTAGTCATTATCACCACCAGGCAAAGGCAAGCTTATTCACTCATCAAAAGCCCGAACCGGGGCAGTCTTGCATCCCTTGGTCCCTCATAAGCGTCGGTAATAATCATGTTTGTCATCCCTTCAATTGTCATACATATCCTAAACCAATCCCAAGTTAACAGACTCACTCATTCACATTTGCGCTCCTATGCATGCTTACTAAGCAATGCTTCAAAGAGAGAGAACACGCGTTAGTCATGCGATATCTAAGATTCAGTCGTCATTGGAAGGGAGAGGAAACAAGTGAGCTTGTTTGTAAATAAAAACCTTGAGAACACCGGAGTTTGAATCAAATTCAATTTTTCAACAAAAATGGTCAATAATCATCCCACTTTTGCATCCAAAGTCTCGCGTCTCATCATTATGAAAGTATTCACAAAAAAGGTATTTGAATACCCCAAAAATTTTGTCATATCATGCATCAAAATACTGCATTTGCATCCTCACATAGCAAAAAGACAAATAGGAAAAATTCTTTAACCAGCTATCTCAGCACATGAGGGGGTCGCCTAAAGTTAGCCGCTTGTAGGGCTTTAGTGCTCGCCTTAATCCTCAGGGATTAGGTTGTTATCTTGTAGGGCTTTGGTGCTCACCTTAATCCTTGGGGACTAGGATGTTACCTTGTAGGCACCTGAAGTGTTGATCCTTAACCAAAATAAAAAGGAAGAAAATCAAAAATAGCATCTCATAGCATCCATCATTCCATTGAAATCATCACATCACATACACTTTGCATAACATACATTCACACTCCATTTACATAGATATCTGCATTCCATAAAAAAAAGGAGAGCAAATAAGGAACGAGAGAAGAGAATCACAGAAGATGGAACATAAAAGAACGCAACATCTTCATATCATTCATCATTCTCATCACTCCATGGCATCAAACAGTACATTACGCCTTCAAACTCGCATCTCAGAAGAGCGAAAGAATAACAAAAGGAAAAGAAGAGAAAAATCAAACAGAAAAGGCATCCCACCAAAGTCAATCATTGCATTCATGTGCACCCCAAACATCCAAGTGCACGCATTTCATGCACCATCCAAGAGAAAAGTTACTTCGGACCAGAGAGTCCCAAAAATCTCATTTTTAGAAAATCACCACAACACAGAGTTAGTAAACTCCATCAACACAGAGTTAGTAAACTCCATCAACACAGAGTTAGTGAACTCCTTCCACAGATCACAACATCGTGTACGAGCACGCGATGGATCCATCAGACTTCGTTAAGTCCTTCGGATTAGTTGTGTCGGCCTAAGGCATAGCGTAAATCCAGTGATCAAATCAGTTCCGGACCTGATGTTGATCGGCCGCTCGAAAAGGCCACCCCCAGAGCTCGGACTCGACAAGAGTCCGTTAGAAGGTTTTAGGCAGCCTCCGAATTCCCAATTTACCGCTTTCTACACGCCAAGTGCTCATTTACCGCTTTCTGCACGCCAAGTGCCCATTTTACTTTTCTGCTTGCACGCCAAGTGCCCATTTTACTTTTCTGTTTGCACGCCAAGTGCCCATTTTACATTTCTGTCTGCACGTCAGTGTTCATTTACTGTTTTCGCATCAACACGAAAGTGTCTATCTTTCCAAAAAAGAAGAAAGAAAATTCGGATTTCTCCAAATGGACAAAATTGGTATAATTTCTGAATTCTTTATTTCTATTTTACCTTCGAAATATGTCTCGCGCAATTCATATTTCTTGGTAAAATCGAAATAAAGAGGGGCAGCTGTCATACCCCAATTTTGTCCGACTAATTGAAAAATCCCAAAATTTATCGCTTCGCATATGGTTCTAAACGCGGGTGTCTTTGGCTCTCCCGTGCAACGATTTTGTCTGACACTCGTTACTTTCAAAAAGAGTCACAAAAAAAATAAAATAATAAAAATAATATTGAATAACGCGAGCGCGCGTTTCGTCTCGAGTCGTGTGAGTAATTGCGTCGGCGCACATTTTTACCGTTTTCTTTTTAGAGAAGCGAGGATAAAATAAAATCGGTTTTAATAACGTACGCGCATGCGTATTCAAATCGCGTACGCGTTCCTAGTCTTAAGGCGAGCGCGCGTTCCGTTTCGAGTTGTGTGAGTCGTTGCGTCTCGTTTTTACCGCTTTTATTATCATAAAGAAAAATAAAAAATAATAATAATAAATGGTAATAGTAAAATAAAATGAATTTTTTTTATTCAGCTGTCCCTTCTATTGGTTTTGTTACATATATAAACAAAAATTAAAGAAAGCTAGAATAGTACAAAAAAGAGTCAACTCTTTGTTACAAAAAATTTAATTGAAAAACAGCAAAAATAACAAAAGCAGGGCGCAGCCTGCTGGGGTTGCAACAAGTTTGCAATTTGAGAATGGGGTTGGAGGTCCCTTCTCCTTGCCTCTTGGCTTTTTCCATTTTCTCCAAAAAACCCTGCTGCCATCCTTGCTGCTCCACTACAGCAGCAACAAACTGGTCTCCCCATGAGTTTTGATCCCCTGCATTAGCATACCACACCTACACCACAATCAGCCTATATATACCAGTGAACACCAACAGTAAAGGGAGGAGACAACCACATACACGTAGGCAGCAAAAATACACACACTGAGTAGAAAACACAGCCATATACACACACAAACGGCAATACACACAATTTCTTTTTTTTTTCCAGAAGTAAGAGCAGTAGCAGGAGAGTAAAAGAGCAGCAGCAACAAGGGTATGCAGTAGGCAACAGAAGCAGTCAAAACAACATAGCAGCAGTCTCAAAAAAAAGGTCCTGAGTATTTATTATTATTTCGTTTTAAGCATATATCAGTATTTAGATTGGATGAGTTTTTTTAAAATAAGGTGGTCTAATGTCCCTGTTAGTTGGAAAATAGTTTTGAAACAGAACATAAAAATTTAGGGTTCATAGTTTATTGGCTCTAAAAATGAGAAATCAGTGTGTAAAAAAAAACGAGTTAGTTAAACAACAAGAAATCAAACCAGACAGCCACAGCAACACAGAAGTAAACATGCAGATAGAACAAAAAAAATAGAGAAGGGATGATGCACTGACCTGAGCCGCCGGAGGTGAACTCCGACCGCCGTCCACGGTGGTCATTCCACGGAATCAGTCGAAACATACGCGTCACCGTTACCCCGTCGTGGCCGTCCTCGCGCCTCACCCCCAAACACCGATTGAACCCTCCACCACCGCAAATCGCCCCACTCCGCCACCAACCACGCCGAACCACCGTCGCGCTACCACGGCTAGCCACCACCAAAGCCACCCCCCCACAACCGGCGCGTCCACCACCACTGTCCAAAGACACCCCATCGTCTACCAAAAAGCACCACCCTCGCCGTCGTCTCCACTGCAACGACACCATCACCGCTCCACCGAGCCAACCCTCGCAGCCGTCGTTGAAGTTACTTGAAGAGAAGAGATGTTAAGAGAACAGGGCGGTGAGCCAGTAGGAGAGGTCGAGAGAGAAGGGGAAAGTGGCGGTGGTTCGGTGGAGGGAGAGAGCGGAGCTAGGGAGAGGAAAGAGAAGTGCGATCGAGAGAAAGAGAGAAGGAGTAGATGCGCTGAAGAGAGAAAAACGAAATTAGGGGGAAGAGGAAGGAAGAGACACGGCGCATGGAGAGGAGAGAGGGAAGAATTTTGGGGTTGGATATTTTGGGGGGGGGTGAGGCGCCGCGTGAGGATAATCAAAATTAGAGTTTCCAATTTTAGATTTAGGCTTTTATAGTATGACACAGGGGCATTTTCGTCCTTTCACCTTTTATTTTATTTTTCAGATTTCTATTCACACCCCTTGTTTTACTCAGCGCGCCCCCCCCTTTTGAAGCCCACGATTTCTTTTTTTTTGAAACGCAGCCCAGCTTACAAAAACAAGCTGGGCTCACTATCTGCACCCCCTTTTAATAATACAGCCCTCCTTTTATTTGCACCCCCATTTTACTACTGCACCTCCCTGTTTCTTTTTTTTTTTAAATTTTGTTTCTTTTCCCCTAAATAAACTTATTTTATTTTCCTTTTTTCACAAACCTTTTTTTTCCCAACGATGGATAAATGTTTCCCCGAACGAAAATCAATCCAATTGCAAATTCCTTCCATCACGACGTTCTCTCCAATTAAAACCAGCGAAGGCACTTTTCAAAAACAAATCTTTTCAAACGTCGAAATCAAAACTAATCATCACTAATGATCACTCGCGCCGTTGCCGTTTGATTGTGGGTGATGATTTCATTCCCGTGGGAGCTAGTAGCGCGGCCACTCTAAACCGTTGTTGTTTGGTCCTCACAAACGCTCTCCCTCAATTGCGAAAACCTTTTCAATGCTCAAAATAAAAACCGATTATCATTAATCATCACTCGCGCCGTTGCCGTTTGGTCGTTAATGATAATTCATTTTCACAAGAGTTAGTAGTGCGACCACTCTAAACCGTTGTTGTTTGGTCCTCACAAACGCTCTCCCTCAATTGCGAAAACCTTTTCAATGCTCAAAATAAAAACCGATTATCATTAATCATCACTCGCGCCGTTGCCGTTTGGTCGTTAATGATAATTCATTTTCACAAGAGTTAGTAGTGCGACCACTCTAAACCGTTGTTGTTTGGTCACTGCGAACGCTCAACTCCTTTGCGAAAAACTCCAAAAAGAATAAAAAACAAAAACCGTTTTCCAAACAAAGAAGAACTACGTAGCTTTGAATTCTCCATCGCACCAGGAGATACGTAGGAGCGGGTCACAACCCGTCAAGCATAACAAATAAAAATCATTTTCACAATAAGTTTTCAACAATCATTTTCAAAAGAACCTAGAACTACGCCGCCTTTGATTCTCCACCCGGAGATACGTAGGAGCAGGGCCACGCCCCTGTCAAGCGCAAAAATAAACAATTTCTAAAATTAAAGAATATACAAACAGATCTCCTTCATTTCAAAAGCAAAAATCTTATTTTCAAAGTAGGGGATTAAGTCGGTCGTACGGCCGGGTTAATCATCGTTTTAAGATAAGTGAACTGTGGTCCCTCAGAGCCCCAGCGCTCCTTCAGCCCTCAGTGGCCCTTCAGAGCCCCAGTGCTCCTTCAGACCCCCAGTGGTCCTCCAACACAGATCACACAGTCCTAAAACCCCTACATTAAAAAACACCAACCCACAAACATTTTCTACACACAAGAACTACGTAGCTTTGAATTCTCCATCGCATCAGGAGATACGTAGGAGCGAGAGGCTAACTCTCGTCAAGCGCCAAAAATAAAAATTTTCATTAAGTCTTCTCACTCCCTTTTCAATAAAGAGGCAAAATAAAAGCATTTTCAAATCAACACTTCAAACCACACGTTTAATTAAAGGTTCCCTTTCGGTAGAAAGGAGGTGCGGGGTGCTAATCCCTTCCCCGTACCTAACCGACCCCCGAACCTACATCTCTAGTTTTCAAAAGACCATCCGCCTTGTTTAAAAGACCTTTTTTCAATGTTTTGGTCTTAAAATTAAAATATTGGTGGCGGCTTCCAAATTTTTCCACGTTGTCAAACGAAAAGTCCCAAACCGGATTTTTCGGGCGCAACAATGATCTCCTGATCTTCAATTCTTCCAAGCAAATCTAGGTAGCGCCGCTCCCAATATTGGCTCTCCACTCGAACCTGCCTGTACGCACCTTCTAGATGGTAGAGGTCTCTTTTCAGCCCATCAGACATTCCCCTTTCAACTTTCAAAGCCTGCTGATATTCTTTGAGCATTTCCTCAATAGTATTTCTTTCTTGCCCGAGGATTCTCAGCTGACCCCTCAATTCTCCCACTAGATGAGATTCTTGACTTGACTCCATAGCCTTTGCTTTCCAACCTTGAGCCTCTTCAAGTATCTTTCTTGTTCTTTGTTTGTATCTTTGAAGTTCTTCTCTGGCTTCTTTCAGACGTTTCTGTGCTTCCATCTTACTTTGCTTTTCTTCCTTGAATTGCCTAACACTCTTTTCCATAGCACTCCTCCTGACTATGCTTTCTTCTTCTAGCCTCTCCTTTTCCAAGGCCATCTCCTCTATCCTAGCCTGCAATGCCTTCTTTTCATCTTCCACTTTGGCTAGAGCGGTTTTGACTTCATTCCATTCTTCATGAGTAGGGGTATAGGGTTCTGGTATTTCTTCCCCGAGGAGAAATGCCCCTTGACTCAGTGATTTCGTAGTTTGCAGCTTCTCTTTAAGCCATTGGTTGAAAGTAACATCACTGGCTTTCTTTGACAGCTCTTCAACCCCTTTTCTCACCACAGACCCCCATGATTGTTGAACTTTTCTGAGCAAATCATCGCATCTCGGCATCCCTTTGTAGAGGTAAACACGGGATAGCATATCTTCAGAGGGTGAGTTCCTCATTGGGTAACCGAGCTGTCTTATGGTCAGCGAAGGATTGTAATTAATACACCCCTGTGTCCCCATGAGAGGCACATTTTGAAAAGTTCCACAGCTGAATATCACCATCGGTCTGTCATCCCAACAAGCAGGTGTATACCACTGGATCTGGAGATCATTGAGGCTTCTTAGGAACTCTACCCACTCTAGAGAGGTTCTGACCTCCACGTCACAGCTCAGGGCGTAAGAAATCAATTCCTTAACCTTCGTTTGGTTTTGGATCACATGGGTGATGAGCCAGGCATAGAGAACATGAGAAGGAAGGCATATCTTCTTCTTGTTGAACTGACCGTAACGAGTGAGAGCATGATAGGTGTTGGCAAGAACAGCAGGCACAGGATTGATAGGATTCTTGGTGTCCTTAAAGGCCAAGAATGCACCAATTGCATCTTCATCAACATATCTTTCCAGCTGAGGGAAGAGAATAACCCCGAATATAGTGAGAGCGAGCACTAACTTGAATAAACCCCAATTCTCGGCTAAAGCATAGGACTGCAGCAGGCCTTCAAAGAATTCTTGTGGATATCCGACTATGCCATTTCTTTCTAACTTTTGCGGCTTCAGCTTGTCTACACCGACCCTAAGCAAAGTTGCAAGCTTCTCATCAGTGTAGTATTGTCTTGGGAATTGGTATGGCTTGACATGAGATTTGGAGAGTCCCAACAGCTGTTCATACTCTTCTAATGTAGGTGATAGCTGAAAATTCTTGAAGAAGAAACACCTCACATCGGAATCATAGAACTGACTCAAAGCCACAAGGGCATCCTCTTGAACCTTCAACTGCAAGAGCCTACGGATATTCCCATATGCTTGATCAAAGGAAATTACTTCAGCTGGGCCCATAAGAGCTGCACACTTCCTCAAACTATCAACATCGATCTTCTTCATAAACGGGAAGCGAGATGTAGACGAAGTCTTGCTACTTGATTCCATTCTGATACGCCTATGACAAGACAGCACATCATTCGGTGATTCCCGGCAAGCAAATGCATATGAGATGCTAAATGGATGCGAATAAATGAATGCGGTATGATGCAATTATGATATGAATGATGCGTGTGGAAAAAAAATAAAGGCAATGCATATGGACGGAAGTTCAAAAATTGAGGAGCCACGCTACGTGCCGCCTCACGCACTGGTTTATTTGATGAAGGGAAATATATTATTATTTTTTTTGAAAATGAGGACCGTACGTTGTTTCATATGGACCGGTATGAGAGAGGCTACAGCGGTAACTCTTTCTCTTTTTTTTTGAAAATGAAGTGGGCCATATGTCAACTTCGTACGGATTGGCAAAAGGGAAAGCTACAATGGCAACCCTTTCCTCTTTTCTCTTTTTTTTTTTTGAAAATTTCTCTTTTTATTCTAGTAAAGACATGCCTAAACTATAATGCAACATACAATTCGTATGCCCTCGTGTCCTACCAAGGTGGGAATCCTAAGTTCTAGGGCAACTTCAAGGGTTCCTCCCATGTAGTTCTAATTCACACCCTCACAATGGCTACCAGAGCTATAGAATCCTCATGCCGACACCACAAATGTAGAATACTACCAAGTGTGGGGCGTCATAAGAAAGCGTACTCTGGTTGAGACTTTCATGAGTATCAGACAGACAAAGGGCTCGAATGACAGTCACTAATTGTCTCCACTCCCCTAAGTGTTTGTTGGATCCGGGTATAGGAGCCCACTCATAGCACACAAATCATAAGGTGTGAAAGTGTGTGATTGAGGACATACTTCCTAAAATCTACCCATCCCCACCTGCAAGGAAAACCAGCACAGCCAGACAGAAGCAAGAAATAATAAGTCGTCTACCCTAGGGTTTAACAAAATAAACTATACTAAGGTATCAACAACAAACATATAGCTTACCTCAAGAAAGGGAGCGAAGAAGAAGGGATCATAAGGGCATAAGGGTATGATGCATGAGATTACCTTGTAGAAAGGGAGCAAAGAAGAGGGGACATGGGAATTGAGAAATGCATGATAAGAGAAGAAAAGGAAGAAAAGGAAAAGGTAGAACAAAGTTTTCAAGTTAAACATTTTAAGCCACACATCAGGTTAACTAGGCTTGACCCTCGCCTTTTTGAAAAGGGTCCCCAGTGAAGTCGCCAGCTGTTGCGCCCCGAAAAATCCGGTTAAGGATTCCTCAGTTTGACAACGTGAAAAATTTTGAAGCCGCCACCAATATTTATTTTTAAAGACTAAAACATTGGAAAAAGTCTTTTTGGAAAAGGCGGATGGTCTTTCGAAAACATTGAAATGTAGGTTCGGGGGTCGGTTAGGTACGGGGAAGGTATTAGCACCCCGCACCTCCTTTCTACCGAAAGGGAACCATTAACTTTGATGTGTGGCTTAGAAAAAGTTGACTTGAAATGATTTTTGTTCTACTTCCTTTCTTTTTATTTTCGTTGGAGAAACGGTTTTATTGAGAAGAAAAGTATTTTTGGTATCTTTGGAAAGCGGAACAAAACAAAGATTTTTAAAAGGGGTGCTTGACGGGTTACGACCCGCTCCTACGTACCCTCTCTGGAAGAGGGATCAAAGCTACGTAGTTCTAGGATTTTTTTAAAAGAGTGTGTTTTTGAGTTTTTGGAAATAAGACTCGAGTGTTCATGAATACCAAACAAGCAACGGCTTCGAGTGGCGTTCATTACTAACCCGAAAAAAAGAGTCGAAACCGGTAATCAAACAAGCAAAGGCTTCGAGTGACTACAAGTAACAACGTTTTATTATCCTTTTGAAATCGTTTTGAAAAAGGGTGAGCATCAGTGATAATTATCACTAATAGCTCGTGTTGCTTTTGAAATTTGGAGTTTATTTATTTTTTAGTTAAGGTGTGGGAGCTTTCATGATAGCCAAACAAGCAAAGGCTTCGAGTGACTACCACTAATAACTCCTCATTAGCGATCAAACAAGCAAAGGCGTCGAGTGATGACTAATGATTTATTTAAGAAAATGCCTTAGGTTTTTTTATTAGAAAACATTTGACTTGGGTTTGAAGACTAGTTTTGGAAAAGAATTTGATTTGGAAAAAAGTTTTGAAAGATAAGTAGAACATTTCCATCAACATATCAATTCCTAACCAAAATGCAATTCCCTTAATTACACTTCATACAAGCATTACAAATCAAAGAGATACATCTATACATAAAAGTGGCCCTTGGCCGAATGCTCCTCATGCAAAAATCAACATCGATTTCATGTGAAGGTTCACAAGTTAGCACACAAACACATCACAAGATGTAACCCTATTCCAATCATATGAGACTACAAGACAAACCTCAAGCAAGACATACATTTATTCCAAGCAAAATTGAATCATATAGAGTAATCCTTTCACCTAGATTAAAGTGCCAGGGGCACAAGTGAAAATCAACTTACCCTATCATCAATATCTAGCAATGAGCAAAATAGAACACATAAACCAAGAAATTAAAGTTGAATCCTTTCTAGCCATCTTTACCACTTAAATTAAAGTGCACTAGGCACTAGTGGCGATTCACATAGCTAAATCATCAACTTAACAATTACTTGCAAACAAGAGCCCATCAAAACAAACTTGAAGCAATATTTTTAAACACCAATACAAGCAAAATAAACAAGGAAACAACAAAAACCCTAAATGTCTCATGATTTGCGAAACCTCTACATAACCAAACAACAATTTTATTCTCAACCTAAAAATTAATTGTCAACAAAGATTCCATCAACTACTTGAGACAATCACAAGCCAAATAACCAAAAGGTAACAAAACCCTATTTATTTTAGAAACTTGCGAAACATACATATGAATGGAAAATTATTTTTGCAAGTTTTAACATGATTCCAAGCATAATAACACAACAATCAAACATCAATGGTTAGATCAAGTATTATTAGGCAAGGATGAACAAGAAAATTATATTACACATACATTCCACATAACTTGCGAACCAAAATAGCCATAGATTCACAATTTTATTTCACCAAATGCAAAAACATCACAAGAACAACACATAATCAACACATAGTCACAAGAACAATTTATTTGGTGGGTGAGATGCCAACTCTCACCCACAACAGCCCCTAATCTACATTTAAATGATGTTATGAGATGCAAATATAAGTTGAAAAAGGATTTTGATGTAAGAAAGTGGATGAAAATGCAAAGGGTTTTAGGTTATACCTTAGTTCCAAGCTAAACAAGAGTAGAAATGAAGATCAAGAGTAACAAATCACCAACACTCTTCAAAAATCACCAACAACCAACACGCAACCTTGAAGGATCAGCCCCTTTGATGATGTAAATGTGGAATCAAAGATGAAAGGAAGAGGATATATGAATATGGAGTGAGTTTGAGGTGAGTTAGTGGATGAAAGTTGAAGAAATTGAGGAGGAGAATGAGGGGGAGGTTTCGGCCAAGGGAAGAGGGGAGGAGAGCTAGGGTTTTTGAATGGAGAGTGAGGCTAAAAAGATGTGTGGGCTGATCATATGAAGGTATATATAGTGCTCACTTATCATTAAGGGCTTCTAGGTCATTTTGATTTCCATTGTGCTCTAGGATTGCTTCTTAATTTTGAACCAAGGGTCAAGATCAAATGTCACATGGATTAGGGGCAATTAGAAAGCACAAAGTGAGGAGAGAGAGGGCTGAGGGGCGCAGCTTAAGAGGGGTGGTGAAGGATAAGTTCAATTACAAAATTGTATTTTTCCATGAAGCTTATTACAAGAGTGCCATTTTAATTCAAATGAAGGGTGAGGATTGCATTTGACACTTGAATGGAAGGCCATGATTTAAACACAATTTGCAACCAATAAAATAAATCAAAATGGGGGAAAAGGGGCTGGAATTCGCAGCCAAGGAGAGAGTGTGAGTGGAATTGCAACTTGTACTATTGTACTACATTTGACCTTTCAAAATTCAAAGGGATATTCCTTATTCCCTTCTAGATAATTCTTCTAAATTCTTGCCATTTTGGGCCATATCCCATGATTCAATGATTGGGCTCTGAATTTCATGATCTCACCAATCCCAAAATTGATTTGTTAACCCCACTCCAAAGGAAATGACCATTTTACCCTTTTGTTCAAAAACCGAATTTCATGCCAAAAATACTCCTATGATGCATAAAAAAATGCACAACTCCACTCACTTGGACCCACATAAATTCCTCAAGAGATGCATAGTGGTTTTTACTGAGAAAATATTTATTTTAGTGAAATGACCAAAATGCCCTTTTGGTCCCAAAAACCCTGATTTTGCTCTAAACTTCATTTCCACTCTAACAATGATCCTGAGACCATTTGGATGACTCTAAAACCCTATAAATGCATGCATGATGAGAAAATAAGTCTTTTTGGCGAAATTACCAAAATACCCTTTGAACGAGGAAAAACCCTAGAAACCCTAGAAATGCTCTAAAGTGCTCTAAAAAGCCATGCAATGCTATTCTAACCCTAAAATGCATTATGAAACTTCTAAAATGCAAGCATGATGCTCTTCCTAACCTCTAGGATGAATGCTAAGACTTGGTTTATTTATTTTTGATTGAAAATTAGGGTTTTGACCTAGGCCGAACAAAATTGGGGTATGACAGCTGCCCCTCTTTATTTGGATTTTGACAAGAAATATGAATTGCGCAGGACATATTTCGAGGCAAAATAGAAATAAAGAATTCAGAAATTATACCGATTTTGTCTGCTTAGGGAAACCCGAATTTTCCTCTTTTCTTTTTCTATTTTTTTTTGATGGGCTTGAGAACAAACAGGGAATGGTTAACACTTGGTGCATTAACCGAAAGAGAAAATGAAGGACCACTCGGGATCTGAAGGAGCACTAAGGCTCTGAAGGACCACTCAGGGTCTGAAGGAGCACTAAGGCTCTGAAGGACCACTCAGGGTCTGAAGGAGCACTAAGGCTCTGAAGGACCACTCAGGGTCTGGAAGGCTGCCTAGGCCTTAATTGAAGGACCATCGTGGTCTGAAGGAGCGCTACTAGCTATGGTACTAGTAAAACGGTCTGAGGGGGCCTTTCGAGCGGCCATGGGGGGGCAAGATCAGCTCCGGATAACTTTCACCATCATGGATAACTTTCCTATCAAATTGCCAAGGTCTCCCTAGCAATATGTGACTAGCCTCCATGGGTGCCACATCACATAAAACCTCATCACAATATTTATCAATGGAAAATGATGTCTTTACTTGTCTATTTATCTCTAATTCTCCATGATCACTTAACCATTGCACTTTATATGGACTAGGATGTGGAGTAGTTTTAAGATTGAGCTTTGACACTAACCTATTGCTAGCCACATTTGCACAACTACCTCCATCAACTATCAAAGAACATATATTTCCTAGAATGAGACACCTAGTTTGGAAAATATTAGTTCTTTGTGAATCATTCTCATTTTTCTCATAAGCTCCAACAAATTTATTAACCATGAACAAATCTCTCTCTTGATGTTTTTTCTTACATTCACTCTCATGTGAACTAATGCAACCATTTTTCCTTAGGACCAAAAATCTCTTAGTTGGGCAATTTAATGCAATGTGCCCATACTCCAAACACTTAAAACATTTCATGTTCTTTAACTTAGGGTTTAAAGAAGAAGAGTTAGAATTTGTGCGTTTACCCTTGGAGGTTGTTACATCATGTCTTTTGGATGAAGGCCCCTCCTTCTTGGAATTGACCTTCCAACTTGAAGAGTGGTATTTTGAAGGAGATTTCTTGTAGACATTCTTTCTTTGCAATTGTTTTTCCACTTTTATGGCTTGGTGGACCAGATCTTCAATGTTTACAAAATGGTGACACTCCACTTCTTCCCTTATATCTTCATTAAGATCATCAAGAAACCTATCAATAGTATCCTCCAAATTCTCCTCAACATTAGCTCTAGTCATAGCCACCTCTAACTGCTCAAAGTACTCATTAACACTTTTACTTCCGTGAGTAAGTCTATGCAATATGTCACACAAATTCTTATGGGTATGGGAAGGAACATGCCTCGTCCTCATCATGGCCTTCAAATCCTTCCATTTTTCTATAGGCTCAAGTTCACAATTCCTCCTAAGCTTTATTTCTTGATCCCACCAAATAAGTGCATAATCTCTAAACTCCAACACAACAAACTTCAACATTTGCTCTTCACTAACATCATAACAAGAAAAAATTTGTTCTACTTGAAGCTCCCAATCAAGATATGCTTCGGGGTCACTCTTCCCATGAAAGTTTGGAATGCTAACTTTTTCTTTCAACTCATTTTCTCTCAAATAATCTCTATATTTTCTCTCCTTTTCTCTATCTCTCCTCTCATAGCTCCTTTCTTTTTTATACTTTAGATGCTTTTCTCTCACATTCTTTTCATACCTCTCATGCATCTTCCGAATCAAATCACCAACCTTATACTTCTTAAGAGTGTTTGTAACACATTCTTTTTTATAGTCCAAACTATTCATGATTCCAACAAGCTAACAAGTACCACAATGATAAAAAAAAACAACAAAAACAAAAGTCCTCACCACTCACTAAGTGTTTACACTCAAGAAATGTATCACTCGTGTATGTCACTCAATTATGGCTTTTTCTATAATGTTCACTCTAGCCTTTTTCCACTCCCTAATGCAACTCTTCAAGTTCTTAAAACAAACCAAACAAGTCTCAATCAAGTTTGTGGAAAACCTCTACACAATTGTGACAAAACACACATGAAAGTTATCATTCAAGAGGCCAACAAAGACAAGAGAAACTTCAAAGACAAAACTAAGGAATTTAAAAGACGCAAAAGAAAGAAAAGCAAAGGAAGACACACTCAAATAGATAAACAAGAAGACGACTAAAAAAAAAAGAATAAAACTAAATGACTAAGTGGTTCAAACATGTGGATGGTAAGATACTAAAATCAACTTGCAATGTTTATTAGAAGCAACAAAGATGCAAAAATGATTGATGTATCAAAATGAACAATTCTGGATTTTTTTTGTATATGCTTTTTTTTATATGTGCTTTTGTGTAGAATCACTTTTTTTTCAGCACTAATCTTTTCAGTTTTTTTTTGAATATCTGAATTCTTTTCTTTTTTTTTCTAATCAATTTAGGCTTTTGAATTTCCAGAATCGGACATGTGTGGAAGAAATAACATCAAAAACAAGTTTGCATATGAAATTTTGGATCAAACAATTGCAATCGATGAGGCTGTGTAAGTTGCAGAAATATTTTTCCAGCAACTATAAAATTCGAATTTCACCCAAAATGAAGCTAGTAATCACCAAACTAAACCTTCCCAGATATATTATAACTCTTGTGATCAAAGAAACTAGAACCCAAAATGACAAATCATTTGCCTAATATTAAAGAAAAAAAACACACAATTTGCGACAAACCCACGAACAACGACTTGAAATAAGACAAACAGCGACTTGAAACAAGAATTGCAATTGTGAAATATCACATCATTAACAATTCAGCACTTGCAGCGATGGATTAAATACAAGAAAAAAAAAGTGAACGAGAATAGAAAGAAAAAAACAAAAACGACAATAACACGACGACAGGTTTGATGCTTTCTTTTTTTTTGTTTAATTTTTTTTTCTGAATCAATAATATAATATCACTTGATAATGGCTCTGAATACCACTTGATGTGAAACTAATTGATTCCATGACAAATAAAAAATCTAACCAAGTGATTTCTTGAATCAAATAAGACTAAAATATAAAGGGGAAAAGAAACATACAAATGGGATTAGGCAAGAAGACGGAGAAATCGCCACATCCAAGAGGATGATAAGATCAAGGTGGAATCACCACAAGAGTAAGAGGCTCTTGATAAGACTCAAATTTGGTTCTAAGAAGAACCCTAGAGAAGCACTCTCTATTCTCACAGTATCATAAAATGATCAAAAGGTCCCTTACAAGATGCAACACCAACCCTTATATAGGTAGGGTTTGGTCATGACAACACAAGCAAAATAAGGCCCACATACAAGCCCAAAACATGGTCCCTAGTTTAGCACATGCTTACATATTTAAAACCCAAGTTTCAAACTTAAAGTATAGCCTATTACTATTAAAATAAAATAAAGTTCATCCTATTTTTAATAAAAAATAGATTATCTCGATGCTCTTGTGGTCCGCGTCACATTGTATCTTTAATTGTATCATTTTTATTCCTTTATCAGAGATTCTCTTCCTATATTTGTTAGTCAGGCTATTTCTCCTTAATTTTACCCTTTATATGCGCTTTCTTACAATAGATGGATTCTGGTGTTGGCATTCAGTGTTCTTATGTTTTTTGTCTAGATGGATCTTCATCCCCTCCTTGATGATGGCCGTTCTATTGAGGAGTCTCGCCTGAGATATCGTACCTACCATTTTGAATATGTTTCTGGCTTTGTGAGTAGAACCACTCTTCAAACATGCTAATATGTTTTTACTGGTTTTCTGGATTGTTTCCCTTTTTATTTATGCTTATTTTATTTGGGTACAGACTAAGCAGCTGCTGCCTGTTCTCTTTTATGTTGACTGTTATGAAAATGTACCTACTATCGTGCATCTTCTCGATCCTGTTGGGAATGTTTTCATTGTTGCTGTCAAACAGCGTAGGAATAGGCTCTTTCTGCACCAAGGTTGTACTAGCATTGGTGAGGTTTACAATCTCTTTGATGGTGGTTGGATTAGCATTACCTTTCTGCGTGGTTCTGCTTACTCTATGCGAGTACGTGATAGGATGTTGAATCAAGTCCCTTACCCATCACCTGCTCGAAGATATGGACTTGGAGAGCAGGACATTCCAATTGCTGTCCATAGTTAGAGCTGGCAAAATGGGCCGGGCCGGGTTAGCCCGAAAAATGGGAGGGCTTGAGCCGAAGGAATTGAGTCTGTTTTTACATCCGGGCTTTTTAGCCCAGTCCGTAAAAGCCCGAGCCCGTGTCAGGCTAGCCCGATCGGGCCATGGGTAGCCCGCAAGCCCGTGAATAACACTAGTTGGGTAGCCCGCAGGCTTTACATAGTACCCTTCTAATCTCCTATAGAGTTTATGTTGGGATAGTTTCCTATTCTTCTATTTGGCTGATACTTTTTTACCAGAATTGCTTTCTCCAATTCAAATAAAAGGAGGAAATTCATTTTGATGTCTTGATCCTAAGAGATTTCCATTACCACTACAGAAAAGGAAAACCATCACTATGCTTAATCTTGTACCATGTGTTTAATTAAATTCTATTGATATATGCATACTGGTGACATATATGTTATTTTTCATTTTGATTTGTTCAGGTGAATGGGAATTTCATAGAAGCCGTTTTGTCTAGCAGAAAGAGGGTCGGGTACATTTCTATACTCTTCTACGCTTCCTGGTGTCCTTTTTCATGCAAAATGCTTCTAGAATTTGAAATTCTTAGTTCTATCTTTCCTCAAGTACAACATGTGGCACTTGACCAAGTAGATAGTTATGAAATTTATTTCCTGTGCTCTCTATGCCACATGCGTAATTTGGATTAATTTGGTACAAGTTGTCATGCTTAGAGCCATTCTTTGCTTACCAGTGTCTCCAAATTCATGAGTTTATATTGTTCGCAAAATAGAAGAATGCCCAACAGCTTTAATCTTGGGAGGTGTAACACCCCATTTTCATTTAAATGCTTATTTAATTATTTGTGTGATTTATTTGATTAGATTTATTTGGTAGATTTAATTAAATAGAGATTAAGTGGTAAAAATAATAATAGAATTAATTATTATTACATGATTAGAATTGTGTGTTAAATATAATAATAAAATAGACATGTGGTATTGTGTGTGGGTTGGTCCATAGAGGGGTTAGAAAATAATTAAGTGAGGTGGATAAGCCCAACATGGTATTAAAATTAGTTAGTAAGAAGAAAAAGCCCACAAGGGTATGCGAAGTGTCCAAGGAAAATAGCCCATAGAGTGTGATGCTTACTTAAGTGAATTAGGTTAGGATTTTGTATGACAATTAGAAATCAAAACTCGAATAGAAGTGAGAGGTGAGGAGAGAGGCGGCGGCTAGCATCAAGAGAGAGAGAGAGGAGAAAACGTGATCATCAAGCATCAAGGGAGAGGGATAGGCGTAGCACTCAAAGGAGAGAAGGAAGGCTAAGATTTCACTCTTCTCCTAATCTAGGGTTTCGACTTCTACATCCTAAGGTAATGGTGAGATTCATGTTTGATAATGTTTCATAGGAAGGGTTGTATGAGAGTTAGGGTTGTGGGTAGTCATCATGTGTGTTGCATGTCTATTGGATATTTGATGATTTGATTTGAGTGATATGAACATGCATACTATGCCTTTGATGATTTACTTTGATGATTTACCTTGATGATCCATTGATTTCTCCCATCACATGATTGATACCCTATGCTAAATGTTATGTTTGATCCATCATCCCCTTAGTTGATCGATTTTCCAATATGTAATTGTTGACATATGCCTATGCGCTGTGAGATTTATGATGATTGATTCCCTATGTGACCCTATGTGATTTCAGGCCTAGGTGAGCACCCTTATGCGAATTGATTTGATATGTAGTCTTGTGTATTTGCCATGTACTGAATGATGTTTTGTGTGATTAACATGAACAAGTCCTAAAATTAGAATATGCCTCACCATGATCTTAAAAGATAAGGAATCGTATGTGTTTTCATGAGATGCTGAAAACTGTTTTCAAAAATGTTGTTGCCACCCAGAAACCGTTTCTAAAGATGCTGAATGTTCCAAAACTGTTTCCGAAAACTGTATTGCTGTTCCAAAACTGTATCCGAAAACTGTGTTGCTATTCCAAAACTGTTTCCGAAAATCACTATGGTTGTCCCTAATTTTATGCATCGTTCCAATCCTTATGGAAAATCCCCATCTTTAAGATGTGACCCTATTTTATGGGTTGTTGCCAACTTTTGTGGAAGAATCCCTATCTTTAAGATGTGACTCTATTTTGAGGAAAATCCCTAATTAAATGAAGCAATCCTATTTTTGTGGAAGAATCCCTATCTTTAAGATGTGACCCTATTTTGAGGAAAATCCCTAATTAAATGAAGCAATCGTATTTTTGTGGAAAAATCCCTCTCTTTACGAAACCAAGCCTAGTTGTGGATTATTACTAAATGATTGCGAGTCATCCCTAGTGTTGTAGTCGCCCCAATTTGTGGAATGTCTCCTAGTGCCTTAGTGCCTAATGTCGTTGTTTTGTTATTCCATTGTCAAGTTGTCGTCGTTGCCTCATTGTTGCCTAGGATGTGAATTGTGTTGTCGTGTCTATATTGTTGTTAATACACCACGTTGGGTTGCCCATTTACGGGCATGGATTATATTGACGTTGTTGTTGTTGTCTTGGGTACCGCCGCATGGCCCAAGTTATATTGTTGTTGATATATGTTGTTATTATTGCTGCACACGTTGGATTGCCCCATTTACGGGCATGGTCTATGTTGTTGTTGTTGTTGTCGCGTTGTTGTTGTGGTTGCCATGTTGTTGTTTGCTAGGTTGTTGTTGTCATTGCGTCGCATGCACATCATTTGCATATGGGGATAGTTGGCCCCGACACGTTGGATTGCCTCATTTGGCATGGATTAAGTTGGAAGCCTCATTTGGCTGGACCCGGTACCACATGCATTATAGGGTAGTTGGCCCTCTGTTGAGTCGCATTTGCATTTGCACTGCATGATTGAAGTCACCGACGGTGGTGACATGTCCTTGTTGTATACCTATTGTTGTGATCATGTAATGACCATCATGTTGTTGTAAGTTGATTGTCGTTGTTGTAGATTAACCGATTGTTGTCGTATGCTGACTGTTGTGGCTACAACTAAGCGTGATGATTCCCTGATATCCTGACTTGTGCATACAATCTTTCATATGATCCTTTATATGATGTGATATCTCACCCCTTTTGTGGTTGTTACTTTATAGGTGAGCCCGAGTGAAGATTGTAGTCTTCCTTTTTGCCTGGTGTCGCCTGCTCTGATAGGTAGCACTTGGGGAAGGGTCGATTATTGTTTTTAATTAAATTTCGGTTGATGTTGAATCTTTTAGTAATTGGTGCACTTTGCACTTTGTCGGTTGTTGATGTTTTTAACGATGTTGAATAGTTCCGCTGCATGTTTTGAGAAAACTACGAGGTTTTGTTTTACGTTGGAAAATGCAACACTCTTTTGGCGCGAAAAACTCTGATAAATTACGAATAAACGATGGGTGAAAAAAGGGTGTTACATTAGTGGTATCAGAGCAAAAGTTCGGTCTGTCCGGCCAAGTCGTCGAGTCGTTGTGTCGGTTAACGACCAACTGTTGTCTTTTTGTCCTAACCATTGGTTGTGTTGGAGTGATGTTCCTGCAGGTACAGGTAAACAGAAGCTGCTGATGGTAAGTGAACTAGTGGGGGAGATGCCCCTACTGGTATTGTGTGATGTATTGTGTTCTGATGTGTGTTCTCTGTGTCCCTTATCGATCTTCGACAGAGACTTTGTTGTGAATTTTACCAGAGAAGATGTTGACTCCACTGTTCTAGTATCCACGCACATCTGATTCTTTCATGTTGCCATTTTTCTAATCTTTGGTTCTCTCTTTTGTTCTAATCTATCTCTGTTTCCTCTTTATAGTATCTTGATGTTGATTTCTGTCGTGCTGCTTTTGCTCCTACATGCACTTCAATTACTCTGGTGAACTCACGTGGGAGGCAATGGAGGTGCAAATTTCAATGGATTAGTGAGAAGCCACTCCACTGCTGTATTACTGATGGATGGTCCTCATTTCGTGGGTTAAATGGTCTCATTGAAGGAACTCTGGGAGCAATCTGAAATTTCTATTTGTCAGGGTTCTTTAAGTGTTGGAGTTTGGGGGCCTTCTAATAAGTTAGATGGGTTGGCTACTTTTATTGTGTGGTTTCTGGGGTCATCTTTTTTGTCTTGCAATGTCCACACTGTGTTTCAACTGTTGTGTTAGTTTTGTAAGTGGACATCTTTCCATTGTGTTTTGTTAGCTGTGTAAGGGTTATTGGTCTAGGTATGTTCCCTTAAAGTTGTTGTAACACCTTTTGCATTATCAATAGAATAAACTATTATCTTCGCGTGTTTTCAGTTTCTGTCATTTTTCTTTGATTTCTTTTTTGGATGGTTTTTCATTGTCTTCTTCCTATTTTTGCTGTGTACATTGTTGCCCAGTAAGCTCATGCATTGGTACTCTAAAAGTGTAGGCCACCTCTGTTGAGAATCACTTGCCTGATATGCTAAACTATTGTCTTCATGTATTTTCAGTTTCTGTGCATTATTGGCCAATAAACTCGTGTATTTGTAACCAAAAGAATGCGTGATACCTCTATTGAGAATCATTTTCCTAATATTCTTCAACAAACTTAGCCAATCTTATAATGTCTTTATTGCTCTATATTTCTTACTCTATATTTATTTGTATTTATTGCTCTCTGTATATACCCACCTCTTGAATTCAGTTACCTCACATCCACTTGACCCCAACAAGAGACTCTGCTTTGGAACCCCTTTCTCTCACAGGGTTGGGTGTTCCTTCTATTTTTGATTCTGATATGTTTTTTGCTTCTCCATGTACTTGCAAGTTGTTAACTTAATTTCATTTTTCATTTTATCCTTTTTCACAGATGGACCGTAATGGAGGTAGCTGTTTTTGTGAACTAGAGATGAAGTTTGATAGATACTATGTGTAATTCCTCCCCGAGAATGTTGGTGACAACTCTATGGTTGATTTTTTTTAAATGCTTTTTTCCATTTTTTGCATTTGCCTCCATTTCTTTAGGCTCTCCTAACTATTTCTTTTGTTTGTGTATCTAACTACGTGTCGGGCTCCCTGAGTTTTTCAATCAAGAGCACGTTAATGATGTTTCTTTCCTGGTCATGTTGTCTGATCCAGTTGGTAATGAGTTCCAAGTTATAGTTAGAAAGTTTGATGGGAAAGCATATTTAACAACTGGGTGGCGTGAAATGGGTCTTTATTATTGTTTGTATGGGGGTGGCATTATAAGGCTAGTGTATGTTAGGAGCAACAAGTTTTTTATCAAAGCTAAGGATAGGTTTGGTAATGAGGTTCAATACCCAACCCCACCCAAAAATTTTAGGTTGGGCCATCAACCAGCTCCAAATGAGTCATTTGATTTCCTTATTGGTGAAAGATTCCTGCAACAATTGGCTTGGGTTCCTATTCTTTGCCATGTAATTTACAAAACATTAACTAGGGCTGATGTTCTCACCGGAAAATTGGTGTGTGCATCTAGATTTTTTATTTGTTTGCTTTTTGTTTTACATCCTTTTTCTGTTGATATTGTGGCATTGCTGAAGTATTGGAATTCTTTGTTCCAGTCCATACCTGCTTATTTGTGTGAACATATGATGCCAGTTGGTAGATTTGAAGTCACTCTGGTTGATGATTATGGCAGCAAGTGGACCTGTATTATGAACAATGACCAGGAAAATCGTTTCATGTGTGGTTTGGAAGATGGTTGGCTGTTAAGCTTAGCATCTCTTCTCATGATTGTACCCTCATCCTGTTCCAAAGGCTGCTCATTTAATTTCAAAGCTTTCTAATAAGTTAGTTGGGCTGGCTTCTTTTGTCATGTGGTTTCTAAGGTCAATTTTTCCTTTTTTTTTTCAGTGTCCACACTGTGTTTCATTTGTTTTGTTTGTTTTGGAAGTGGACATCTTATGGTTAACTATGTAAGGGTTATTAGTCTAAATGTGTTTCCTTAAAGTTGTTGTAACTCCTTTTGCACTATCAATGAAATGAACAATATTTTCTTTCTTTGCTTTTACATCAGTCCCACATTCCTCATAGCAAGTAATTTGTTTTGATGCTCTCACTCATAACTTGCTTTCTGCAATTTTAGCTCTTTCATTTTGGTCATTTTTTTGGGTACATATAGTCTGCTTCTCATGGTCAGTTACAAGTGGATAGGTGATTAGCATCTTTTAATAATTAGTGACTGTATCAATAATCAATAATAATAATAATAGTATCTATTAATCCTTCTGAAATCTACATCATCCTCATAGCATACTGCATACGAATTTATTTTACACCTTCAATAAGGTCAATTTTTCCTTTTTTTTCCAGTGTCCACACTGTGTTTCAGTTGTTTTGTTTGTTTTGGAAGTGGACATCTTTCAATTGTGCATTGTCTGTGTTGTCTTAGTTATGGTTAACTGTGTAAGGGTTATTAGTCTAAGTGTGTTTCCTTAAAGTTGTTCTAACTCCTTTTGCACTATCAATGAAATGAACTGTATTTTCTTTCTTTGCTTTTAGTTTCTGTCATTTGATTTAATTCATTTGTTGCAAACTTGTATTATGGATACAAATAGTATGCTAGTTGTATGCGATTTTGTAGCCTGAATCAACTTGAAACAGGTTATATGTTGACATTAATAAATATATAAACTACAGATCAACTTGGAACATGTTATATATTGACATTATCAGATGATATCTTTGCCTTATAATTAGTCATCACTATACATCAGTCCCACATTCCTCATAGCAAGTAATTTGTTTTGATGGTCTCACTCATAACTTGCTTTCTGCAATTTTAGCTCTTTCATTTTGGTCATTTTTTTGGGTACATATAGTCTGCTTCTCATGGTCAGTTACAAGTGGATAGGTGATTAGCATCTTTTAATAATTAGTGACTGTATCTACATCTTCTGAAATCTACATCTTCCTTTATTTTACACCTACAATAATTTATTGCTTCTAACTATAATAATAATTTATAAATAAATACTATCAGTGATACAAATAGTCTCTTAATCCTTCTAATCTCAACATCTCTCTCATGCCATCTGTCTACTTTGTGGTGTTTTTCCCTTTCATTTCCGGGGTATCTAGCATGCTTGCTGCTAATACCACTTTTATAAATGCTGCTAATAAAACTGTGTGCGCCATATTAATGTCTTTCAGCCTCATTGGAAATCAACACTTCTGCTTTAATATGCACACAGTAATCATGTTTTCGTGGTAAGTTATTTGTTTTGATATTCCCACTCATCATTTTCTTTCTGCAATTTCAGATATGTCGTTTCTTCCAATGTAGCCTTCTCACTATCTGTAGCATGCTTTCATCCCTCTGTGTTGATTTTTCCCTTTCACATGTTATAATTGCTGTTAATAAATAACTGTGCCGTATTAATCATACCTTTCTCCCAAATTGTGTTTTAACCTCATTGGAAATCAGCATTTCTACTTTAATCTCTTTTTACATTTGCTGCTTATGCCACACCTACTATACACACTAATCCACGTCCTTGGTGTGTAATGATTGTGTTTCAGCTTTACTGATTATCTTAATATTTGAAACAAATCTTCTGCTGTAAATTTTTCCTGTTTCACAGATTTCTTTTATTTTCTAGAAGTAACTAAATCTCATTGGCCATGCCTTTTTCGTTTCCCATCCCTCTCTCTTCACCCTTTCTACTACACTCCCCTTCAAACTTCTATTTAAGTCAATTCTTCCCATGTTCCTTACATTGTACCTGGAAAGGTTAACTGGGGATTGGAAGTACGTGTGCTACGTTTGTGGACACTTCCAGAGTTTAACAATCCTCTTGGTATCAATACTATTGAGATGATTTTGCTTGATAAAAATGTAATTCTACCTTCCTCACTTGAAGTAAAGTTTTTCAGTCCTTTAAAGTTTTCTCCTGAAAATGTGATATTTGCTTTCAGCTTGGAAGGATCCATTGTTCTGTGAAAAAATCACTTGTTGCGACATTTCAAGCGGTTTTGAAAGAGGGGACATGCTTAAGGATTGAAAAGCTGAATGTGTCACATAATGATCCAAAGTACCAGACCACTGAACACAGATATAAGCTATAGTTCATGAATGTTACAAGTTGTTATACTATTGAGGCTGATCGCATTCCCCTGAACCATTTTGTGTTCATGCCTTTCCCTGAGATACTATCTGCTCCAAGGGAGGACCTAATTGTTGGTTTGTATCTTTTTTATTTTGGGGTATTCATCTTTATTGTACCCTACATTTTGCCACATTGTTGTTTTTCTATCTATGCATATGTCATTGGCCATGTGGTTGAGAAGGGTGACATTAAAGAGAACCGAAGGGATGGCAACATTACAAAACTAATTAACTTGGTCCTCGAGGATCTTGAGTACTTCTCTTTTATCTATCTCCTCAAGTGATCTGAATTTAATTTGGTATGTTAATGTTACATGGTATGTTACACCCTTTTTGTCTTCTGCTTTGTAGATTCAATAGAGTTCAATGTACTTTGTGGGGTGTGAATTTGCTGAACAGATGAATGCCAACCTCAATGGAGTTGGTTCCCCATCTCCACCTGTCATTGTTTTGCAGCTGTGCAAGATGAAAAGATACCATGGTCTAACAGCACTTTTTATTTTCTTTCATTTACACACTTTTCCCTATGCTGTGTTTTCCTTAAATTGCACCTGTTTTTCTTTTTAAAATGCCAGGGATCATGGGCATCTCAAATGCTTTTTATGGCACTAAGCTTTTTATCAATTCAGATCTTCAGGCAATCACTGATTACAAAACTAAGTATGTATTCTATATGGTCCTAATTATAGTCCATTCATTAATTCAACTTCTTTTTCACTCACATTTGTTTTTCATTCTCTCTTTATTAGAATAAAGTCTTCTGCTCTTTCATTGACTCAATCCATAAGTCAAATCAGTGTCCCTCCCATTGCATCTGTTGAGGATGACTTTATACAAACTCCACATAAGACTATATCTGAGATTTTGGAGGCCACAGATGTGAGTACTTCGTGTATGGTGTTATTTTTGGTAATCAAATTATTAAAATTCTCATTCTATTTAAACTTGCTTTTTTTCTTGGTTAGGTGGGTTCTGCTGCAGTCCTTGCTCAAGTGATTGAGATTGAAACTGCTCGTGGGTGGTACTATGAGTCTTGTCATAAGTGCTACAAAAAGGTTACCCAAGTAGGCACTAAATACTTCTGTAGGAAATGTAAGAGAAAGGTTACTGCTGTCCCAAGGTACCTGTGTCACTATTTAAATGCATGTTATCACCTTGATTAGTTTTACATAAATTGTTCATTCATCATTGAATTCCAGACACACATTCCTATTTCTGCATATTTGCCTTTAATTTCCATGTCACTTTTTAAATGCATGTTATCACCTTGATTAGTTATACATAAATTGCTTTAATTTTCTTTCTTTCATCTCCGTTTTTCCTTTTTTGTTTCTAACTTTTTATTTTATATAGGTTCAAGGTGGAGCTGACAGTCATTGACAGTACTGGCTCAACAAACTTTATGCTGTTTGATCGTGTTGTGTCTCATTTTTTGGGGGTCTCAGCACAAGACTTGCTTGCACCCACTGCTAAATTGGTGGATCCTACCATAACTCCTAATGAGTTTCGTTCCTTCTTTGAGAAAACTCTTCTCTTCAAAGTTGTGATATCTGCCTCTAACATTACTCAAGAATGGAACAAATACACTGTTAGGAGGCTGGCTACTGATCCTGATGTTATTAAAAAAATCAAAGAGATTAATGGGATCCAGGTTGTTAACTTATCATTCATGCATGTTTTTCTGTTAGATTATTTTAAGCCTACTTTCAAATCTTTGTCTCTAACTTTCTGATATTTAGGCTGGTAATAGTGAAGAGGAACTTGACTACAAGGAGTTTTCTGACCAACAAGCCAATGATAATCCGCTGGTACATTGTTCATTCATCATTAAATTCCACTCACTTTATTTCTAAAAACAAGTGTCTCACACATTCCTCTTTTTGTATGTTTGCCTTTCATTTGTAGATCAATGTGGATGATGTAGGTTCTAACAATATTGCTGATGGTTATGTACTGCAACTAACTGGGACACCCACCAACAAACCTACTTCCAACATGGGTTCTGCTTCAACTGATCCATCTCCCATTGGTGTTGTGGAAGAAGCAAATCGTCTTGCAAATGTTTCTGAAGTAGAGATAATTGAGGCTCCTACCAGCTGTGGCTCCAAAAGATCATCATCTTCTCTTGATGTCTCCTTAGCTCCTCCTGATGCTTCTCCTGAGACTTCAACCCAGAAACTGTCAAAGGCTCTATTCATCAAGACTGAGCCAGACAAGAAGCTCAACTGATTAGATGAAGTCATTCGCACCACCCTTTTGTTGGATGTCCTATGTTTCCTGTTGGTTTCTGTCCACATTGTTCTCAATGATGGCTAAAATAAAAGTAATTAGGATGAATGTTTAACTACTTTAACTCTATTTGAGTGTTGTGTCTGTGCTTGTCCACATTGTTCTCAATGATGGCTTAGATAAAAGTAATTAGGATCTATGTAATGCCCTTTGTAACGCCCAAATAATTTAATTATTTATTTAATTAAATTATTTATGTAATTATTTATTTAATTAAATTATTTAGGTAATTTATTAGTATAGTTACATTAAAATAATTATACGGTGTTTTATGTAAATCAGGGAGTGGTGTTTAGTAATTAAGCTGAGTAGGAGTCGGGGGCCCGTGATCCAAGAGCCCAAGGGCCTAGGCGCATGAAGGAGAGTTTTTGGCAAGGGTTTAGTCATTAGCGCATTTTTGAGAGAAAAGAAAGAAAGTTGCGAAGAGGAGAAGAGAGAAAGGAAGGGGATGGCGCGCAAGGAGAAAGAGGAGAGGACCTCTGTTGCTGTGGTTCTTCGGAGTTTCGTGCAAGGAGATATCGTGTTCGGCAAAATCCAAGGTAAGGGTGGGTTCTATCCTTATAATAGGGTTTATGATGGGGATTATGTGGGAGATAGGACCATGTTGCCTCTTTGATCTTGTTGATGTTGTGTTTGTGATGTTTGAATATATTATGATGATTTCGATTTGATGTTTGGGTGAATGATCATGAAAAAAATTGGTGTTTGGTGTTTGGTGAAGTTTTGGGTGTGGTCTTAGTTGCTGAAAAAGGCGCCCTGTTGCTGGGCGCCATGTCCTGTGCGTGTCTATGTTGCGTTGGTCCCTGCTGGAGGTGCCCTGTTGCTGGGTGCCAAGCCAGAGTTGCTGCTGTTGCTGATTTTGGCGCCCTAGGCGCCCAGTCATGATGTCTTGTGGTTGTTGTTGCTGGAAGTGGCGCCCTAGGCACCCAGTGATGCTGTCTTGGTTGTTGGAGTTGGCGCCTTAGGAGCCCAGTGCTGTGTTGCGTAATTTTGTGTTGCTGTGAAGGGCGCCCTAGGCGCCCAGTAGTGTTCCAGTGTTGTTGCTGTCTCAGGCGCCCTGTTGCTGGGCGCCAAGCCTGATGTTGTTGTTGCTGTCTCAGGCGCCCTATTGCTGGGCGCCAAGCCTGATGTTGTTGTTGCTGTCTCAGGCGCCCTATTGCTGGGCGCCAAGTCTAATGTTGGTTCTGTTGTCTAAGGCGCCCTGTTGATGGGCGCCAGACCCTGTGTTGCTGGTGTTGTCTGTGGCACCCTGTTGCTGGGCGCCAGACTCTGCGTTGCTGTTGTTGCCTGTGGCGCCCTGTTGTTGTCGTTGCCTGCTAGGCGCCCTGCTGCTGGGCACCAGTTCTTGTTGCGCCGCTGTCTCACTTGGCGCCCTGTTGCTGAGCGCTAGTTTCTGCCTTGTTGCTGTTGCTGTTTTTCCAAAATTAATATTGCTGTCACAGTGAACAATTGTTGCTGTTTCTCTGAAAATTGTTGCTGTTTTTCTGAAAATTGGTGTTGCTGTCACAGTAACAATTGTTGCTGTTTTTCTGAAAATTGGTGTTGCTGTCACAGTGAGTAAATTGTTGCTGTTTTTCTAAATAAATGTTGCTGTCACAGTAGCACAATTGTTGCTGTTTTTCTAAACAATTGTTGCTGTTTTTTTTTCTAAACAAATGTTGCTGTTTTTCCTAAAAGAATTGATGTTGCTATCACTGTTGTCATGTTGCTGCTTTGCCAAAAAAAAATCACCGTTGCTGTCACCGTTTTTAAGTTACTGTTTTAAGAGCTATTGTCGTTGTTGCTGTAAATTGGTATTGTTTCTGGTGTGTCAATTGTCGATGTCTCGGTGTTGTAAAATCGTCGTTGTCAGTGATGTTGTAAATTTATTGGTGTCCTTGGTGTCGGTGGTCGTTGGTCAAGTGGTTAGAATGTGTGTAGGTGTATTGGTGATGATTGGTGATGATATAACAGGTGATGTGCCTATTTTTATGGGCTAAGGTGACAGGTGATGGGTCTATGACCATTTATTAATATTGGTGTTGTTGCGTGTCACATAGATGACCATTGTTGTTGATTGTTTGGATGTGTTGTGCATGGTGTCGCATACAGTTCACATGCATTATATTTTGGTGATGAAGGCTTCGGCCTTGGAGCTATAGGTGATGATGGTGATGCTCATACAGGTGATGATGCCCTTATTGGCTACGTTATTGGTGATGATTGGTACCACATGCACATACCCGTTGGTGTGGATTGCATCTCATACACTTACTCATGATGTTGGTGATAATTCTTAGTGACTTGTATTTTGATGTTGTTGTGAAGCGGTTGATATAGTTGTTGTAATTCTAGCATATTGCCTATCATATATGCTATTATAATGTTAGATATCTCACCCCTTCTGTTTAAATGTTACCCCTATGTTGGTAACGTGCAGGTGATTGTGATTGAAGGCATGTCTACCTTCGCTAGTAAAGTCGGTGTCGTCGCTCTGATACGTAGTACTCGGGGGGATGAACGCTAGGCTTTATTAGTGTTTCTATTATTCTAATTTTTGAAGTTTTATGGTGATGTTATAATTATTTAATTGAACCTTGATTTTATTCCGCTGCTTGATGATGTTATGACGTGCTAGGTGTTGCACTGTTTCAATGGTGAAACTTTATTATTGGCGTGTGAAGTTTAACGGTGTAAGTGTAGCATCCCTTGTGGGTGTATTGAAAACGTTTTGAAAACTCTGATTTTTGTCAAAAAATTTCCGGGTAGAAAATGGGTGTTACACCCTTCCTGATGTAACTGTCTCTTTTCTATTATAATGAAACAACTTAACTATCTTTTTGTTATTGTTTTCTGCTATCTTTATTGCCTTAGATTCTTTGTTTGCTTTCACTTCCCAATTGCATTTTAATAAAATATATGAAAAATACAAAGTACTTATTTGCCTTAGTTATACATAAATTTGCTTTAATTTCCACGTCTATTTACTGACATAATCTTTGCAGTCTGCTTAGATATATTGCATTGTTTTACCAAAACATCTACAACTCTATGACTTCCCCAAGTGAACAATTACATCGAACTTGGCATAGCTAATCATTCTATCTACCATATTTTTAGTCATCTTTATTCTACTTCTCATTTCTTACTGCTTAGTTTTCTTCTTTGTGTTTTCTTTAAGTTTCTGCTTTCTTAAAATCACTCTTCCATTCATATTGTTTGTTCTGCTTTCATTCCTGCCTTATTCCTGCTACCTATCCTCATTCTGGGTTTTCACATGTTGTTTTAATGGAGCATCTAAAAAAACGAAAAGCCAGTTCTCTTTATATTGTTGATGCTATCAATAGAGAGAACCCATGTTCATCAGTCAGACAGAAGAGTTGGTTGCCTATCCTTCAAACCAGTAAGATAACTTATCTTTATTTCTTATTGTCTCTCAACTTTGATTTTTTCTTTTTAAATAACTTACTTGCATCTTTGTGATTTCGTACACATATATGCTATAGGTTACCTTCCATCTAACGACCTGGTGAAGCCCTCCTTAGAGTCCCTTTCTCCTGGGAAGTTTATCCTTAAACCAAGTACCCTATTGAATGACACTACTCTTTTAAATGTGAATCTACATGGTATGCAAATCATTCATCTTCTGAAATCATTATAAGTTTTCCTGTTTCACTATCTGTTTTTAAATTCTTTCGTTTACCCGAGTCTTCATTTTTAGAGGTATGTAGATTCTTTTGTAACCTTATTTACTGGTTTATTTGATTTTTGCTTACATGTGGTCCATATTATCAGCCACTATTCAAGATTTTAATGGAATGAATGGAAGATATGTTGTTCTTGGTTCTGTCAATCCCACTACTCCTATAGACATAATCTCTAATCCTACACCTGATGATCCTCTTTTGGCAACTTGCACAACAGGTAACGCACTTATTCTCATATTTTACTTAAAACAGGATTTGATCTTTGTTAGGGACAAAACTTCTAATTAGCTTTTTTGTGATCTACTTATCTTTCTTATGTAAGGCTATTAAATGGTTTAACTAATCTTCTCCTTGCATATGGTTAATATTATTATCAGCTAATGATTCTGCTTTGAATGGATTGGATACTCAAAACACCGACCCTGATCCTCCAGCAAACACTTCTTCAGTTTTTTGCACAATAGGTACCTACTATATTATTAATTAACAGTGTGGTTCCCTTATTTTGTCTCGTGTGTTTTACCATTAACTCGTGCTAAAAAAATATAAAGTATCTGCTCAATCTTTTGCAGATGTCAATTCTAACTATTGGGATATTGGAGATCCAGAGTGTGTATGTGAGTTTTGTGGTGCTTTTTTATGGTACGAAGAAAGGATTCAGAAGGGATTCAATGTCCGTTTTCCAAAGTTCTCTCTATGTTGTAGACAAGGAAGAATTGTATTGCCTCCTTCTCCATGCCCTCCTCAAACACTGCATGATTTATTTCATAAAAATGACAGGAGGGGTAAAAATTTTTTAACAAACATTCGGTCATTCAATAATATTTCACTTCAATGGGAGGAAAACTCACACAGGCATTAACAATGGAAATGCACCACCAGTTTTTGTCCTAAATGGTGAGAACTACCACCAAATTGGTAGTTTGCTTCCACTTCCAAATGATGGACCCAAATTTGCTCAACTATACATATATGACACAGAAAATGAAGTATCCAATCGAATGGCTGTTGTTGGGTATGTTCTCAAATTCCTTATTTAATTACCAGACTTATATTTTGAAAAAATTTCTCTTCTAACTAACATGTTGTCTATATAGGATGAAGAGCGATGATATGAACTTAAGAGCTCAAATTGTTGCTGATATTAAGGAATGCCTTGATACATTTAATCCATTTGTTAAGACATATAGGATGGTAAAAGAACATTTAGCAGGTCAAGAGATTCCAACAATGAAACTCCAAATTTTGGGTAAAAGAAATCACGATGGCAGACAATATAACTTACCTACTGCTTCCGAAGTTGCAGCTTTGATTGTTGGTGACTTTGATTCGGCTGGATTTAATAGAGATGTAATTGTACACACTCATTCTGGATTGCTGCAGAGAATTCCAATACTAAGTGATGCTTATTTACCCTTGCAATATGCTTTGTTATTCCCTTTTGGTGAAGATGGCTTTTATGAAGGCATTGAATTTCGGCCACATAACACTGCACGAACAATTAAAAAACATCGTGTCACTATTAGAGATTGGCTAGCCTACCGTATTCAACACCGCCAAAACGACCAGGGCTCGCTATTGTTTGGTTGTCGATTATTTCAACAATTTGTTGTTGATGGCTACACCATGATAGAATCTGGTAGATTAAGGTGGATTCGAGATAATCAAAAGGACTTAAGGGCAGAAATGTATAAAGGGCTTCAGGAGTCCATACTGAAGGGTGAGACTAACACATCAACAACTGGTAGAAGAATTATTTTGCCATCCACTTTTATTGGAGGACCCAGGTATATGTTCCAAAATTATCAAGATGCTATGACAATTTGTGGTTGGGCTGGCTATCCTGATTTGTTTGTGACTTTTACTTGCAACCACAAATGGCCTGAACTAACAAGATACTTCACAAAATTCAACTTTAAGTCAGAAGATGGTGCTGATATGATCAGCCGTATTTTCAAAATCAAACTCGATCGGTTAATTAAAGATATAAAGAAAGGCGACATCTTTGGTCGTGTGAAAGCAGGTCTGTTTTGTATATTGCGTTCAATTTTCTCTTGGTCTTTTGTCATGTTTACTAAAAACATTTATTTAATATTTGCAGTTATTTACACCATCGAGTTTAAAAAACGTGGTCTACCCCATGCTCATATATTGGTGTTTCTTCATGCTGGTTCTAAGTACAAAATTGCTGCTGATATTGACAAGGTGATATGTGCTGAAATTCCAGACAAATCTTTGAATCCAGAGTTGTATGAAATTGTTTCTACATCTATGCTTCATGGACCATGTGGGGCCCAAAATCCAAACTCTACCTGCATGCAAAATGATAAATGCCCAAAGTATTTTCCAAAGAAATTTAATAAAGAGAGAGACTTCAACTGATTCAGATGGTTATCCTGTTTATAGGAGGCGAGACAACGGTGTTTCTATACAAAAAGGAGAGTCCTTTTTGGACAACAGATTTGTTGTTCCCTATAATAGATCTCTACTCCTTAAATACAATGCTCATATAAATGTAGAGTGGTGTAACCAGTCTAGATCTATCAAGTATCTATTTAAGTATGTGAACAAGGGTCATGATAGAGTTACAACCTCTTTTTATGGTGCTGAACAATCCAATCCTGATGCGCCGCCTGATGAAATAAAGATGTACTATGATTGCAGATATCTTTCAGCATATGAAGCAGCATGGAGAATATTTTCTTTTGATATCCCTACAGAGAACCATCAGTGGAAAGACTACAATTTCATTTACCAGGTGAGCACTATGTTATTTATGGAGATAATCGACCCATTGATTCAGTGCTTTCCAGACCAAATATTGGGGCTTCTAAATTTTTAGCATGGATGGATGCAAATAAGGAATATCCAGAAGCAAAGAGCCTTACATATGCTGAATTCCCTTTAAAATTTGTTTGGCATGAAGATAAAAGAAAATGGCTTCCCCGTAAATCAGGATTTTCTATTGGAAGGCTTAATTATATACCTCCTGGAACTGGTGAGCTATATTATTTGAGAATGTTGCTCAATCATGTTAAGGGAGCCGAGTCTTTTGAAGATATTAGAAAAATTAATAGTAAGACAGAACTAAATTTCAAAGATGCTTGCGAAGCCATGGGAGTAGTAGCTGATGACAAGGAATATATAAATGCTATAACTGAGGCAAGTCATTGGGGTACAGGTAACTATCTTCGCAGATTGTTTGCCACATTATTATTATCCGGTCAAATGTCAAGACCAGGAGTTGTTTGGAATGCCACATGGACCCACCTTAGTGATGATATTTTGCATAGGCAGAGATTAATTCTACAATTCCCAGGTTCGACTATTCATCTGATATGAATAAATTATTTTTATATTTATTAATTACTTATACTTATTTTTTCCCATCGATTGTTGTAGAGTTGGTGCTGTCTCCGGATGAGTTAAAGAGTTTTACTTTGATTGAAATTGAGAAAATATTGCAAAGCAACAATAACATGTTGTCTGATTTCCCTGAGATGCCTCAACCAGACTTGGAATTGATTTCAATCAGCCAAAATCGGCTACTTTATGATGAATTAAATTATGATAGAAAAGCTGTTGAAGAGGAACACAGGAAAATAATGTCAACCATGACAGATGAGCAAAAGGGCATATATCAAACTATTATGTCAAGGGTTGTTGATAAAAAGCCTGGTTTCTTTTTTTTTTAAATGGATATGGAGGAACAGGGAAGACTTATATTTGGAGAGGACTGACTGCAGGTTTGAGATCAAAAGGAAAGGTTGTTTTAGCAGTTGCATCGAGCAGTAATGCCTCTCTTTTAATACCTGGAGGTAGGACCGCTCATTCTCGATTTGCAATTCCAATAAATTTTGATGAGAACTCAACTTGCAATATAAAACAAGGGAGTCCATTAGCGGATTTGATTCGTAAAGCTGATTTGATTATATGGGACGAAGCACCAATGACCCATAAACATTGTTTTGAAGCTCTTGATCGGTCCTTACGAGACATTTTGAGGTTTTCCAATAATGGAAATTTAGATATTCCTTTTGGAGGTAAGGTGGTTGTTTTAGGAGGAGATTTTAGACAAATCCTACCAGTTATTCCAAAGGGAACAAGGCAACAAATTGTGCATGCTACTATTAATTCTTCTTATCTTTGGGATTGTTGTGAGGTCTTGACTCTAACAAGAAATATGAGGCTTTTCCATGGGAACTCAGATGCTAATATTGAAGAGACAGCAGAATTTTCTAAATGGGTTTGGGGAATTGGAGATGGGAGTATTGGAGATATCAATGATTCAAATATTAATGTGGAGATTCCAGATTATTTACTCATTAAAGATTCAGATGAACCGGTCCAGACTATTGTTGATGCAACATATCCATCTTTTGTTGAAAAGATTCATGATTCTTCTTTCTTTCAAGATAGGGCTATCCTAGCTCCAAAAAATGAAGACATAGATATCATTAATGAGCATATGATGTCTTTGGTTCTGGGTGATGAGAAAATCTACCTTAGCTTGGATACACCATGTCCCACAAGTTCTAACTCCAATGTTATGGATGATATACAAACACCAGAATTTTTAAATACCATTGTTGCATCTGGCCTTCCAGCTCATCGGTTGAAACTCAAAGTTGGTATTCCAATCATGTTATTAAGGAATATCGATCATTCATCTGGATTATGCAACGAAACTCGACTCATTCTCACAAGAATGGGTAAATATGTTCTTGAAGCTATTGTATTATCTGGAAATAACGGGGGTTTGAAAGTCTATATTCCAAGATTGTCATTGACTCCGCCTGATCCACAGATTCCCTTCAAATTTCAAAGAAGACAATTTCCTTTGGTGGTTTGTTTTGCAATGACGATTAACAAGAGCCAGGGTCAATCTTTAAAACATGTAGGTGTCTATCTTCCGCATCCTGTTTTCTCGCATGGTCAGCTATATGTAACGGTTTCAAGGGTGACTTCGAAAAAAGGTTTGAAGATATTAATCATTGATACTAATGGAAGTTCTACTAACATTACTTCAAATGTTGTGTACAAAGAAGTTTTCCAACGGTTGCTTTAGGTAAGTTTCTCAACCAAACGTGATGTCTGTTTTTCTTTGTGTTGTACCTCTATTGATTTAAAATCGCAAGTATTTTTATCATTCCACAGATGGCTGATACACAGTTTTATGCAACAATTGTGTCAGTTACAAATTGTTCTTTCTTCCTTTGTTTCTTTCCATTATATATTTTAAAAGTTATTTTAATATTTCAATATTCCTTTCCACCAGGCGTCAATTTCTCCCTTCACTGTGCTATTGGAGGCAGCTGCTGGATCCAATTTTGAGGCTATAATTGTTTAAAATCATGGTCACTCTTAAGAACATTGTGATGAAACAAGTCATGTTGCACTTATGTTTTGTTCTCTTCAATTTATGGAATTTATGTCTAAAATTTATAGAACATATGTATCCAATTTATGGACCTTATGTTATGTTTCGTTCTCTTCATTTATGGAGCTTTATGTCTTCCTCTTATATTTTGTTCTCTTCCCATACCAACCTTTATGGCTTTTGCAGTTTAATAACAAACAAAATTTAATGCAGTGGAAATTCTGTATTGATTGAAGTTGTCTGCCCGTGCATCGCACGGGTGAACGCACTAGTTGTTGGAAAAGACCAGAACTTGAGTCTGGTGCCTAAGACCACTCGGCCATCCTGACTTAATGTTAACAAACTGTACGAAATTTATATAATCTTAAATTAGATAATCAGATATGAATTATTACATTGCACCCTCCAAAGATGTCTTGTTGAATAATGATTTCATTCGGATGCAATGAGTGTTTAACTTTAAATTACTTCATGGAACAAATTCATTCGGTTGAATTCAAATAATAAGGGTTCATTTAAAATGCATCAATTCTCTTTTAGCAATTTTGTAATCACACAAATTTTAATTCAACCCTTCTAAACAAAATTCAGTTTTACGTGTGACAGCCCCCAGATTTCTCATTATATGCAGAAGACATCATACACGGTTTCTTAGCTCATCATTTAACCTTCAGGCTTTGAGTCCAGATATATACATCATATTGTGCAAGGACCAAACTGTTAGTAAGCTTTCTATTTTGGGTTTCTTATGGGTCAATCTATTGTAATAAGGCATGATGTTCATAGCTTTACTAGTTTATGTAGTAGTTAATTCAATTAGCAGTTGTTGTGCTTTTCTGTTAGGAAACAACTACTTATTACACATTGTATAAAAGCTCTATTATGCAATGAAATCAATCAGTTAGTTTCCACATACCTTTATATCTTACAGTTGGTATCAGATCTCTTAGGGGCATGATACGAACATTTTGCGAGAAAGAGTGATTTCACATATCAAGAGAAAATGTTTGAGAAAGAAAGAAACTTCCTCCAACCCTCGATACCAAAGTTCGACGGGCATTACGACCATTGGTCAATGCTTATGGAGAATTTACTGAGATCTAAAGAGTACCGGAGTTTAATAGAAGATGGAATCTTCGTTCCACCGGTGGAGGCTACGGCAAAATAGATCAAGAAAGGTGAAGAGAGCAAGCTTAAAGATATTAAAGCAAAAAATTATGTGTTCCAAGCGATCGATCGAGGTATAATGGAAACAATTCTCAACAAAGAAACTGAGAAGGTGTTAACCTGCATTTTCGACAAGCTCAATTAAATGCAGTCAACGATGTTGACTTGTCATTTTAAAGAAGAAATGTTGATATTTGACATTGAGAAGGCGTTTTGAAGAATATTTTCGACTATGCCCAAGACTTAATGAAACTGAGAGTTTGAAGGCAAAGTTTCGACGAGAAAGACGTTAAGAAGATTGGTCGCAGTTTAAAGCCAAGGAGTTTGTTCGAAGATCAGAGCAATGATGCTGTCGAAGGCGTAGGCAATTACATGGTCGAATTGTATATAGCAGTTATAGTTTTTGAATTTCTTAGCAGTTTTAGGCAGTTTATGTTTTCCTCCTTGTATATATAGTAGTTTTCCATAAGGAAAATGGGTCACAAACTCATTATACAAATTCTCACGCTCTACTTCCAAGTTAAAGCGAAAAACGAGCCCAGAGAAGCAATGTATGATTGTGTACCACTTTTCTCTTTTTAATGCAATTTTACTTTATTTATTTCCAATTCCTGCACTTTTTGCCTTCTTTGTTTTACGCAATTCTCTTCTTTTCTGGAATAATTCATTAGTTTCGCAAGAAACATTGAATTTCTTTCTTGTCTTTAACTTAACCCGTAAGAAACCCGTGTTTTCTAAACAACTTTTATCTAAACTGTCTTGGGGTTTACTAGTTGATCCCGCAAGTAAACCAAACTGGAAACTAGCGGTGTTTACCAAAATCCACGGTAAACAGAAGGCAATATGGGATTCAATGAAACAAAAATACCAATGTTTGACAAAAGTAAAACACGCGGAATTGTAGGCAGCAATAAGAGAGTTTGAGCTTCTAGCGGTGTTGACCAAAATCCACGGTAAACAAATTGGCACGCCCAGCGGGACAGTTTGTGCTAATTTTAAAAGTTGTTTTACAACATTTCTGGGTTTGTTGTTCTTGAATTTAAAAGCATAAAGTGATTTGTGCATGCGTTTAAGGAGTGGTAGAAATCTCTCAGAGATGGCTCGCTCTAATAACAATGCTTCTTCATCTAATGCGCAAAATGCACCAAGGAATGCGTCAGTTAGTGATGCAAATGCTGCAACCGCTATAAGAGTAACTGCTCTGTTGTCTCCTTCGACAACAATGGGTGTAACTACAGTAACTGCTCCGTTGTCTTCTTCGACAGCCATGGGCATAACTGCTGTAACTGCTCCTGTAATTACTCCTGTATCTATGATGACCACAGCAGCAGTAACACAACCCAATGCAATGGCTTATGTGCCACCAGAATTAGGACCATCAAGTCCTTTCATGGCTAATCCCGTGAGTGGAAATATGCCATTTAATCCTATAAATGGTAGGAGTTATCCTTATGGCATGCCAACAGCCTTAATGGTAGGCCTTCAAACCAATTCATCTACAATGTAATTCCCATGAATCAGGGACAACAACAACTGGTTGTCGAAGAGCCTCCAAGAGTAGAGGCAATACCTGATGTTGTGTTAGTCAATAGAAATCAGAATGCTGACGAAGTGGTTAGGCAAGTGCAACAAAATAATTTTGGAGCACAAAATAACTTGGCTAATATGGTCGAAACTATCTTAGCCCAGAATGGCCTTAACTTAGGTTTACACAGGCCTAATTTTGTATCACCATTATCTGACTGCACATTGCAAACAGAGTTGCCTAGGGGATGGAAAATTCCCAAGTTCACAAAACTTGCTGGGGAAACCAGTGAATCGATTGTTGAACATATTGCTAGGTATTTAACTGAGGCTGGTGACTTAGCACATAATGAGAATTTAAGAATGAAATATTTCCCAAATTCTCTAACTAAGAATGCTTTCACTTGGTTCACCACTTTAGCCCCACGTTCTATCTTTAATTGGGCTCAGTTAGAAAAGGCCTTTCATGAGCAATTTTACATGGGCCAATGTAAGATTACTCTTAAAGAATTGGCTAGTGTTCAACGTAAAGGGGCAGAGTCTATTGATGATTATCTCAATAGATTTAGACTTCTCAAGGCAAGGTGCTTTACTCAAGTACCCGAGCATGAGTTAGTCGAAATGGCTGCTGGTGGCCTAGACTACTCTATTAGGAAGAAGTTATAAGATACTTTGCACCTAAGAGATATGGCACAACTGGCTGATAGAGTTCGACAAGTCAAAAGACTTAAAGCTGAAAAGGCTAGAACTAATAGGTTTAGTAATAATAAAAAAGAAAAGGTTGCCTATGTCAATGCTAATGACAATGACCAAGAATTCGACATATCTTATGAAAGTGTTGAAGAAGAGGTTAATATTGCTGAATTACAACCTGGACCTCCTTATACCTGTAAACTATTAAAGCCTTCAGATGGAAAAAATCCTGTCAAACCTAAAAATGATAAATTCGTTGCAAAAACATATACTTTTGATGTTTCTAAATGTGACGAAATATTTGATCTGTTAGTTGCTGATGGTCAAATTTTAGTGCCTAAAGGCCTAAAAACACCACCATTGGGCCATAACACTGCTCGTTGTGTCATTTTCAGGGATTTGGTTCAAAAAGCATTGAACGAAGGAAGGCTCAAATTTGGAGACAAGTCAAAGCCTCCAATGAAGATTGATGCATATCCTCTACCAACAAATGAAGCAATGTATGTCGAAGTTGACATTGCTATGGTCGAAGTTTCTGGTGATACTGTAGGAAAGGGTAGTGTGAAAAGAGCCACTGTAAGCTCCAAGGTTGACGTCGAAATGGTCACTGAAGACCAGTATGATGACAAAATGAAGGTGGTTTACCCTAAGGCTGAAGAGGAATTGATCGATTTCCTCAATCGTTGCAAGATCAGCAACTCTGAGGTGATGCTATGTCCACGATGCAGTGCTATTTTCGATAAGGAAGCTGCAAAGGATCTGGAAAGTTTCAAACCTCAACCCAAACGCAAGGGGAAATGGGTCGACAAGAGACCCAAGTTCAGTTTCAATGACAGGGGGATACCTTACAAGGTTTCTTCAATTAAGAACCCCCACAAAGAAAAGGTTAGAACTTATGTTCCACCTTCTCAATCTCCTGTCGAGAAATGGGTTCATTCTGGTGGGAGAAGTACTGGGTATTATCCCATGTATTATGTTGGAAAGAACGCTAGCAACCAACAGAAGCCAGCAAAGACGGTTAAGGGTGGCGCTAGTGCTAGTACAATTACCCAAAATAAGGCATCAGAAGCAAATAAATATGCCTACCGTAATAATTACAAGGGTAAAAACCCTATGACAAGAACACAATGGCGAAGATATCAACGCCAGAAGAAAGTTACTGCTGCTACAGGGGCAATAATGAGTGCTGACAAAGGAAAGGGAAAGAGTTACCTTCAGAATCTCTTGAAATGGCTAGAAAGCCAACTACTGAAAGAATTTTTCCTCCACTTTCTGCACTCAAAGAAGGCCTAAACTTGGACGAAGACATGGATTCAGATTTCGATGATTCTGAGCCAGATTTCGACGTCTTATGTAATGTGGTCTCTATCCTGCCTGTAGAGTATGATGTGGTTTCTGAGGTCAATGACGTCGAAGAAGACTTCGATGAAGAAACTACATACAAGCCAATTTGCTACTATGTGCTAAAAAATGGCTGCGTAGAAGAACAACATGCAGTGTTCGAAAGATTAGACTATGGGATGATGAATCATTTCAAACCTTTGTTCATTCAAGCCAAAGTGAATAACATAGGCGTGAATAAAATCTTGGTCGATGGAGGTGCTGCTGTGAACCTAATGGCTCAACATTTGCTAAGGAAAATTGGCAAATGTGATACTGATTTGAGGCCACACAACGTGGTTTTAACAAATTATGAAGGCAAAACTGGCCATTCACTTGGGGCCATAGAGGTCGAGCTTGTTGTGGGAAGCATCAAGAGATTAACCCTGTTCCTAGTGGTTCCATCAAAAGCAAATTATAATTTGCTACTAGGAAGGGAGTGGATCCATGGTGTGGGGGCAATTCCATCAACTGTCCATCAAAAGTTGATCATATGGAGAGAGGATGGATTGGTCGAAAACATTGAAGGTGACTAGAGTTACTTCAAAGCAGAAGTTAACACTATAACCAGAAAGACCTTCGACAAACAGTTGGCGAATATTGCGCCATGTTCTTCTTCTGACCTTGGTTATATAAACCAAGATAATGTTTTTTCTTCTGTCACACTCCACCCAAATTACGGTTTTGTTTGGGAGAGGGAGATTATAGATGAAGATAGCCACCCAAGAGGCTTTGTCAAGCCTACTGGTTGGGATGGACCTTAAATAGTTTGATGATTAAGCCCAGTACATGGGATAGAATTACGGCTTATGTGGCCGAAAACAAAGAAAAAGCGGCTTTGGAATGTCGAAATCCAAGGCGATTCTGAACTAGTTGTGAAGCAATTAACAAAAGAATATAAATGTATTAAAGAAAATTTAATTACATATTTTGTTGCTGCCAATGCTTTGTTAAAACACTTCGACAGTGTGAATATAAAGCATGTGCCTCGAATTGATAATCAATAGGCAAATGAGTTGGCACAAATTGCTTCAGGTTATAAGGTATCCAAAGAGAAACTTGAAGAGTTAATAGAAATTAAAGAGAAATTGATTTCGACAGAATCTTTAGAGAAATTGTCAACACAAAAACTTCGGGGGGGCCTAGGAAGCATTATTACCTCCAGTTACTAAAAATAGTGATAGTGAAAATTTTAGTGAAAATTTTGAAGTTTTTGCTATTGACAATATGTTGAACGATGACTGGCGAAAGCAGATTGTCGAATACTTGGAAAATCCAACAGGAATAACTAATAGGAAAACCAAGTATAGAGCCTTAAGCTATGTGATTATTGGAAATGAGTTGTTCAAAAAGACCCTGTTGCGCCCGAAAAAGTCCCCGATGGAATCTTTCTTCGTTTGCAACTTTTTGAAAATCAATGAAGTCGCCACCAATATTTTTTTATAAGGAAAATATTGAAGAAAAACCTTTTGGAAAGCGGATGGCCTTTTGGAAAACCGGAAGATTTGGGTTCGGGGGTCGGTTAGGCATAGGGAAGGTTTTAGCACCCCACGCCTCCTTTCTACCGAAAGGGAACCTTTAATTAAATGTGTGGTTTTAAGTGCGGATTTGGAAAATACTTAAATTTGCCCTTTTTTCGAAAAGAGAATGAAACGACTTAATGAAAATTTTTATTTTTGGCAAAAGTGTTTGTTGCTTTTTTAGGAGAAAAAAATGTTTTTAGTTTATTGTGCTTGACGGAGGATATCCGCTCCTACGTATCTCCCGGTGCGATGGAGAACTCAAAGCTACGTAGTTCTGGTTTTTTTTTTAAAAGGGTTTTTGTTTTTTAGTCTGTTTAGAGTTCTTTCGCAAAGAGGTTGAGCGTTCGCAGTGACCAAACAACAATGGTTTAGAGTGGCCGCGCTACTAACTCTTTTGAAAATGAAATTATCATTAACAACCAAACGGCAACGGCGCGAGTGATGATTAATGATAATCGGTTTTTATTTTGAGTATCGAAAAGGTTTTCGCAATTGAAGGAGAGCGTTTGTGAGGACCAAACAACGACGGTTTAGAGTGGCCACACTACTAGCTCCCACAGGAATGAAATCATCACCCATAATCAAACGGCAACGGCGCGAGTGATCATTAGTGATGATTAATTTCGATTTCGACGTTTGAAAAGATTTGTTTTTGAAAAGTGTTTTTGTTGATTTCGACGTTTTGAAAACATTTGTTTTCGATGTCAGAAAAATATTTGTTTAGGGAAAGGAAATATATTTCTTAAAAGGAGAAACAGTGGATGTAATAGTAAAATGGGGGTGCGAATAAAAGGAGGGCTGTATTATCAAAAATGGGGTGTAAACAGCGAGGAGGGTTGCATTTTTAAAATGGGGGGTGCAGAGAATGAAGCCCAATTCGCATGGGAGGGCCCAGTTAGCGAAACTGGGCTTAAGTGACAAAAAGGGCCTTATGCTTGAGCCTGGGGGGGTGTAAATAACAATTTACTTGTTTCTTAAAAAAAGTTTTACTTACCACTCCCTTTTTACTAATGAAAGCTTTTTTGTTCTTTTTTCTTTGAGATTCTTTTGTTATTATTTTTTGGTTGAGATAATTTTTGGTTGGAAAAGAATAAATAATAAAATAAAATAAATAAATAAAAAAAACGAAAAAAAAACCAAAATCAGTTTATTTGTTTTTTTTTTAAAAAAAGTTTTATTTACCCTTTTTTATTAGTTGCTAGGAAATGATTTTTATGAAGTGTTGTTTTTTTTGTTGGTATTTGGTATAAAAGAGATCTATTAATTATTTAGAGAAACATTTTATCTTAAATCTTTTTCGATTCTTTTGATACCTAATCCTTTTTTAATATTAGAAGAAAAATTGCTATATTTCTTATTGCTATTATTTTGATGACAATCATTATTGTTGATAAAAAAGACATTTGCTACATTTCTTCAAAGAGAAACATGACATTCAAGGATAAGCAATCAAATTGAACTATTCTTATTTTAAAACAACAAGAGCATCAAAATATAAAGCATCTATAAAAAAAATCTAACATTCAACCTCTCAAAATCTCAAAACACCATATGCGCGAATATGAACAAAAGGATTTGCGAGACAACAAATTTACATTGATCAAAAATAGAGATGCAAAGATCATGAGGTAGAACAAGAAATTTAAGAGTGAATACTAAACCAACCTTGAATAATGAACCTTTTGGTGAGGCCTTACCAACAATAACAATAACAAAAATAAAACTATGAAAAATTTAGTGGAGGAAAAAAAAACGAAAAATAATCTCTCTCTCACAGAAACTTTCTCCAAATCCGCTTTTACTCCTTCTTGCTCCTGGATCTTCAAGGTTTCGAACTCTCACTCCCTCCTCTCCAAAAAAAAGTCTCCCCCTACCTCAAAACCGAAACCCTATTTATACTAAAACTTCATCTTGTAGTTGTGAAGTAGAAGTGATGTTTGCTTCTTTTCTTTTCTTTGATGGAGTGTGGGAGGATTGAGTGTGTGAAAGGATGAGAGTGGGTATGTGATGTGTGAGGGAGAGAGAGATAGCCGTAGGGGGGGAAAGGGTTGAGTGTGTGAGTGTGTGAGAGAGTAAGTTGAGTGATGTGTGAGGGAGAGAGAGAGGATGAAGTGAAGGTTGAGTGTGGTGTTGTTTTAGGGTTGAGTGTGAGAGAGAGAGAGTGGAAGAGGAGTGAAGTGTGTGAAGTGATTGAAGTGGAAGAGGTTTGGTGAAGGGGAAAAAAAAGAAAAATGAATTTGTGAGAGGAGGGGGAGAGGAGAGAGCCGTAGGTTTGAGAGAGGAAAGAGAAAGGGAAAGAGTGAGGTTGAGTGTATTGGGAAGGGAAAAATGGGGAAGTGGGAAGTTTGGGGGAAGTGGTATTGAGAGAAAAGAGGAGAGGTGGAGTGTGGAAGGGAGAAAGGTGGGGTTTGACCATGGGATAATAGGGGGGTGGGGTCGAATATGGAGGAGGGTTTTTGGGGATGAATGTGGATGATTTTTTGGGTTAAGGGGGAGAGTGAATGTGGATGGCTTTTAGGGTAAAGGGGGAAGTCGAATTAGGGTTAGGAGGAGGGGAATTAGGGTTTTGTGATGAGTTGGGTTATGGGTTATGGGTTGGATATGGGTTAGGGTTAGGATATGGATTGGGTTTGGTGGAGGAGTTGGATTGGGCTTGGTGGAGGAGTTGGATATGGGTTAGGGTTAGGATATGGATTGGGTTTGGTGGAGGAGTTGGATTGGGCTTGGTGGAGGAGTTGGATAGGGGTTAGGTCTAGGGTTATGCGAATTGGGCATAAGGTTTGGTGGAGGAGTGGGCTTTAGATGGCCCAATCCTAAATGCACCTCTATATATTTTTTACAAACCTCCCCTATTTCCTCCTTTGCTTATTTTGTTTCTTTACTTCTAATTATTATTATTTTTTCAAAAATTGGAACTTGTAGCACACTAAAATAAAATAAAGCATGGCATGAAAATAAAATAATTATTTTTTATTAAAAAAAAGATAAAATTTCTTATTTTTGGATAGGACAAAATTAGGGTGTTACAGCTGCCCCTCTTTATTTCACATTTCGCCAAGAAATATGACTTGGCCTTTTCATATTTGTTGGTGAAATGGAAATAAAGATATAGAAATAACACTAATTTTGTCCGCTTCGGAAAAGCTTAGATTTTCTTTTTGTTATTTTCTTCTTGGGAACGGGGGTTAACACTTGTCGCATTAACGGGAAAGCAGGAAATTGGGAAAAGCGGTAAATTGGGAATTCGAAGGTTGCCTTGAAACCTTCTAACGAACTCTTGTCGAGTCCGAGCTTTGGGGTGGCCTCTTCGAGCGGCCGATCAATATCAGGTCCGGAACTGATTTGATCAATGGATTTACGCTATGCCTTAGGTTGACACAACTAATCCGAAGGACTTAACGAAGTCTGATGGATCCATCGCGTGCTCGTACATGATGTTGTGATCTGTGGAAGGAGTTCACTAACTCTGTGTTGATGGAGTTTACTAACTCTGGGTTGATGGAGTTCACTAACTCAGTGCTGATGGTGATTTTCTGAAAAATAAGATGTTTGGGACCCTCTGGTCCGAAGTAACTTCCTGGATGGTGCATGAAACGCATGTATTTGGGTATTTGGATGTGCATGAATGCAATGATTGATTTTGGTGGGATGTTTTTCTGTTTGATTCCTCATTCACTTCTTTTCCTTTTTTATTCTCCGTTCTTCTGAGATGCGAATTCGAAAGCGTAACGCGCCACTGTTTGATGTCATGGAGTGACGAATGGTATGGATGATATGATGAATGATGTGAAGATGTTGTGTTCTTTTATGTTCCGCCTTCTGTGATTTTCTCTTTTGTTTTTTTTTGCTTATTCTGTTTGTTTTCTTTAAACAGTTTTCTTTTTTCTGCTTATTTGTCTTTTCTTTGGCATTCTTTTTTTTGCTGGTTAAATCGATCTGCCGGGCGAAGGCTATTCCAGGACGATGATCCCGCGAGGATTGCACACTGGTTCGTCATGACTGTCTTTTCGCAATTTTATTCACTTGGGGAATCACTTCTTTCTGTATTTTTCAAAGATTTCGTAATGATCCTGTAATGCTCTGAATGTGCACATGTTTTGCAATTCGATTTCATCAATCATAAAAGTTATTATTTTGAAAGAAACTGAATAGATGAAAGCAGAGACACGAAAAGCACACATATGAAAGAAAAGTTGGTCTTCTATTGATATAGAAATTGGACGTGCAGAAAGTCACGCCAATCGAAAGTGCATTGCAATCTTTCTTTTAAACTAAAAAAAAATACAAGCAAAAGGAAACAGATCTCGTGATTCTATCTCTGAAGTAACGGTGCCCACCGTCCATACTCATAATATTGATCACCCCCTTATCCGAACCTTTGGAATGCTGATTGCCTTTTTCTTTTCTCAAGCCCAAGTTTTCTGACCCTAATTTTTGCCTGGATCGCCCTTTGCGGGTTTTCAATCCACCGGGCCGCTCTGATTTTGCCTAGGTCGCCCTTTGCGGGTTTTCAACCTAGCGAGCTGATTTTTCCTTGGCTTATCTTTCTCTTTTTTCGTCTATTTTTCTAGGCATAATACTTCTTGACCACATCTGAGTTCACTGGATTTGGGATCTCATCTCCGTCCATGTTTGCCAGAATTAAAGCTCCTCCTGAGAATGCCTTCTTCACCACATAAGGTCCTTCATATTTGGGAGCCCATTTGCCCCTAGAGTCTGTCTGGATCGGCAAGATCTGCTTGAGCACAAGATCTCCTTCTTGGAATTCACGAGGACGGACTTTCTTGTCAAAAGCCCTCCTCATCCTCTGTTGGTACAACTGTCCATGACACATTGCGGCCACCCGTTTTTCATCAATGAGATTCAACTGGTCAAGACGAGACCGCACCCATTCTGCTTCATCAAGTTTTGTCTCCATCAACACCCGCAGGGATGGTATTTCAACCTCGATGGGGAGGACTGCCTCTGACCCATAAACCAGGGAGTAAGGGGTTGCCCCTGTGGAGGTGCGTACTGAGGTTCTGTAACCATGCAGGGCAAATGGGAGCATCTCATGCCAATCCTTGTAGGTTACCACCATCTTTTGCACAATCTTCTTGATGTTCTTGTTGGCTGCCTCAACTGCCCCATTCATCTTTGGGCGGTAGGGAGAAGAGTTGTGATGTTGTATTTTGAAGTCTTTACACAAATCCTTCATCACTCTGCTGTTCAAATTACTACCGTTATCTGTGATAATCTTGTTTGGAAGACCGTAGCGGCAAACCAAGTCTTTCTTGATGAACTTAGCAATCACTGAGCTCGTTACATTGGGATAAGAGGCGGCTTCCACCCACTTAGTGAAATAGTCAATAGCAACCAGGATGAAACGGTGACCATTGGAAGCTTTGGGTTCAATGGGACCAATGATGTCCATGCCCCACATTGAGAATGGCCATGGTGCGCTCAAAACATTCAGAGAAGTTGGAGGTACATGAGTGTGATCTGCATAGATTTGGCATTTATGGCATCTTCTCACAAAACTGCAACAGTCTGATTCCATCTGCAACCAGTAGTATCCAGCTCTCAGGATTTTTCTAGCCATTGCATGCCCGTTGGAATGAACCCCAAATGAGCCTTCATGAACATCTCGCATAATCTTTACTGATTCTTCTCCTGTTACACACCTGAGGAGTACCAAGTCATGGTTTCTCTTGTAAAGGACGTCTCCACTCAAGAAGAAACCTGTTGACAGCCTCCGGAGGGTTCTCTTGTCATTCTCTGTAGCTCCGGGAGGATACTCTCTGTTTGTGATATACTGCTTGATGTCATGGTACCAAGGCTGACTATCTGACCCCTCTTCGACTGCCATACAGTAGTGATAAGCAGGTTGTTCTCTGTGCTGGATTCTGACAGTCGTCAGACTTTTGTCACAGCTGACGTTGAACATAGAGGACAAAGTTGCCAAGGCATCGGCCAACTGATTCTCGCGGGGTATGTGTTGGAAAGTGATTTCCTCAAAGGGCTTGATCAATTCTTGAATGTAGTCACGGTAAGGAATCAAATCTGAATTTCTTGTTTCCCAGTCTCCTTTTACTTGATGGACAACTAGAGCTGAATCTCCGTACACGTCGAGCCTCTTGACTTTCCAATCGAGAGCTGCCTGGATACCCAAGATACATGCTTCATACTCCGCAATATTGTTTGTGACATAGAAGCTTAGTCTAGCGGTGACTGGTATAAAGCGGTTGTCTGGGGAGATCAGCACTGCTCCGATTCCGTGCCCCCACATGTTAGAGGCACCGTCAAACAACATTCTCCACCTTTCATCATCTTGAGACTTCCCTGCGTCAAATAATGCCATAATGTCCTCATCTGGGAACTCACATTGCATTGATTGGTAATCCTCAACCGGTTGATGTGCTAGGTAGTCTGCCAGTGTGCTACCTTTAATCGCCTTCTGGGTTACGTACACGAGATCGTACTCGGACAGAAGCATTTGCCAACGAGCAATTCTACCTGTGAGCGCAGGTTTTTCAAATATGTACTTGATTGGGTCCATTTTGGATACCAACCAGGTAGTGTGACTCAGCATATACTGTCTCAGTCGATGCGCAGCCCAGGCTAGAGCACAACAAGTCTTCTCCAATGATGAATACCTTGCCTCACAGTCTGTGAACTTCTTGCTTATATAATAGATCGCGTGTTCTTTCTTTCCTGACTCATCGTGTTGCCCCAGCACGCAGCCCATAGAGTTGTCTAGCACCGTGAGGTATAGGATGAGGGGCCTGCCGGACACAGGTGGCATTAGGACGGGTGGACTTTGAAGGTACGCCTTGATTTTCTCAAATGCTTCTTGACATTTATCATTCCACTTCATCTCTTGGTTTTTGCACAGCAGTTTGAAAATTGGTTCGCAAGTCGCAGTCAACTGGAAGATGAATCGAGAAATGTAATTTAGTCTTCCCAGGAAACCTCGAACTTCTTTCTCTGTCTTAGGTGCTGGCATCTCCAGGATTGCTCGTACTTTGTCCGGGTCTACCTCAATTCCCTTCTGGCTAACAATGAACCCTAACAGCTTCCCTGACCTAACCCCAAAGGTGCACTTGGCGGGGTTCAACCTGAGTTTGTACTTTCTGAGACGCTCGAACAGCTTCTGCAGGTTAACCACGTGCTCTTCATCAGTTTTTGATTTGGCGATCATGTCATCCACATAGACTTCGATCTCCTTATGCATCATGTCATGGAATAGGGTTACCATCGCTCTTTGGTAGGTTGCCCCGGCGTTCCTCAGCCCGAAAGGCATGACCTTATAGCAGAAAGTTCCCCAAAGGGTTATGAAGGTGGTTTTCTCCATATCCTCTGGAGCCATTTTGATCTGGTTATAGCCCGAATATCCATCCATGAAGGAGAACATTGAATGCTGAGCGGTACTGTCCACCAAAACGTCAATATGGGGTAGAGGGAAATCATCTTTAGGGCTTGCTCTGTTCAAGTCACGGTAGTCGACACACATTCGGACCTTCCCATCTTTCTTAGGGACTGGGACAATGTTTGCGACCCACTCAGGATATTTTGCCACAGCTAAGAACCCTGCATCAAACTGTTTCTTGACCTCATCCCTGATCTTCAAAGACATTTCGGGCTTCATCCGCCTTAACTTCTGTTTCACAAGGGGACACTCTGATTTCACTGGCAATTTATGTTCAACAATATCTGTGCTCAACCCTGGCATGTCCCGATATGTCCATGCGAATACGTCAGCGTAGTCGAACAGGAGCTGAATCAACTTTTTGCGCTCTTTATCCTCCATTGCGGTACCGACCTTGATCTCTTTTCTGTCTTCCTCAGTACCCAAATTGACCATTTCTGTAGACTCCTCATGGGGTTCGATGACCTTTTCTTCTTGTTCTACCATTCTCATGATTTCTGGAGGGGTATCCCAATCATTCTCAGCGTCTTCCTCGGCTTGATTAACCGGGTAATCAAAATCACAGTATGAGTTAAGGGCATTATTATTTTCAGGGTTTATTTTCGATCTGCATTAGAATGGAGCGGCGAATAAAAACAAAGAAAAAGCAACACAGATAAAAGATGAAGACAGAAATTTTATTGAAAATTCAAAATAACACTTTATTGATTGATGATTTTCGACGAAAACATGTGTGCCCGAATGAAATATCCCAAGACCTTGGGCAGAGCCGAGGGATTTGCATTACAATGATAATTACTTTAAATTGGAAAATACGGGGAAATCCATGGTCTCCCAGTTTTGCAGCTTCTCTCCAACCACACAGCAGCGCACCAGACCTTCAGCACGGCCACTTGAGCTTGATCCTTCTTCAACCATATTGACCTGGTCAGGGTTCAGCATACCAGCACTCCGGAAGTTGTCCTTAAGATTAGCGATGACTATTCTCTCCTGATTGGGTGCCCTTCCTCTGAGTTTGGCCAGCCATTTCTCCCTCCTGTCAGATGTCAGCCTCTCCCGATCAGCAAGACTTGGGATGTATCCAACACCGAACCTCTCAATATTACCCCTCAACTGGATAGGCATTACAATTCCTTGAGCAGCTTTTCCTAATCCCTTACCAATCTGATACCCATGTCCCAGCATCACTTTTGCAGTCATCATGTCTGCCCTGGACCACTTGGGCTTCCACCGAGGTTCTCCTTCGACGAAGACAGCGTTTGAAATCTCCAATCCCTGGAAAGCAGTCTCAAAGGACTCTTCTGCTGCTTCCACATAATATTCAGGTGGTGATCGATTTATCAATGTTTCTTCCTCTCCGGAGATCACTATCAGCTTTCCCCTAGCCACAAACTTGAGTTTCTGATGAAGCGAGGATGGCACTGCCCCAGCCGCATGTATCCAAGGACGTCCCAGCAGGCAACTGTAGGATGAATTGATGTCCATCACTTGAAAGATGACATAAAATACTTCAGGGCCCACCTGCAGTGGCATTTCTACTTCTCCAAAAACTTCCTTCACTGACCCATCAAATGCTCTGACCAAGGTGGAGCTCGGTTTTAGGTATGAACAGTCTACATCCAGCTTATCCATTGAAGACTTAGGCAGCACATTCAAGGATGAACCGTTATCAATAAGCACCCTGGCAAGTATATGGTCCCCACACTTGACTGAGATGTGAAGAGCTTGATTATGACTCTTTCCTGCCGGAGGCAGCTCAGTGTCTGAGAAGGTCAAGTAATTAGAGGCTACAATGCTGCCAACGATACCATCAAGCTGGTTTACTGTAATGTCATGGGAGACGTGAGCTTCATTCAGGACCTTTAGCAGTGCAGCACGATGTGCCTCTGAACTAAGCAGCAAAGAGAGCATTGAGATCTTGGATGGGGTTTGATTCAGCTGGTCTACCACCCGATATTCACTCTGTCTCATTACCCTCAGGAATTCTTGAGCTTCTTTGTCCGACACATCCCTGACCTCTACAGCTTCCTTGTCTTTTCCCTTACGGGCCCTTTCTTCACTTCCCTTGGATTGCTCTCTTCTAAGGTTTTCAGGAGTATACATCCTTCCACTCCTTGTGATACAACTACCCCCAGCAATGTTTGTTATATCCAGAGTGCCTTTAGGGACCTCCGCTTGCATTTGCACATTGCAGCTCCATGGAATCATCCTAGCCTCCCCACTAGGGGTAGCAGCAGGTACTGGAATAACAACAGTCGAGGGTCTCGTCACAGCTAGGCTGGAATTCAGATTGCAGGGAATTTCAATCGGTCTTCTGAAGCCTCCATTGCCTGATTGCAAGGTAAGTACACTTTCTTCTTTCTCCTGGATTCCCACTTGGACCAGGTGTCTGTTTAAGAGATCTTGGAGAATTGGTTTAAAGCCTTCACATGCCCCGATGCATCGAGGATTATCACAGGCGTCTTTCCTAGCACACCCTTCTTTGATGACACCAAAACGACATAATTCAGCATGGATAAAATTCAAGGGCGTCTGAATGCAATCAACTTTTCTAACCAAACACTGACCCTCCTGATGGTCAACGGCATTAATAGCGGACCCTCCATGCCCTGGCAACGGATTGGTGGCTACATTGGGTTGTTGAAATGATATGCTTTTCTTATCAAGTAATTCTTGCACCACGTATTTGAATGCTTTACAATCCTCCACCACATGACCTACTGCCCCAGAATGAAAGGCGCAGGTGGCATTTGCGTTGTACCCTCTAGGATAGGGAGGCTGATATGGCTTCATTTGACGAGTACTGATTATTTTGTTGGTGATGAGATAATTAAACAAGTCCGTGTAGGACATGGGAATGGGATCAAAGACAGCAGGCTTCCTTTCATTATAGTTCCGGTACTGATAATTTGATTGAAAAGGCTGTGCCAACGGTGCCTGAGGAGGAACCGAAATAGCTTGCAATGGATTGCTGTGCGACGGACCACTGGCTCCGATGACTACATTAGTTTCACCTTCTTTCTTCTTATGAGACCCAAAAAATGGCTTCTTTTGACTGGCAGGAGGCGTCGGGCTATGAGCTATTCTTCCGCTGCGCATACCATTCTCTACTCTTTCCCCTGTGACCACCATCTCAGAGAAGTTTGAGGCTACGCTGCCAACCAACCTATCATAATACACTGCAGGAAGGGTTTCCATAAACATGTGGACCATTTCCTTATCCAGCAGAGGGGGTTTTACTTGAGCAGCAAGGTTCCTCCATCTCTGAGCGTATTCTTTGAACGACTCGTTATCCCTCTTAGACATGCATTGCAGCTGAGTTCTATCTGGAGCCAAATCATTATTATACTGGTATTGACGCATGAAGGCATCCGCCATGTCTTTCCAGCAACGGATATTAGTTGGTTCTAACTGCATGTACCAGTCAAGGGGAGCTCCAGCTAAACTTTCTTGGAAGCAATGCATCATTAAGTTATCGTCACGGGCATAGGCAGTCATCTTTCGGCAGTACATTGTCACATGGCTGACTGGGCAAGTTGTCCCTCTGTATTTGTCAAAAGTTGGTGCTTTGAACTTGGGTGGCAGGACTAGATCAGGAACCAAGCACAACTCATGGGCATTCCTGGCTCGGGAACCTGCCCCTTCAACAGCTCTTAACCTTTCTTCCAGCATTTGATACTGACTTCTAGCTTCGGCAGGATAATTCTGTGGAAAAATGCCGGCACCATAGTGAGGGTTATTCATCGACGCCACGACCGGGGTCATGTGTCGGTGAGCAATATTCTGAGGGACTGGACCCTGCACGTGTGGATGAACCATTATTGGTGAATTGAAACCCGTCGGATTTCCTGGAGCAATAACAGGAATTGGGATCTGAATCTGGGCTTGATGCGTCCCTGTTCCAACTTCGTTCACAATTGTATTAGGCTGAGCGTGCCCCGTGGTTCCTGAAGGATCCCCTCCAGGGTTTGCATCAGCAGTAGGAGGCGTATAGCCCAGTGGGAGACCATAGGGAGGCCATTGCGCAGCTTGAAGGGTTTGAGAGATCCCAGACCCAGGAAGGGGAGGAGGATTGTTCGTCCCATCAACAGCGGTTTCAGTTGTGCCAACATCTCTTAAGGCACTTAGCACTCTTATGACCTCCGCCATCTGAGCCCTTAGGACTTCCATCTCAGCTTGAGTGACTTGATTCCCCTGATTCTGATCGTGCTGACCCTGACTATTAGGATCCGGACCTCCTGGAATTCCGTCATCCTGATGTGGCTGCGGATCGTTTTGATCATGGTTGGCTTGATCGTTTTCCATGTTTCTTGCTTGCAGACGCGTCCAATAGCGATGATTAACCAGCTTGCCTAATTTTCTGTTGACGGAACACGCTTATGAACACAAGAACGAATAAATGAATGCAATGCGAATGAATGCGTGTTTAGTTTGTCTTGCCGAGAATCGCAGTGTATCATATCTTGTCATAGATACGCAGGTAAATCTTTGATTGTTTTTGTTATATCATTTTCTTTGGATTATACTGAAATTGGAATCTGGAAGCGAAACGGGTGTATTTAAATAAAATACTGAAAGTACGACATTCTGATACAATGATTGAAAAAGGAAAGGTACAATAAAACAAAAATGGAAAATTACAATAAAGAAGCTCAAATACAAAGGGCTTTGACATTTCCACTCTTTTTCCTTTTGCTGTTGGTAGAGGTACTTCCGGCTTTTCCTTTGGCTTCCTCAACTAGGGCTCTGCAGTACTCCACAAACTTGTACACCTCAAGCGGGGTGTTGAGGGGATACATCTCAGTTTCAGCTTTTCTTAATCTCCTGGGCATACCCACAAGAGCCTGGTTGACCAATTCTGATAGCTTGGAGAACCTATCCTTCCAGTGTTGAACTTCATCCCTCAGCTCTATGATGACTGCCTGCTCTTCAATCCTACCGAGCAGCTCAACATAGCGATGTTCCCAATACTGACTTTCATCCCTCACTTGCCGGTACGCATCACTGATGTGACAAAGACGCTCCTTCAGCTCGTCAGAATCCTCTTGCTCTGCTCTTAGGGCCCGCTGATATTCCCTGAGGATGTTCTCAAAAGAGTCTCTCTCTTGCACAACACTGTCTAACTTACTCTCCCATTCAGCTTGTAACATGTGGGATTCTCTCTTTGACTTGGCAAGCAAGCTTTTCGCCGTTCTCTCTCCCATTTTTGCTTCATCCCATAACTCTTTCCACTGATTGGCTTCTTCCAGGGCCTTCTTCTCTTTCAAGCTTCGTCTCTTGATTTCCTCCTTGGCTCCTTGCAGATACCTTTGAACTTCTAACTTGCTCTCCTCTTCCCCTTTTAGTTTCTGGCTGAAACTCTCAATGGTAGCAGACTTCAGGGCATTTTCTTCTTTCAACCTCTTGTTCTTCAAAGCCATTTTCTCTATCTCAGCTTGCAAAGATTTCTTCTCTTCCTCTGCCTTCATCAGAGCCAACTTAACTTCGCCTAATTCTTCGACAACAGGGGCACTGGCGTCTACTACTTCCCTCTCGACTTGCAACTCTTTTTGGTAAGGCAGTTGAACATTCTGGATCCTTTTTCCGAGCCACTGAGCGAAGGTGATACCACTAGTCCTCTGAGCGAGCTCTACTTTTCCCATGCGAAACACCGTATTCCAGGCTTGCAAGACCTTTCTGAGCAAACTGTCATCTTTCGGTCCTCCTTCATAGATGTAAAGCGGGAATATCATCTCTTCAGTAGGCGAATTCCTCATTGGATACCCTAATTGCCTCAGAGTCAGAGACGGGTTGTAGTTGATGCATCCTATAGTGCCCATTAGCGGGACATTTTGGAAACCGCCACAGCGGAAGACTACCTTAGGCCTATCTTCCCAGCAAGATGAGAGATACCAACGGATCGAGTGCTCATCTAGACCCCCTAGAAACTGGATCCATTCTTGAATACTCATAGCTTTCACCTCACAAGTTACAGCGTAGCTAATCAACTTTTCCACTCGTGTTGGGTTGGTGAAGGCATGGATGAGAAGCCATGCATACAACAGATGAGAAGAGCAAGAGATTTTCTTCCTTCTTAAGTCACAATGATGAGTAAAAGCAGAATAAGTGTCGGCAAGGATGGCGGGAATTGGATTAATGGGGCTCCGCTTGTTCTGAAAAGCTAGGAAAATACCAATAACAGTCACATCTACATACCTCTCAATCTGCGGAAAGAGAACAACCCCAAAAATTGCTAAGGCTAAAACTCGCTTGAAGACAACCCAATTTTTACTTCTAGCATAGGCTCCCATTAAACCCTCAAGGTAGCTCTGCGGGAAACCTATCACATTGTTTCTCTTTTGCTTTTGGAGCTTCAAATCCTCTACACTTACTTGTAATAATGCAGCGAACCCCTCATCTGTGTAGTACTGTTCTTGATACCGGTAGGGAGCAGCTTCTGTCTGAGTGAAACCCAAAATCTGTTGATATTCCTCCAATGTGGGTGCCATTTGAAATTTTTTGAAAAGAAAGCACCTGATTTCTGGGTCATAGAATCTACTCAAAGCCACAATAGCCTCAGTCTGCACCTCTAGCAACAACAACTTCCGGAGGTTCCCATAAGCATTATCAAACGATCCCCTTTCAATCGGTCCCATCAGGTCAACACATTTTTTCAGACTAGTCACATCTACCTTGCTTACAGCGGGGTACCTTGGAGTATACACCGTTTCCCTTCTAGATTCCATGCCGTATCTATGACAAAAATTTCTTATTACTTGGGGTTCTCGGCAAGCAAACCATGATGAGATGCAAAGATGCATGCGAAAACTATTGAAAATGTATGTTTTATGCAAAGGATGCGTTTAAATGATGATGATGTTCTATGTCTATGTAACTCAGAGACCAGCCCTTATTGGCAGTGATTCAAGTTTTTTTTTGGAAAATGCGGGTCGTACGTTATTTCATATGGACCGGTATGAGAAAGGCTACAGCGGTAACTCTTTCACTCCCTCTCTTTTTTTTAAAAGTGGTTCATATGTCACTTCATACCGACCGGCGACAGAAAGGTTACAACGGCAACTCTTTCTCTATTTTCTCTTTTTTCGAAAAATTTCCTTTTCTTTTTGAAAACGTGCCTAGTTTACAATGCAGCACACAATTTGGAAAGCCCTTGTGACCTAAAAAGGGGTGAGACCTACGATCTAGGGCAATTTAAAGGGTAATCCTCTCATGTGGCTCTATTCGCTCCCTCGCAAAGGCTACCAGAGCTAAATCTCTTTTATGATAACACCCACAACGATGGAACGCCATCTGGTGTGAGGTACCATAAAGAGCATACTCTGGCCGAAACTTTCGTGAGAGCAGAAGGACATCGGTCCAATTGGCAGTCACTACTCGTTTCCACTCTCCTAGGTGTTTTTCAAACCTTGGGTTTTAGGCCTCTCTCAAAGCTCATAATCATAAGGGGGTGAGTGTGTGTAGCGGGGACATACCGCCTAAAACTACCCACATATACCCCACCTGCGAAGGAAAACCCAGAACAGTCCAAACAATAGCAAGCGATGACATGTTGTCTACACTATGGTTCAATATCAAATTAACTACCCTAGGGTTTCAACAATAATCAAGTGCTTTGCTTTCCTCGAGAGAGGGGGCCAAGAAGAGAGGAACATAACAAGATGGGGGAAAAGCATGAGGGTACTAAGCACATAAGCGAAGACGAGAAAAATAAACATGGAAGGAGAGAAAACGAATGCACATGCATACAACATGATAAAGAAGAGCAAACCGAAAAGGGATGGAAGCAAACAAAGTATCCAAATCACATCAATAGCACACTAAACCACACATTTAATTAGTTAGGCTTGACCCACTTAAAAAGAAAAGTCCCCAGTGAAGTCGCCAGCTGTTGCGCCCGAAAAAGTCCCCGAGGGAATCTTTCTTCGTTTGCAACTTTTTGAAAATCAATGAAGTCGCCACCAATATTTTTTTATAAGGAAAATATTGAAGAAAAACCTTTTGGAAAGCGGATGGCCTTTTGGAAAACCGGAAGATTTGGGTTCGGGGGTCGGTTAGGCATAGGGAAGGTTTTAGCACCCCACGCCTCCTTTCTACCGAAAGGGAACCTTTAATTAAATGTGTGGTTTTAAGTGCGGATTTGGAAAATACTTAAATTTGCCCTTTTTTCGAAAAGAGAATGAAACGACTTAATGAAAATTTTTATTTTTGGCAAAAGTGTTTGTTGCTTTTTTAGGAGAAAAAAATGTTTTTAGTTTATTGTGCTTGACGGAGGATATCCGCTCCTACGTATCTCCCGGTGCGATGGAGAACTCAAAGCTACGTAGTTCTGGTTTTTTTTTAAAAGGGTTTTTGTTTTTTAGTCTGTTTAGAGTTCTTTCGCAAAGAGGTTGAGCGTTCGCAGTGACCAAACAACAATGGTTTAGAGTGGCCGCGCTACTAACTCTTTTGAAAATGAAATTATCATTAACAACCAAACGGCAACGGCGCGAGTGATGATTAATGATAATCGGTTTTTATTTTGAGTATCGAAAAGGTTTTCGCAATTGAAGGAGAGCGTTTGTGAGGACCAAACAACGACGGTTTAGAGTGGCCACACTACTAGCTCCCACAGGAATGAAATCATCACCCATAATCAAACGGCAACGGCGCGAGTGATCATTAGTGATGATTAATTTCGATTTCGACGTTTGAAAAGATTTGTTTTTGAAAAGTGTTTTTGTTGATTTCGACGTTTTGAAAACATTTGTTTTCGATGTCAGAAAAATATTTGTTTAGGGAAAGGAAATATATTTCTTAAAAGGAGAAACAGTGGATGTAATAGTAAAATGGGGGTGCGAATAAAAGGAGGGCTGTATTATCAAAAATGGGGTGTAAACAGCGAGGAGGGTTGCATTTTTAAAATGGGGGGTGCAGAGAATGAAGCCCAATTCGCATGGGAGGGCCCAGTTAGCGAAACTGGGCTTAAGTGACAAAAAGGGCCTTATGCTTGAGCCTGGGGGGTGTAAATAACAATTTACTTGTTTCTTAAAAAAAGTTTTACTTACCACTCCCTTTTTACTAATGAAAGCTTTTTTGTTCTTTTTTCTTTGAGATTCTTTTGTTATTATTTTTTGGTTGAGATAATTTTTGGTTGGAAAAGAATAAATAATAAAATAAAATAAATAAATAAAAAAAACGAAAAAAAAACCAAAATCAGTTTATTTGTTTTTTTTTTAAAAAAAGTTTTATTTACCCTTTTTTATTAGTTGCTAGGAAATGATTTTTATGAAGTGTTGTTTTTTTTGTTGGTATTTGGTATAAAAGAGATCTATTAATTATTTAGAGAAACATTTTATCTTAAATCTTTTTCGATTCTTTTGATACCTAATCCTTTTTTAATATTAGAAGAAAAATTGCTATATTTCTTATTGCTATTATTTTGATGACAATCATTATTGTTGATAAAAAAGACATTTGCTACATTTCTTCAAAGAGAAACATGACATTCAAGGATAAGCAATCAAATTGAACTATTCTTATTTTAAAACAACAAGAGCATCAAAATATAAAGCATCTATAAAAAAAATCTAACATTCAACCTCTCAAAATCTCAAAACACCATATGCGCGAATATGAACAAAAGGATTTGCGAGACAACAAATTTACATTGATCAAAAATAGAGATGCAAAGATCATGAGGTAGAACAAGAAATTTAAGAGTGAATACTAAACTAACCTTGAATAATGAACCTTTTGGTGAGGCCTTACCAACAATAACAATAACAAAAATAAAACTATGAAAAATTTAGTGGAGGAAAAAAAAACGAAAAATAATCTCTCTCTCACAGAAACTTTCTCCAAATCCGCTTTTACTCCTTCTTGCTCCTGGATCTTCAAGGTTTCGAACTCTCACTCCCTCCTCTCCAAAAAAAAGTCTCCCCCTACCTCAAAACCGAAACCCTATTTATACTAAAACTTCATCTTGTAGTTGTGAAGTAGAAGTGATGTTTTCTTCTTTTCTTTTCTTTGATGGAGTGTGGGAGGATTGAGTGTGTGAAAGGATGAGAGTGGGTATGTGATGTGTGAGGGAGAGAGAGATAGCCGTAGGGGGGGGAAAGGGTTGAGTGTGTGAGTGTGTGAGAGAGTAAGTTGAGTGATGTGTGAGGGAGAGAGAGAGGATGAAGTGAAGGTTGAGTGTGGTGTTGTTTTAGGGTTGAGTGTGAGAGAGAGAGAGTGGAAGAGGAGTGAAGTGTGTGAAGTGATTGAAGTGGAAGAGGTTTGGTGAAGGGGAAAAAAAAGAAAAATGAATTTGTGAGAGGAGGGGGAGAGGAGAGAGCCGTAGGTTTGAGAGAGGAAAGAGAAAGGGAAAGAGTGAGGTTGAGTGTATTGGGAAGGGAAAAATGGGGAAGTGGGAAGTGTGGGGAAGTGGTATTGAGAGAAAAGAGGAGAGGTGGAGTGTGGAAGGGAGAAAGGTGGGGTTTGACCATGGGATAATAGGGGGGTGGGGTCGAATATGGAGGAGGGTTTTTGGGGATGAATGTGGATGATTTTTTGGGTTAAGGGGGAGAGTGAATGTGGATGGCTTTTAGGGTAAAGGGGGAAGTCGAATTAGGGTTAGGAGGAGGGGAATTAGGGTTTTGTGATGAGTTGGGTTATGGGTTATGGGTTGGATATGGGTTAGGGTTAGGATATGGATTGGGTTTGGTGGAGGAGTTGGATTGGGCTTGGTGGAGGAGTTGGATATGGGTTAGGGTTAGGATATGGATTGGGTTTGGTGGAGGAGTTGGATTGGGCTTGGTGGAGGAGTTGGATAGGGGTTAGGTCTAGGGTTATGCGAATTGGGCATAAGGTTTGGTGGAGGAGTGGGCTTTAGATGGCCCAATCCTAAATGCACCTCTATATATTTTTTACAAACCTCCCCTATTTCCTCATTTGCTTATTTTGTTTCTTTACTTCTAATTATTATTATTTTTTCAAAAATTGGAACTTGTAGCACACTAAAATAAAATAAAGCATGGCATGAAAATAAAATAATTATTTTTTATTAAAAAAAGATAAAATTTCTTATTTTTGGATAGGACAAAATTAGGGTGTTACAGACCCCTGAAGGAGTTTTACTCAAATGCCTTAGTGAAAGTGAGGCATACTTGGCAATATCTAATACTCATAGTGGAACTTGTGGGTCCCATCAAGCAGGTCACAAGATGAAATGGCACTTATTTCGACAGGGTGTGTATTGGCCAACTATGCTGAAAGATTGCATAGAATTCGCCAAAGGTTGTCAAGAATGTCAAAAACATGCAGGAGTGCAATATGTACCTGCGAGTGAGTTACACTCAATAATAAAACCATGGCCATTTAGAGGATGGGCCTTAGACATAATTGGTGAGATTAAACCAACGTCATCGAAAGGCCATCGTTTTATATTAGTTGGGATAGATTATTTTACCAAGTGGGTAGAAGCTATTCCTTTGGCTAATGTTAATCAAGAAGCAGTGATCAATTTTATTCAAAACCATATTTTATATAGGTTTGGAATTCCAGAAACCATTACCACAGACCAAGGTTCAGTGTTTATTGGTCAGAAAATGGTAGAATTTGCTGTTGAAAATGGTTACAAGTTGTTAGGTTCGACACCATACTATGCGCAAGCTAATGGGCAAGTCGAAGCAGCCAATAAAAGTATCATTAATTTGATAAAGAAGCATATTGGGCAAAAGCCTAAGAATTGGCATAAAACTCTTGACCAAGTGTTATGGGCTTGTCGAAATTCTCCTAGGGAGTCAATTAGTACTACTCCTTTTAGGCTCGTTTTTGGGCATGAGGCAGTTTTGCCAGTCGAAATTTGTCTACAATCCACCAGGATTCAAAGACGATTTGAAATTCCATCTGATGATTATTGGAAAATGATGTTAGATGAATTGGTTAATTTAGACGAAGAAAGATTAACTGCCTTAGACGCGCTTACAAGGCAAAAAGAAAGAGTGGCTTTAGCCTACAATAAAAAGGTTAAGTTGAAATCCTTCTCTTTAGAAGACTTAGTTTGGAAAGTTATTTTGCCTATGGACAAAAAAGATAGAATTTTGGTCAAGTGGTCACCAAATTGGGAAGGACCATTTAAAATTTCACAAGTCTTTTCTAATGGCGCTTATGAAATAGAAGAAATAGGCACAGATGGTCGAATTATGCGTATAAATGGCAAGTACTTAAAAAGGTATAAGCCAATGCTACAAGAAGTTAAAATAACACAAGATTAAGAAGAAATTTAAATATGGCATTGTCAAATGCAAGAGCCAAAAGGCGTTGTCAAAATATAAGTGTCAAAAGGCATTGTCAAATTCAAATATTACAAATATTCAAAGAGCAAAGAAGTGAAAGCTATAAATCAAGATGAGGTTGGCCTTTAAGTTATCAAATAAAGCCTTAGCTTTCTCCAATCCCCTATTGATAAAATTCTCTTCTTCGACTACCTTGTCAACAGAGGCTTCATAATTGCACAGCCTTTTCAAATGTTCGATGCAGAGAGTTGCTTCTTCGTTTACTTCAGTTTCCAAAACATCTGGAGTTTTCAAGTTTTTCAGAATTGAAGCCTTCTTCTTTTCTGCTGATTGAAGCTTCAACTGCAGTTCTTGAATTTGTTGTCGGTATTTGGCAATGTCAAGGTCACATTCTTCGACAGCCTTCATCTCAGCTTCCGACTGAGCTTGTAGAGATGCAAGTTTTGCTCTTGATGCTTCGATTGCATTCTGCGTTTCTGTTTTCAGTTTAACCTCACGCTCTTTAATAGCAATATATTTCTTTTTCTTACCAAAGTCCCTTGTGATTTGCTCCAAGAGAGGTTCAAATGCAACAATGAAGGTAATAGGAGATTCATTGGACGAAGGATTGTTCAATTGTTGCAGTAGATTCTTGACTTGGAAAGCAATCATATGGTTCTCTTCAATTGCTTGAAATAGATCCACTTCAAGGATTTGAGCGCGAAACTCTTTTAAGAGGTTTTTTTGTCGAAGTTGCAGAAGCTTCCCCAGCAAAAGTAGTCGAGACACTTGGCTTGTTACCACTGGAAGTTTTACTATTTGGTAGCAATTGCAAAGCTTCAAGAGGCTTTGTCTTCTTCATTTCCTTCCATTCTTCTTGGCTCAAGCCAGTGCTAGTCGAAGCAGCATCCTTTGAAGGAGATTCGTCAACATGTTCTGAAAGTTCTTGAGATTCTTCTTCTTCCTTTTCAGTTGACTCATCTTCCTTTTGTTGCTCCCCTTCTTCTTCTTCTCTTTCATTTTGATTTGGAGAAGGTGAGCTGAGGGTAGTGGCTTCGACCATTTCCTCATCATTTTCTTTTTCTTGAATCGGGTCAGTGATGTCGACCATATTTTCACCACCTTCATGCGCTAAATTGTGGTCAGAGGTTTCCTTTTCGACCTCATGGAGCTCTTCTTGAAGGGGAGTATCGTCCACAATCATTTGAAGTGGTTGATCTTCGACCACTGGTTCACTTGGTGCAGAAGGAGAGAAAGTGGAAGTTGGAGTTGGTTGTTTAGGGGATACCTCGACATGGCTCATGTCATGTTCCAGTGAAAAATTGATCGATAAGTTTATGTCATAATGAGTTGAGGTTATCTAAAGGAAAATAAATAGAAGGTTCATCAATTACCTTTGAAGTGCCTCCTTCAACACAAGAGTGTTCACTCTTAGGCTTATTAATCTTTCTCTTTGAAATGAGGGTCCTCCTCTTTGGTTGTTTCTCCAAGTGTGTTGGTAGTTGAGTACTTTCGCTGTGTGGTGTTTCGACAGCCTTAGAAGAGACTTTAGAGATCTCTTGAGATTTCTTTGTTCTTCTCTCTTTCTCTACTGGAACCTCAGTTTGTGGTGGGTTTTCATCAGACTGAAATTCGACGTTTTTGTTAGTAAATGATTAAGAGAAAAATATATAAGTATTATGTCAAAGCAAAGAGGTTTGAAATTTTTGACCTTTGATTCATCAGTTGAAATTACTAGGTCCCCCTACTCTTAAGTTTTTTGGAGGGAGTGACAGTACCATAACTGCATGGTCTTTTCTTACTCTATAAAATAGACAGGGATTAGATGTCAAATTTAATGTTAATATATAAAGAGAGTATTTGAAAATACTCACTTCTTTCTTTTCTGTTGGCCTATCTGGTTTCGACGAGGTTCTAGTGCCTTCCTTTGTGGACTTCTGTATTGTTGTAGTGGTTTTATCTGTTGCAGCAGGAGAAATAAGGACATCTACAGATATTCGATGGACATGTTAGTAAACAAAACATGAAAGGAAAATTGGAAAATTTTCTAAGAATTTTTATATTCTACCTGTTTCGGCGAAGGATAAGATTCGAACATGTTGAATGTCCAAATGCAGATGACCCTCAAACGAGTATATGTCTTGCTTAGTAGAAACTACTTTATCAGCTGCTTTATTAGTTGAAAAAAGATCCCTAACTGGACCACATACAAACCATGATGGAAGTGGCGGTCCAAATGCTAAAGCTATTTCACTAGTCGGCAAAGGTGGAAATTTTATTTTGTTATGTGTCAGAGCAAAAGAATATTTATCAGTTATATAGGGTGGAAAAGACATTGTTGGAATCTTGCCAATAAGTTTTTGTTTTAAAAATTTTGCAGCTTGGTAAATAGTTCGACTAAGACGGTTAGGATCATATACTGTTTCAAAATCTTTTTGGAATGCTTCGATTTCTTTAATATGCGTATTTTTTGACTTGGTCTTCTTTTTCTGCGAAGAAGGAAAAGCACAAATTAAAGTTGACAGCAAAGTGGCTTCTTCGATATCAGCAAGTCTTCTTTTGAAGTATTCTTGCCACCATTGTGAAAATTCTTGAGTACAAGAAAATAAAGGCTCGAATTCAATGGGTTCAAAATGAAAAAGATTATTGGAAAAGCTGTCGAGACATTGTTTCCATTCTGCCTCATTCAGGGGGATTTCCATGTCTTTTCTAGATCTAAAAAAGGACTTGGTCGAAGCTGGCATAGTCCAAATTGTCTTGCAACTAAGCTTGGGTGATATGCATACGCTCCAAACATAGTTATAGCTCTTCCAGGGGCTATCCTAGCTGATAAATATTTTGAAGTCAAATAAGATTCCCAAATTTGGTTAGTCTCTTCTTCGTCAGCAAGAATAGTCGCAGGAAATTCTCTCTTAAACCAATCTGGCCCATGTGTTCTTTTGACAAAGGGTGCCATCGAAGGGGCGAAGTCTTCACAGTTCATGAACAATTTAAATGCTCTGGAGAATAAGTTTTTTGGTGATACTCCTATCTCTATAGGTTTTAGAAGTGCAAGCCTGACTCCTTCGACAGTTCTATGTTCGACCAGTTCAGTGTAATCTTCAGGGATATACATTTGTAGTTTCGATTCAAAAGTGGCAAGAAGCCACAGTTGGAAAAGCCAATTTGGTCCGGAAACTGAATAGTTTCCTTCAGTTATGAGATCTCTCAATGTACGAGCTCCTAATCGTAAACTTTCATAGAGGGTTCCTAGAATGAGTTGACTAAGATTTACTTCTCGACACTCATGTAATTGAATGGCCAAAGGGATAAACATCTTAGCCACTTGAAGAGAAGAGGGGCAGAAAACATAGTAAGAGAGCCACATAGTAAGAAAAGCAATGTGTTCTTCATCAGAAGCTTCTTCAGTATTATTGATATGTTGATCTTCGACATAGTTTTTGAATGTGGCACGTTTGAAGTCGAAGCTATGAACATCACTAGTGTTACTTGGGTCGAAAATTTCCCCTATTGGTTTCAATCCAGTAATGGTAGCCACATCTAGCAAAGTAGGTGTAAGCATACCACACTTCAGGTGTAGGCTATTGGTGGTAATGTCCCAGAAATGCAAAGCTGCAATAAGCATTGGGCTTTGATATCTAGGCCCATACTTCGACAGCTGGATCAAGTCGAAGATACATTGTTTTTGCCTAGGACTATGTTTGTGATAACTTGGGAAAACTGTTAGACTATATGATAACCTTAGAGGAGGGGGGGTGAATAAGGTTATATGCTAAAATATGAATTCTTTTCAATTTTCAAAATATTAGCAGTGCTCGTTTAAATCAAATGCGGAAACTGAGATTTAAACAATATGATGTATCTAAGCAGGCTATACTTAACACAGAACTAGTCACAGATCAATATTAAGCTTAGCCTACTATTATCAGAAATCACGTTTAAGCAGATATTTATATGCAGCGCAATGATATCAATAATAGACTGGTATAAGCGATAAAGAAAGTAAAGAGAGAGGGATAGAGATACACTAGGATTTTTACGAGGTTCGGGATAAAAGCCCTACGTCCTCGGCCACCGGCTTTGCAACCTTTGGACTTGCTGACAACCACTATATGATGAAGAATGTTTTACGAACAAGCAACTTCAAATAGCAAATCTCAATTTACCCAAATTGAGAACCCGAGCTCCCCGCTAAGGATTTCACAACCGCTTCAATCTCCCCGATTGAACGACCCAAGAATGCTTCCCAGGATTTCACAATAACCACTTCAATCTCCCCGATTGAACGACTCAAGATCACCTCCCAGGATTTCAAAGCAATCAACTCAATCTCACCGATTGAGAGACCCAAGAACACTTCCCAGGATTTCTAAGCCACCACGAATACAGATCAATACAATATAGAAACTATGAACCAATCACTCCATCAGAATAACAATATAGTAGAGAGAGAGATGATTGGTTTTGAAATGAAGAACTTTAACAAAAGATTTGACAATGAAAGCTCTTTTTCTCTTTTCTAGTGATTTGAAAATGTATGAGATAGTGAAGAGTAGTGGTGTGTTTGATTTGTGAATCCAAGGTCCCTATTTATAGAAAATGTAAAAAATTGACCGTTGGAATAAAACAAATGATGTTGTAATCGATTATGTGCTCTGATAGTTGTAGATGGCATAATCGATTATTTGGTTAAAAAAGGAAATGAATTGTAATCGATTCTTTGCTTAATACAAGGAGTGTGTAATCGATTCTTTGCTCTGAAAATGTTAGGCTCATAATCGATTCCTTGCCTGAATAACATAGGATGATAATCGATTGTTTCAAGTAAGGAAGGCAACAATGAATTGAGTATATAATCGATTTATACTCCAATGAGACAATGTATAAATCGATTCTTTTGCTTAAAAATATTTTCCCATGTTTTGTGCCTTTCTCATGCATGCATGCATTTGACTAAAGTATTTTTCAAGGCTTTCAACACAACAATTTTATTTTTTAAAACATTTTTAAAAACATCATCTCTCTTCTACTAAATGTCATAAAACTGAAGGGATAGGATCTTACATTTGAGTCCTATCAAAAGCAGATAAACTATTAGGTCTTGGACTTCAGTGTTGCTTCTTCTCCAAGCCATTGCACTTTAAGAATCCTGCTCTTTGATTTAGTCCTATACTTTGATTTTGTCCCTGTACTTTCATACAACTGCAACCATTAGTAGACAAGATGTAATTTGTTATCATACAAAACAAAGAGTGTTTGTCCTTGGTTCAACAAAAACTTCATTAACTTTTTTTGTTTTATCAAGTGGATGTGGAATAGGGCCCAAGAATGCATGCTTTGAAGGCTTAGGGAAAGGAATTAGTACCTGAGATTGTAGAATTTTAACCCCTTCTTCTGTCAAGCCTGTTAAATCTGGTTCAGCAACAAATGGTTGTTTTCCGGAAGCAGAAATACCAGAAACGGGAACAGTAGAGGAAGACGCCATTAATGAACAGTGTTGGGATTTCAAAGGGTTTTGTTGCTTCACTGCTTGAATCTTGAAGAACGCGAGTTGCGTGATGAAAAGAAGAGAGGAACGAAACTTCGTGAAGTGTTAATGGAAGCTGGGTGAGTGTTAATGGCGGTTTTGTGAGTGTTCGTTGGTTTGTGCGTCAGGAGGAAGAAGAGAAGAAAGGGAAATGCAGAGTTTTCAAGAAAAAGTGAAATGAAATGGGGGAATCCTTATAGCTGTTTGAAAAAGAGAGAGAAAAGAAGAAAACCTTTGAGTTTTTCTTAAAGAGCAGTTAATGAGTAATCATGTAATGAAGAGTTCCAATGAAAACGTGGCCCACTAAATCTGAGATAATGGCACCATAAAGTACCTTTTTGCTGAAACTGTATTTTCAATTCTGAAACGTGATGATGATGACGTTAAGTGATTTGACACAACTGTTTGGGAATGTTCTCAAAAAAACGTCATTTTCTATCTTCGTTTATGCCTCAGTCGAAAACGACATTTTTGGGGGGCAATTTGTTAACCTGCATTTTCGACAGGCTCAATTAAATGCAGTCAACGATGTTGACTTGTCATTTTAAAGAAGAAATGTTGATATTTGACATTGAGAAGGCGTTTTGAAGAATATTTTCGACTATGCCCAAGACTTAATGAAACTGAGAGTTTGAAGACAGAGTTTCGACGAGAAAGAAATTAAGAAGATTGGTCGGAGTTTAAAGCCAAGGAGTTTGGTCGAAGACCAGAGCAATGATGTCGTCGAAGGCGTAGGCAGTTACATGGTCGAATTGTATATAACAGTTATAGTTTTTGAATTTCTTAGCAGTTATAGTTTTTGAATTTCTTAGCAGTTATAGTTTTAGGCAGTTTATGTTTTCCTCATTGTATATATAGTAGTTTTCCATAAGGAAAACGGGTCACAAACTCATTATACAAATTCTCACGCTCTACTTCGAAGTTAAAGCGAAAAACGAGCCCAGAGAAGCAATGTATGATTGTGTACCACTTTTCTCTTTTTAATGCAATTTTACTTTGTTTATTTCCAATTCCTGCACTTTTTGCCTTCTTTGTTTTACGCAATTCTCTTCTTTTCTGGAATAATTCATTAGTTTCGCAAGAAACATTGAATTTCTTTCTTTTCTTTAACTTAACCTGTAAGAAACCCGTGTTTTCTAAACAACTTTTATCCAAATTGTCTTGGGATTTACTAGTTGATCCCGCAAGTAAACCAAACTGGAAACTAGCGGTGTTTACCAAAATCCACGGTAAACAGAAGGCAATATGGGATTCAATGAAACAAAAATACCAATGTTTGACAAAAGTGAAACACGCGGAATTGTAGGCAGCAATAAGAGAGTTTGAGCTTCTGGGGATGAAGGAGGAGGAAATCGTTGATGTGTCCTTCGCAAGAACCCTAGCGATTGTAAATTGTACGAAGATGCATGGAGAAAAGATGGAACCTGGTATAATTGTTGAAAAGATTTTGAGGTCAATGACGGCGAAATTCATCTACATAGTATGTTCAATGGAAGAATCAAATGATATCACCACACTCTCCGTTGATGCGTTATAGAGCAACTTGAAGGTTCAAGAGCAGAGAATGAAAGGGAAAAAGGAAGAAGAACAAGCTCTTAAGGTCACGAACTCAAGTAGACTCAGTGGTTGAGGAAGAGGCCGAAGCGCACGAAGAGGAGGACGAGGTAGGGGAAGGAAACAACTCAATAAGGAATCAATTAGGGCATTTTCCCTATGAATGCCCTGATTGGGAAGAGAATGCAAATTTTCCCGAGTATAAAAAGGAGGAATAAGTGTTACTCATGGGTTACACTTAGAAAGAAGAAAGATCTACATGGTTGCTAGATTCCGGTTGTAGCAATCATATGTGCGGACACAAAGAGTGGTTCTTGAAATTGAATGAACAGATACGTGTATCAGTAAAATTGGGTAATGGTACGAGGTTGATGATAGAGGGCAAAGGGAGTGCGAAATTAGAAGTTGATGGCATAACTCAGATTATAATTGATGTAATACTATATCCCAGGCTTGAGTAGTAATCTCTTAAGAATTGGGCAATTGTAAGAAAAACATGGTTTGGCAGTGGTCTCCTTGGGAAATATGTGCAAGGTGCATCATGATACAACAAAAGTCATCATAGCTTCCCGCTTTAAAGCATCAACAAAAGATACAACACATCTCTAGCATTGTAGGTTCAGGCATCTAGGACATAAAGGACTCCAAATGCTTGCAAGCAAAGGAATGGCGAGAGGGCTTCCTAAACTAGAACAACTATCAAAGGTTTGTAGTGATTGCTTGAAGGCAGAACAAAACAAGGAAATGTTTCCACAACATAGTTCATGGAGAACATAAAAAAAGCTAGAACTTGTGCTATATGGACCTATCAAGCCTGAATCTCACAGCCAGAAAATGTATTTTATCACATTTATAGATGACTTTAGTAGGAAAACCCGCGTTCTTTTTCTAAATGAAAAACCCGCTGCACTAGACTCATTTAGAGGTTTTAAAGCTGAAGTTGAAAAGGAATTAGGGGCATTAAGAGACAATTAACAACTACCAATATACCCCAACAAAATGGGGTAGTAGAAAGAAAAAATAGGACCATGTTAAACATGGTTAGGTTTATGCTTTTTGAGAAAAACTTGCCCAATAAGTTTTGGCTAGATGATGTGAAATGGTCAACACATATTCAAAACAGATGCCCTACTGTTGCCCTTAAATATGTCACCAGAAGAGGTATGGCAAGGAGTTAAACCTAAAAGTTGTCTAAAAAATCCTGTGCTTCATGGCAGAAGTAAGCATATAGACATACGTTTTGATTTCCTTAAGAGATCTAGTAAAGGAAGGCATCATTGAATTGAGACACTGCTCCACTGATAAACAGGTAGCTGACATAAGGACTAGGCCATTGAAAATTGAGGCATTTCAAAGACTTCGTGCAGAGCCTAGAATTGTAAAGATTTGAAGTTTAATAAACCAATTTGCTGATAGCAACTTCAGTTTAAGGGAGGGTTATGTTAGTGGACTTTCTATTCTGGTGTCTTATGGGCCAATCTATTGTAATACGGCATGATGTAAGCCATATGTAGTTCACAGCTTTACTAGTTGTTGTAGTAGTTAGTTAATTCAGTTAGTAGTTGTTAACAACTACTCATTACACATTGTATAAAAGCTCGATCATGCAATGAAATCAATCGGTTAGTTTCCACATACATTGATCAAGAAACATAATAAATCACAAAATCAATCATACGCATGTAGTTGAGCAGCCTGATTTTTTTTTTTTAGATAAGCTTGAGCAGCCTGATTTGAATTATCTAAGCACGTCAAATCATTATTGGAAAATGATTAATCTAAATGACAGCAAGCATTATAGCACTCTTGCAGAAATAGATCCAAGATCAGTCACATCAACATACAACCTGAAAGTTTATTTATAACTACCTCTTCTAACATACTTCAAGTTTATTTATTTATTTATTTATTTATTTATTTATTTATTTATTCATATGGGAAAAGTATATATAAAAGGCATTGAACGATTGACCAAAAAAGATAGCTTTCTTATAGCATAACAGCATGCTGCAAAATATCAACATATGGCAAATGTTGATTACAAAATCACTAGTTTTACAAATCCAGCTAGCTAGATATAGTATGTTACAAAATAGCTAGTTACTACAATTTATCTATTTCACTTCTAATCACGCGGTGTAATCATCATTCTATGGCATCAACATCCTCATTGGTCAACATAGTTTTCACTATTGTAAGTTTTCCTAGCCCCATCAGCAATGTACCTCTCAAAGTGAGTCCTATCACTATCAAATTCAGAACAATAACTTGGCCTCTCAGCAGCAGTTCTACGAAGTTCTTCTTGCAAATATCTTGAGCTGCCACCAAACACATGGTCTTTATAGTCTTCATTTCTAGCACCAAATGATAAGGAAGGAGCAATGTCCATTGTCCTTCTAAAGGAATCTGTTGAAGAATATCTGCATTTAGTTGATGTTGGCCACAGTTGCAATGGCTGCATGGATGCCACTGGCTGTAACATTCTCTGACAGACCAATGTCATATCGCGATCCCGATAGTAACAATCAGCAGAAGAAGCAACTCTTCTATGCATTTCTGTCACATTGTTGAAGTAGACACTTGAGATTGGAGTGTATCCGTTTCTCAAGTCAGCAGAAGAAACAACTCTTCCTTCTATTTCTGTCACATTTTTGTAGTCCCTTGAGATTGGAGTGTATCCATTTCCCAAGTCAGCAGAAGCAACTCTTCCATGTATTTCCTTCACATTATTGTAGTCCCTTGAGATTGGAGGGTATCCATTTCTCAAGTCAGCAGAAGAAGCAACTCTTCCATGTATTTCCTTCACATTATTGTAGTCCCTTGAGATTGGAGTGTATCCATTTCTCAAGTTTTCATTCATTATTGGAAAAGTACTAGTATGAGGATAGTAATTGAGATCCACTGCATCCGGTAATTGCTCCAAGTTCCGAATCTTGGAAAATGGAAGACTTGTTTGTTGTCTAGAAACCTCCATATCATTTCTCCTCAAATGTTCTTTCTGAACTCGAGGATTGTATATAAACTTGAAGGTGCTGCAATCACCAAGAGGAAAAGGTTCATCACATCTAGTGCTATCCCCTCTCTTATTGTTATAGCCCGGGTAATCTTCTTTTTTGAAATCAGTACACTCAATCAATATCAAAAAGCTTTGCATTGCAAGGTTTTCTATGTTCCAGTTCTTGAAAGGATCTGTTGTTTTGTGATTCACATGAATTTCACCATTTGTCCGAAGCATTCCACTTGCATTATTGAAGAAACCAAACACAAGGTCTCTATGCATCCTATAAATTCACAAGGAAACACAAATAAAAAGTTCATTTTAATAACTAAATATATTTAACATTTTGGGATATACAAAGCAAACCATTAAACCAGTATATTCACAAACTGAATAATTAAACTAGTGGCACCCTCTGTAGCGCCGACACTTCATGTTGAAGACGTGTCTCTATCCGACACTTGAACATTTTTCAAATTAAAACTAGTGTCTACGTGTCCGTGTTAGTGTCGTGTCCGGTATCTGTGTTGGTGTTTCATAGGTGTCACCGAATATCAAGTAGCACATATTTCAACTAATTTGTTGTTAAAAAGTACTCAAGATAATAGTTGGTAGTTAATCTAGTAGAAATCTCACTTGATCAATAACAAATCATCTTCCTTTCCATGAAAACCTGCATGAGGAAAGTTGAAAATAACCCGATCAAACCTACGCATGTTTAAATCTGGATAATATTTCAGTTTGGTTGCATCCACTCCATGTAACACACATGCTCCCAGCTTATGCAATTCATCTAAATTTGACCTTCCATCCTTGTACTTCCTGGTAACTTCACCTACATGAACCAGAGAACATTGATGATAAAAGCCAGGCCAATCCAATGCATTTTGTTGTGCGCGCAGATGGCAAAATCTGAAGGATCAACTAATCAAAACACCTTCTTTTTTACAAAATCACAACCTTAACCTCAGAATATGCTTCCCCAAATAAAACAAACATAAACCTAATTCCAAAGGTCAAAACTTTAACACTGAAAAAAACACAAATGCATGCACCAAAGGTATAGAGAAAGATAAAAGTAGAGAGAGAAAAGTAGATAACCAACCATAGGTGTCGAGCGAAGAAGCAACGATGTTGGAAGCAGAACCAAAAGCTTTAGCGAGGCAAAGAGAGAAAGAGAAATCACCGTCGCCCACCAACAATATCTGATGATCACTACAATAATGTGTTAACCATTTTGCATCATCATCTCCTTCTTCGCATACTTTTTCATTTTCTTGATGTTGAGTAACCACTTTTTGTTTATTGTACTCCCTTTTCTGTGCTCTCACGGGCCTTTTCATCGTTGAGTAGAAAGGGAAGGAAGTGTGAGAAGAGTTTTCGTCACTCACTCTTCATCTTCCTACTGCTGCATCTTTATATATAGTAACTGTGCCACTGCCACGTAGTCAACATTTTTAATTATTTAAACCGTTGTGGTTTGCTTCTTTGTTAATGTATTACTTTTTAATTATTTTTAATGTATTACTTTTTAATTAAAAAAATAAAGTTGGGGATCGCATTATGGAAGTGGGGTAACCATAGGAGGCCACACTTAGTATGCCATGATTGAAGTCGGGTATCCTATGATAGGGGGTATTAAAGTGTTTATATTTTTCTTTTTCGGTTAAATTGTATTTTTGGTTTTTTATATTTGATCCTAGTTTTAGTTTGGTCATTTATATTTTTTTTGGTCCCATTTAGGTCCTTTATATTTCAAATATATGTTTGGTATCCGCGCTCAATACGAGTTGAACGCAGTTGGTTGGACACAAATTAGTTGAGAAATGAGAAAATAAGAGCTAAAATACAAATTATAGATGTGAATTGCTACTTCAACGTTAGTGTTTAAACAATTTTCTTAACAAAATATTTGCGATATCCTGATTTTTTGTTGAATTTCGAGCATTTTAAGACAAAAAATCATTCAATTTGGTGCTTTATAGTAAAATCACCATTATTGAGACAAAAAATCATTCAATTATTTTTTTTTCACAAAATACATTATGTATTCTAAAAATATAGTATAACATAAATATATTGTTTAATTTTTTTAATATTCAAAAATTATTTATTTTAAGCAAACAATATTAAATAGTGTATTCTTTTTTTAATATGTTGAATTGATGGGCATCGTAACATCCCAAAATAATTAACCAAATTATTCCCCAATTGAATTATTTTAGTGCTTGATTAGTAAATTTATTGAGTGCTAAATTTAATTGTCGGTTGTCATAGGATCGTTAACTGGATGATAAAGCATTAAGGGCAATATGGTCTTTGACCATATTACCATTTAAATATATATATATATATATATATATATATATATATATATATATATATATGAAAGAAAAGAAAGAAAAGAGAATTAAGAAAGAAAGAAAAGAAGAGAAAAGAAGAGAAAAGAAGGAAAGGAAGAAAGAAGAAGAAAAAGGGAAGAAGAAGAAGATCACCACCAATCACCCCTAAGTTTCATCATCATCATCCTTGCCTCTCCTTCCATCCCTCCACGCAAGGTGAGTTATAGTTTCCATTTTCCATCCCCCTTTGACTTTCGAATTTGAAGTGTTAGGGTGAGGTGATTTCGAATTTGAGTTGGTTTTGATGGCTTAGGTGTGATGATTAGAAGCGAACCTAAGGCGGATTGAACGTGTTTTGAAGCTCGATTCGGAGTTGGAAGCGAATTGGTGATTCTAGGGTTCGTTTGGGGTTTTTTTGAGGAGTTTGGGATTTCGGTTCAACCGTTGCTCTCGCGTCAAGGGTGAGTTTTACTCACGTTTAGGTTTTGATTGAGGATTCGAAGTGTCGAATTTGAGTTTTGAAAACTGTTATTTGAAAAATTAACGTATTTTGATATAAACGATAAAATTGTTTACGTTTGTGTTTTTGATTGATGAACGATGATTTGATGGTGATCATTGTTGTTTAAAGGCTAAAGTGCTCCCGGGGTCCCTTATCTTTATTTAAAGTAACGATTTGGTCCTTTATCTTATTTTTGTACCAAATCAGTCCTTTATGTTTTAAATTTTTGACACATAAATCCTTTTCTGTCCCAAATCAGTCCTTTATGTTTCAAATTTTTCACACATAAATCCTTTTTTTTGACACATAAATCAGCACTGTTAACGGAAAAGGATTTATGTGTCAAAAATTTGAAAGATAAAGGACTTATTTGGGACAAAAAAAACATAAAGGACTAATTCGTTACTTTAAATAAAGATAAGGGACCCCGAGAACACTTTAGCCTTGTTTAAATATGTTTTTGGACTGTTTTTATGTTGGGACTGGACTGGAACAGGTATCAGAATTGACCAGAACGATGAAAAATGCGAAAACGGGATAAAAACTCAATGCTGTCAAAAGTGCACGACCCGTGCGTCCCAGACGCACAGACCGTGTGTCTCGTTCTGTTTCTGTTTTTCAAAAACGCATTACAGGGCGCACGACCCGTGTGTATGGGAGCACAGATCGTGCGCAGTGTTCTGTCAAAGTTTTAGAAAAATGCCCGAAATGATCCCGTTCGATTCCAATCCTTTTCTAATTATTTCCTAACCCTTGTCCAATGATATTAGGCTTATAATGCCATGATTTTGAGTATGTCTTCAAAGGTTTTTAATAATGGTTTGCAAAGTTATGTTTAATTCAAAAAATCGAGAAATAGTGTATGTGAGCGAACCCGTGAAATGTTTACTATAAAGAACTAAATGTTCGAGTAACGGTTTGATGTCAATGAACTAAATGTTCAAGGGATAGTTACGACATATAAATTATATCGAGTTTAGGAGCCGGCCCAATGCGGGTGGATATTTATAAATATATTATATCGAGTGTGGGTGACGACCCACGAGGTTAACATACTAGGCGGGGAAGTCATGATCCTTAAACCTAGGCTCGTATACCATTAGGGAAAGTACTATTGGTAAGGGGGTTCACCGGGATTAGCAATGTGTGCAGTCGGTGTTATGTTAAAAGTTATGCGTTACGTTCACCGGGATTAGCAATGTGTGCAGTCGGTGTTACGTTAAAAAGGTTTTGTAGTACGGTTCACCAGGATTAGCAATTTGTGCAGTCGGTGTCGTACTGAGTTAGAATTCTATCATACGGTTCACCGGGATTAGCAATGTCTGCAGTTGGTGTCGTAATGAGTCAGAATTCTATGACACGGTTCACCGGGATTAGCAAAGTGTGCAGTCGGTGTCGTGTTAAAATTAAAAGGATTCTTGTTCTGTACCTAGCAGTATTTTGGTAGGCTGCTGTTGGTAGGTCTCTTGCTGTCCTGGCAGGAGGTCAGTGAGCGCCCGGGGGGGAGGTACCTGCAAAGCCACTCTGACGCTAAAGTCAGTGTGAGAATAAGCTAGTGAATTTGCAAGAGAAGAGTGTGTACCTCGTAAATGGCTATGCGAGCCTATATTTATAGGAAATCGTGCCCGTTTGTGAGTCGTCGGATCAGCGGAATTGATCTTAACCGTCTAAGCGTGATTGGGCTTGTATGTTGTGGATAAGGGCCAAAGTGACTGGGTCAATCCATATCCGTTGCTAAATGCACCTCCTGGAATTGCTAAATGGACCTCTTGGTCCAGTCCAGAACAGTTGCCCCCCAAGCATAGATTATTCCGGAGGATGGTCTTGGCTTGAAGGATTTTTGTCGATCTGCCAGGTTTGTGAAGTCGTGTGGGACATCGTCCTTGTAACGACCGTGTCTTTAGGTTTTTACTCTCTAGAGTAAAAATAATAAGTTTTATCCTCATCTGACTATCTTCTATAAATAGGTGAGTCTTTGTCTTGTGGTCCACACTTTAAAATTTTGTGGAGGAGTAGGGATCAAGCTATCTTTGGAGCGCCTACTTGAAGAGGAGAAGGGAGGTAGGATCTACTTGCTTCAATGTTTCTCCTCCTCGGTAAGTGTTGGTTTTTGTTCTCGTTTGCGTTGTTGATGGCGCCTTCGTGGGAGCTTTGGGCGCCTTCCCATGTTGTCTTGGCGGCCGCCTCTTGGAGCAGGATTTGGCGCCCTCATGGGCGCCATGGGCGCCTTGTCTCGTTAATCTGGCTGCCGCCTCTAGGAGCAGGATCTGGCCCCCTCATGGGCGCCATGGGCGCCTTGTCTCGTTAATCTAGCTGCCGCCTCTAGGAGCGGGATCTGGCGCCCTCATGGGCTCCATGGGCACCTTGTCTCGTTGATCCGGCTGCTGCCTCTTGGCGCAGGATCTGGCTCCCTCATGGGCGCCATGGGCGCCTTGTCTCGTTGATATGGCTGCTGCCTCTTGGCGTAGGATCTGGTACCCTCATGGGCGCCATAGGCGTCTTGTCTCGTTGATCTGGCTGCTGCCTCTTGGCGCCGGATCTGGCGCCCTCATGGGCGCCAAGAGCGCCTTGTCTCGTTGCACAGGGGGTTCGCAAAAGGGGATCTGGCGCCCTCTTGGGCGCCCTGGGGCGTTGCTTTGCACAAGGGTTTGAGAAAGGGGATCCGGCGCCCTCTTGGGCGCCCTGGGGCGTTTGCTTTGCTCAAGGGTTTGCGAAAGCGGATCTGGCGCCTTCTTGGGCGCCCTGGGGCGTTGTGCTATGCTGTCTTGGCGCCATGCCAGGCGCCCTCCTGGGTGCTGCCTGTGGCTGCCTTGGCGCTTTGCTAGGCGACCTCATGGGCGCTGCCTGCTTCGGCCATGTCCTTGGCACTTTGCTTGTATTTTGTTTGTTGCTTATCCTGTCTCTTAAAATTACTCATGGGCGCTTTGTGCTACAACATTGGCGCCCTGCCAGGCGCCCTCATGGGCGCTTTGTGCTTCAACATTGGCGCCCTGCCAGGCGCCCTCAAGGGCGCTTTCTGCGCTTTCTAGCTTTCCTGTTTTCGAGCATGTCTTGTTTTGTGGAAGTCTCCATCCTCAGGAGAGGGGGTTGTCTGCAAGTTTTTGTTGTCTGTCTCGTAACTACTTGTTCTGCCCCCTGTCCTGCAGGTTGAGAGATGGCGAGGACGAAGGAGACAGCCTGAACGAACAGGGTGTACCCTGGTCCCACCCCTACTATGAGGCAGGCTGTGGAGGGAGGGCCGTCGGTGGTAGATGATGATACCGTGCCTTCGGAGGAAGCGGTCGTTTCTGGCTTTATCGTTACCTCTTCTGATGATGATTTGCCATTTGAGCATGAAGTGGTGGAGATCAGTGGTTTAAATTATGACTGGGTTGCTTGTGCTGTTCGCTCTACCAGAAGTTTTTACCTTCCAGGGAAAGAGCCTCCCCGCTACCTACAAGACGTACTGGGAGGCGACTGTCGGGTTGAGGTGGTTGACCCCCATGATAGAGTGTGCAGAGTTCCTGATGGCCGGAAATTCATGATGTTCCATAGTGTGATTTATAAGGTGCGGGTTTCTCCTATCTTTACACTATTTCAACTGGAAGTCTTAAACCACCTCCAGATAGCTCCATCTCAGCTCCACCCAAATTCATGGTGCTTCGTGAAGTGTTTCAAATTGGTGATGAGAGCTTTACAAAGGAAGTGCAACTTGAGGGCCTTCTTGACTATCTTCGAGGTGCAACGTCGTCGAGAATCTTCGGGTGGCATCAATCGTTACGAGTTTGTATGCTTGAAATGTCGGGCCAGCTGTGCTTTCTTTCAAGTGCATTCGGATAATCAGCATGATTGGAGGTTTAAGTATTTTTACCTCGTCCCCTCTAGTCAGAAGTCTGTGGATAGCATGGGCTTTTTTGATGAACAATGGTGTTTGGTCCTAGATAAGTTTCATTTTGGGTGGTGTAATGCTGATGCTGACCGCACTTCTCGGCCTTATCGCGTCCTCCCGTCTGAATTATCAGATTCCGAGCTGAGGACTTTAAGTATGCTTACTACGCCCCAAAAGATTTTGTGTGGTGAACTATCAAAGGCTTCAACGATTCCCGAGGCTGTTGAGCTCTTAGGTTGCTTGTTTTGGTGTGCCTTTATTTTCTCCTTTTAACTCCTTGCTTCTGTTGCTGATTTGTGTCATTGTTGTTTGCAGATAAGATGGCCGCTCCACTTTCCTTCAATGAATTGGCTTCTTGGGCCGGGAGGAGGAAGCCTTTAGGTTTCGAACCTGATGAGTCAAGCAGTCCAGTTCCTGCAGTGTCAGATCCTGCCCGTCCCTCCATGGGACCTCGTCGAAGTCTAGGAGCGCCAAGTCAGGCTGTTAAAGATCTCTCTAGGGCGCCAATTGTCTCTACCAACCTGGGGGTCCAAAATCAGTCCAAGCGCAAGAAAAGTTGTACCCAGCGTTCTCCTCCGGCTGATGGCCCTTCTCCTGTTAGGCGCCCCTCTCTTGAGAGTATAGAGGAGGCTGAAATTAGCTTCACTGCGCAAGAGCGTGACCACCTCTGGGAGCACCCTTTCGAACTTGCCATGCGTATGGTCAAGGCTGGGGAGAGTCTGCATGCGAAGTGGGGAGCTGAGAGGGGGTGCGGATCTCATTCAGGTAACCCTTTTGATTTATTTCTTTAAGTTTTTGACATATATGTAGTTTGGAATCTTGAACCATGTTGTGTTGTTTTTCCCTTTATGTAGGGTTGAGCGAGGAGAGGGATCAGCTTGTGTTGGATAAGAATCGACTTCAGGTAGATCTTCATGAAGCTTTGAAATCTACTCGCCGGGCCAAAGAGGCTGCTCGTCACAACAGAAAGACCGGGAGGAGGCCTATGCTGAGAGGGATGAGTACAAGAAGAGGGTGGAGGAGCTCCAATATGAATTGGATAGTATGAAGAAACTGAAGGATGAGGCTGAGACAAAGGTGCAGATGGTGGCCAGGAAGACTGTAGACTTTTCCTATGCCGCCTATGATAAGGCGATTAGCCATGTTCAGTGTTTGTATCCGAAAGCCATTCTAGAGTCGAGCGTCCTTCAATTCGATCATGATGTTCGGGATGGGAGGATCGTCAAATACCACTCCAACAGGGTTGACTTCGATGTCGTTGCCCCCTGATTATTTCTTTCAGTCCAGTTGCTTTGATTGTGTAATTTTTCTTTGACTTGTCGACTTTCGTTATGTGTCATGCTTAATGGATCCTTGCTGTCTCCGGGGCGATTTTTGTATTACATTTCACCCCAACGGGGTTGACCTCGATGTCATTGTCCGCTGATATTTATGTTACCTTTTGAAACGTCTATGTTTTTTCTTTGCCTAGCTTGTTTCTTATGTTTATAATTGGCACGCGTTGGATGGCCTCGGGCACCCGTTCTTGCCTTGCGCACCTGAATATGCAACTTCATATCGCTTCGTGGCAAAGGTCTGTGTTTTGAAGTTGGCGCCCTCGTGGGCGCCTTGTGCCATGCCTCCTGATGTTGGCGCCCTCCTGGGCGTCTTGTGTTAAGGTACAAAGTCCTGATGTTGGCGCCCTCTTAGGCGCAAGTCATTGCCTTTCACATCTGTATGTATGATCTCATACCTCCTCGTGGCGGGTTTATTCTGGAGGCAGTTTGTCAGAGGGGTCTGAATCTAACTTGCCCATCAGAGGTTGCGATATATCGCTTCGTGCCCCGTGGCAAAGTTAACTCCGGGGGCAGTTTATCAGAACTCGGTCTGAATTTAACTCGCCCATCAGAGGTTGCAACACGTGTAAAGTCGCTTCGCGCCTCGTCGCAGTGTACACTCTGGGGGAAGTTTATCAGAACTCGGTCTGAATTTAACTCGCCCATCAGAGGTTGTGACACGTTTAAAGTCACTTCGCACCTCGTGGGACTCTGGGGGCAGTTTATCAGAACTCGGTCTGATTTTAACTCGCCCATCAGAGGTTGCGACACGTTTAAAGTCGCTTCGTGCCTCGTGGCAATGTATATTTTGGGGGCAGTTTATCAGAACTCAGTCTAAATTTAACTCGCCCATCAGAGGTTGTGACACGTTTAAAGTCACTTCGTGAAACTAGTAGGTCGACTCGTGCCTCGGTTTGTAGGGAGGCGCAAACGATCGTAGCGTTGATCTCATGTCGCCCCTTTTTACCGTCAGGCTTTTACTTAGTCGCCTGGTCCCCCGCCGTTAGTATTAGGACCTGGCTTTCTATTCTGCAAGTGATAGTAAATATTGCTGACATGATATTTTTGAATTATAAACAGTAAAATGATTTCATTCATTCGTGTGTGTTATTAGTTCACGCTACTACATTATTTTGATATGAAAACAAGGCTCATATAACCAACTTCTTTAGCTTAAGAGCGTTCTAGGTATTAGGATCAACAGCTATATGGTGGCAGGCTTCCTCGGGTGGTATCCCTAGCCCATCCGCTGCAGATCAGGGAAACAGGTCTCCATTCTCCCTTGGGTGGATGGTGAGTTTCTCTTTAACCTCCTCAAGGAGGTCAGAACACTCTTTATCTGGCTTGAACCTCTTCAAACGCTTTTTTGGCTCACCAGTAAGGGTGGAATCTTCTTCCTCTTCCTCACTGTCTGAATCACCTCTAGCATCCCAATCTGCCAAATTTACCTCATCTTCTTTCCCGAATCCACTGTTTGAGACTCTCACCCAGCAGTCTCTCTTTCATCCTTCATCCTCATATAAAAACACCTGCGTGCCGCACCCAGGTCCACCTGGAGGGTTACCACCTTATTTTCCAGGCTGTAGAACTTTATTTTAAGGTGAACCGTTGATGTTACTGCCTCCAGCTTGCCCAGTGTGGGTCTCCCAATGATGCATTGGTAGACCGACTTGCAGGGGAGGACTAGGAAGGCTGTGACAGTTCTGAACAAAGGTGGTTCACCATCGGGGTCTCCATAGGTGACCATCAACTCCAAGTGGCCCAGTGGTTTGGTTTTTGACCCGTTGAAACCTGTTAGATCCCCTCCTCGGTATGGAGTCAGGTCATCGGGGGATATGTTCAAACACTTGCAGCAAGTCTTCGAAAATGATGTCCACTGCGCTTTCCTGGTCGACCAGGATTCTTCTTACCTCAATGTTGGCCATGATGGCAGTGATGAGCAACGGGACGTGTTTATTCGGCTTTCCATCAAGCGGATCCTTATCGTCAAAGGATAAGGGCGGTCTGGTTGGTCCCTTCGTAGGGGCTGAGGTTGATGCCATGCTCAAGATTTCCTTCCACTTCCTTTTCATCGACTTGTTTGATCTCCGATCATCAAGGGGGTTGCTTCCGTGAATCACCATGGCCACTGCCCTTCCTTTGGATTTATGGGTGTCTTCTTTCTCGGAAGATTCGCTGTCCTCGTCTTTGACCCCTTCACCGACTGGGGCCTTCCCCTTCTTAAGGGATCTAGATCTTCTTCCGGGGGATCGGGCTCTTTTGCGCGAGCCATTTGGTTCTTCCTTTTTTTCCCTCTCTGAATCATTTCCTCAATGTCGTCTCTGAGAGCACGGCAGCCATTGGTATTGTGGCCTCTACTTCGATGATAGCGGCACCATTTCTTCGAGGGGTTCTGGCCATCTTTCAGTACCAAAGGCCCTGGTCTCTTGATGTTTTTGAACTCAGTGTTACCGCATTCGGCCAAGATCTTGGCCCGAGACGTGATGAGGTGGGTATGCTCCGTGAATTTGCGGGGGGGCGCCTCGTGATGCCCGCCTCCTGCTACCTTTCGCTGGCGGACTTCCTGGGCGTCTTCCCTGTCGCCCCCGACCTTGGCTGTCTCGCAGTAAGCCATATCTTCATCTTCATAATCCATGTACTTCTGAGACCTTTGAAGGAACTCGCCCAAGTTCCTAGGTTTGTTGATACCTACATCCATTTGGAAAAGACTTCCCTTTCTCAATCCGTCTTTCATCCAAAATAACCTCTGCTTGTCTTCCAAATTTCGAACACACGAGGCTTCCTTGTTGAAACGCTCAATGTATTCTCTTAGTGTCTCATCGTCATGCTGTCTGACAGCCCTTAGCACTTCTTCAGATTTGGGTTTCAACTGGGAGGCAGTGAAACGAGCTGTGAACATTCTCGCCAGCTGCCCCCATGAGGAGATGGAGTTTGGCCTTAGCTCTTGAAACCACTCTAGTGCAGAATTTTCGAGAGTGAAGGGGAAGATTTTGCAGTGAAGAGGCTCCGTGGAGCCTCTATAGCGCATCATCAGGGAGAAGTGTGCTAGATGGCGGTCTGGATCTCCGGTTCCGTCATACATCTTGAGGGTTGGCAGCTTCTCCAAGGCCCTTGGGATTCGGCATTCATCCATCCTTCGAGTGAAAGGTCATTCTTCCGAAAACCCTCTTGAGTTTCAGAGGGAGGTGTCTTCATAGTCCAACTCATGATACCTGCGTCGGTCGGGGGATCTCCTCGATGGCGATCCCCGGTGGTTCCTCCGATGGGTATTGACCTGGTTCCTTGGCCTCTCACGAGAATCGGAGGATGCGAGTGAGGAGGTCCTGGAGTGGGAGTCGTGAGGCTGATAAGTATCATCTGGAGGGGATGGAGGGGTCCTTGGAGGTGAGCCCGATCCTTCATGCCTGTGTCGTCGAGGGGGGGACCGGGGCACATGCCTTTTCCTTGGGGGGAGCGATGGACGTGGTGCCTTCGAGGGGGAGACCGATGGCGCCTTGAAGCCACCGTTGTCGGAGCAGGCTGCTCGGGCAGGGAAGCCACACACCTTTCTATCTGCCTTAGGCGAGCTTCCTGTTGCAACATAGCTTGAGTGCGGCTGGCCAGGAGATCCAAAAGTTGGCTTACATTCGAGGGTTGGGCAGGCTGACTGGTGCCCTCGTTAGGCAGGCTGGCGACGTTGCCCTCATAAGGCAGGCTGGCGACGTTGCCCTCATTAGGAAGGCTGGCAACGTTGCCCTCAAGGGTATCCTCTGGTCGGGGTGCAGGTATGGCAATGCTTTGAACCCGAGGTCTGCCTCTGGGAGCCATGGAGTAGCAAGAGAAAAGTTCGAGTAGTGATGATGTGAAAGATAGATATCTCCCACTGTGGTCGCCAATGTTCTGTACCTAGCAGTATTTTAGTAGGCTGCTGTTGGTAGGTCTCTTGCTGCCTTGGCAGGTGGTCAGTGAGCGCCGGGGGGGGTACCTGCAAAGCCACTCCGACGCTCATGTCAGTATGAGAATAAGCTAGTGAATTTGCAAGGGAAGAGTTTGTACCTCGTAAATGGCTATGCGAGCCTGTATTTAAAGGAAATCGTGCCTGTTTGTGGATAAGGGCCAAAATGACTGGGCCAATCCATATCCGTTGCTAAACACACCTCCTGGAATTGCTAAATGGACCTCTTGGTCCAGTGTAACATCCCCTAATTAGCTAACTTAATTTATTTAAATTAGCGAAAAGGTTAAGGTAATCATCGGCTAAGTCGAGTATTTAGCGCAAGAGGTTCATCATGGATTAAGTTAATTGCATAGGCTATTTAATTATATGAGGTTGAAATAGATGAGTTACTATTGTGCCTAATTGAGTTATTATGTTAAGTCAAGGGACTAAAGTCTAATTGAGGAATTAGGAGTATTTTAGGTGGACATTAGGGGGAGGGTTACTGTGGTCTTTGTGTTTATTAAGTGAAGGGCATTTCTGTCAATTACCCTAGATGAGTGAGTCAGCTGGACCCACCCCTAAGACCTAGCCAACCCACTTCATTTAACAAAAAAACCAGAAATTTGAGAATCTGAAAATCAGAGAAAAGAAGAGAGAAAGGGCGAGAGAGAGAGAGAGGGAGAAGGAAGGAGGAAGGAAACCAGCAAAAACCTCCATGCAAGTTCCATCTATCCACACTTTCATAATCCTCACATCCTCCTCTTCAAGCTGATACCAATTTTGTAGCCTATCCCTCCTCCCAACTCAAATACACCATTTTCACCATTCCAAGCTCCAAGAGTCAAAAAAAAAATGAAGTTGCAAAGCTTGCATGTCCTGTCTCAGCTCCACAACTAGTACAAGAAACATTCCTCAAGCCAAGTTGCTGCTGGGAGCTCTTTTGGGTAACTGAGACTTCGGTTCGGGTTGCTGTCCGAGAAGGTTGGGTAGCGAGATTAGTGTTTTGAGCGGATACAGGGCGAGTTCGAATGAATTCGGTGGAGCTGAACTTCGAGTGCTTTAGAAATTGCGTGATTATCATCACGGGAGATGAGTTCTATACTCGCTTAGGGATGTTTTAATGTTGAGTCATTAAGTTTCTGAATCGATGCGTTAAGATCTGCTTTTTGAAAATTAGCGAAAAACCGTTTTATCGAGAAACCGTTATTTTATACCCGATCGAATTGATTGAATTATTATGTGAATTGACTGATTGTTTATCGCTTTCGCTGGTCTGGAATAATTGCTTGCTATGTTTGTTTTTAAGTTTTGAATGCCATAGAAAGTCTCGGTATCGGATGGAAAGCGGAACGAAACAAAATCGCTTTTCAAAAAGACTGTTTTTCTCAGCATCTGGTGCTCATTGCGTCGCGACCCAAGCCTGTCGCGACGCGACCATGTTAAATTTTGCGAAGATTTTGGTTCTGTCACTTTTCGCGTCGCGACGGAACCTGTTCTCGTCGCGACGCAGTGTAATTTTCAGCAAACCCTAATGCAGAATCAACAAGTAGTTGCTTATGGCTCCAGACAGTTGAAACCACATGAGGAGAATTATCCAACTCATGATTTAGAGTTGGCGGCGATTGTGTTTGCCCTAAAGATTTGGAGACATTACCTGTATGGGTCGCGTTTCGAAGCCTTTAGTGACCACAAGAGCCTGAAGTATTTGTTTGACCAGAAGGAACTGAACAATAGGCAGAGAAGATGGGTAGAGTTCCTGAAAGACTATGAATTTGAATTGAAGTACCATCCTGGTAAGGCTAATGTTGTGGCCGATGCTTTGAGCAGAAAGTCTATCCACACTGCAGAGTTGATGATTCATGAGATGGCATTGTTGGAATCGTTTAGAGACCTCAATTTGATAGTGAATCCAAGAAGGAAGAGGTTGGTGTTGAACCATATCCAGATTTCAAGTTCTTTGAGAAATCTGATTTGCTCAGCCCAAGAGGTTGATTTAGAGCTGCAAGCGCATAAGAGGTTGCCGAGTTACACCGAAGACGGTGATGGTGTAATTTGTTTTGATGGTAGAATCTGTGTGCCGAATGATGAAGATATAAAGAGGCAAGTATTAGAGGAGGATCATAAGAGTCAGTTCTCAATACATCCTGGGTCTACCAAGATGTATCGGGATTTGAAGCAGTTGTATTGGTGGCCGGGTATGAAAGTTGAAGTGGCAGAGTTTGTGTCTCGATGCTTGACTTGTCAAAAGGTCAAGATACAACACCAGAGGCCAAGCGGTCAGTTGCAACCGTTGAATGTGCCAGAATGGAAATGGGAAAGCATTTCTATGGATTTTGTCATGGGATTGCCACGGTCCCAAGCCGGAAATGATTCTATTTGGGTAGTGGTGGATCGCTTGACCAAGTCCGCCCATTTTATTTCGGTGCGTTCGAGTCACGAAGTTGCTAAGTTAGCAGAGGAGTATCTCAAGAATGTTGTGAGATTACACGGAATCCCTACAAGTATCGTTTGTGATCGTGATCCCAAGTTCACATCACGCTTCTGGAGAGCATTGAATATGGCGTTGGGGACAACTGTGTGTGTTAGCACCGCTTATCACCCACAAACGGACGGACAGGCGGAGAGAACAATTCAGACATTGGAGGATATGTTGAGAGCATGTGTACTTGACAGTGGAGGCCGATGGGAGGATCATCTTCCATTGGTGGAATTTTCATACAACAACAGTTACCATTCTAGTATCGGATTGGCACCATACGAGGCATTGTATGGGAGGAAGTGTAGGACACCATTGCGTTGGTGGGATGTAGGTGAGCAGAGACTGTTGGGACCGGATTTAGTCTGTGAGACCACGGAGAAGATCCGTCAGATAAGAGAAAGGATGAAGGCCGCTCAGAGTCGACAAAAGAGTTATGCCGATAAGAGAAGAAGACCGTTAGACTTTGAAAAAGACGACCATGTCTTTTTTTGAGACTTTCTCCAATCATCGGAACCGATATTGCATTGCGAGCGAAGAAGCTCAGTCCTCGGTATGTCGGACCTTTCCAGATTATCGAGCGGGTTGGGCCGGTAGCATACCGCATTGCTTTGCCTCCGGAATTGTCCAGGTTACACGATGTGTTTCATGAATCGCAGTTAAGGAAGTATGTTCATGATCCGAGTCAGCCGTTGAGTCATAAAATGATCAACATCCAACCGGATTTATCTTATCAGCCTATTCCAGTCGGGATCATCGAACGTGGTGAGAAATCGCTCCGGACGAGATCAATTCCTATTGTCAAGGTACTTTGGGACGATGCATCACCCGACGAAGCGACATGGGAAGTGGAGGAGAACATGCGGGTGAAATATCCGCACCTTTTCGATTGAGGTACGTTTTGTCAATTTTGAGGACAAAATTTTTAAAAGTTGGGGTGATTGTAACATCCCCTAATTAGCTAACTTAATTTATTTAAATTAGCGGAAAGGTTAAGGTAATCATCGGCTAAGTCGAGTATTTAGCGCAAGAGGTTCATCATGGATTAAGTTAATTGCATAGGCTATTTAATTATACGAGGTTGAAATAGATGAGTTACTAATTTTGTAGCCACACTGTCAATTACTCTAGATGAGTGAGTCAGCTGGTCACCCACCCCTAAGACCCAGCCAACCCACTTCATTTAACAAAAAAACCAGAAATTTGAGAATCTGAAAATCAGAGAAAAGAAGAGAGAAAGGGCGAGAGAAAAAGAGAGAGGGAGAAGGAATGAGGAAGGAAACCAGCAAAAACCTCCATGCATGTTCCATCTATCCACACTTTCATAATCCTCACATCCTCCTCTTCAAGCTGATACCAATTTTGTAGCCTATCCCTCCTCCCAACTCAAATACACCATTTTCACCATTCCAAGCTCCAAGAGTCAAAAAAAAAATGAAGTTGCAAAGCTTGCATGTCCTGTCTCAGCTCCACAACTAGTACAAGAAACATTCCTCAAGCCAAGTTGCTGCTGGGAGCTCTTTTGGGTAACTGAGACTTCGGTTCGGGTTGCTGTCCGAGAAGGTTGGGTAGCGAGATTAGCGTTTTGAGCGGATACAGGGCGAGTTCGAGTGAATTCGGTGGAGCTGAACTTCGAGTGCTTTAGAAATTGCGTGATTATCATCACGGGAGGTGAGTTCTATACTCGCTTAGGGATGTTTTAATGTTGAGTCATTAAGTTTCTGAATCGATGCGTTGAGATCCGCTTTTTGAAAATTAGCGAAAAACCGTTTTATCGAGAAACCGTTATTTTATACCCGATCGAATTGATTGAATTATTATGTGAATTGACTGATTGTTTATCGCTTTCGCTGGTCTGGAATAATTGCTTGCTATGTTTGTTTTTAAGTTTCGAATGCCATAGAAAGTCTCGGTATCGGATTGAAAGCGGAACGGAACAAAACCGCTTTTCAAAAAGACTGTTTCTCTCAGCATCTGGTGCTCATCGCATCGCGACCCGAGCCTGTCGCGACGCGACCATGTTAAATTTTGCGAAGGTTTTGGTTCTGTCACTTTTCGCGTCGCGACGGAACCTGTTCTCGTCGCAACGCAGTGTAATTTTCAGCAAACCCTACTGATTTTGTTTTCGCGATAACTTTTGATCCGGGAATCCGATTGAGGTGTTTTCAGTTGCGTTTTAAAGCTTATTGAAAGGTCTATTCAGAGGTTTAATTCAAATTATAAAATACCATGTTTTGAACGTTAAGAATGTTAGAAAAACCGTACCATAGTGAACGCGAGTGCATACGGATCATGTTGAGATAACGAACCTAGAGTTCATCATGTCATGCTAAGTTAATTGATTGTAAGTCTATAAAGACATTAAAACTCTCAATTCATGTAAACACAATTCAAGTTACTTTCCCTCGGGGAATGGTAGATGGTATACTTTGAGTATATCGAGGATGATGATCCTCTAGTGTATTAGCATACTAGGGTGGGGGAAGTCATGAGCCCCAAATCCTAGGCCCACATGTTTTGCCCACTACTGATTAGCGGGATGGGTTCACCAAAGGCCAGAGAAATAACCATGGTAAGGTAGGCTTGAGGTGGTGTGCTATGTTCATAAAAATATGATATGTAGTTGCTTATCAGGGCTACATCAAGAAAGTAATTAATTTAACGAGTAGTCGCTTATTAGGGCTACAAGTTACATGAAAATAAAATACATGTTCACATGGTTGCTTATTAGGGCCATGAGTTCACAAGATAAAGCTTAATGAACCGCTAGAGTTAGTAAGGGGTCTCGATAGGACTCACCGAGATAATGTTTATCTCACCCTTTATATGTTGTGGTTTTTACAGAGAAGCAAGGGAAAGCAAAGGCGGCGAAGCACGGTTAGCCGGTGCGACTCATGGAGTCTTGGGAGATTTGATTTCATGTTTAGTCCTTTGTAGCTTATTTTAGTTATGTTACCGATTGTATGACTTTCACTGTTTAAGTTGTAAAAATCGTTTCCGCTACTTTATGTTTTGAGTATTGAACACCAGGATTGTATAAGTCTTAAGTTGTGGAACTTAAGCATTTTCAGGAAGTTCATGAGGTTCATAGAACCATTTGATATGCATTATCGAAAGTTTTGGTTGTGTTCAATATTTCAATAACAGGAAGTTACTCTGATGTATGCCATTTAGTGCATTTCGGTAATTCTACATGTTAGGATTTATCAGGGTGTTACATCCAGTCCAGAGCAATTCTTAATTGGACCGAGAGCGTATATAGGGGTCTCGGTAGAACTCACTGAGATTGTATCTCATTGTTTATATGTTGTTGTTTTACAGAGAAACAGGAAAAGAGGAGATCCAAGGGGCATGAGTAGGTTGTACTCGGATGGTTGCTGACGACTTAGCTTTTATGCTTAAGTTTATGTTTTCCCTTGTTAGCTATGTATCACGACATCATGACTTTAACTGTTGTAAAAATTATGTATTTATTTTCGCGCTTTCTTATACGATATTGAACACTAAAGTTTGCTGATGGTTGATGGTCAGGGAACCGTTATAGTCTTATTTATGATTAAGACTATTTTGTTGATTATTCAACGAAAAATTTATAGTGGTGTTCAGTATCCAAACAGGAAATAATATCTCTGATGTAGTTAGGGATGGTGCACTTAGGTATTCCTACTAGTTAGAAATACTGGGGTGTTACAGTTGGTATCAGAGCGGTTCGACCTAGACGGACTTAGATGCTAGAGTCTTTTACTTCCTTCAGTTGTGATTTTCTTAGTATGCTATTGGACATTGAGCTTGATCAACTTAATTCTGTGCATATTTCGCAGAATCATGGCCGGAAGAGGTAAAGGAAACCCTCCTCCTGTTGATCCACATTTCGAATGGATGCAAAATGTGATTGAGAATCAGCAGAAGATGATGCAGGATATATTGCAAATGCAACATCATCAAATGGATCTGCAGCAGCCTAATATTCAACCTTATCAAGAAGATCCTAACAGGACATACTTCCGATTCCAAAAGATGAATCCTCCGGTTTTTAAGGGTGGATCTGACCCAATGACTGCTCATTATTGGATAGATGCAATGGAAAGAATCTTCCGAACCTTGCAATGCGGTGAAGAAGAAAAAGTAATTTGCGCGGCAAATGCCCTTGATGAAGATGCCCACACCTGCAGGTGGAATAATGCACGTGAAATGATGGAAATACAAGGAACTCCCCCTCACTTGGGACCACTTCAAAGAATTATTCATGAGACAATATTTCCCTACGGTGAAAAGACTAAGCAAGCAGGCTGAGTTTGTGAACCTCAAACAAGGTGATATGTCAGTTGGGGAATGTGCGACAAAATTTGAAAGACTGTCACAGTTCTATGAATTGGGGAGCTATGCCCCAAATGATAGGTGGAAGATGCAAATGTTCAAAGAGGGTTGTAATACCCCAATTTTGTCCGCCCAAGTCAAAAAAAAACATTTTTCAGAAAAATGGAAGCAATAAGGTAATTCATAATGTGTGGAAAACAGTGGATTGGTGCATTTATGTGTGTTCGTCCCCTAGGTAAGGGGTCATGACTACCCCTTAGTATGCTACTTGTCGGATCGTCACCCAACGCGATACATATGACAATACGTATCAATTCTCGAGAGTTAGATAATTTATATCTTCTTTTTCATTTTGATCACCAAAGGATCAGTCACATAAGCTCATTAGATAATTTATATCTTTTCGATCACCAAAGGATCAATCACATAAGCTCATTAGATAATTTATATCTTTTCGATCACCAAAGGATCAATCACATAATAATTGGATAAACAATATCCATATCGATCTATAACCCGTTTAGAGGAATTCATAAATTAGACCTCCGGCATTATAATCATATTCAATGACATATATAAATATATATATTCAGTCAGTCCATCAGTCGGTGTACCCACACGCGTACTAGGGTTTCGGTTTTTCGATCAAATAGGCTTTCAAAGCTCTTTTTCAAAACCATGAGTTGAACAAGTTCAAAATAAGGTTTTCAGTAAGGCAATATCCATATAATTGGTTGGGAGGAAGATTAGAAGTGGTTTGGGATCGAAAGGAGCGACAAAATGAGAAATCGGGGATCGGTAACAGAAGCTCACGCACGGTCCGTGCCCAGGGGCGCACGACCCGTGCGTGGTGCACTAAATTAAAATACCCATCTGCGAAGTGGGAGCACGGTTCGTGCCCAGGGGCGCACGACCCATGCGTCCGGTTCTGTTTCCCGATTTCAATCCGATTCTAATTCCGCTTTTCCGTTTCTCGCCCAAATCGAATTCCGATCGTAATCCAACCTGAAAATAGTTTTAATAAACCATATTCCAGACTATATTCCAGTGAAAGCGTTTAAATCAAAATTTCGTAAATTGCTCAACATTTCAATAAAAACTGTAAAAACGCAATATTGCTCAAAAACGGTTTTCGGTTCCAAAATCTTTCGAAAACAGGATAAATGCCTTATGACTCAAAACCGACATATTTTCAGGACACACAAAAATATCCCTATCCGTGAGTAGAACTCACCCGGTTTGACGAGTCCCCGAGAAGTCGCGTCCTCGCTCGAACAACCGGACCGTTAACCACTCGAACAATCCCCGTAATCACGAACACGCTCTGAGTGCCTCCGTAACTGAACTCAACAGCCAACACTCCTCTTGCTACTGACCTCATCTCTGGTGGATAGAATTGACGTCTCGCGCGACTTGACAACTCGAATCCCAAATCCGACGAATCACATTTCCAGCTTCTTCTTTCTGTTTTCCAGCAACAGTTTGCAGATTTGCAACTGCCATATCTATGTCAATTCGTAACCAAACTCCTTCAAATAATTGCCCATTCTGAAGAGGATTTTGTCTACTTTCTGATGGAGGAAGATTCATACGCATGCATGCAGTGGTTTGGGAGATATCACCAAGACAAGGTGACTGGTCCAGGATAGTGCTTGATTCTGAAACCGTAACTTGGGGACATGATATCTCCTTCATTTCTCGATGAAATCATACGGTTCTTGTGCCAAAAATTAAGATCTTTGTGTCTAGTTTGCAGAGGGACAAGAATCACGATCATCAAAGTAGTGTACAGTGAGATATGTTGAAAACAATGAAGGTAGGTCATACGGGTTTTCCAGCAGAAATTTTGAAGAACTTGTATCTACAGCCCCAACCTTTAAAACTCGAATCTAGCAACACTACAACACTCTAACCTCTACTCCAAATGGTCTGAGCAACCATGAGGCTAGTGGAATACACTTCAGCAACGATTTATGAGCTTCCTTCAACCACATGCAAGCCTCACAAGATGACAAGACTCCATTGTTCTTATTTGAAGCTCTAGGTTCACCAATGGTAATCTGAGTTATAAGAGGAATGAGGATCTGAAGTTATGCTCATTGAGAAGAGCTCGAAAAAAGAAAGGGAATGGGAAGGAAAGGACTTACATGCATCAAGACCCTAAGGATTTCCTCTTCTCCTTCTCTCCCTCTTCTTCCTTGCGTTTCTTTTCTCTTCTCTCCCTATTCACTCTTATGAATTTTCCCTTCTATTTTGGTTCAGCTGAAAAGGTAAAGAGGTGGAGTTGACTTGATTCAAATGGGCTGAGGGTATTAATTGGTTGTAAAAGACCAAAATGCCCTTGGTTCATTACTAACCGACGCAGTGTAAATTTTCAGCAAAACTAACCGATTTTGTTTTCGCTATAACTTTTGATCCGGTGGTCCGATTTAAGTGTTCTCAGGTGCGTTAGGAAGCTTATTGAATGGCCTAACCAATCATGGAATCAGAATTGTATGATGTTGTGATAATATTGCCATGAGTTTGGTTATGAGTGATTATGATTAAGTTATGTTATCATAATGTTGAGTGTGGGTGATACATTATGATTTGGATTGAATGATGGATAATTATAAGATAAGTTAACAACGTTAGTAATTCCATGTGAGATCACATAATAACAAGATCATGCTAAGTATAGGATTAGGTTAAGATTTAGATTATGTTAAGTATAAGTTCATTGTTATGTTCACAGATCATTGTTCATTATTCATCGTTCAAGGTATATTAAAATATATACATCAGTTCAGTTAGGGTGACGACCCTATTTCAGTTTAGTGTGCTAGGGGAGGGGAAGTCATGATCCCTATGAACCTAGGCCCCATGAGGGGTCCACTAGTGATTAGTGGAATGGGTTCACCGGGAGTTTATTTTGCCAAATGACCGGTGACACGCTAAAAAATCATTGTTCATGTGTTGCCTCTTGTAGCCAGCTTAAGGGTTATGAGGACAACGTTAGTCGAAGCCACATAGTCAACTATTAGGACTATGAGTTATGAATCAAGAATAATGAATCAAGCATAATTGAACCGAGAGGGTTAGTAAGGGGTCTCGATAGAACTCGCGGAGACAAGTTGTCTCACCCTTCATATGTTGTTGTTTTTCAGAATTGCAGGCTAAGTTGAAGACGATGAGGCATGGTCATGGAGACGATTGAGGAGTTGCTGACGCTGTTTATTTTGTTATGTTATGTATCTTCGTACTTTCATTCAGTATCTTAGATGTTCGATGGTACGACTTGTATTATAAGTTGTAAATCGCTTCCGCGGACTTTCTATTTTGGTACTGAACACTAGTTGAGAGGTGTAAGAACGCTTTAGTATTTTATGTTAAGTTATGTAAGCGCACTTGATGGGTTTTTAGCATCGAGTATTAGTATGTGTTCAGTATTTAAAAAGGAAGTTACTCTGATATATGCCAGTAGTGCATTTCGGTAAATTCTACAAGTTAGAAATTATCGGGGTGTTACAAATAGTACTTTCCCTAATGGTATACGGGCCAAGGTTTAAGGATCGTGACTTCCCCGCCTAGTATGTTAACCTCGTGGGTCGTCACCCACACTCGATATAATATATATATCCACCCGCATTGGGCCGGCTACTAAACTCGATATAATTTATATATCCACCCGCGTTGGGCTGACTCCTATATTCGATATAATATATATATATATATATATATATATATATATATATATATATATATATATATATATATATATATATATCGTGAATCATAGACCGGTTTTCTTTTCGATAAAACATGTCCTCACGCATGTTCTATTGTTCGATTTTTCGAAACAATTTATAACTTAAAAAACAGTCCATTATACAATTTGAATTGTATATTTGATTAGGCCTTTCAATAAGCTTTCAAATGCACCTGTTAACACCTCAATTGGGTTCCCGGATCAAAAGTTATCGCGAAAACAAAATCAGTGTACTTTTGCTGAAAAACTGTACAGCATCGTGACGCGAACAGGTTCCGTCGCGACGCGAAAATCGACAGAAGTTTTGTCCCTCACATTTCCGTGGAGGGTCGCGACGCGATGGCCTGCTGAGCAAGTGCAGATTTTGCGGTTTCTCGTGAAATCCGCTATTCTGCTCAATTCCGATTCTTGTTCTGCTTAAAAACAGTCCATACACCCATGAAAACAGATCCAACCATCATCAAACAATCAATCAAAAACTCAATCTATACGAATTTCGTCAAAAACGATATATTTCAAAATAACGGTTTTCGACTCAAAATCTTTCGAAACCAATCAACATAAAATTCATTTCAAAACGAAATAAACCTAAACTTGAGTAAAACTCACCAGTTGTGATGAAAATCACAATTAACCGAGATCCACCAAAACGGAATTCTCCACATAACCACACGAACGATCCCCGCATCAAATTCGACGCTCCGACGACACCCAAATCCGCTTCCAAAGCTTTCCGCTCAACTAAGAGACATCTTTGACGCACTCACGTGTCGTCCGGCTAGAACACATATCGCGCGAGAACCCTCGTCTTGGACTATCGAATCAGCTAGGCACCAACAATTTGCTCCTAGGGCTTCAAGCTCCTCTCAAAACTCCAACTTGACTTCCAAGCTTCCCAAAAGCACTATTCATCATCCCTAATCTCCAATTTGAACTTCAAACATAAAACCCCAAATTGATTTCAAAACCCTAACTCACCCAATCCTTGATTCCTTCACTCCAAGTTGGTACCCAAGCTTCCATTTGAACTCTTATAACTTCAAAGCTCATGAATGGAAGAATGAAACTCCAAACCTCCACTTTTGAGCTTCAAAACCGAAAATGGCAAGATGAGAGAGAGAGAGAGTTGTTGGTGATAATTTTTGTACCAAATTGAAGAGGAAGGTGAGTGGATTCTAATGAAACCAAGAAGAAGAAATTTGATGAAGGTTTCCCCACCCTCTTCTCTCTTCTCCTCTTTGTTTACTTCTTTCTTTCTTTTCTCTATTCTTTTCTCTCATTTCTCTCCCTCTCTGTTTCTTCCTTTCCTTTTATTTCTTTTCTTTCTTTCATTTCTTCTATACATATATATATATATATATATATATATATATATATATATATATATATATATTAATAATAATAATATTTGGGTAAGTTTCCAAAACTACCCTTTCTTAAACCTTCTTATTCCTTATAACTCCTATCCAACACCATAATTTCTTCTCAACTTAATTAAATTCCCTAAAATCTCAATTACCCATTAATTAAGAATAATTAATTTACTCGACTTCAAAATAATTTCGATAATTATTTTGGGGATGTTACAATAATAATATTTTGTTTTTTTTAAATAATAATATTATTTTGGTTAAAAATGGTAATAATATATTTTTAATAGTTTAAAATAATTATTTAATGTTAAAAGAAGAAAAAATTTCAAACATCCATTATTTTTATTATTATTATTATTATTATTATTATTATTATTATTATTATTATTATATCAAAGACAACTGATATAATGGTTTTTTTTATAATATACAATATACATTTAATTATTGTGAAGAAAAACTTTAAATATAAAATAGCACTTATAGTGTTGTAGTTAACTATTTCTAGTGTATATATACGATATAGTTACTGAATATGTTGTACAACCCAATTAATTTTTTTTTCAATTTTTATAATACTATAATTTATTTGTTAAAAAATAATATAACTTCAAATGATATGAATTTTTTTCTTCTTTGAATTTGAGTTAGTCCAAAAAAGGCAAATACATGCATGTTGTAATAATTTGAGTTCATAAAAAAAAATTAATTCGTAAATATTTTTATTCCACTATTTGAATTTTTACCAATTTTAGTAATCATATAGATATAATTTATTAAAATATAGATACTTGTTTTACATAGGATTTATATTTATATTATAGTATCTTGGCAATTGTTATTATCAATTTCTATATTTCTATAAGAAAATATGATTTTCCTACCTATATAAAAAAATTAAATAATAAGCAATTAAAAGCATACTTCAATAGTGGCAATTATGTGCTTTCATTAAAATTTAAAGTCTCCTTTAAGTGCAAATTATAAATAAATATTATAATAGTGAAAAATCTTGAGAAGCATTGTAGAGGCTCCATTGGGGTCTGCTTTACATATTTATTAAAAAAATACATTTTAATAGTTAAATTTCAAAGAAAATAAATTTAAAGTTAGAAACCTTTCAATTCCATAACCGTTGCAACATAAATACAAATCAAGCAATAATAATATTTTGTTTTTTTAAATAATAATATTATCTTGGTTAAAAATTGTAATAATATATTTTTAATAGTTTAAATAATTATTTAATGTTAAAAGAAGAAAGAATTTCAAACATCCACTATTATTATTATTATTATTATTATTATTATTATTATTATTATTATTATTATTATTATATCAAAGACAACTAATATAATGGTTTTTTTATAATATACAATATACATTTAATTATTGTGAAGAAAAACTTTAAATATAAAATAGCACTTATAGTGTTGTAGTTAACTATTTCTAGTGTATATATACGACATAGTTAATGAATATATTGTACAACCCAATTAATTTTTTATCAATTTTGATAATACTATAATTTATTTGTCAAAAAATAATATAATTTCAAATTATATGAATTTTTTTCTTCTTTGAAATTGAGTTAGTCAAAAAAAAGCAAATACATGCATGTTGTAATAATTTGAGTTCATCAAGAAAAAATTAATTCGTAAATATTTTTATTCCACTATTTGAATTTTTACCAATTTTAGTAATCATATAGATATAATTTATTAAAATATAGATACTTGTTTTACATAGGATTTATATTTATATTATAGTATCTTGGCAATTGTTATTATCAATTTCTATATTTCTATAAGAAAATATGATTTTCCTACTTATATAAAAAAAATTAAATAATAAGCAATTAAAAGCATACTTTAATAGTGGCAATTATGTGCTTTCATTAAAAGTTAAAGTCTCCTTTAAGTGCAAATTATAAATAAATATTATAATAGTGAAATATCTTGAGAAGCATTGTGTAGGCGCCATTGGGAGTCTCCTTTATATATATATATATATATATATATACCCTACTTTTTAATATACGTAGGGTATTGCATGATGAAAGTGCGATAACCCATCAACAATTTTTTTCCTTTGTTAGGGTACTGCACTTTGAAAATGTGATAGCCCATTTGTTATACTTTGTTTTTGCATTTTTTAATGCCACTTAGTGTCTTGAGATACCTTAACTATCCTAATACGCCAAGTTTGATCCTTAATAAGTGTTTTTGGCCAAAAAAAAAATATTTTCGTGTGTTCCATGTTTAGCATGAGGCCATTAGAGTAGTTGATGGCTTAGCTATATATATGTGGTGCCTCCATGGGGATGATTTGCGTGTTTTGGATCTTCCGCCCTTAGATATTAAGCTATTGGTTCATGCGCATGTAATGGGAGTTCCTAATCCTAGAATGGTTTCTGTGTAGTTTGTCTTTTGGGCTTTTTAGCCCATTTTAATAAAAAAAATTACAAAAATACAAAACTCTTTATTAAATTTTCAGTAATCAAATTAAAAATGTTGCAAAGAACTGCCAATGTTAGACTTGTTTCAAAAGTGTTTTTTTCTTGTGTGGTAAGCCACATATTTTCTTTGTTTGGTTTCCCTCATATGAATACGACTGGATTTAGTTCGACTCTTTTTTCCCATCGCATTTCAGGATTGTGGCATATCACATCTCCTTCATATACACATGAATATTGAACATTGGGGATGATAACGACCTCATTGTTATATATGTTGAACATTGGAGATGATTATGAACTCGCTACAGTATATGGTTTGGTTTCATAATAATTCCAGTCCATATCATGGTTGTTAAACTCTCGAGTCAACTCTTACGGGTTTATGAGTCTAGATCACAAAAACGAGTCAACTAATAGGTAAACTCTATTTTTCGTAAACTCGTACGAGTTCAAGTAAACTCTGATAAAATCGATAAACTCTCGATTTTACTGCGAGTTTACGAGTCTACAATTTTACATTTGATTAGGCATTAAATGTAATTATTGGTAAATATTGGTAGCTACTTAGGTTGAACTACCTAATTTCTGTAGTATAAATTGGATTTATAAAGTTACTTTTACATTTTCAATACTATTTTTATTTTGTTTTAGGCATCAATGTAGTATGATCTTATCTAGCAATAATGCGTGAACACACATTAATATCATGGTTCGCTACTTTGTTTTGTTGTGGAGTTGAAACATTGAACTATTGTTGTGCTAACCTGTATTATATCATGTATGTATGTAATTTATAAGTTTCTGTGATAGTAAGTAGACTATTACGAGTCGAGTTTACATATTCTCCACAAGTTTATGTAGACTCTCGAGTCTGACAACCTTGGTCCATACATATCTATGGAAATACAATTGGCTGACCCGCGAGGGCGCACACAACCATCATCTCCACAACCACTACCACCACAACAAAAAATTCCTGCCCAAGCTCCACCACATCGACAGTGTGGACGTCAAAGGGTACAACCACAATCCAACCCACCAGTTGGTGAAAGAGTGCACGCGGATGACGATCAACTTCATATTCATTCATTTGGGCACACGCCAACGTTGATGTTTGGTTTCCCACCACAAGTGGATGACTTTGAACCTCAAATTTCATTCTTTCAACTTCACACCAAAGAAATCTTTCAACTTTACCGATTACCAACAAGAACCTAATTGTCGAAAATCTTTTGCTTCAAGCAAGGAGGAGCTCTTGGGAGCTTGTTTGGCACACATGTCAAAACTTCTGAATCGGCAGTTTGGGAGTTTGAAAACATGTATGCAAATTATGAGAAGGGAGAATCAAATTCTACTCCTAAGGCTTCTTAACCTCAAGAAGATCCACAAAACCAGTCCACACAAGCTCTTGAACAACCTAGAAGTTGGAGATTGGTTGCCAACCATCCCAAAGAACCAATTATTGGAGAAACCTCAGAACTTGAAAGAGCTAGAAACTCATTCAGAAAGGAATTTTCTCAAAGTGCTCTAATTTCAGAAATTGAGCCATATTAATGCAGATATAGTTGATGAATCTTGGGTGGAAGAAATGCAAGAAGAACTTGCTCATTTTGAGAATAATGAAGTTTGGAACCTAGTTCCTTCTCCAAAGCATCAATCAATAAATGGTACAAAATGGATAAAAGTGGTAAGGTAATAAGAAACTAAGCTACACTTGTGGCTCAAGTCTATAATATCAGCAAGAAAGTATTGATTATGATGAAACTTTTGCACCTGTTGCTAGATTAGAAGTTATTAGAATTCTTCTTGCTTATGCTGCTCACAAAAATTTTAAACTGTTTCAAATGGATGTCAAGAGTGCATTCTTGAATGGTTTTTTAAATGAGGAGGTGTATGCACACCAACCTCCTGGCTTTATTGATCAAAAGAAGCCAAATAATGTTTTCAAACTAACTAAGGCTCTTTATGAACTCAAGCAAGCTCTAGAGTTTGGTATGAGAGACTTAGTTCCTTCTTGATCAATAATGGCTTCTCAAGAGGCAAAACCCGTAATGGTGTGGGTGTAGAGGTTAGGGGAACGTTTGGGATCTTTGGTGAGTATACTCTCTTTAGAAAAACCCGTAAAGATAAGCTATTAATTGTTCAAATTTATGTTGATGATATCATCATTTGTGCTACAAATGAAAAGCTTCGCAATGATTTTGGGAGACGTATGAAAAGTGAATTTAAAATGAGTTTAATGGAGGAATTAAGATACTTTATTGATTGTCAAATTAAACAATTGGAGAAAGACATATTTATTTGTCAAGAGAAGTATATCAAAGATCTCCTTAGAAAATATAAAATGGATGAAGCCAAACCGATGGCTACACCTATGCACCTTTCTTCATGTCTTGAGAAGGATGAACAGGGCACACTTGTTCCCAAGAAGCAATATAGAGGCATGATAGTTTCACTATCGCATCTCACTGCTAGTAAACCTAATATAGTCTTCTCAGTAGGTTGATGTGCTAGGTTTCAAACTGCACCTAAGGAATCCCATTGCACAATAGTCAAGAGACTTTTAAGATATCTTGTTGCATGGTACTCCTAACATTGGTCTTTGGTATAGAAATAATACACAATTTGACTTAGTAGGATACTGTGATGCAGATTATGATGGTGAAAAAGTTGAAAGAAAGAGCGCAAGAGGTTCATGTCAAATTCTTGGAGAATCTCTCATATCTTGGAGTTGCAGAAAATAAAGTATCGTTGCCTTCTCTACCACAGAAGCAAAATATGTAGCAGGAACTATATGTTGCTCTCAAATATTGTGGATCAGAAATCAATTAGGATATTTATCTTTAAAATACTCAGGTATTCTTATCTTCTGTGATAATACTAGTGCAATAAATCTGTCAAAGAATCCTAATCAACATTTCAAATCCAAACATATAGACCCACACCAAGATCATATTGAACTTCTAAATCCATACCATTTTATTAGGGATCATATTCAAAAGAAAGAAATTGAACTTGTATTTGTTTATATGAAGCATTAATTAACTGGTACGCACCAAGATCCCAAACGTTCCCCTAACCTCTACACCCACACCATTACCTGTATTCAAGATTGATGAACTCAAGTCTAAACGTTGGGACATCACCTCTTACTTTTTTTGACAATAGGACAAGCAACAACGGGACAAGTTTGTGCAACTTGAAGAACTAGAATATCCTGACCTAGTAAAAGAATTCAATGAAAATCCTTTAAAAATAATATATTAAACTATACATTGAAAAATTAAAATATTAAATCGTAATATCATAAAGCATAGTCCAACATGAAACTCAAGGACATCCTTATGTAAGTCTTTTTAATTACTCCATATAAATACAAAAAGATCTATTAAAATGTCAGAAGCATCTACTTTCATATACATAGATTAAACTAATATAACTTTAACGTAAATAAATATTTTCTAAAAAATATATTAAACTTTTAGTAAGTTAGTGTGAGAGAGGGAGAGAGAGTCATCGTTCTACTTTGCGAGAGAAGATGAATCATGACTAAGAGGGAACAAGTTTGACACGCAGTAACTAAGTAATAAGTAAGTAACAATAAAAAATAACTCTATCCCTAAAAAGATATTTCACCATGGCCCTAAATCGGGTCAGTTATACCCGCGATTTAACACGAAATGGGCTTCATTCCCGACCCGGTAGAACATCTCCCTCACCTAAGAACCCTAAAACCCTGACTACGCATAACCCTGACTACGTTGAAGAGCGACACTGAATCGCCAAAAACTTTACCACATTTTTACGATTACTGTATCAATTCCACCCATTGCAACCATTATGGTCATCACCAAAATTGTTCAGGGCTAGCATAGTCATAAAATCGTACGTTTCTATGTTTATAATTGTGATTTTGGCAACAATGTTTAAAAGAAAAATATACAATCCACACATTAATTATTTTAATTTGTAAGAGCCATTCAAAATTGAAATGCCCTTTGCCATAACGAAAGAATCTTAATTTGTCATTCAAAAAAACAGCTTAATCTGGATATCAAAACCTGCACCAAGAACAAGTTGGTATTCAAATAAACAACCAATTTGTTATGAATAATAGTAATGTGGATGTCCATGAGTTACAAGTGTTACAGAGTATAGGAATATTAAAAGACACTCATTTATATAGATTATTATTCCTTGTAATTATTCTTCATTGTATATGTTAAAGGCACACTATGGTAGGCCTTAATTCATTTGTAAGTTACAAGACTTATGTCCTATAAATATGACTCATATGACATTGTAAAGGATGTACCTTTATGAGTAGAATGCAAATGCACACTTCTTCTCTCATTCTCTTCTTCTCTTTGTCTATTTTTTTTCATCTATAATGGTTATATTTTAGTTTTGTTTTGGTTAATTTCATAACACGTTATCAGCACGAACCTCTACCAAAATGATAGCTTAACAAGCTTGGAGGCTATTTGGCAAAGATATGTTTTCTTCTGCTATCTTATAGTTAACTAACTCATGTTATCATGTTCTATTTTCTTATAGCTTTTATTTTATCATGTTAATATTTTATAGTCTTAAATATTTGTTACCCCTTTGCAAATGTTGCCATTATCCATTTACCCCCCTGCAAAAAAAAGTCAAAAAATACCTTGCAAAATGTAACATTATCCAGTTACCCCCTGCTGTTATTTTGGTTAACGCTGCTAATTGATTACTGATGTAAAATGCCTAGCTGGATCAGTTACGTGGCTAATTAGGGCTTAAATCATCATCATCAGTTCATTGCTGATGCAAAATGTACTTTTACTATCAATGGAAGTGTTTAAATTTGGTTGGTTACCACTCTATTTATGTTTGTTTTTGGTCCAATTTGTTACTGATTGTGAACTGATGATGATGATGATTTAAGCCCTAATTAGCCACGTAACTGATCCAGCTAGGCATCCACATCAGTAATCAATTAACATTGTTAAGCAAAATAACAGCAGGAGGGTAACTGGATAATGTTACATTTTACAAGGTATTGTTTGACTGTTTTTTTTTTTGCAGGAGGGTAAATGGATAATGGTAACATTTGCAGGGTGGTAACAAATATTTAAGCCTATTTTATATTTCTTGTATAGAAATTTTTATTGAGAATTTTATTTGGCCACCACGGTTATCATAATTTCTATTCTTGATGAATTCCCAAAAAATTTAACATTCAAGCATCCCTATTGGATTGCATAGAGACAATTATCATGTTTGTCTATGTTTGATAAATTCCTGAAGAATTCAATATTGAAGCATCTATGTTGGATTGCATAAGAACAACTATCATGTTTGAATTTCAAAAGAATTTGTCATTCAAGCATCCCAGAAGGATCACAAAATAACTAAATATTGAAGCATCCTAAAGGATTGCTCAAAGTGTGAAAGTTTGTCATATAGTTCTTGAAGAATTGGAGAAAAAAATGTTCAAGCATCCATGAAAGATTGCTCAAAGCATGATATTGTTTTTGTCATCGCTTAGATTTGAGATATAGTTCCTGAAGAACAAATGAATTGATCATCGTTTATGATAGAGTTCTTGAAGAACTAAACCTTTAGACCATGATTATAGTCTAAAAGATCTATTTGATCTTAGTATAATTGAATCAAAGAAATATAAGAGTATTTTATTTTACTTGAATATGCTCCTGGAGTAGCACAAATGAGAAAATATTTTCAAGAATATTTTGAATCAAGATTATGTGATATTGTGATTATAGAATAATCACAAACCACTCAATGGATTGAACTTCCTAGAAGAGAATGAATCTGTTAACACCCAAAAATAATTAGGTCGTAGGTCGAGGGCTGAATGAAGAAGGCAGTAGAGCTGGAGTACTGAGGCAGGTCACTAGACAAAGACCTTAAGAGATAATTGCCTGAGAAAGTGATCAAGGGAAGCCCTCAGGGCATATCACTAGACGACTCCCCGAGGAAGGGGTTAGCCCGAGGAGCAATGAACGGGACCGAGGGAGAGTACAGCCTCAGCCTATTGAGTGCCACGGCCAGGGTAGGCTCGGGTGCCTGAGTCACTGTCTGAGGACAAAGGTTAGCTGAGCAAACCAAGTGGCCTAGGTAAGGCGGTTTTACTTGGAAGGCACATAAGAGACATGCACGAAGATAGAACGTGGGAGCAGTTGAAGATCAAGCGAGAGGAGCGAGGCCTTGAAAAGCGGAGTGAGGGAGTTCACCCCACTAACCGTGCTAGTGAGATCATGGGTGGTTACTCCGCCTCTTTAAGGCTTAGGAACGATGATAGTCGTTGATCTTAGATTGATCCAACGGTAGGCAAATGTTGGTTGTGATAGTGGCCGACGAGGTATATAAATAGCAGAGTAATTGTACAGAAGGGAGACATCAATCAAAAACTCTACGTTTATTTTATCTATCTGCTTTTATCGCACTTTATCTTTATCTTTTATGCATTAGCCAGTAGTATAATCCAACCCTCGCAGTCCCCTCTCACCTAACCTGGCCCTTTCTAGAGGAGTCAGGATACCCACAGTCAAGGATCAGAGTTCCCTCCTTGGCGCAATCGCTTGAAGAACAAAGGAATCAAAGAACTTGCTCAAACCCCTGGCCGAATCCACGGCTATGATCTAAGAGTTTGAACCAAGGAACAACAAATTGGCACGCCCAGTGGGACTAGAACATGTGAAAAGACCATTGTGTTTGATTTTCCTAGACTGGATTATCATTGGCGTATGCACCTGCGCTCTAGGAAAAACCTAAGTATGGATTCTCCTTCTGCTTTAAGAAAGGCAACTGCCGTGAAAGGCCGAGTCATAGAGCCAGTAGGTGTTTCAGGGAATACTACTGCAACGGTTACTAGGGAATCGAATGAACCGCCTCGCCAAGAGGAGGTGTAACACCCCATTTCTACCCGGCAATTTAAAATAAAAAATATCAGAGTTTAAAAATTATTTTTCAATTCATCCAAACGGGATGCTACATTTACTTCATTTCCAGCATACACAATTGATAATAAAATTCATCATTTCAAAGAAAACATAATACGTAGCTCCTCAATAAATTGGGTGAACCCTCAAGTACTCAAAAGTCTACAACAAATAGTTCATCAACACGCAGCGGACTAAAAGAAATAGTTTCCAAACATAGTTGTAATAACATCAATACAAAATCCATCAGTGTCACATAAAATAAAACAAAAATAACATTTATTCGCCCCCCAGGTGCTACGTATCAGAGCATGACCGACTCGAGGGATGAAGGGTTAAAAGCCTTCACTCACGGTTACCTGTAGTAATTAATCAACATAAGGGGTGAGTCTAAACCGTATAATAAAGCTTATAATAAGCAGTATGCCAGAGTACAGAACTATACCAATCACAACAATACATATATATACATTTATATATATATATATATATATATATATATATATATATATATAACAATCTTTTACAATTTATATATATATATATATATGTAACAACTATAGTAATACATTTATAAACAGCAGTCACCCCAATATATATATATATATATATATATATATATATATATATATATATATATATAACAACTTTTTAATATATTTATAACAACTATAATAACATATATACATATATACAGCGCTCACCACACAACCACGTCAACATTTATATTTGCCACACAAATATATTGCACACCGACCAAAATAATAATTGTCAATGATGAGAATGAATGTATGAAGTGCAAGTATGCATGTGGTACCATCATCGTCACTAATTCTGCCAATTGGGCACATCGTCACTTTTGATCCTTATTCATCGTCACTAGCTCGAGACCGCAGCCTTACATCGTCAATATATGCACATGTATGCATGTGACTTCATGAACAATCAACGCAACATAATCATCACAACAACAACGTCATCTATATCATCATCGTCATTTTGGTCATTAGACCCATCGTCAATAACATCATCAGTATAATTTGGTCAATAGACCCATCGTCATTTAGCAACATCAATAATATTTGGTCAATAGACCCATCATCAATAATATCAACATGGCAGCACTAGAGTGCGCCAGCATCACATCACAGCACTTAAAACACAACCAGGCAGCAACCGGACGCTAGAAGGGTTTTAGATACCGAAATAATTTCACAACGCCAACAACAACGACCGCCGGGGACAGCCACTTGAGGCGCCCAGAAACCATTAGAAAAATCTTAAAACAGAATGTAACTGTAGACGACTGAGTAAGCTTCGCAACGCACTTTGAAACACTTAAAACGGACACCCGAGTCAAAAGATACGTCAAAAACAAATTAGGAACAAAACTGAGACACATGCTGAAAATGGCGCCCAGGCACTGGGCGCCTAGCAGGGAAAACTGGCGCAGCCACAAACTGGCGCCCTTGGCGCCCAGGAAACACAGAAAACTGGCGCAGGAGGGATCCTGGCGCCCAGCACTTAGACACAGGCAGCAACACAAAAACTGGCGCAGCAGGGATCCTGGCGCCCAGCACTTAGACACAGCCAGCAACACAAAAACTGGCGCAGCAGGGATCCTGGCGCCCAGCACTTAGACACAGGCAGCAACACTAAAACTGGCGCAGGAGGGATCCTGGCGCCCAACACTTAGACATAGGCAGCAACACAAAAACTGGCGCAGGAGGGATCCTGGCGCCCAGACACAGAAAACTGGCGCAGGAGGGATCCTGGCGCCCTTGGCGCCCAGGCACAGGGAACCTGGCGCCCAGCACAAAAACTGGCGCAGCAACACAAAAACTGGCGCAGGAGGCAACATGCGCCCTTGGCGCCCAGGGGAGGGGATCCTAACGATATAAGCCCTAAACCCACATACATCCTATTATGAACCCTATTATAAGGTAAGACCCACCCTTACCTTAGTTTTTCTGAAGACGATGATCTCTCCACGGGAACACCAAGAACCACCGCAACCGAGCTCCTCTCCTTCTTCTCTCCCTTGCGAAGTCGCACTCCCTCCTCTCTCTTCTCTCTTCGCGCCGTACCCTTCTCTCTTCTCCTCTCTCTATTCGCAATTTCTTTCTTTCTTTCTCAAGTGATGCGAATTGCATCACTCCCTAGCGCCTAGGAGCCTAAGTCAATGGGCTTGGGCTCTTGGGCCAATCTTACCGCTCCGTAATTACCGGTTACTACTTCCTTTATTAAAATAAAACACTATATTAATAATTTTATATAATAATAATAATGCAACACTTAAATAATTTAATTAAATAATTAATTAAATTATTTTTGGTGTTACAGGAGGAGCATGTGGTCATGACCACCTCATTCATTCGGCAACAAATTGACATGGGGATACATGATAAAATGTACCAAGTGTCCCAACAATTGGCTGACATAGTTAAACCTATGGTGCACAATGAAGTGCAACAGGCCAAAGAATTAGAGCATGGGCAGGCAACACAAGGTAGCAGCCCTACCAACCCCATTTTCCCTGGCCAATTACAAGGAGGACATCCTACTTCTCTGGGAGGCACGCATCAGACCCTGCCATACACCAACCCTGTTGGACCTCAGCAGTCATCCTCCTATGCTCATATGGGAGGCATGCATCAGTGTTCACCGAATGGGAGTTTGACTGGGCCTCAGCAGGCGTTCTCTCATCACGTATGCCCTTCTCCTGTGATTCCTCAGCCCAGTACTTTTGCCACTGCCAACACTGGGGGGCAGTTTTTGGCGAATGTCACTAATACGACTTCTCTTCAGCTGGGACAAGTGCAATTGGCCCGAAGGCCGCTCGAGGCAGTGGGCTCGGTAGGTTTGCCACAAGGATCATCCTATGGATGCTTTGCCGCGGCTAACTGCCCAGCCTACGCAGGGGGGCAAGCCTTCACCCCGAAATCAGGGAATGACAGGATCAGTGGGCATTGCCCGAGTTGGCAGCCATGGGCCCAGAGCTCACCTGGCTCGACAAGCCTACCTCCTAGTCAGTCGTACCCTGGAGCACTCAGTACCTACCCGGCGGGTTCTTATATGCAGACACAGATGAATGTTGCTCCGGTCGAGCAGCCATGGAATCAACTTCCACCTCACCGAGGCATGCAAACATCTATACCAGGAACTGGCCCTGTTAACCTGGCCCAAGTAGTGCCTGAGCAGCCATGGACAGACGCTCTACCTCAGGTACCCCCGCAACCAGGGGCGCAGGGTCCCCCAAACGCACTGTGGTGACCAACACCTCCACCTGAAAGACCATCGGGGGCCCAACTCCTGGATCCTAATTTGATAGCTGACACTATTAAGAAGTTCTTCGGTGTCCAGCTGAATACGCTTGATAGACCAGTGTACAGGAAGCCTTACCCCGAGTGGGTGGATAGATTGGTGTCTCTGCCCAGAGGATTCAAAACCCCTGACTTTGCCACATTCTCCGGGGATGATGGTAAGTCTACCATGGAGCACATCGGCCGATTCATGGCCCGGTGTGGGAAAGGAAACCAGAATGAATTCCATAAGTAGCAGCTGTTCCCTTTGCCTCTGACAGGAACTGCCTTCTGTTGGTTATGACATTTGATGTTACTAAGAATGGTTTACTATTTTGGCATTATGGAATATATAACTTATTTTCTTTCTCATGCTTGGAATTCCATATAAACATATAAAAAAATGTGTGTGCCTAATTCTTTGATTGTAAATAGTATTTTGTGTTATATGCATTAGGTAGTATTTTCATATTTTGTTATCTGAATGATAAGAGTTTAATATACTTTTATAAAGTAAAGATGACGTCACATATTAATATTTTTGAAGGAACGGAAGATTCTTCAATATAATAAATTTTGTCTATGTCATATGTTTTTAGTGCATATAAACTATCAGAAAGTCATATGGTAGTGTGTGTTTTTAATATGACCTTGCGACCAGAATGTTGCATATATAATTGAAGGCTCAAGAAGAGCTAATGTATTGTTAGCAAGCTTGAGGAACAAAAATTTTTCATAGATTAATACCACATTTATTCTCTCAAGTCTCATGGAAACTAATAAAGTTTCAACGATATGAATATAAGACACAGCTAGAAAAAACAGAATTTAGAGACGACACAAATCTGTCGCTAAACATCAAAAATTCAACACTAATCATTTTAGCGACGGAATTTGTGACAAACCAAAATTTGTAACCGATTTTGGCGTCACTAAAAATTTAGCGAGGGAAACTGAAATCCGTCGCTATTTGCGAGGGATATTTCCTTCACAAAAACTTAAATTTCGTCACAAAAAAAAATGAAAAACAGGATTTAAAATTTGAACATCCGTCGCTATCAGGGAGGGATAAATTTCATCGCTAACAAAGAGGGACAAATTCCCTCCCTAATAGCGAGGGGAGATTTCCTCTCTATTAGTGAGGGATTTTAATGGCAGCTTTTTATTAATTTATCCATATCCACATATAATTAGAAGAGACCTTGAATCTCAAACTATTCATGCTTTTTAACATAGACTACAAAATTTAAAAAACACTCATATTTCATATTACTACTAATGAAGCTTATAAACATAATCCATACAAACCAAAAGTAACGTTAATTCATTAAAAAATACATGAACCTTTTGGTTTCATAAAACTAGTTAATCCAAAAGACATGACTGTTTCAAAAAAATAAAAAATACATCAATGATCTACATGTAGTTCATCATAATACTTGTTATCATCTTGTTGATCATCTTTGTTACTAATTACTAACAAATATGAGTCCCAGTATCAATAGATGACAGGAGTAGGTAGTACCAGGATCCTGCACCAAACAAATTTAGTTGAATTTGTGAGACACATGTGCATAAAGTCTATGTAACATCCTCAAAATAATTAACCGAATTATTTGGAGGTTAACCCAATTGAATTAAATTAGTACTTAATTGGTAAAATTATTAAGTGCCAAATATAATTATTGGATTGGCATAGGATCGTTAATCGTATAATACGGACCGTCGACGATTTAGAATCGAAATTGGGATTTAAGGGCAATGTGGTAATTTGACCATGTTACCAATTATATATTAAATATATATATGTGTATCCGTGTGTGTGTGTTAAAAGAAAAGAAAAGGAATTAAAAGAAAGGAAAGGAAAGAACAGCGAGAGACAGAGAGAAAAAGAAAGAAGAAAAGAGAAGAAAGAAGAAAGGGTGAGGAAGAAGAAGGGGAAAAGGGGAGGATTTGCGCTCATCAAAACGACTTCCTTCCAACACGAAAAACGCCCAGCGTTACTCCCTCTTCGATTTGGTACCAACATCAACATCATCAACTCTCTCTCTCTCTCTCACTTTGCCATTTTCGAAATTTGGAAGAAATGGAGGTTTGTTGATGGTTCAAGCTCAAGGATGGCTTGGGATGGTGTTTGGCGCGAACCCAAGGATGATGGATCGTTGATTGAGGTTCGATTGAAAGATTGGAAGCGAGTTGGTTGATTTGGGGTTTTGGTGAATAGTGTCATGGAGGTTAGGGGAGGAAGATGATGAATAGTGCATTATAGAGGTCTCGGGATTGAGCGGAAAGGTGGAAAGCGTTGGAAGCGGATTCGGGTGTCGCCGGAGCGAGGAATGGATTCGGGGAACGTTCGTGTGGTTTTGTCGGAAAAGCGGTTTGGCGTAAGTCTCAGTGGTTTGGCGAAGTCTCGGTGATTTTGAAGTCTCGGTGTCGGCACACGCTTCGAGGGTGAGTTTTACTCACGCTTAGGATGTTTTTTATGTTTCGAGTATTTTTACGTCAATTGATGTCGAGAGATCTTGAGTCAAAACCGCTATTTGAAAAATATGTCGTTTTTGATAAAAACCGTTTTGATTGAGACATTGATTGATTTGAATGATTGTGTGATATTGGTTGAATCTGTTTTTCTGTTTGTTTGGACTGTTTTCAATCGGAACGAGAATCAGAATTAAGCGGAATCGCGGTTTTCGCGCGAAACCGCCAAATTCTGCACTTGACAGACCCCCCTACTGTCAGTCCACGCGCCACTCGCGCGCCACTTGACAGATCCTGCTGCCAGTTCGCGCGCCACTTGCGCGCCACGCGCCACTCGCGCGCCATTTGGCAGATTTCAGCAACCAAACACTGTTTTTCGTTTCGCGATAACTTTTGATCCGGGAACCCGATTGAGGTGTTCTAAGATGCGTTGGAAAGCTTATTCAGAGGCCTAACTGAATATTCTATTTTTAAGGCAAAATGAACTGTTTTTGATATTGAAAATTATGTTGAAAAGTGTCGAGTTAGTATGCGAGAGCGAATGTGGACTTAATGTTTTTTTATCGAAAAGAAAGCGGACTATGAGTCCTATGTGATATTGTATAAATGACGCGGCATGATTGTTAAATCATCTAAACCGGTCTATGGTACGTTCTATTTATTGAACTATGTAATTGACGCGGGATGTTTATTAAGTATTCATCTAAACCGGTCTATGATTCTTGATATATATATATATATATTATATCTAGTCGAGGTGACGGCCTCTATGAAATAGCATACTAGGTGAGGGAAGTCATGAGCCCTTGACCTAGGCCCCTATGTTGTTACTTTTGCCTTTAGACATTGTACACCTATTGGCTATGCGGGGTTCACATAAGCTTGCGGGAGTTGGTGACGTGCTAAATACTAAAAAGATTATGTTTGTAACTCACATAGAATTACCAGTTTATGTTTGTAATTCATTAATCGAATTACCAGTGATTATTTGCAATTCAAGAACAGAATTGCCAGTTAAATGTTTTAAAAAGAAACCGAGAGTGTGGTTAGGGGTCTCGGTAGAACTCACTGAGACAAGTTGTCTCACCCAATCCATTGTTGTTGTTTTACAGAGAAACAGGGAAAGAAGAGATCCACAGAGGCACGAGCAGGTTGCGCTCGGACTGGATGTTGAAGACTTGGTATTATGTATTTTCTTCCGCTATCTTGTATGATACTGAATGATGTAGTTGCTGAATATTTTGGTCTGAGACCATCTTATAGTCTTATGTGTATCAAGACTGTTTTGTTATTATTCAGTTGAACTACGTTGCAATATTCAGTATTTAGGCAGGAATTGTGTATCTCTGATGTGTTACTAATGTGCACTCGGGCATTTTTAGTCGATAAAAATATCGGGGTGTTACAGTTGGTAGCAGTTCGACCCAGTCGGACTTAGCTTAGGGTTGAGTCGATTCCTTGTTAGTCCTGGTTGTAATTACACTTGTGATGCTAAGAGACATTGAGCCTGATTAACTTAATACTTAGTGCATCATAAGCGGAATTATGGCAGGGTGATCAAGACGTAGTCCTCGACCAAGACCGGAGTCTCCAACCGGTGGGTCCTCAGGAAATGCGTCATGACGGTGGAAGCTGTGTTAAAATGGGAACGACTGACATCAGTTGCAGAGATCAGAAGTTCATTGGGTCTAGCTAGTTGTTATAGAAGATTTATCTAAGGGTCCTCAGAGTTAGTTCTTCCCCTTACTCGGTTAACTCGTAAGAGTCAACCGTTTATGTGGGATGCCGATTGTGAAGAATGTTTTCAAGAGTTGAAGTATCATCCAGTAGAAGACCAGGTTGTAGCAGATGCGCTGAGTAGGAAATCCATTCACATAGCAAGGTTAACAAGGCAAGAGATGGCATTGTTAGAGTCCTTAAATCTAAGTCGGGGTACGTCCATAAGTTTCCACTTTAGTGGCGAAGTGTTAGTTTGTTAACCTCTCCTTTGTGAAGGTTAACAATGAGATTGTATTATGAGATTCTGTTTGTCAGGTCGAACGTGAATAGGGATATGAGAGTGAGGTGTCTGCTGACTGTGCTTCACATTGCGAATAACCATCAAGGGATTAATTGAAGGATCTGCTTGCGAGAGTCTGAAATTTCCGAAGTAAAGCTCGGCGTGCGGTATAGTAGTTTTGAAAAATCATTTTGTGAAAACCCGCATGCTAAGGTTAATTTTGGGAACGAAGAAAGAAGCTAATAAAATTTGATTGAGGAAGAAGATCCTTGGAAGATTACTTAGGTTGAGGGGAAGCTCTCAACGCTATCGACTAATGTGGAAAGGAATCGGGTGCGTTGTTGGTAGGAATCTCGTGATGAAGTTGCAATAGAGGAAAAAGGGAGCTCTATGTTCTGTTTGATAGTTGTTTCGAGAAAAGCAGAGGTGATTTTCATTACGTTCGAGCTATTCGTTATCCCCACGGTCTATTTCTGCATTGTGGTCAGAGTTTTAATAAAACCCTCATTCCATCTTTTTGAAAAGTTTTATCTCGAAATCTTGAGGGCGAGTCAAGATGTTTCACAAATGAATTTCCGTCACAATTGTCATTGTGTATGGGAACTGTTAAAGATTTTTAGAAGAATGGTTGAAGATGTGTATACACCCTTCGAGGAAATCGTGTGTGTTTTTACCTATACCAAGGAGTACCAGTTTATGGATCTCATTTTCAACATATATTTCTCTCTAGTGTCTTGCATTAGACCCTTTGATTTAGATTAATCAAAGTTGGGGAGCAAGAGAGGATAATTGGGATAAAGCTTCAGAAGTGTTTTCAAGTGCGGTGCCAAGCCTTGTAGGCGAAAGAGGAGTTTCTCGTGTTAATTGGTAACAAGAGAGTTCAGACTATAATCTTAAAGGCGTTCTAGAGTAGTGGTCCAACATACTTGAGGATTGATGTGCCAACTTGGGAAGATTTTCTACTCTCATTTTGTGAATTCAAGATTGTTTCCAGTAACTTAAGACTTTTTAGAGAATGTGAATTCTCGGTCGGTCAAATGAAAGACTTGACGAAATTTTGAGGACAAAATTCTTTCAAGTTGGGGAGAATGTAACATCCTCAAAATAATTAACCGAATTATTTGGAGGTTAACCCAATTGAATTAATTTAGTACTTAATTGGTAAAATTATTAAGTGCCAAATATAATTATTGGATTGGCATAGGATCGTTAATCGTATAATACGGACCGTGGACGATTTAGAATCGAAATTGGGATTTAAGGGCAATGTGGTAATTTGACCATGTTACCAATTATATATTAAATATATATATGTGTATCCGTGTGTGTGTGTGTTAAAAGAAAAGAAAAGGAATTAAAAGAAAGGAAAGGAAAAAACAGCGAGAGACAGAGAGAAAAAGAAAGAAGAAAAGAGAAGAAAGAAGAAAGGGTGAGGAAGAAGAAGGGGAAAAGGGGAGGATTTGCGCTCATCAAAACGACTTCCTTCCAACACGAAAAACGCCCAGCGTTACTCCCTCTTCGATTTGGTACCAACATCAACATCATCAACTCTCTCTCTCTCCCTCACTTTGCCATTTTCGAAATTTGGAAGAAATGGAGGTTTGTTGATGGTTCAAGCTCAAGGATGGCTTGGGATGGAGTTTGGCGCGAACCCAAGGATGATGGATCGTTGATTGAGGTTCGATTGAAAGATTGGAAGCGAGTTGGGTGATTTGGGGTTTTGGTGAATAGTGTCATGGAGGTTAGGGGAGGAAGATGATGAATAGTGCATTATAGAGGTCTCGGGATTGAGCGGAAAGGTGGAAAGCGTTGGAAGCGGATTCGGGTGTCGCCGGAGCGAGGAATGGATTCGGGGAACGTTCGTGTGGTTTTGTCGGAAAAGCGGTTTCGCGTAAGTCTCAGTGATTTGGCGAAGTCTCGGTGATTTTGAAGTCTCGGTGTCGGCACACGCTTCGAGGGTGAGTTTTACTCACGCTTAGGATGTTTTTTATGTTTCGAGTATTTTTACGTCAATTGATGTCGAGAGATCTTGAGTCAAAACCGCTATTTGGAAAATATGTCGTTTTTGATAAAAACCGTTTTGATTGAGACATTGATTGATTTGAATGATTGTGTGATATTGGTTGAATCTGTTTTTCTGTTTGTTTGGACTGTTTTCAATCGGAACGAGAATCAGAATTAAGCGGAATCGCGGTTTTCGCGCGAAACCGCCAAATTCTGCACTTGACAGACCCCTTTACTGTCAGTCCACGCGCCACTCGCGCGCCACTTGACAGATCCTGCTACCAGTTCGCGCGCCACTTGCGCGCCACGCGCCACTCGCGCGCCATTTGGCAGATTTCAGCAACCAAACACTGTTTTTCGTTTCGCGATAACTTTTGATCCGGGAACCCGATTGAGGTGTTCTAAGATGCGTTGGAAAGCTTATTCAGAGGCCTAACTGAATATTCTATTTTTAAGGCAAAATGAACTGTTTTTGATATTGAAAATTATGTTGAAAAGTGTCGAGTTAGTATGCGAGAGCGAATGTGGACTTAATGTTTTTTTATCGAAAAGAAAGCGGACTATGAGTCCTATGTGATATTGTATAAATGACGCGGGATGATTGTTAAATCATCTAAACCGGTCTATGGTACGTTCTATTTATTGAACTATGTAATTGACGCGGGATGTTTATTAAGTATTCATCTAAACCGGTCTATGATTCTTGATATATATATATATATATATATATATTATATCTAGTCGAGGTGACGACCTCTATGAAATAGCATAATAGGTGAGGGAAGTCATGAGCCCTTGACCTAGGCCCCTATGTTGTTACTTTTGCCTTTAGACATTGTACACCTATTGGCTATGCAGGGTTCACCTAAGCTTGCGGGAGTTGGTGACGTGCTAAATACTAAAAAGATTATGTTTGTAATTCACATAGAATTACCAGTTTATGTTTGTAATTCATTAATCGAATTACCAGTGATTATTTGCAATTCAAGAACAGAATTGCCAGTTAAATGTTTTAAAAAGAAACCGAGAGTGTGGTTAGGGGTCTCGGTAGAACTCACTGAGACAAGTTGTCTCACCCAATCCATTGTTGTTGTTTTACAGAGAAACAGGGAAAGAAGAGATCCACAGAGGCACGAGCAGGTTGCGCTCGGACTGGATGCTGAAGACTTGGTATTATGTATTTTCTTCCGCTATATACTGAATGATGTAGTTGCTGAATATTTTGGTCTGAGACCATCTTATAGTCTTATGTGTATCAAGACTGTTTTGTTATTATTCAGTTGAACTACGTTGCAATATTCAGTATTTAGGCAGGAATTGTGTATCTCTGATGTGTTACTAATGTGCACTCGGGCATTTTTAGTCGATAAAAATATCGGGGTGTTACAGTCTACTTGCTAGCCAACCAACATCTAGTTTCCATGTCCTTGCATCTTCAAGTGACATGTTAACTTGTTCTACAAGCCGCCAGTCAAACAAACTGGCATAGATAAATTTTGCTAATGCATCTCTTGCATCAATTACCTGATTTGATTTAATAATAGCATAACACAATCAGTAGCGGAAAAAAATAGATTAACTGAATTGTTCAAGTAATAAATGGACCTGTCTCAATGTCAATGTTTTCGTGATAGTATCCTTGCCAGCTTGGATTTTATGGGTAGATAATGCCGCCATTAGGTCCCGTGAACTGCATCCCATCAGCAAAGCAGCACTCGTTACAGCTGCCAAAAGAAAATATGAATAAAAGTCACGTCAAAGATCCAACTGAAATCTTCGTATATGAACGTACGCCTAGGGAGTAGGGACTACTACACCGCTATTGATAATGCATGTGCTTTTATAAACGCTATTAAAAGTTTTGAAGAGCTATTAAAAGTCATGAGGGACTAAAATTGAAAACGAAAAAATAAGATGAGGACCAAAACGCCTATTTCGTTAATGTAGGGACTAAACTTAGAAGGAGCCGATTTTGTAGGGACTAAAAACATATTTAACCCTAAAAAATATAACTAAGTTATTTTCGAAAAAATATAACTTTTTAAGAATAAAAACAATAATTTAATCTTCTATTTTTTTACCCAATATCATTAATTTATTATTGCATGGTTTTGCTTAACCATTCAGAATGTTTAAATATGGATATATTATTTATTTATTTTAAAGATACACACGCAGAACTTACTAACAAATCCATATAATTTGTGTCAAAAAAATAGAAAAGTTAAGGTCTGTTGACTCCAAATAACAGTAACACCATAGTCCCTACCTAGAGCATTGCAAAGATGAGTGAACAATAGAAAAGTTAACTTTCAGCTACATATTGCACAAGCTATCACTTTTTTTTGAGCAGACAAGGTTGAAACGATAATCTTGCTATATGTAGATTCATAATTTAATATGAATTTATTTTCTTTCTCTTGAAAGAGGGTTTACAGGATTGTTATGCTGACATAAGGTTGTTTGCCAAATAGAATAAGTATGACGTTGAAATTAGAATCATGAAAGGAATACATGTTATGCAATGTGAATAACTGCCTGTTGGATGTGAATGTGAATTGATACTAAAGCTAAAAACTGACAATAACACTAACCACAGAAAACTGCTCTTTTTAATAACACCATGTAAATTGAAGAAGGAAAAATATATAGAGCCTTAACATAAACTTTTTGGATGTTTGAACTCCTTATTCAATGCAACATAATTATTTTAATCCAATCACTCAGCCATTGCAATTTGCAAGTTAAAACACAATCAACAACGACTATAGAAAATCCAAAAGACCAACCACTATTATATTATATATAGACCCAAACAAATTATTAGGGAAACACAATCAACAGACCCAAATACAGAGTTGGTAAAATCCATCTCCTCTACAACTATAATGTGCAATCTAACCAGGAAAAGCAAAAAAACTTAAAATATTAACAAACATCTAAGCATTTATTCCCCACTTCCATTACACTAAGAAGGTTTCTTATTGACAAAGCCCTGTTAGAAGCAATATCTATCCTACCAACCACATTGAATAATGCTAATCTGCCACAAAACAAAGCCTAGTATAATAGCCTAATAGTCTAACAATGATAATAAAGCCAAATCACTATCCTTAACATATATGCCCAAATGCACGCCTAAACAGATCATATACTCGACCCCTCATAGAAGATGGAAACCTCAACTTACCCACATCTGAGAGTAGTCCTAAAAATATAAAGAATGGTCAAATGAGAAGAGTTTTAAAGCAGTTGTAATGACCAAAATACTAAGTCAAAGCGGTAAACAAAGAGAGAGATAAACACACAGACCACATAAATGACCTCAAACACAACATAAGATAAAAGACATACTAATTAACCTAGAAAAAACAAAACTTCTTCATCAAAAAATGTAATATTAAAATGATTTGAAGATTGCTGTCATAGAATCAACATCTCTGTACTGAAGATTTAACACAGTATATAGCAAAATGACATGGCATATATAGAGGAAAAATAAAAAGTTTTAAAAATAACAAATTGTAAATTGAACAAAATTACTGAAAAATTTTGCCAGTGACACCAACCTAATCTGCTACTACAGTGCTACAGTAAAAAAGTGGTCAACCTTCTTATGTTTATAGATATAGATATAGATTTCCTATAGCTTAGGTGCAAGACGTTCAGTTTTTAAGAATAGAACTTGAATACTATTCCCAAGGGAGAGCCAAGTTACCAACTCTCCAAATGCTAATGCTAAATTGGCAAACCTACTTTATGTTCTTGAGTAGTCACGGAATTGGAGTAATAAAAACCTAATAAAGTTCATAAAGTTGATGATGCATTATAGGAACTCACCAAAATTGGCAAACCCACAACAATGTAATACAAGAAAAAAATTGAAGCGGGACGTTGAAATATTATTAGAACAAGATTAAGATGCAGGTTGTGAGCAGCGCAGTAGTAGAGATGGACTGTGTAAAAAGTAATGCAGGATGAGAGAACCAGCAACTCTAACAAACAAATTCAGTCAATAATTGACAATGATTAACAAAGTCACCGTTAATCAGACAAGCATAGAAATAAATAACATAAACAGAAATGAATCTAAAAGCTGCACAGTTGAATGTCTTACTCAAGTGACATAGCATAACATCAACATCCTAACATTAAGACCAAGGTGATATTAAACTCTCAACATAGACTTCCGGGACAACCCAACCATTGATGTTTTGAATCCTAGGAATCTTTAAAGTACCATTTCTGGAGTTGTAAACAATGAACTTCGAATCCAAAATTGGATGTGTAAAATTCAGCAACACTTGGTCATCCTCAAAAACATATACAACCTTAGTATAAAGAGAATCATGAGGACCTCCCACATAAGGAACACTAAAAAACTTAGTCCAAGACTCTTCAATTCCATATTCCTTCATAACCCAAACATCCAAAAACTCAACATTATTTGCAAAGATACACAAGCAATCCCTCAACACCCCTAAAGTGGACAAATCCTTCTTCACATCAGGCATCAAAAGTGCTCGATAAGACTCCTTTTTCAAATCAAGAGAAACAATAACAAGTGAGTAATTAAGCAGAGCATCAAGCGCCAACCAATTAACATTTCCACTCACAAACATTCCCAGTCCACGAATGGAACCATAGGGAAAATCATGTATCCTGGGAAAGTCATCTATCCTTCTCCAGGAATCGGCACCCAAAGTGTAAACACTAACTTCAATACTAACTTCATCATTACAAGTACGGAAAGTAACAGCAAAGACCTTATAACTATCAATGAAATGATCATACCCGAAAGTGTAGTGAGTAGTAAAACCTCTATTTCTTGGCAAAATCTTGAACTTTCTAATTGAAGGGTTCCATAAAAGAGCAGAATAATGATCAATGATGACTAGGAGAATGCCATCGCAAGAGGAAAGACTGCGACTAAACCTGTAATCGAAGTAGAGAATATCCGGGTATATGAGCGGTAACTGCGGGACGGTAGAGGCTGACGATGCGTCACTGAAAAAAGAGGGGATTAGGGAATCCCAGGGCAGTGAGTTTGAATCGGTTATCATGAGGTGGTGATGGTGGTGGTACGTTTTTGACACGTGAAGGTGTTTTCTGGAGAATTTGGGATCAGAAATTAGGGATTTCCAGGATTTGCAGACGCATTTGAGTTGTAGGAGGAGTTTCACGGGAAGCCTACATAGTATTTCGGGGATGAGATCAAGCGGAATGGTGGGCGTGTGAAGTGACGGTGAGGTTAGGGTTCCGGTGGTGGTGTCGTTGCCCAACGACATTTCTGCAAATGTAGCACTTGCAAAGCTACCAAAACTACACCGTTTAGTACATGCACGCTCTGTCTACGAGGGCGGTGGAAAGAGATGAAAAAAAAATGGAAAATAGAGTCTCGGAGAAGAAGAAGGTGAGGATAAAGAAAGAAAGAATAAAATGGGAGAGTGAAGGCAGCGCGGACCAGACCCTGGGGTCAGGTGTGTCAAATTTTTTAAGGTCAGTATTAAATAGGTGCAAAACTTGATCTACTAATACAATTTAAAATTTTTATAGAGCTTAAAATCAAAATTTCAGAAGATTTATACTATTTATATAGGGTGATAAGCGAAAAAAATTTAACAGTACGCCACTGAGTGAAGGGACAAATGAAGAGATAATGAATACCGACACTAGCAACTAGCAAGCACAAACTGCAATGAAAAATAATGACTTTCAATTTTTTGTTTTTATTTTATTAGAAAGTGGAGTAGATGGTACTATTGAAAATAACCTTGAACCCTTTCTTAACTTTAAATAAATATTCACTTCGACATATCTTTAAATCTTAAGGCTAAATTGAATGTAAGTGATTTAGGAATTGAGTTTTAGGAGAGAAATGATAGGAAATATAGGGCCCACAAATCATGGTATCAGTATAGAAATGAGGGTGTGTAGGTCCCACAAATCATGGTATGAGTGTAGAAATGAGGGTGTGTAGGTCCCACAAATTAAGAAATATATAAAGTTTAACACTAATCAGTGTGTTTCGGCGTATTTTAGAGTTGGGAAAAAGTTTTAACAGTTCAAGTACGCGAAGTTCGTTCATCAATAACTGGTTTAGTGAAAAAAATTAATTTCGTGACAAAATACTTAAAATGTGACACTAAGCACTGTTTTAGAGTATTTTAGAGTTTAGAAAAAAATTAAATATTCAAATATGCAAAGTTCATTCCTCAATAATTGGACTGGTGAAAAAATTAATTGTGACAAAATACGTAAAGTGCAACGATAAGCGGTATATTTTAGGGTACTTTAGGGTTCAGAAAAAATTTAACTATTCAAAATGATTTTTTTAAGAGTTTTTTTAAGGATTTTTTTGTTGTTTCATATTTAGATTAAATAATTAACCAACAGAATTGTATTGAACTAAATTATTAGTTTAAATAATTTAATAAATTATGTATAATACTATATATATTTTCAGTAATCATAACTTCGTGCATCGCGCGGGAGGAAGTTCTAGTATATAAAAAGGGGGGCTTCTATAGTCATTTATATATATATTCTTTAGATATTAAGATAACTAGTCTTATAACCTGACTGATGCACAGAGTGCGGTGGGATCGATGAGTAAAAATACAGTAAAATTTAGTATGCCATTTTTTTTGATTGAATAATTTTTTTCTCGATAAGCATTGATTCATTGATTAGAGCATAAGAGATGCTCAAAACCACAAATACAAGAAAAACTTAAAAATTGTTAATACAAGTCAAAGCACTGTTCACCAAAGAGGCGAAGACAAGCTAGAATCTCTACCCACACCAGAAATGTTCACAGCCGAGTCAACCACTCTAGATGGACCGGTCACACACTCCAACATAGCCGGCACGATAGTTTCCCGAGTAGACATCAAGGTATCTTGGATGGCCGCGTTCGACTTCAGGACCGAGGGACTCCACAAACCGAAGAGACTCACGGACCGAGGGACTTCTCTCTGCGCCCCATAGCCCGGCCTCGTCACTTGGTCCGGTCATATGCCAGAAGCAAGCCAGCTATACATGGAAACTCCTATAATCCTGTCTAGAATCTCTCAATGGTCATATTTGTAGTAATTAGCCTTAATTACTAATTGTACTATAAATATCGCCCTTAGAGGCTAATGAAAGGACAACGCATCTTTGAATCTCACATTTCACTATCACTCTCAGACTGTCGTTACGATTATATTGTGACTATCTCATACTTGTGTTCTAGCTAAATCCTACTCCAGGAAATAGTTTGGAACATTGGCGCCCACCGTGGGGCTTGGTAAAACTCTTCCTACCCCACTGAATCTTTAGAGCAGCGACTCTACCATGGTGACTGCGAGGCATACCCCCTCATCAAGTGGTACCAATCCCAGAATCTTGGAACTACTTGACGCAGTATGAGCACTGCAAGACCAGAATGCAGAGCAAGCCAGAAGAAATGAATAGCAACACCTGCGTTCTCAAGCACTGGAGGCCAGAGAGGTACGATTACAAGAGCAACTGGCAGAAAAGCAGAACCACACCCAGATAGCCGAGGCCACCAGAGCGCCCCTGAGAGCGTTCCAGCCATTCACCGAAGCGATTAAAGCGTTGGCGATTCCTCACCGTTTCCGCGAGCCATCCATTGGCACGTATAACGGAACCGGAGATCCCTTAAGTCATGTAGACGCGTTCCAAACCCAAATGATGATAAGTGGTGGCAATGATGCTTTCAGCTGCAAAATGTTTCGCCGGGACCTTGACCGATGTGGCTCTGAAGTGGTTCAAGGGTTTAGCCACACGAACAATCATCGGCTTCGATGACCTCGCCGGGCGCTTCGTACAGCAGTTTTCGGCCAACAAGAAGAAGCTAGTGCATTCAGAAGACCTGCTTCATCTTCGGCAAGGGGCGACTGAGCGCTCCAGAAGTACCTGGACCGGTTTAACAAGGTAACTGTATTAGTTGAAGTTCCTGATGAAAAGTTTTTTGTCAAAGCATTTATGAAAGGTATGAAAAACAGAACATTCTTCGAAGCACTCTCAATCCGAACACCTCAGGCAATGGATGAAGTAAGAGCTCGCGCAGAAAAACATATAGAAGCAGAGGAGACCGGAGCCAGCAAGGACGAACGCGACATAAAAACTTCAAGGAGACCGTACTCGCTACCAGAAAAACCGGGACGACCCGACCAGCGGTGTTTTTCAGGCAGGCTGAGGAACCGAAAGTCACGTCCCAACGTTGAGGTAGCATACCACTACAAGAATAATGAGATTTTCCGGCCAGGACTTTCCGGCGGATTTTATCCGCCGGAAAGATTCCGGCGGATTTTAGGAATTTCCGGCGGATTTTAGGACTTACCGGCGGATTTTATTCGCCGCAAATTTTTCCGGCGGATTTTGGGGTATTTCCGGCGGATTTTTTGGCATTTGCGGAGGATTTTAAAAAAAAAATTTAAAAATTTTTTTTTAAAAAAAAAATCCGCCGCAAAAGCCAAAAAAGAAAAACTTTTTTTTAAAAAAAATCCGCCGCAAAAGCCAAAAAAAATTTCAAAAAATCTGTCGGTAATTTCAAAAATCCGCCGGAAAATTCGGAGGGAAAAAATTCGCCTATAAATAAAAATTTCTCCTACACTCCTCTCATTCTCTCATTTCACTCTTTATTTCATTCTCATTCTCTTCTATATTTCTCTACATATCTTTTTTCTTTATTTCTTATACTCTCATCTCCATAAATTTCTCTACATATCTCTCTTCTATATTTCTCCTTTCTTCTTCATTCTTTTTCATTCACTCCTTAATTCTTATTTCTTCTTACTTCTTTATTCACATTCTCTCCTATATCATTCTCTTCTAATATTATATTTCATTCTTATTCCTTCTTACTTCTACATTCTCATTCATTTATTTATTTTCATTCATTTCTATATCATTTTTTCTCATATTCTACTTCATTTTCATTTTTTCTTACTTTTTATTAAAATACAAATTAAACAATAAAATTCGAAAAAATTAAAAAAAAAATTCAAAAATTCAAATTTTTTCCCGCCGGATTTTTAAATTTTTTTTTTTATTTTGCGGCGGATTTTAGGCATTTCCGGCGGTTTTTTAAAATTTTTTGGCTTTTGCACCGGATTTTTAAAAAAAAAATTTCTAAAAAAATATTTTTTTTTAAAATCCGCCGCAAATGCCTTTAAAATCCGCCGTAAAATGCCAAAATTTTTTTTCTTTTTTTTAAAAAATCCGCCGAAAAATGCTTTTCCGGCGGATTTTCCGCCAGAAAGCGTTTGCTGCGAGCTGGCTACCGGCGGCAAAAATCCGCCGCAAAGTCCAATTTTGCGGCGGAAATATGGCTTTTCCGGCGGATTTTACCCGCCGCAAAATCCTGTTTTTCTTGTAGTGTACACTCCGCTTAAAGCCATGCCTTCGGCCATTCTCCATGAAGCTCTAGGTGATGGGACCATACAAAGGCCGACGCCTTTTGTCGGAACCATGGGTAAGTATCCACAATCATATTGCAGGTTCCACCGAACAGAAGGGCACACTACCGATGATTGCTGGACTTTAAAGCAGCAGATTGAACAACTAATCCATAGAGGACAACTCAAAAAGTTCGTGTTAACAGAGGAGCAGAAGAAAAAACGAGCTAACAACCCCCAGCCGAAGCCCCCAGCTCGTGTTAAAGCCAGGCCTTCCATCATGTCTGTTACTAACAAATAATCTGATGTATCCGTCACAGAATACCCACAGATATCCTTTGACGTAGAAGATTTCCATGGAGTTCAGCCCCACTCCGATGATCCAATAGTCATTCACATCACAACCAGCGGATACAGGGTCGCCCGGGTACTTGTAGAGGAAGCTCCGCCAACGTGATGTATTGGAAATGCTTTCAAGAGCTTAAGCTGCCGGTGGAACTGCTGAAAGATTACCCTGGCACCCTAGTAGGATTTTCTGGAGAACAGGTGGAGGTTCGTGGGTACACCGATCTTACAACCACCTTCGGAGAAGGAGAGTCGGCAAAGACAACTGTCCTCAGATACATGGTCATCAATGCATCATCATCTTACAACATCATAGTAGGCAGGCCGACCCTCAACGCACTAATGGCAGCAATATCGTATCCTCATCTCTGCCTAAAATATCCTCTCCCCAATGGAGGTGTTGGGACGGTAAGAGTTGACCAGGCGATGGCGCGCAGGTGCTACGCCGAAAGTGCTAAAGTAAAGACGATCCAGAAGCCCGGGATAGAAGGTTCTAATTGCAGTTTTCTTGACTTAGATCCGAGGTTGTATGATGCAGCTAAAGAAGAGAAGAGACCGAGGCCAGCGAATGACTTGAAAGTAGTGATCATCGGCCCTGCACAGCATCAGAAAACAAAAATTGGAACCGGGCTATCAGTAGAGATTGAAGATCAGCTCATCAAGCTCTTGTCAGACGATGTCCACATATTCGCATGGTCTCCCCAAGACATGCCAGGTATTAACCCAAACTTTGTATGTCATCGATTATCTCTAAATCCCTCTGCCCAGCCTGTATCGTAGAGAAAAAGGAAACACGGACATGAAAAGACGCTGGCAATAAAGGAGGGGACAGACAAACTGATGGCTACCGACTTCATCAGAGAGGTGAAGTACCCAACCTGGCTGGCCAATCCTGTGATGGTGAGAAAATCCAACGGCACTGGAGAATGTGCGTAGATTACACTGATCTCAACAGAGCCTGTCCGAAGGATTCTTATCCACTGCCGAGCATCGACGGACTGGTCGACGACGCCTCCGGCTACAAGCTGCTCAGTTTCATGGATGCATATTCAGGCTACAACCAGATCAGAATGAGCCATATAGATGAAGAGAAAACGATTTTCATGACAAGAACGCGGGAGCAACGTACCAGCGTCTGTTGGATAGGATCTTCGAAGGGGAGATCAGAAGAACGATCGAAGTATATGTAGATGACATGGTCGTAAAGTCCACCACCGATCCAACACATATAGACAACCTCACCAAGATATTCAAACTCTTGGAGAAACACGACCTTCGGCTCAATCATGACAAATGCTCGTTTGGAGTCCAAGCAGGTGAATTCTTGGGGTACGTACCGACTCACATGGGCATTGAAGCCAATCCCTCACAGTGCTGAGCCATCATTGAAGCCAGAAGCCCCACCAAGACCAAAGAAGTACAGATCCTAACCGGCCAAATTGCAGCACTCTCTCGTTTTCTTGGCCGGTCAGCAAATAAAATCAAACCTATGTTTCAACTCCTCAAGAAAAATGCCACCTTCCAGTGGTCAGAAGAATGTGAAAAGGCCCTCCAGGCACTCAGGGAGTATCTAGCGGCTCCGCTGATCCTCACATCCCCGAAGCAAGGCATTCCCTTACTCTTGTATATGACGGTTTCAAAGGATGCATGCAGTGCGGTCTTGGTGCAAGAACAAGGGAAGGGCCAACTCCTTGTTTATTACACCAGCCGAATGTGGAGAGGACCGGAGCAGAGGTATCAGAAGATTGAAAAAGCAACGTATACAGTCATATTAGCAGCAAGGAAGCTCAGGCACTACTTCCAGAGTCACCCAATAATAATCAAAACAGATCTCCCAATCTGCCAAGTACTCTCGAAGCCAGATCTAGCAGGGAGAATGGTCTCTTGGTCGGTAGAACTATCTGAATTTGATGTCAAATATGAACCAAGAGGACCGATCAAAGCTCAGGCATTGGCAGACTTATAGCCGAACTTGTGGAGACCGAAGCAGAAAGTAAACCCTCGGCAGAATTTGTGTGGACCCTGTCTGTCGATGGTTCGTCCAATCAAAGAGGAAGTGGAGCCGGAGTAACCTTAGAGGGCCCAGATGGTATTCTCCTTGAGTAATCACTTCGGTTCAACTTCAAAGCTAGCAACAACCAGGCATAATACGAGGCACTCATTGCCGGCATGACAGTAGCTGCACATCTAGGGGTAAAACACCTGAAGACTCGAAGTGACTCCCTGCTCATAACCGGGCAAGTCACGAAGGCATTCAGTACCAAGGATGACCTTCTCAGCAGATATTTTGATAAGGTACAAGAACTTAAATCTAAATTCAATTCCTTTGAGCTAACACATGTCCCCAGGGAACAAAACAGTAGGGCGGATATCCTGGCCAAACTTGCTAGTACAAAGAAAATTGGAAACAACCACTCGGTGATTCGGGAAGCACTTTTTGAACCCAGCATAAATAAAATCCAGGTTCTCTCAACAGAGATAGCACCTCGAAGCTGGATGACCAATATTATTGCTTTCCTGCAGGGAGAACAATTGCAGTTGCAAGAAGGAGAGCTGAAGAAGTTAGCTCAGATAGCGAGCAAGTACACCCTGATAGAGGACGAACTGTACAAAAGGGGATTTTCCACACCACTACTCAAATGTGTCCCAGATTCGAAGACGAACAAAATCCTGAAGGAAGTAAACGAAGGAGTATGCAACAGTCATGTAGGGGGTCAAGCTCTGGCTGCTAAAATTTTAAGGGCCAGTTATTACTGGCCGACAATGAAGAAAGATTCGGTGGAATACGTCAGGAAATGTGACAAATGCCAACGTCATGCACCTGTACCCAGAGCACCTCCGACCAACTTACAATCCATCGTTTCCACGTGGGCCTTCTCTATCTGGGGCGTAGACATCCTCGGCCTGTTTCCCCCAGCACCGGGTCAGATCAAATATCTACTTGTTGTCATACCCCAATTTTGTCCGGCTTAGGTCAAAACCCTAATTTTCCCCAAAAAAATAAATAAATTGAGGAGTGAGGAGCGTTATGCATTGCATTTTGGATCCTAGAAACCATTCCAAAGTTTTTGAAATCATTTTTAGGGTTAGAATGCACTTTTTGGGGAAATTAGGGTTTTAGGGTCAAAAGGGGCATTTTGGTCATTTTTCGCAAAAAGATGATTTTCTCGCCAAGAATGCACATCCACAAAAAGTACATTTTTATTCTATCAAGGATAATTTTTGTACAATTTTTAGAAAGAAAACCCTAGTAAAAAATAATTAAAAATGTATTTTTTTTCCATTTTTAGTGCATAGAAAAATAAAAAAAAGGGACCATTAAATATTCCTCAATTCTTAAGTGACAATTTTTATTGTCATGAGTGACTAGAGAGAATATTTTATGGTGCCCAAAAAAGCATGTAACACATTTTCAATAGTTGCATTCCCATTATTTTCCCATGCCCAAAAATTTCAAATTCAAAAAAAAACTCAAAAAAAGGGAAGTGTCCTCAATAAGACAAAAGACCAAAAAAACAAGTTTTTTTTTTCTCTCTTCCTCCCCCCACCTACGAATTCTCTCTCTCTCTCTCTCCAATTTCTTCCACACTCTTCCATTATACCCTCTTTGGTAAATTACTCCACTCACTTACACTAACCTATTCATAAGAAAACCCAAAGTTCCCTCTTTGGTAACAATTCTCCCCTAAAACGCCCTTAACCCTACTTCACATAAAATATCTCTTCCAAAATAAGAAAATTCATTTTTCTTTTTCCTTTGTTCCTTCTTCATTTTCGCCCCCCTCTCTCCCATACTCTTCATTTTGTGCTTCTTCAATACCCTTAATCCATGTGAGGATTAATCTCAACCCTTGATTCAAAATTGAGACTCAATCCTAGAGCACATTAAAAGCACAAAGACTAAATTACCCTTAGACCTAGTTTCATCCTATAAATACCCCCCTCATTCCCACACCTAGGGACCTTTTTTTAGCTTCTCATTCTCCTACACAAAACCCTAGCACACCAAAGCTTCCCCCTTCTCCTCTCTTCTTGCGAAACTACCCCCTTCTCCCTCATCCATTTTTCTTCAAAAATCAACCATCAAATCCTTCATTTCTTGTTAGATCATCATCACTCCTTCCATTCTCTTCAAGGTTGCATCATCAAATTGCTAAGAGCTAGTAATCTTTGTGTTCATATCATCTCCTTCTTCATTTCTTTGTGATTTTGAGGTAAGCCTTGAAACTTTGCATCTCATATTTAGTTCTTCTTGCATAATCTCTCTTCTACTCCCAACTCCTTCTTGATTGCTTGTTGTTGTTGCTTTGAGGATCCATTTCAAACATTTTGACAAAGACTTAGGGAGCTTTGGGTGTTTGAGATGGGTCCTTGGCCTTGAAGGAGTTGTTCTTGTGTTTGATTAATTTCCCTTGCATTTTCTTGTTCATGTCATGAATTGTAAGTTGAATTTTGGGCTTGATTTTTGGTGTATGAGGCTTCGGTTTTGAGCTTATAGATTTAGGGTTTTTGTTGCCTTTTTCTTTCCTTTAATTTATGTGAAGAATAGATGCATGTTTTGCTTGATAATTATCTTGTAACATGGCATGATAATTTAGGGTTTAGTCATGTACTTTGTTCTACATGTTGATTGTGAATCTTGACATGAAATAATTGTGCCTATTTTTGTGCTTGAAATAGTTGTTTGATCTTGTGTAAATGAATGCAATTGTATCAATGTGTTTTTTTTTTATTTTTAACCACTCACTTACTTTTTACTTTACCATTCATTAACTTTTTACTAAAACATAAAAAGATTTTACCACTTCCCATTTACCTCATGCATTTTTACTTTACCATTCATTAACTTTTTACTAAAACATAAAAAGATTTTACCACTTCCCATTTACCTCATGCATTTTTACTTTACCATTCATTAACTTTTTTCTAAAACATAAAAAGATTTTACCACTTCCCATTTACCTCATGCATATTTACTTTACCATCTCATTAAATAATTACCATTCACTTCATGCATTTTTACTTTACCATCTCATTAAATAATTACCATTCACTTCATGCATTTTTACTTTACCATCTCATTAAATAATTACCATTCACTTCATGCATTTTTACTTTACCATCTCATTAAAGAATTACCATTTACCTCATGCATTTTTACTTTACTTTTCACTAACTTCTTACTTAAAGTTTTACAACTTATCAACTTGCAAAAATACCCAACACATTTTCACATTCATGCATCTTCATTCATACTTAGTTTATGTGACACTTTCATGCATCCTCATATGCTTATATCTCTTGCATCCTCTTATGCATCCTTGTATGCCATCCATTCATAAATAAAGTTCTATGCATCCATTCCTTGTACACTCATGCACTTACATGCTTACCTAATCATGCATCCTTGCTTACATATTCAATCATTTAACTTAGAATACTCTATGTTTACAACCAATTGTATTCACTTGTTCTTGATGCCATGTAAATGTCTTGACTTGATTGTGTGCCTTCCTCTCCACTTGTATGACCTCTTAATGGAGACGTAAGTCTACATGCATGTTGTAGCATAGAGCCATTAGGGTAAATACAATCCTTCTTGCACACACACAATTACTTTGAGAACTTTGTTTTGCATCTTTAATAATTGAATCCTTTGATTGTACGGGCATGTTTAATCTTGGTTAATGAATAATATGTTCATGTTTGTTTGAGTATTATTCATTCATTTGCATTTGGTTATGGATTTAGAATTGGCTTGAAATGTTCTACTCCTTTTCTAAAACCCATTTCCTAAAATCACTTCAAAACAAAAGGAAACTTTTACTTTCAAAACAAAATAAATCAATCGTCATTAAACACCAATCGCGCCGTTGCCGATTAGGTTGTTAATGATGATGTTGTTTCCAAAAGGAGTTAGTAGCGAAACCATTCTAACCGTTGTTGTTCGTTCTTCGCGAAAGCTCAATCCTTTTTCAAAATCAAAAGATTAGAACTATGTCGCTTTGATTCCCATTTGGGATACGTAGGAGCGAGTCACGTTCTCGTCAAGTGCAACAAATAAAAATCCTTTTCGCAACCCTAAACCAATCATTTTCACAAAACAAACCAAAAAGTCATTTTCAAACCCATTGTTATTAGTGACTATCACTCAAAGCCTTGGCTTGTTTGATTGTCATGAACACTATCCAGAGTCATTAGTAATGATCACTCAAAGCCTTTGCTTGCTTGATCATTATGAAAGCTCTTCCCCTTTTCAAAAATGAGTGAGGAACCGATTTGGGTGTACGTTCGACATTGGTTAGAGTCTTAGGATTAACGAGTTGTACAGCTCGTGCGAGCCTAAGATACTTGCTCGAACAAAAACTACCAATCTCACAGCAAATCTTTTTTTCAAGTAACTCAAATCACTTTTTGATAAGTAGGGGGCACGTCGCCTGTACGGGCGGGGATGTCTATGTTTTAGGGTTAGTGGACTGTACAGTTCAGACCCGAGAACCCCTGCAATAAAAGACACCAACACACCCAAAGTTTCTTGACCCAGGAGAACTACGTAGCTTTGATTTCCTCATTGCATCTGAAGATACGTAGGAGCGGGCCACGTCCCGTCAAGCACCATTTTCAAAAAAATACCAAAAAAAATCTTTCCTTTCCCCGTCTTCTTTCCAAACGCTTTTCTCAAATAAAAAAGAAAAATGAAAAGAAATAGAACATCGTTTCAAATCAAACTTTGTCGAAACCACACATCAAATTAATGGTTCCCTTTCGGTAGAAAGGAGATGCGGGGTGCTTATACCTTCCCCGTGTCTAACCGACCCCCGAACCTACATCTCCTGATTTCGAAAAGACCACCCGCCTTGTATAAAAAGACGTTTTTTCAATGTTTTCGTCTAAAAACTAAAATATTGATGGCGGCTTCATTTATCTTCCACGTTGTACATCGAGAAATCCCAACCGGATTTTTCGGGGTGCAACACTGGTCGCAGTCAATTATTTCTCAAAATGGATCGAAGCGAAACCAATTGCAACCATCACTACCCAGCAGGTGAAGAAGTTTTACTGGAAGAAATTGATATGCCAGTTCGGAATTCCTGCAACAATAGTCACCGACAATGGCACGCAGTTCGCCTCTGAGTTCGTGGCTGATCTTTGCAGAACCTGGAACATATATCAGGCATTTACCTCAATCGAGCACCGACAGACCAACGGGCAGGCCGAGGCTGCCAACAAGGTCATTCTGAACGGACTCAAGAAGAAACTAGATGGAGCAAAAGGAGACTGGGTTGAAGAACTGCCTCTAGTGTTATGGCCCTATCATACTACCCCCCAGTCTTCCACAAGAGAAACCCCCTTTCGGCTGACTTATGGGACTGACGCTCTGACACCAGTGGAGATCCTAGAACCCAGTCGAAGAAGGAAGCTAACAGAGAAAGTTCCCGATGAAGGCGCCCTAAGGGCCGATCTAGACCTCCTTGACGAAGTCAGGGAAATTGCCAAAGTCAAAGAAGCATCGGCTAAGCAGCGAGCAGCAAAGAGGTTTGATTCAAAGGTCAGTCCCAGAAACTTCAAAGCCGGAGACCTGGTACTCAGGACATCTAGCCGAGTGGGAGCCACGGGAAAGCTGTCTGCCAATTGGGAGGGTCCTTTCAGAGTCAAAGACATCATCGGCCCAGGAAGCTTCAAATTGGAGAAATTAAATGGAGAAAACATTCCCAGATCTTGGAATGCCGCCAACCTGCGGTTCTACTACAGCTGAAGAAGTAAATCATCGGTTCTCACCACCCACCGTTTTTCAATTAATCATTTGTATGTGGCAATATAAAAGCCCCAAATGTACTCCATCTTCATGATTGAATAAAGAGAACTGATTCCTTTACTTGAGTGTGCCATAATAAAAAAAGTCCCAATATGCAAAGACCGAGCAACGTCTCGATGTTGCCCTTGGGCAATGACGACTCAAAGTCCTGACAGGTGAGAGCGAGCTGATGAGCCGACGCACCACCCTTGGGCACACCAGTTCGGTTTCAAAGAAGTTTACTTCTTTTAGATCGAAAGGGAGCTTCCACCGTGTAGGCAAAGCTAACGCGCGTGCCGAACAAAGCCAAGCACGGTGTAAGATCCTTCAATGTGTAAGCGAAGCCAACGTGCTCGCCCGAACAAGCCAACAGCTTGGCACAGCGAAGGCCATTTTAACACAAGACCCGACAGGTGTAGACCGTGCGAATGCCGACATACAGCCCTTGCGCACTAACCATAAGGCCATTCGTATAAGCAAAGGAAATCACGAAAGCAGCACAAAACCGGCAATATAAGCCGAGATACAAAACAAAGCGCAAAGACAAATAAAGGCGCAGAACAGAAACGATAACATATCAAAGGCGATGCAAAATGTAACATTGTCAACTTTACAAAATTAACCATTTTTGTTCAAACTAGGAGCAGCATTACAAAGCAAAGTCAAAGAGACACCTGTTGAGGATTCTGCTGAGTATTCGGCGCAGTAACTGGCTTCTCCACCACCACAGGATCAACAATCTGGCCGTTGACCACGATCTTGTCAATATCAAATTTTTCAACATCCGCTTCAGGGTAGAGCACTTTCAGCTGATCCAAGGTGGTTTCAAAACCCTTATCAACCTCAGTGGCCGCTCCAACTTTCAACTCCTCAATGGCCTTGAACACGTCTTCACCTTCGGCCAAATTAGGAAACACAGTCAAAATCCTTTTTAGCTCACCTCCGGCCTTCTCAACCTCTTCACGAGGCAGCTTCAGATCGCTTTCAAGCCTCGCCACGCTAGCCGACAGTGCCTTCTTCTCCTCAGATAACTCGAATATCCTCCCCTCCAGTCGTTGCTTTTCGGCATCCCATTTTTGCAGGTCCTGCCTCAACAGCTCTTTCTCCTCCTGGCACAACTTCAACGCTTCATCATTTTCTTTCAACCGACCCTCCAAGCGGCTCTGCTCCCCAACAGTTTTCTTAAGAGAGTCCTCAGCAAGACGCGCAAGCAGAGAAGCCCAATGACTATAGGTGTTCACAGCAACCAGAGTCTGTCCTATCCCAATCGACGCAACCTTTTCAACATCGACCGTACCAACAGCACCATTCAAAACCCTGTTCAGCGGGTACCGAGAATCCCAAGCAGACCAAATGGGAGCATCAATGCTTACATCAGCCCTCTTCTGACATATGAGAATGTTCCTCCAGGACATGTCAGCTATTGCATCGGCACCACCAGGTACACCAAGTTCAATGTTGGGGGATGGACCAGTCTTCGCCCTTTTAGAGGCATGAAACTCAGGAGGAGGGGGAGTAGGACGAACCATGACCTGATTTACGCCCGGCTCATCAACGGATTGTCCACCAACGGCAGAGTTTGAAACACCAGCGGTAGTATTCAGAGCTGAAGCTGGTTCCCGAACCAACCCTTGCTTACGCTTCTGCTCCTCTTGGACCCTTTTCCTTTCAGCAACGCTGAGAGTAGACATCCCTAAATCCGCTGCGAACAAACAAACGCCGAGTAAAAAAATACAAAAAAAAAGGTGGGAGATGGATTACTCAAATATCCAATCAACACTTCATCTTCGTTCACCAATTTAATCAGAAAAGATGTTTTGGGCAGCACACTCGACAGGGACTGAACATAAGACCATAACCGATCAAGGTCCACACGCTCGGCAGGACTCAAAGACCTCCTCTCAACAGAATACGTATCCCGAGGATTGCGAGTCCAGAACAAAGGAAAATGATATTTCCCAGTTTCATCAATCAAAAGGTAAGGATCGCTCGGTCCTGCTTGCAACCGGAACCAGTGCATCTTAAAAAATTTATAGCTACTCTTGAAAGCGGACATAAAAGGGCGACGACTATGGTTACACAACGAAACCCAACGTTGTGGCTTTTTGACCGAAGTCTTGAAGAAATGCAAGAACCTACAGGCCGACACCTCAATCCCAAGACACTCACACAAGTTCTCATAGGCGCGCATATATGCCCAACTATTCAGATGAAGCTGGGAGGGAGCTACGTTGATCATTCTCAAAACCTGAGAATAATAAGGGGAGAAGGGAGCTCGAATACCTAAGTGTTCAAACATAGTCTTATACACGTAAGTAAATGGTACATCCCTCGGCCCAGGAGGATCGCCAACCGCCTCCTCTAAAGAAACTGGGCAGGCTATGGCTGCACCTTCGTCTGGAGGATAGCACAACAAACCATGGATGTCGGCCAAGGACTCATCGGTTAAGAACTCCGAAAACGAATCCAGAACCTCCTGGTCTACTCAAAACCCACCACCATCAGACTAATCCCCCCTCACGATCAGAACGGTCCTCTTTGGCCATAGACGTGAACTAAATCGACCCTGTTGAATGAGAGAGAGGACCCACAGTCAAATTCTTTTAAAGCATTTATCGCCTGACTGGACTTGTGCATCAAGTAATAAACGCAACGTGCGGGAACGCAGTTGGGTTTAGGACACTGAAACTCAGGTTACTTCTCCCTCACTCTCACTACTTATTTCTATTACAGTCATTTGTTTCCAAACAGGGGAGAAAAACCAGCAAAACAAAATAAGAAGCAGGAAAGAGGGCTTGCGTACCTTTGAAGACATCGCAAACGAAGGAAGAAAAGCAGTGAAGATTGAACACACCAAAGCACTAAAGGAAGGAAAGAAGCGAAGATTGAACACACCAAAAAAAAAGAAAAAAGGGGCATTGCCAATGAAAACGAAGGAAGAGGGAAGACTGAGCGTGCAAAGGGAAGCAAAAAGGAATGAATGAATGAATGAATGAATGAATGAATGAATGAATGGGTCGTGTGAATTTTTAAACCCTTCCCATTCATCTCGATCCAATGGTGGGAAGTAAGCCAGGTAAAATCCACGGAATGGAAGCGTGACACATGGCGTGTCCCCAGCGAGAATGTCAGAGGACGCGACAGTTCCCAAGGAGGCCATTATGACATTTCCCGCCCAATCAATCAAACGTCATAGTCAAACATCACGTCATAGAAACATTCGGCCACGGAGAGGACCAGTAGAAAAAGAGCCGATCGACAAACTATCATCAAATGATCGGCTAAACGAAAACTTAAGAAAGGGGAGCCATACATTCTTGAAGCTTATTTATTTATTCATTCCTCATTTCACATTCGGTTACATCAAATGCATGGACTATGTCCGGCTAATGCATACAACATAAACTACAAAATATACACTTCTTTGCTGGATTGTCATTTTATAGGTCCAGCTCCAACGCGACGAATCTCTGGAAAACCTCCAAACCGATCAAAAGACGAAGCGGATGAACCTTGAGCTTCCACTGGAGTTCCCCCAAGAAAGTTTGACAGTAACGCCGAAGATAGCCCGGGGACTGTCTGCTAACAAAGACCAGAAGGTCCGGCCACGGCGAAATACCAGCGAAGTCTTCGGCCAACCCATAAGAAAGGAGGAAGCGTAACCAAGGATATAGACCGAAGAACCATCTCCAACAAATGGTGACCTGAACCCCCAAGTACACCGCAGTTTGAGTCTCCTGCATAACCCCACGTCAAGCATAACGAACTCAACAAGAAAAATCTGCAACTCGCGGGGATCAATAACTCCCACCTTGAACCTCTTGGCAACCTCATTGTAACAAAACCTGTTGAGGTTACGCAGGAGACTCAAGAAGGGAGAAACCATTCTGATAACAGAAGGAAACGCAACAAAGAAGAGAGCCATGGGAGACAAGGGAAGACAAAGCAAAACCCCTCCTTATATAGTGAGGAAGGAACGAGCCCGAAAGCAGGAATTAATGGCAAGCACAAAAATAAACACTGGTCAAAGGTGAAACTCCCGAGAAGATAAAGTCAAAGGTCAAATTGTCAAATCAAAACGTCCCGTCAAGATACAGTGTCCCCGCCAAACGCCATAGTCAGGCACCCACAGCCGAGGCCTCGTAAAATTTCAAGACAACCGATGGTGAGGGACTATGACGAATCAAACCCAAACCGAAGCCATCCGGAAGAGAGCGCCTTCGCACCTCGTACTCGCCGCTCGAGGGACTATGTTCACAGCCGAGCCGACCACTTTGGATGGACCGGTCACACACTCCAACATAGCCGGAACGACTGTTTCCTGAGTAGACAGCAAGGTATCTTGGATAGCCGCGTTTGACTTCAGGACCGAGGGACTCCGCAGAACTGAGGGACTCCACAAACAGAAGAGACTCACGGGCCGAGGGACTTCTCTCTGCGCTCCATATCCCGGCCTCGTCACTTGGTCCGGCCATACGCCAGAAGCAAGCCAGCTATACATGGAAACTCCTATAATCTCGCCTAGAATCTCTCAACAGTCATATTTGTAGTAATTAGCCTTAATTACTGATTGTACTATGAATATCGCCCTTAGAGGCTAATGAAAGGACAACGCATCTTTGAATCTCACATTTCACCATCACTCTCAGACTGTCGTTACGATTATATTGTGACTATCTCATACTTGTGTTCTAGCTAAATCCTACTCCAGGAAATAGTTAGGAACAAGAAATAAATCAACAGCATGACAAAAAACTTAATACAAGCGACAATTGAATCAATCTTGGCCTCTTCCCCTCTAAAGCAAGCTCCATTCTGGGCAAGCCAAAGACACCAACAAATTGTCAACCAGAGTAAGTATTTAACCTTTTTGGATTTCTTCCCCAAACATAACTCGCCAAAATGAATATAAGGTTGATATAAGGTAAGAGACATAGGCAACTGGACATCAAGCCATCGCTCTATCTCCCTCCAAACCTTTCTCGAAAGATCACAATCAAGGAAGAGATGAAGGAGATCCTCACTGTGATTGTTACAAAAAACGCACAGGCCCCCCTCCTCTGAACGAATAACCCGTCTGCTTCTAAGTAGCTCACACACCGGTAGAGCGTTTAAAATTAATCTCCAACTAATAAAGATCAAGATTTTTGAAGGAACTACTGTTTGCCATAACGCTTTGAAGTCTATACTGTCACCGTTAGTGTTCACAGCAGGAACCGAATTAGCTGACAAAAAAAAATGATAACAAGATCTTACTGAATAACGATGGGAAGGCTCCAGTAACCAACTCCAGCTATCTGTTCTGTCTCTATGTAACTGCACGTCTCTCATAATGTCAAACAGCATCGATCAATTCTGGCTAAGAAGCTGCGAATCAAATCCAAAAGCTGTCAAATTCAAACGCTAGTAGCTCTGGTTCCACATACCTAGATTAGCAATGTAAGCATTTTTGTTGCCGCAACCTCCAAAAATGATAGAAAAATCCATCTTCAATGGGCGCTGCTCAATCCAATGGTGATTCCAAAAATTCACGCCTTGACCATCGCCCAGTCCTCTCCTAACATTTACTTCGGACCACCCTCCTGAAAGTCTATCTTCACCCACACTCTGAAGATCATGCCACCACAAAGAATAATTCGCTCTTCTATTCAACGGTCTATTTTCTGGAAAGAAAATAGATTTCATGTCACCATAGCGAAGAGAGAGTAAATCCCACCAAGTCAACCGCTTTGGCCATCATAGTCGTCAAGCCCTTGGCAACAATTAAGAACAAGAAGGGGAAAGAGGATCTCCTTGCCGGAGTCCTCTACCAACTTGGAAAAGACGGAATAAAATTTAGTATGCCATAGATACCCTAAAAAGTAAATATATTGTATCGATAGATGAGACTAAGTGAAGTTGATAATTTTAATTTTGTCACAGATTAATGGGAATCTTGCACTCAACTAGGAAATGAGGTTCAACAGTAATGAGGTTCAATTGCTAGGAATTTGAATGTCTTTTTTGGGTTGGTGATGCTTAGGGAATTGTTTCAAATTATTATTTTGATTTATCTGTTTGGGTGTCAATTTGTTGTTATTTAGGCTGGGGTATGCTCCCTTGGAGGCTGATTAGCTTTAGGATAATTGTTTTAGGTGTGCCATTTTAGGGGTTCCCTCCCTTGCTAGCCGTTGGGTTAGGCCACTTCAATAAACTTCTAATTATCGAAAAAAACAATAATGGGGACAGTTCTAGAACTAGATCAGGACCATCAAAGATCTCTCAGGGGTTTAAATAAAGATGGAGAAACCGTAGATCCAAATTGACGGTTTAGTTCAAGAGTAAAATTAGTTGAGTTATTGAATAAATTAGTTGGCATTATTTACTACTCAAGAAGTTTTTTTTTTAAGTTTTTTTAGGGTGTGTTCGTTGTAATTGGGCAATATTAGAAGATAAAATTCATTGGGTGTGTATATGTTACAGGAGTGAAAAAGTAGAGAAATTCAGTTTTAGGTTGTTATAACTTAGATTCTACTTCAGTGAAAAAGTAGAGAAATTCAGTTTTAGGTTCTTATAATTTAGATTCTACTCCTTTGTTCGATGGGTAAATTTTTTTGAGTCATGAGATGTGTTTTAAATTTATTTATCATTGAGAACTGTTCTGTACCTAGCGGTCGTTTGATGACTGCTACTGGTAGGTCTCTCGCATTCGCTCAAGTCAATATTGAGAAATGTAAAGTAGTATAACAAGTAATGAGAATGTACTTATTTATGGCAATGTGAGCTGGTATTTATAGAGATCCGTGCCAGCTTCGAGCCGTTGTATTGATTGAGTGAATATGAGCCGTCAGAGTATGAGAGTCATAAATGAGCTGATTTATTATGGATATAGATAAAAGTGATTGAGTTTATCTATGTCTTATTGTTGAGTGGGCCTCTTGGCCCCGTCCAGAACAAGAACAATATTTATACATGTAAGTCACATATATGGTTTAATTTGTTCATGATCTTAAAAGTTTGTTGATTCACTTCATGAAATTTAAGTTACGTCTTTTATTTTTCAATATTCAATAACTTTCACTCAATAATATCATGAAACTTTTTTTATGCAAAAGACATGATCCATAGTCATCACAATAGTGAAAACAATCTCGTTGTACCAAAATAAATAGTGAAAATAATCTCAACTATTTTGAAAACCATACTTATCATTTGCGGCACACTCATAAATGATAAATTAATCAAGACTAATACTCAATTTAAATTATTAGAATAATAAGAAAAAATTTCGAGTATAGGTAAAACGGATTAGGATCCACTAAAGTCAATATTGATTGCAGTTGTCACCATTGAAAGAGCCATTGGATATCTTGTAGAAAAGATAATAGGCCAGTGATTGCCTTATTCACTCGAAGGATTTAATCCACTAAAAATAAGTATTGTTTGCTCCGCCTCTTTAGGCATTGTGAGTATTCTTTTTTTGCCTCTCTAGTATTGGGTATTGGACTCCCTCCCTTCCCATGTGGAGAAAGGCCTAAACATTGTAGGCCATTGTATCTCACTTGTTTAAGTGGGGAAGGGTTGCAAGCCACCAAAAGAGAGAAAAGAAGATAGAAAGTTGTTCCTATTTTTCTCAAATCTGTCACCGTAAAACTGCGATTGTGGATTCTTTAACCGTTGGATCTTAATGAAATTGGGAAAGAAGCTTCGTGAGACATCTCTTGGTTTGCGTCGTTTGGATCTTCAAAACGAGGTTTGAGCAGAGAGTTATTGGCTTTCGCACTGAATCAACATATTTGGGTATTTTTCATCATTTTGTTCTCATTTGTAAGCTTTTGTGCTTTATTGTATTGGCTAGTTGTTGACACTATTTGTGCACCATTTTGAGACTTTGTTGTACCCTTATTTTATTATACTGGAGCCATTTCTTTGATCTGGACGACTCGTGATTTTACCATTACTTTGAATAGTTTACCATGTTAAAAATATCGATATTCATTGTGCATTTTATTCATTCTCCGTATAAAAAAATATGCACAATAATTTAAATAAAGTTAAAATAAACCAATTGACATTCAAGAGTAGAATTTAATTAGTATACACTTAAGATGTATAAATATTTTACAAGTCTACCAATCGAAAATGGACACCAAAACCATGATATCTTAACATTATGTCACCGATTGTAAATATTAAAATACCCAAATATTTAAATAGTAATCAAATTCTATTAAACACATATTGTCAATTGTGTGTGTGTGTGTATATATATATATATATATATATATATGATGAAGGTGAGTTAGATTTTCAACAATATATATCCCGGAAACAAACATTCCCCCACCCCCACTAATATTGTTTATAAAAAAAACAATTAGAGAATTTAATAATCATAATTATATAAAATCAGGAATAGTCAATATCATCGGTCCACGTAGGCGCCACGCGCATTCCCGTTTAATTCCACGCAATTCTCTACAAAAATACGTGGCAGCCACCTAAGCTAACATTGAATACCATTTTGAAAAAAAAAATGATCTCAATGGCTGTTAATGAAAAGTTACATCCTCAAACAACATCGACGGCTAAAATTGCTTTAAATTGCGGCTGCCATTGGACCAAAAAAAATGGCTGCCATTAAAACTGATGGCTGCCACGTAAAACAGCAAAACGGATCCACCATAATGGGCCATTAAAAACTGAATTATTAGCTGCCACGCATAATTAATGATTTGTTGAGTCATATAAACTGTTTTGGTATTACATCTACATAACGGATCCACCATAATGGCCCATCATAAAAGCAACGCAATTTAAGGCTTGCCCCACCAATTGTAATTTGAAATTATTTTCACATCAATTCTAAGGCTTTCACGCTCACCAATCGTGGTTTTTTTTTTTACCAAATTGAAATCAAATCTTTCACGCCTCTTTCATTCTTTCCTCTCTCTCTCTCTCTCTCTCTCTCTCTCTCTCTCTCTCTCTCTCTCTCTCTCTCTCTCTCCTGAAAGCGTCACTTCACAAAAGCGAGAACCAGACCAAAGAAGAGAACGCCAAGTCACTCCACTCCTTCACTTCGTCTCCTGTTCGGATCTATAGATTGCAACCTGCGCTCCCCCATCGTATGGTGTCGCGCCGCTGCCACCGTTTCTACACACCATCACCATTGTTTTCCTTCCCATTTTTCTTTGTACCTGCGCCATATCGCATCTCTGTGTTTTCCTCTAAGGTAACGCTAATCATTACTTCGTCTATTTTTTCTTAGTGATTGAAATCCATTGTTGAGTTGCTGCTTCGTTGCTCCATTCTTGCTTCAATAAGCATATGCTGGAATTTTCGTTGAAGAACAAACAACGATGATCTGTCTGAATTTTGAAATTAAATTTAAATTGTATTGTAATAAAAAAAATCACGGTGTAAGTTGATCATAAATTGATTTGAATATAAAATGTAAGCTGATTTGAAAATGATTTAAAATGTAAATTCATTTTCATTTGAAATTGTCTAAAAAAATTGTGTTAAAATGTGATAAACAGATTTCGATGATTGATAATTGATTTGTGTTGATGTAATTTTGAGTTTTTTATTTCTTTTTGCAGCAAATATAAATTTCCTATTTTGTAGCTATCTCATTTTTCCGTGGCTTACGATCAATAATGTAACTTCCTATTCTGATTTCATTTACATCAACTTTTTTTTATTATTGAGACAGGTGTGGTACTTGGATTTATAGATAATCTAAACAAGAAAAGAACAACTCTTTGTTCATTTCACAAGCGAATGGGAGAAAACGATAGACGGGTAATCTTTGATGCGCTTTTGTTTGCAATCATGTTGACACGAGTTCGATTTCTTTTTGATTACTTTGAGAAACCAAGGGAGAGGTATAACACTAGTCTTTCTAATATTTCATTTTCATTTACAGGTCTCCATCTTTGAATTTGAGAAGGAGAGTACCACTGAGTGCATACTTTTTGATTAGCAACATCAAGCTAAGGATATGTGAATTCATATTTTTGGATTGTATGAATTCACAGTTTTATGAACTAATTCAGTATCTCCTCAAATACAAAATAAAAAATTCAGAATTTCTTTATTTGATTTATATTTCTAATAAAGTGCAAGTACAAAACCCAAATTACTTTTGTTGATGATAGGACCAACTTCTGCATACTTTTTTTAATGCCCAAATCAACCAAATTGTAACATCCCTAATTTTTAAAGACTCGTACTATGATGCCTAAGACCGAGTAATTATTTGTGGGAATAATTGGTCGTGTCTCGGGGATTAATAGTTGAGGAAAAGTCCAAAGAAATCCTACTCTACATTTAATTGTGACTTAGTCATAATTTAAATGAACAATTCAGCTGAAGGGTAAAATCGTCATTTCGCCTCACATCGAATACGTATCAATTGAGTGAGCAGTTAGTCTCGACTCGAATGAGGATTAGTAGAGAAACCTAAGCCGAGCAAAAAGCCATAAGATTATTGGGGTTTTAGCCTCAAAACCAAGACTTAATGGGCCAAGGGAAATTTGGTCTTTTCCACCCAATTAAAACCCTCAGCCCCTTTGAAACATAACAACTCTCATCCTCATTCCCATTTTCAGTCTGAAGTTCAGAAAATAGATTAGAGAGAGAGAGTGACCCGTGGAGAGAAGGAGAAGGAGAGGACAAGGATTCTTGGTGCATGCAAGTGATCTTCATGCCATCCTTCACCATTTTTCTTCATCTACCCTTTGATACCACTGTTTCTGATCATCCTCCCCTATATCTCCATCCACCATTTTCGAGTAGAAGAAGGGTGGAGCTGGAATTCAAGCAAGAGGTTGAAGCTACAAGTCCAAACAAGATTTCTGGGTGAAACCCGTATGAACCATCTTCATTGTTTTCATCGTATCTCACTGTACAGAACTCCTATGAAAGTGATTTTTGTTCCTTTGGAAACTAGACACAAAGATCTTCATTTTGGGCACAAGAACCGCCCGATTTCATTGAGAAATGAGAGAGATATCATGCTCTCAACGTTCGGATTAAGAATCAGCCACTGTTCCGTAGCAGTCCTCTTGTTTTGTTGATATCTCCCAAACTACTGGATGCATGCATGTGAATCTTTGACCATCAGAAAGTAGACAAAATCCTCTTCAGATTAGGCACTGATTTGAAGGATTTTGGTTGCGAATTGACATAGATATGGCAGTTGCAAATCTGCAAACTGTTGTTGGAAAACAGAAAGAAGACATGGAAATGGTTATTCGTCGGGTTTGGAGTTCGAGTTGCCAAGTCACGAGAGATGCCAATTCTATGCACCAGAAAAGAAGTCAGTATCGATAGACGTGTCGGAGTTTCTGGGGTTAAATTGGAGCAGTGGAGGTTGCTGTCTCGAGTCCTGACCAAGTTCGATGCGAGTACGTGACTACGAGGATTGTTCGATTGATTACGGTCCGATCGCTCGTGCTCCGGTGTGTTTTTCCCGCGAGATCGTCAACCGGGGGAGTTCTACTCACGTATAGGGATGTTTTTGTGTGTCCTGAAAATGTGTCTGTTTTGAGTCATAAGGCAGTTTTCTAGTTTTCGAAAGATTTTGGAACCAAAAACCGTTTTTGAGCAATATCGTGTTTTTACGGTTTTTATTGAAATGTTGAGCAATTTACGAAATTGTGATTTAAACGCTTTCACTGGAATATAGTCTGGAATTTGGTATATTAAAACTATTTTCAGGATGGATTACGATTGGAAATTCGATTTGGGCGAAAAACGGAAAAGCGGAATGAGAATCGGATTGGAAAATAGAGAAACAGAACAGACCGCACGGGTCATGTGCCCCTGGGCACGGACCGTGCGTCTGCTTCGCAATTGGCTGAATTAAGGAATAAAACATCACGCACGAGTCGTGCGCCCCTGGGCACGGATCGTGCGTGAGCTTCGGGTTGGCTGTATAAATTTTGGTGCATCACGCACTAGTCGTGCGCCCCTGGGCACGGACCGTGCGTGAGCTTCTGTTACCGATCCCCGATTTCTCATTTTGTCGCTCCTTTCGATCCCAAACCACTTCTAATCTTCTTCCCAACCAATTTTAAGGATATTGCCTTACTGAAAACCTTATTTTGAACTTGTTCAACTCATGATTTTGAAAAAGAGCTTTGAAAGCCTATTTGATTGAAAAACCGAAACCCTAGTATACGTGTGGGTACACCGACTGATGGATTGACTAAATATATATAACTATATATGTCATTGGGTATGATTATAACGCCGGATGTCTAACTATTGAATTCATCTAAACGGGTTATAGATCGATATAGATATAAATTATCTAATAAGCTTATGTGATTGATCCTTTGGTGATCAAAATCAAAGAAAAATATATAAATTATCTAACTCTCGAGAATTGATACGTATTGTCATATGTATCGCATTGGGTGACGATCCGACAAGTAGCATACTAGGGAGGGTAGTCATGACCCCTTACCTAGGCCCTGAATGTGTTTTGGCGTGGTCAACTCACGGGTTACTGGGATTAGCACTGGATTGCAGTCGGTTTATGCTAAGTTGAACACACGATTACCGGGATTAGCACTGGATTGCAGTCGGTTCGTGTTAAATAAATTCACGATTTGCTTGGCAATTCGATTATAGCTTATGATAGCTAATCATCTATATTTGATAACGGTTTAATAAATTGAACCGAGTGTTAGTGAGAGGGCACGGTAGGACTCACTGAGACAAGTTGTCTCACCCAATCCATATTTGTTGTTTTTACAGAGAACAGGTTATAAGGACAGCAGGCGGCACAGTTAGTCTTCAGGCTCGAGGAGAAGTTGGAGATGTAATCTTCCATCTATGTTTTGGATTCTTCTGATGTAGTCTCTGTATTCGGTCTTATGACTCGAAGTTGTAAAATGTTATTTTTATAGTTTCCGTTGTTTGTTGTAAAGATGTATATCTGAACAGGAATTTTTATACTCTGATTTATACCAAATTGTATATTTAGGTGTTTCTTTCTTTAAAGAAATACCGGGGTGTTACACAAAAAGCATAATCAACTATGCTCATTAATCATTACTCTTTATCTGGTGGCGCATTTTTTATTTGGTTAGGGCTTTACTAGCATCTATTATTGCTTATAATTATCATTTGTAGCTTTCTTATGAGTTTTCAAGTATGCACTCAGTGGTTCAAGTAAATGCTCATGGTCTTTGAATTACTCATGGTCTTTGAATAACATGCCGTATTTTATTTGGACTGTAGTTGTCAGATGTGCTAAATTTGTCCTTTAATTATCCTTTTTGTAATTTGTTATGTTGTGATCAACATGCTCTAAGGAATACATGTTCTATATATGGCTCTGGCTAAAGATTAAAATTGGTTATACTTTGGCGTTCGACTTTGTATAAACTCTTCCACTCATATTTCATTTTCTATATAAATAAATTGTTATGAATTATTTTAGATGTCAAAATTATCTTACTAACTCTGCTTTCATTTAAAGGCAGCAAATTATATTTATAGCCATTTACTATTAAGATGGTTTGTGTGATGTAGCCTAAGGCAATGCTGACGTCAATTTAATTTCTGTTAGTTGAGGTGGTTACTTTATATGTGGAATCATGTTTCAGATGAATATAACATAAACAATATAAGCCTAGCAATAACGCTCTATTTCACTTAGGTTTACTACTTGCTCATTTATTGAGTTAAGTTGAGATCGTGAATGTTATGTTTTTTTATTATGAGAAAAGAAAGGATGTTACGTTGCCTTTAATTTGATCTATTTTTGCATGGTTGTTGCTTTCTTTTGTCCCAATATTAGTTTGCAAATAGATTGTGTAGGTTTTTGGATCAAACTGTTGCTGATGTATGAATTTAATCGTTTAAGTGCATTCCTTCACTGTTTATTGATTATTATATTTGGCTCATGTGGTGGATCTTTTTTGTTATAAAATTTAATTAAAAACATTAACATTTTGTATATTGCTTATTGATTTTACGATTGTTGTTTTGGACTTACACAGAAACTAGGTGAGCCTATTTCTTCAACTAAGAGTGTTTTGCTAGATCCTTTGAGAAACCTTCATTCCCAATTCTTCTAAAATCCAACAACTGAATTTGTTAGAGTCAAAACTGATTATCAAATGGGTTTAACTCCTAATTTATTTTGGCACTAAATAATGTGTTATTCAATGGGGTGAGCTAATAGTCTTATGATTTTGCTACTGTTGATAATCTTAATATTGCTATTATTTTTACTATCCTTCTATTTCTTGTGATTTTGTGTGCTTTATTTTTTTATTAAGTTTTCCCGTCATTGTTATTTTTTATTCTTTTGTTAATTAGAGCAGTACTCATTATTTCCTATTTACTGATTTTGTAAAGCGCACACTAAATTTGGAGTGATTTGGTAAATGGATTGAGGACGTCAGTGGTTTTGTTAATTAGAGCAGTACTCATTATTTCCTATTGCGCAAAAATGGATTGAGGACGTCAGTGGTTTTGATTGATGCTTTTTAATGGCACATTTGATAGAGATAAATGGGCAGAAATGCAAGCGAGGAATCAGAATTTAATTGTACTGTCAATTTAATTGTGCTGATTTTTGGGGATTTATGTTTGAGATTAGGAGAGGGACTAAAATGTTTTCATATCTCAAAGAATCTAATTTTAATGGTGCTTATTATGTAAGTTTCTTTCCATTAAATTTGTTAGCCATGTTGATTGAATAATAAAATAATTTTGATTTTACCTTAACTATCTTAAAACTCACCATTACAATGTAATTTAATTGGTTGATGGTGTAAAAAATTTTACAATGTTAGTGTACACCGATTAAACCCTATAATTATTATATATAAATACATAATTGAAGACTTCCAATGATATAAAATGTATATTTAGATAAATTAACATTGTATTAAGGTTACTTTATATGCTATCATAAAAAATATATTCGACAACATTTTTTGACTTCTTATCGATCGCAAATAGTAGTTTAATCGAGAAGTGCTAATACGTTATTAAATGCTGTCCAATTATCAATAAATTAATATATTTTCATGCATATTGAAATAATAGAACCAATGAACAAAATTTACCTTTTTTAATTTTAATTTCAATAAAACATACTAATACCATGTAAGCTATTAATATATAAAGTCAAAGTTTCTAAATATTATATGTATCACAATAATTTAATTACTACTTATATTACTAACAATGAAATGTATACCCGTGCAGGGCATGGGTCATACATACTAGTGTATTATACATTCCTGAATCACACAGGTTATGTTTTAAAGGCTTAAATATCATTTACCCCCTACAAATATCACGTTTATCCATTTACCCCCCTGCCAAAAGAAAACTTTTAAAACAAACCCTGCAAAATGTAACTGTATCCAGTTACACCCGTGCTGTTAATTAGTTTTGGCTAACAGCGTTAATATTTGCAGGGGGTAACTAGAAACACTTAATATTTGCAGGGGGTAACTACTCCCACTTAATATTTGCAGGGGGTAACTAGAAACACTTAATATTTGCAGGGGGTTAACTAGATCCCAAATGTCAACCAAGTCAGCCTAGACTTAACGTTGTTAGCCAAAACTAACAGCAGGGGGTAACTGGATACAATTACATTTTGCAGGGTTTGTTTTAAGATTTTTTTTTTTGCAGTGGGGTAAATGGATAAACGTGATATTTGGAGGCGGTAAATGATATTTAAGCCTATTTTAAATGCTTAATTTGTCTAATTTTATATCTTATCCTAGTTTTCAAAGCTCAAAATCATTAAAGAAATGATATCTAAACTATGAATGGCCAAGTTAAAAGGTGGGAGGAGAAAATAATTTGAAATTAGAGAGGTAACAAAACATTAAATCCTTTATTATTAAATTTTCAATACTATTAATTAATAATTGCTATGTATTTTTTATTTCCTTCTCGAACTAATGGTATATTTGTAATAATTGAAAAAAATGTTCAAAATGTTGAGTACATGGCACGCTTGTTATATAGAGATGCAGTTAGAAAGTGCGGAGACTCTTCCTCTTCCGCTTCCATTTCATTTCAACTATGAGAAGGTCACTGAGAAAAAAAGAAAAGGGTGAGAAAAAAACGAGCAACTCAAGAAGAAAAAGAAGAGGATCATTCAAAATGGTTGACACATTATTGCAGTGATCATCAGATATTGTTGGTTGGTGACGGTGATTTCTCTTTCTCCCTTTGCCTCGCTAAAGCTTTTGGTTCTGCTTTCAACATTGTAGCTTCTTCTCTTGATACCTATGGTTCGTCATCTACTACCATTCTCTCACTACTTTTGTAGGCTGCATAACCACTACATTTGTGTTTCTTTTCATATTCTTACATTCAGTGTTAAAGTTTCGACCTTGGTGTTGGATTCACGCTTTTGCGTGAAAGAATATACTATTTTTGTCTTTTATTTTCATTTGTTTTGTTAATGATGAAAGAATTTGAGTTTTATTGAATTGCAACTACTAGAGTTATCCCTAAAAAATAGAAGGTATTTTGTAATTTAGGCTTTTTCATTTAGGGTCCTTTTGAATTGACTTATTTATTGATAAGTAGTATTTGTGACATTATTTGAGAGAGCTTATCAGGTGTCAATAAGCTGTTTTCAAATTATTTTCACAAGCTATTAAAACAGATTGTTGAAACTAGACCTTAGTCACGTGTTCAAAACCCAATTGTGGTCATCGAAACTCTTCTGTGCATGCAGGTGATGTTATAAGGAAGTACAAGAATGCAAAGTCAAATTTAGATGAATTGTTGAAGCTGGGAGCATGTGTGCTACATGGAGTGGATGCAACCAAAATGAAATTTCATTCAGATTTAAGTAGGCGGAGGTTTGATCGTGTTATATACAACTTCCCTCATGCAGGCTTTCACGGGGAGAAGGAAGTTAGCTTGAAAATGATAAAGTGGGTTTTCTAGTTGTTTTAAGTTCAATGACCAATTCATACCTTGAGAGTACTTCTTAACAAAAAAAGTTGAAATATGTTCTGGTTATTGCTTTTCTGCCCTTGGACCTTTATAAATGGATTTGGTTCCTCTAAAGTGAGTAGAGAGTAAATAAGTAATTTAACTGTCAATGAGAAAATCAAGTATGATTTGTTATGTATCTGCATGTAATATTAATCATCGACTTTCTCAGTAGATAAGCCAAAATAAGTCAATTCAAATAGGCCCCATGTCTCCTTGATTTAAATATCTTTTGTTATCATAGTTACTAATGGTACATATTATATGTGATTTGTTCTTCCTTGTGAATTTATAGGATGCACAAAGACCTTGTGCTTGGTTTCTTGGAGAATGCAAGTTGCTTGCTTCGGTCCAATGGTGAAATTCATGTCAATCACAAAACAACACCTCCTTTCAATAACTGGAACATAGAGGAGCTTGGCATGCAAAGCTCTTTGAAATTGATTGAATGTGTTGACTTCAAGAAAGAAGATTACCAAGGCTATAACAATAAGCGTGGAGATGGCTATAGATGTGATGAGCCCTTTCGTCTTGGTGAGTGCAGCACTTTCAAGTTTATACACAATACCAGAACTAGGGATAACCATTTCAGAAGAAACCATGATAAGCGGGTTTCTAGACGAAGACGACGACAACAACAAACAAGTCTTCCATATAGAAAGATTCAGAACTTCGAGCAAGTACCAGCTCAAGTTGATCTCAATTATTATCCTCAAAAAGGTCTCTTTCTAAACATGAATGAAGCAGTGAGACCACCAGTATTTGACTTGAAGAATAGATACCCTTCAACCTCAAGGGACTACTTCAACAATGCGACAGATATACATGGAAGAGTTGTTTCTTCTGCTTACATGGGAAATGTATACACTCCAACCTCAAGGGACTACTTCAACAATGGGATAGAAATACATGAAAGAGTTGCTTCTACTGCTTACCTGGGAAATGGATACACTCCAATCTCAAGAGACTTCAACAATGTGGCAGAAATGCATGGAGGAGTTGCTTCTTCTGCTTACTTGGGAAATGGATACACTCCAATCTCAAGTGACTACTTCAACAATGTGGAAGAAATGCATGGAAGAGTTTCTTCTTCCGCTGATTGTTACTATTGCGACCGCAATATGACATTGGACTCTCGGAGATTGTTACATCCAATTGAGCCATTGCAACTGCGGCCAACATCAAGTAATTGTACATATTCTCTGACAGATCCCTTTAGAAGAACAATGGATATTGCCCCTTCCTTATCAATTGGTGCTAGAAGAACAATGGATAAATACCAAGTCTTTGGTGGAAGCTCAGGATATTTGCAAGAAGAACTTTTTAGAGCTACTGAGAGGCCAAGTTATTGTTTTGAATTTGGTAGAGGAAGGCCTGACTTTGAGAACTACAATGCTGATGTGCCTAGGAGAACTTTAAAGAGTGAAATCCATGTTGTGCAAAGAGGATGTTGATGGCAGAAGGATGATCACACTGCAATAGAGGAACTGTAATCCCAGCAAACACGATTTTGGGGGGGTTTTGGGTGTCTTCTTGAAGGTATTTTCTAACATACAATAGCAGCTGGGGCTTTTGTTGATTTTTATAATCAAATGTTTAGCATATGTTGAACTTTTGCAGCATGCTTTAAGAAAGTTATCTTTTTTCGTTAGATGTTCTAAAAGAGTTGCTCAAGGAGATAAATCGAATTAATATCTTTTCTACTTTTCCCATGTATATAATATTATTATTAACATGAGCTGGTGATCCATGTTCTGTTCGTCGTTTGATTACTTGATTAACATTAAATTCTATTGCATTATTTAAATTCAAGAGTAAGGAACCAAACTAGTCATTATTGACAAAAAAATTCACGTGAGTACTAGTTTAGTCCTTCAAAATATGGCTGGGAATAGGTTGAGGCCGTTGAGCCGAGCTGGCTTTGCATGGCCTGGGTCTGGCCTGCATTGAAAGTGTTAGGCCTGAGTTTGGCCTGTAGTCTGTCGTAGGCCTATTTTTTTAGGTTTGGCCTGGTCTTTTTAAAAGCCTGAAAGTAGGGATGTCAAAACGGGCGGCCCGGCCCGGCCCGTTAACTCCTTCAGCCCGCTAAAAATAGGGCGGCCTGGCCCGGCCCGCTAACGGACGCGGGCACAATATTCATGCCCTGCCCGCGAAATGATGGGCAGGCGGGCCAGCGGGCTGGCGGACTGGCCCATCAATTTACACTGAATTTTAAATAATAAAAAAAGCGCTAACGGGCGGTTTGGCCCGCCACAGTGTTTAGCCCGCGGGCTGGCGGGCGAAGCGGGCCAGGCAACGCGGGCTGGCGGGCAACAATACCTTAGCCCTGCCCGCCTTTTCTTGGTGGGCCAACGGGCCGGCCCGGCGGGCCAAGCCCATTTTGACATCCCTACCTGAAAGTCTGTTTAAAAGCCTACTAGTATTTTACCCGTGCATCCGCACGGGTGACACTGTATTATTTATATTGCTATGAAGTCATAATAGTATTGAACTTATAATAAGTTTCGTAACCTATACACTTGAATGACATTTTGGCATGTTGTAGTCTAAATAAAGTTAGATAGTTAGTAATTTGTAAGCTATTCATAAGATGTTACCAATTTCAAAAATACATGATTTAATTTGAAATTGGAAACAGAGAGATATTATGTTAAACAACATAAGATATGAACCCTATTGGCGCTCTCGTTGGCGCTCCCGTTAGTGGTTAAATTATTTTTGACAGGTGTTAGTAGTTAAATTGATTGGCTTTAGTAGTTTAAGTAGATTATAGTAAATAGTAAAATAAATTATTTTTATCATTCTAAAATTTTTAATATTAAATTAATAATTTTAGGCGCCTATAATAAAATTATTTTGTCGCTCCCCATTGTCGCTCCCCGTTGCAGCTCTCTGTTGCCTCTCCCGTTGCCGATCTCGTTGCTAGTCTCTCGTTGCCTCTCTAGTTGTCTCCCGTGTTGCTGCTCTCGTTGCCGCTCCCGCTGTGGTTTGTTTATATTTAAATTTTTCGATAGTGGTTAATTTTTTTGTCAATTATAAGTGGTTAAATTGATTGGTTTTAGTAGTTTTATTAGATTATAGTAAATAGTGAATTCTAATGGTTAAATTATTTTTTGACCAAAGTTGAATAATAAAAAATAAAATAAGTGTAGAAAAATGAGAAAGAAAAGGAAGAGTGAAAGAGTGAGTAACAAAAAAAGAGTAAAAGAGTGAGGGTGAGAAAAGAGAGGTTACTTGTGAGAGAGAGAGAGAGAGAGAGGGAAAAAGCCGAAAAGTTGCAGAATTTTAAAAACAAAAAGTTGCAACTATTTTGGCATTTAGTGCCTATTTTACTAAATTGCCTTTATTTTTGTCCAAATGGCATAATTGTAAGATGTCTAATATTGACAATTTTCTAACACTTCATTTTATTATAATAGAGTAGATAAATTACTAAATTGCCCTTATTTTTGTCCAAATGACAGAATTGTAAAATGTCTAATATTGACAATTTTCTAACACTTCATTTTATTATAGTAGAGTAGACTTCACTTTTTTTTATGAAAGTCTACAACCTAAGTGATAGTGATTTATGTTTTTGTAAAAAGACTAAAAGAAGCTAACAAGTCATTAAAATTAAGTTCTATTTTATGTGACATCCAATTAATTTTTTTTATCATAATAACTTTAAATATGTCAAAAACTGATGTACGTAAATATGTTTAAATTAACCGAAATTATCAGCAAATTTATGATTAAAGACAAAGTACAAAATTTAATATAATAATAATAGTAGTAATAAAAGTATTCTTTATATCCACTTAAATAGGCCGACTTGGTAGGCCTAAAAGACTTTTTCGATGACTGTAATCTGACATATTTAGCTAAATAGACTTTTAAAAAATAGGCTTTTAAAAAGCTTTAGCCTAATCTATTTAAAAAAAAAAAAGCTTGATTTGGCCTGGCCTTGACGTAGCTTGGGCCGCAGACCCCTGTCGATCGGCCTGGCCTATTACTGCCTCTATTTCGGAAGAAAAAGTCAATTAATAGTCCCCCAGAATTAGAACACACTAGTTCTTAAATTTAATTGGCTAAATTATAGTTTTTGTCCCCCTATTTTCAAAAATCTCGCCAATTTTTTTGGTACGTAGACGGAGTGGTCAGTGCCACTAGAAACTCACAAACTCTAAGGTCCCGGATTCAAACCCGATACATGATATTTAGCCTAATAATTTCGGCATTTGTTGGTTGAACTAAGCCTTACGGAATATCAATAATATGACATATCGGCATATGTTCCTCACCAACCTCAGCTTTATCCATTTCAGATTGGTCCATGTCCATACTCCTACTAGTTAAACTGAAGATATATCAAAACCCTTAATAAAAATTTGAGCAAGTTAGCCAACAAGTGTTTTCTGTGAACAAGATTTATCATCCTTGAAGAATATAATGTCATCTGTTACTGGAGAAAATGAGCTTGAATGGCCAGTAGAAGATCTTTGAAATAAGTTGCGAAAAGCAATGGCTAGAGTTTTGAAACATTTGGTCACAAAAAGAAACTATTACTGAAAAGAAAGCAAAATTTGAAACACATCCACTCATTATAGTTTTGCAATATTGTCATCATATTGTAAGCTAAGCAGTAAGCCAACAATAATGATTTACATTTCATACACACTTCATTTGACTTACTGTTGTCATAAATAATGAAACTAACAGGATGCATGAACTGAAACTAATTCGCCACGCTCCAAGATTTCCATCCAAATCTCAATCACAATATTCTTAAACAATGAACTATTTGTTTCCATGGTGTCATAAATATGAATAAACTAGGTATTTGATTATTAAGGTTCAATTTTTAGAACTTTCTTTTCACAAATGTAACAATCTTAAACACTTAATCCCACACATGATTATACCGTCTCCAGACCGTGATATGCAATTCACTTCATAATAAAATCATAAGTTTATCATATCATTCATTTCTCAAGAATCTCATGATAGGTATTGTAGGCACAGAGAAGCTGAAATGAGTTACAAGCTACACTAATTCAATGCAACAGTAACCGAGTGAAATACACAGAATTGAGGAAATTATATGTATATTGATTCACTTCAAGTACAGATCTGGAATCAAGTTCCTCAATGGAATTACAACCATACTCAGTAGGATAATAGGGAATTCGGGCCAGAACCTTCCCTAGAGAATATCAGAGAGAAAAGGGAATTCACACATACAACATGCTTTCCACAATCATGAGATTCTCTATTTAATTCCTCACAAAATCATTCAGCAGCGTATTCTCCTTCCTAGCGCGTGTGCTCCTTCTCCTAGTGATGTCATGTGCCACCTCCTCAGCTGAGTCAGCATCAGCTATTACAATACCTTCCCCTTTAACAACAATCTTGTCCTCAAGATTGAAATCCGGGTAATTCACTTTGAAATCATCCACATTCTCCCATGTTGCCTAAGCTACATCATTGTCATCCCACATAATCAAAACCTGTTTGATGATTTGTTGCCCCTGTTGTATCTTTCTAGCTTGTAACACTGCCTTAGGTAATAGAACAGGACCCAGTTCAGTATTAAGACACTCTATTGTCTCCTTTGAATTGTTTCAACTGAGAAACATGAAACACTGCATGAATTCTTGCTGTCTCTGGTAGCTTCAGTTTATATGCCACAGTTCCCATCTTCTCACTGATCTCAAATGGGCCAAAATATCTCATGGACAGCTTCTGATTCCTTCTCAAAGATAAGGAATGTTGTTTATATGGTTGCAGCTTCACTAAGACCAAATCTCCAATTTTAAAATGGACCTCAATTCTCTTCATATCAGCATACTTCTTCATCTTGTCCTAAGCTTTCTGCAAGTTCACCTTCAATTGTTGCAACAAAATGTCTCTATCTTTCAATTTGGCTACCACATCAGTAGAATCAATGCTAGTGACTTCAGGTCTAGTCAGTGTTGGAGGATCTCCCCCATATAGAGCTTTAAAAGGAGTAGCTCCTAAGCTAGTGTGGAATGATGAATTATACCAATATTCAGCCCAACAAAGCACCTTAGCCCATGTTCTAGGATTTTCAAAGGTGAAGCATCTCAGATACAATTCTACAGATTTGTTCAAGTTCTCCGTTTGGCCATCAGACTGAGGGTGATATGCTGATGTCATAGCTAATGTGGTTCCCTGAAGTTTAAACAAGTGTTTCCAAAAAACACTAGTGAACACCTTGTCTCTATCAGAAACAATAGATTTAGGCATGCCATGTAATTTCACAATGTTCTGCATAAAACTCTCAGCCACAGAACTACTTGAATAGTCAGATTTCATAGGGATAAAATGAGAATTTGGCAAACCTGTAATAAAGTTCATTGCTATATCTTCCCATACTAACTCTGGTATAGGCAGTGGTTGAAGCAATCCTGCTGGTGGGGTGTTCACTGTTTTTGCTTATTGACACACAAGACAAGCCTGCACATATTGCTTCACATCCCTTCTCAATGTTGTCCAAAAGAACTGAGAAGAAACTCTGGCCATAGTACGAGCTATACCAGCATGGCCTCCAAGGTGAACTATGAAATTCCTTCAAGACTTCAGGGATTAAGTCACTGTCACAAGGCAACACCAATCTATCTTTGAAGTATAGTAGGCCTTCTCTCACACTGTAATGAGCAGCATCATGTGTGTTAACTAGACATTTCCTCACTATTTGTTGCAACTGAGAATCTTCCAAAACTTGCTTCTTTAATCTGTCAATAAACAGAGAATGTGGCTCAGACCAAGCCATTAGCAAGACCCTAGATAACGCATCAGTAGGAATATTTTCTTTCCCAGGCTTATATTCAATGGTGAAGTCATAACCGATGAATTTATGTAGCCAAGTGATGAGGCCTACCTCTCACTTTGTCAATTTTTAACATTCTCACTCACTTACCATTTTCCCAAAGCATTTCACAAGAGAAGGAATTTCATACAAAATATTTTTTTTTATATAGCATCGCGACGCGAAGGCATGCTGTCGCGACGCGAAAATAGACAGAAACCAGAACTGAAACATTTTTCTTTTCTTTTCTTTTTTTTTTCTTTTTTTTTCTTTGTATGTTCCATTCTCTGGTATACCACCCCAAACTTAGATTGTTGCTATTCCATGAGCAACCCCAAACTTAGAATTTTTCCCCACCCTCATGCTTTTGTCTACCTAACTCCAAGTTAAGAAAACTAGGCAATGATATGTAGAAAAAAAAATACAAAAACAACAAAAAGGCTCAGAGGGGCTAGCAAAGGATAAACATTAATGGGTTGGCTTGAAAGGCTCAGGGGTGCCAAATTTTTTTTTTGCCTCAGTGTGTGTATAAATCACATGTATGACAGTTAAGTACAAGCTCAAGTTCTGCAGACTAATACAGGCAAGGAATAATCACACAATGAATATAGGAAGTGTTTGGGCTCAAACCTCACAGCTGGGATAAGAGATGAACTTTTGAGAGCTTGCCCAAAGATGATCCAGGTCTTCCTCAACCTTTGACTTGGCCACTGACATTATCTGATGAAAAAAATATGAAATGGAAGAAATCACATGGTAGCTGCAAAAATGTTAGACTGAACAACCACCACAGTGAACTAGTTCAAAATTGTGGTGCATCATCATCAATGTAAAAGTTAGACAGCAGTACAACCAAAATGCAAAACAAACTGAAAAAGGGGAATGAAAAATAAAGACTCAAAACAGTAAATAGTGAACCAATGGGTTGCCTCCCACCAAGCGCTTCTTTAACGTCACTAGCTTGACGTTTGTCATTCCACTATCAAGGTGGCTGATATGACACAAAGAACACATCATCCTTCTTCTTTCGCTTTTGGGGCAGGAACATCATGAATTTGAAACATAGTTGTAGATGCTTCCATACCCTTTTAAGGTGAAGGGTGATGAATAAGGCATAGAAGGAGTCTAAGTATATGTCAATCTCCTCACTTCTATCCTCCTTGCTACTTAGAAGAATAATAGGAACCATGATTTGTTGGGTTTTTTCTTGTTGGGTTTTCACCCCTTCCCCACATTGGGAGTTTTGATCTTCCCTCCAAACTACATGCTCCTCCATTTCAATCTTTTCTTCTTCCTCATCTTCCTTATCCTCCCCAGATTCTTCTTTTGTCGGGGCTTGTTCTTCTTGTTCCTCATTGGTAGTGCATAACCATGGGTAATTTTCTGATATAGTTACCCACTCATCCTCACAGTTGCACTCCACAAGATACTCCCCACAAGAATCGCAAAAGGTGCGTGTCACACATTTGCCATTCAAGTGGGGTTCTTCACAACGAATACAGCGAGGAGGGGGTGGCATGGACTCCATGTGATGCGATGCATCAATGTGCTCCTTGGGCTGGAAGATATTCTCAGTCATTTGCCTAAACTGGCTCAAAGCATCTTCCAACCGAGAAACTTGCTCTTTAGGCTGGAAGATAGTCTCAGCCATTTGCCTAAACTGGGCCAAAGCATCTTCCAACCGAGAAGTGGATTCCATGATTTTTTTTTCCGGGACAAACAGCAATTCTTTCGAACTTTGTCCCTGCTACACAGTTCACTGAAACACTTCAACAAACCGTTAACAAGTCCAACACAATACAAAGTATCTAAACAAATAAAACAAAAATAAAATACTGAAATAAATAAAATAAAACAATTAAGAATTAACTCAAATGCCTTGTTGACAATGAAATCAACAATCCCCGGCAACGGCGCCAAAAACTTGTTAAGACTTTGGCAAGTGTACCAAATGTCACAAGTAGTAAAATTTATCGGTAAGATACCGGTCGATCCACAGGGATTGCGTTTATTGTCAATTCAGCAAACGATTTGTTTCTCAGTCGCTATGATTGGACAAAACGAGAGTTAACAGTGAAAATAGGCAACGTTTGTAAAACAATTAAAATAAAAGCGATTAGGGGTCGAATCTTCTCCCCTCACCTATCTTATGGACCTTCAGCTACTCACATATTGATTGTTTGAATTATCAGATTCAATTCACAAAAATAGGTTTAGGACAATTCCTTGCCTCAAAACCCCTATTACCCTAAGAGTTACCCTAATTCCTTAGGTGAGTCATGCCAAAGGGTAAAGCATTAAGATTAAGAAATAGAGAATTCATGAATCAGACCCCACATTCCTATGGTGATCGGAGTTTCATGATCTAAAACATCATATCAAGTATACAACTCATATCCCTATGTAATCATATACCCTAAATCATTATAATTATCATATGTAACTATAAAGCATTAAACAAGGATGTTTTAGACATATGATAAACCAAACAACCAATAGTCTTAACCATAACAAAGAATCCAATAGATAGGTTTGGGGAGAGTCATCTCTCCCTAATCAAGAGAAACTAGTTACACATCATCAAAGGATTAGAAAATAAGAGTAGAGAAGATTACACATAGAAGAATCTATTAGAACCTTCAAATCCTAAAATCGCATCCCAGATGAAGTGCCGGCTGTACTGCTTAATTCTCTTTTTCCCTCATTCTCGCGTACGCCGCCGCTGCTCCCCTTCGTTACTGTGCGTGTTCTTTCTTTTTATCCCTCCTTCAATCCTTTGAATTCCAATCCTATTTGTTCCACGCCTTCCTTCTTTCCTTATTTTTTTATTTTTTTGTTAAGTCAAGCCCACGTTTCCTTGGGCCCATCAATAATTGGGTCATTATTCATTTAATTGGACTTTGCCAATTACACCCCCACTTCTACTACATAAAACTAAAACTATGCCAAATCCCTAGTTATTGGCTGAATAAAACATAAAATCCCCGGCATTATGGTTTGTAGACTGAATAAAAATATACATATGATGAGGACTCATCACCAAGCCTGTTGCTCTGGAGTTTGTAAGGATTGGTTCAAAAGGCTTCTCAAGCTCTTCTAGTCAGTCTTGATAACAAACTTGTGGCCCAACAAATAGTGTCTAAACTTTGCCAAAGCTTCAGTGATTGCAAAGAGCTCTCTAGTGTAAGCTGATTGCCTTTGCATTCTAGGACCCATCTTCTTAGAGAAATAAGCAATGGGGTGGCCACCTTGACTCAATACAACACCAACAGCTAGTCCAGATGCATCTGTTTCCAATGTAAATGGTTCATTAAAATTAGGCAGGCTCAACACAGGAGCAGAAGTCATAGCATTCTTCAACTGGCAAAAAGCTTGCTCAGTTATGTCATTCCATATGAATGAATCTTTCTTCAAAAGATCAGTTAGAGCACTTGCAATAGCAGCATACCCCTTTATGAATCTTCTATAGTATCCTGTAAGGCCCAAAAATCCTCTCAGTTCTTTCACATTTTTAGGACTTGGCCACTGTTTTACTGCAGACAACTTCTCTGTATCCATGGCAACCCCCTGACCAGATACTTGATGACCAAGATAGTCCACTTGTTGTAACCCAAAGGAACATTTGGACAATCTAGCATACAACTGATGCTTATCCAATCTTTGCAAAACCACTTCTAAGTGAACTAGATGAGTAAGCCAGGATTCACTATATACAAGAATATCATCGAAGAAAACCAAAACGAATTTTCTCAGCTCTTGCTGAAATACATCATTCATCAAACTCTGAAATGTCGCTGGAGCAATAGTCAATCCAAATGGCATCACTAGCCACTCATAATGGCCATGGTGAGTTCTAAAGGCAGACTTGTGTCTATATTCTGGTTTGAGCAGTATCTGATGGTAACCAGGCCTTAAGTCCAGCTTTGAAAAAAAATTTGCTCCAAATAATTCATCTAGCAATTCATCTACTGTAGGCAGAGGAAAACTATCCTTCACAGTGATAGCATTGAGTTCCCTATAGTCTGTACAAAACCTTCATTTTCCATCTTTTTTCTTAACCAAGACAATCGGTGATGAAAATGGACTAGTGCTGCTTTGAATGATGCCCTGATCCAGCATATCCTTCACCATGATTTCAATTTGTTCTTTTTGACTATGAGGGTATAAGGCCTAACCTTCACTGGTTTGGACCCTTCTTGCAAGATAATGGCATGATCATGAGACCTCTGAGGTGGTAATCAATCTGGAGTCTTGAACACCCCCCTATAAGTATGCAGTAATATAGCCAATTCTGGATCCACATTGTCTGGCAACTCAAGTAATTCGTCTTCTGGCACTGTGGGATGCATCTGCTGTATAGTGAAACACTCACTAATAGCAGCAGTGTTATGCAGTCTCCGCAACTGATGGAAATGAGCCTGTCCTGGTCTATCATTCTTCTCCCCTTGTAGCACAATGAATTTTTCCTGTTGGAAAAATTTCAACACTGAAACTGAGTAATCAGCCACATGAGGCCCCAGAGTTGCTAACCAAGCAGAACCCAAAATCAAATCAGCTCCTGCCACTGGTAATAGGTATACAAAAATCACCAATTCCTGATGTTGTACTTGAATTTTGAGCTTCTCAATCCACCCTACTGTTTGCATAGTTTCACCATTACCAATAAGTACTTTGAAACTAGATTTAGGCTCCACATGAAGTTTAAGAACTTTTGCAATTCTAGGGTGCAGGAAATTCTCAGAACTTCCCCCGTCCACCAACATTTGTATAGGAATTTGTCTCACCATTCCTGTAAAACGAATTGTTCCAATGCCAGTACCCCCATTCATAGCATTTAGTGACAAATGGTGAGCGTTTGTTTCTGTCTCAGTCTTTGCTTCACTCTCTTCCTGTTTCTCAGATTCTCCGTCAGTGTTGCAACTATCCTCATCGTCAGTTAATTGCAGCATCATCAATTGTTTATTGGGACACTTATGAGTATAAGAAAACTTCTCATCACAAAAATAGCAAAGGCCTTTGTCTCTTCTCAATTGTATCTCTGCAGCTGACATGTTCTTGATTGTTAAGTTCCTGTTATTGCTAGTTGTTACTCTAGAACCAGGATTTGGTAAAAGAGGGGGTAATGTAGACTTGGCTTGGCCACTATCAGGTTTTGGTGTAGGTACATAGCCCTTCTGATATGTTGTATTAGTATGTGACAGTTGTTTACTCAACTGTGTATTGTTTTTGCCCTTTGAATACTTTTCTTCAAAAAGTTTAGCTAGAGACACAGCTTTCAGCATTGAATTTGGAGTGAGGGATTTAACATCCCTTTTGATTTCATCCTGCAATCCACTGATGAAACAATCTAACAAAGCTTCACTACTAAGACCTTCAGATCTAATGGCTAAGGCAGTGAACTCCATATAATAGTCATTAACAGATCCTGATTGATACAATTTAAACAAATTTGCTCTAGGACATTCATAAGGAGAAGGGCCAAATTCCAATTCCAAGGCACGAGTAAATTGGATCCATGATTGAAATGGGTTTACCTTTTGCATCATTTGATACCAGGGAACGATCTGTCGATCCAAATGCACTGCAGCAATAGTCAATCTCTCTGCATCTGGCGTATTGTAGTACTCAAAAAACTGCTGGGCTTTGAAAATCCAGCTCACCACATTTTTTCCAATAAATCGAGGAAAATCCAGCTTCACCGTTCGCATTTGAAATGGAGTTCTCGCAGTTTCAAATGGTTGTTGTTTGGGTCCCATAGGAGACTTCATCTTCGAGCTACCTTCATCGTTGATGATCACACCAGAATGTGAAAATTCATGATCCGTCAAATTCATGGATGCTAAGATCTTCTGTAATGCTTCACCTTGAGCCACCATCGCTTGCTCAAGCTTCCCGAATCGAGCACCACTAGCAGCTTCGAGTTTCTCAAAACGAACACCATTAGCTACCTCGAGCTTCTTGATGTCAGAGTGAGCTTCAGCATTGTTTTTCTCCATTTGTTCCGCAATTCGATTCACTTCCAGGCTAAGTTCCTTGATTCTTGTTCCATCGGCCATGGTTCAGTGATGAAAGCACCAATGAAAAGAATTACAAGCTACAGTAATTCAATGCAACAGTAACCGAGTGAAATACCCATAATTGAGGAAATTATATGTATATTGATTCACTTCAAGTATAGATCTGGAATCAAGTTCCTCAATGGAATTACAACCATACTCAGTAGGATAATAGTGAATTCGGGCCAGAACCTTCCCTAGAGAATATCAGAGAGAAACGGTTAAGGAAAGAGAAAAGCGAATTCACACATACAACATGCTTTCCACAATCATGAGATTCTCTATTTAATTCCTCACAAAATCATTCAGCAGCGTATTCTCCTTCCTAGCGCGTGTGCTCCTTCTCCTAGTGATGTCATGTGCCACCTCCTCAGCTAAGTCGGCATCAGCTATTACAGAAGCATATAGTTTTAATCATCATGAAGATTCAAAAAATCAAAAATACAAGTCTCCATAAGCCATATATTAATGAACTTGCATCATGATTATAACTACACAAATCATTCTTTCCAAAGGAGAATTCACATCACGTTCTAAAACCAGATCCTTTGTAAAAGAACATAACCTTGGGAGTCAAGGACGCTGCGGTCAAGGACTATTCCCATTGTCAAGGTGGTCTGGGATGGCTTCTCAACCGAAGAGGCTACCTGGGAGTTGGAAGATGACATGCGAACTCGATATCCATATCTTTTCCATTGAGGTACGTCCTTCAATTTTTAGGACAAAATTTTAAAAGTTGGGGTGATTGTAACGTCCCTAAATTTTTAAAGATTCGATTTATGGAAAATAAGAACGATTAAATTTTTAGAGTGAAATAATTAGTTGCAACTTGAAAGAGGGGTAGTCGAGAAATTTATACCGAATGAATAATTAGTCGCAACTTGAAAGAGGGGCAGTTTGGTCATTTCACCATCACTTAACCCTCAGCCCAACTCCACCTCAGCTGAACCCAACTCATTTCATCACTTACCACTTTCAGCAACTGAAAACAGAAAACTCAATGGAGAGAAGAGAGAGTGAGGGGAGATAGAAGGAAGGAGAAGAGGTGGAGAGAACTTCTGAAATTCTGGATGAATGTAAGTTCTTTTCTTCCCATTCCCTTTTATTTTTTGAGCTCTTCCCAATGAGCATAGTTTCAGCTCCGCATTCCCCTCCTAACTCAACTTACCATTTTTGACACTTGAAGCTCCAAAGTGAAACAATGGAGTTTTGAACTCTAGACTGCCTTGCATGTTCAGTAGGAGTTAAGGAGAGGGGGATTCAGGACCTACAATGTGGATTGGAAGCTGTTTTTGAGGTGGAACTGTTGCTGGTTCGGGTTAGGCAGAGTTTGGATTTCGCTGGAAGCGGTTTGGACGTTTACGGGGATTGTTCGAGCGGTTTTCGGTTTGGTCGTTTCTTGCTCCGTCGGGACTTCTCGGGGAATCGTCAACCGGTGATTTTTACTCACGATTAGGGGTATTTCGATATTCTAAACATATTTCGTTTTGGTCACTATGCGAAAATCTGACTTTCGAAACGGTTATTGAGTCGGTTAACCGTTTTACTTAAAAATCACGTTTTCACGGTTTTATGAAATTGTTTATAAATGTGATGTTGAATTGTTTCTGGAATATAGTCTGGAATGTCGTATATTGAATCTGTTTTTAGGTTGGATTACAATCGGAATTCGATTTGGGCGAGAAACGGAAAGGCGGAATGAGAATCGGATTGGAATTTGGAAACTGATACAGGTCACACGGGTCGTGCGCCCCTGGGCACGAACCGTGCGCCCACTTCGCAAAAAGGAAAGGAAATTTAAATGCATCAAGCACGGGTCGTGCGCCCCTGGGCACGAACCATGCGGTCCCTTCGCAAAATTTTCTGAAAAATTGATGCACCACGCACGGGTCGTGCGCCCCTAGGGCATGGACCGTGCGTGTGGTTCTGTTTCCGGGTTCCAAATTCTCATTTCGCCGCTCCTTTCGATCCCAAACATTTTCTAATCTTCTTCCTAACCAATTTTAATGATATTACCCTAATAAAATCAATGTTTTTATTACGTTCAACGTTATTTTTGAAGAAGGGTTTTGAAGGTTTTAAATTGTTGAAAAACCGAACTTAGTTGCGTGTGAGTACATGTTTTGAATAACAAAACGGATAACCCGTCCAATTTGGTACTGTATTATAACGTCAGATGTCTAACTGGGTATTCATAAAAACGGGTTATAGAACAACGATATATATAGAGATTATATCGAATATAGAAGTCGGCCCAATGCGGGTATGATATATTGAATATATCGAATATAGAAGTCGGCCCAATGCGGGTGTGATATATAAAATAGCATACTAGGAAGGGAAGTCATGAGCCCTCACCCTAGGCCCTGAAACATTATGGCGTGGTCTAACGTGGGTTATCGGGAATTGTCAAACCGAGTGATAGTGAGGGGGCACGGTAGAACTCACTGAGACAAGTTGTCTCACCCAATCATTATTGTTGTTTTTACAGAGAAGCAGGGAAAGAGAAAGAGTAATCGGTACGGATAGGTGACCAACTCGTGGAGATGTCAAGGGCTTGCAGTCTTGATGTTTTTAGATCCTGTTTTGCTTGTCTCTTTTATGGTTATATGAGTTGTATTGTTTATGAGTTGTATAAACCGTTTTAATTTCTGTTTATGATATAAAAAGGTTTGAGGTTGGTGAAAATACCTTAACCAAGATACTGCACTCCCGACATGAATATGTTGATAGAAGAGGTCTTGGGTATGAAGGTAATTCCACCTCCCCTATTTTGAAAAAGAAAATGACTTTTGTAGCTGCTACTTCAAGTTATACACCTACTGTTTTCTCTTGCACATACTGTCAAAAAGGGAAACATAGCTCTCATAGATGCCCTATTCGTAAATTATGTGAGCTTGGTACCCTTATACCTGCTTGTGAGAAACCAGGGTGGATTGTGAAAACAAACCCCTTGATGACTAACTCCAAAGGACCCAAAGAGAATTGGGTACCAAAATTTTCTACTTGATCTTAGTGCAGGTGTGCTACAAGGTATGGGGGTCAAATCGATACCTTGATAGCAGAGACTTGAAGTTCATGACTGGAGACGCAAAAAGATTCTTAATACTCAGAAACAACAGTCATGTGACTCGTACTATCGACAATAGAGGAAGAATCACCGGTAAAGGTTAGATTGGGGATCATCAAGTAAGGGGGAGCATAACATTAAACTATTTTTGATCTATCTTATGCTATGTGATACTGTTGCGTGATTTTTCAAGTTTATAGTATGATTATGTATCTATGTGTACACCCCCCTCCTTTTTGATGAAAACAAAGGGGGAGAGAATATGCATGTTATTATGTGGGGGAGAAAAATATCTGCTGCTGTGCTGTTTATTTTGATATGCTTATGCTTAGGGGGAGCTTTTGCCATTGTTTCTTTATTATGGCCTCCCTATGCATAATGTAATTTGTGGTCATCAAAAAGGGGGAGTTTGTTGAACCAAGGACAAACACTCTTTGTTTTCTATGATAACAAATTACATATGGTCTACTAATGGTTCAAGTTGAATGAAGTACAGGACGGAAATCAAAAAGCAGGAAATATTAAAGTGGAGCAGCTTGGAGAAGAAGCCGCCGTAGAAGAATCAAGACCTAATTGTTTATCCGCTTTCTTTAGGACACAATGTAAGGTCCTATCACTTAAGGTCTATGACATTTAGAAGCTGAGAGATGAATTTTGAAAACATGCATGATGCATCAAAATTAGGGTTTGAAAAAATATTTTTGCATGCATGCATAAGGTGGCACCTAAACCTAAAAACGATTTTGTGGAAATCAAAAAATCAATTTCTATTTTGTTCCAATGGCCAAGAATCGATTTATACTAATTTATAAAGGCTATGAAATCGATTTTAAGCTCACCTATAGGCCAAGAATCGATTTCCTTAGCCTATGTTTGAAACAAAGAATCGATTCACACCTATACATAAGCCAAAGCCATGAATCGATTCTTACTATTTTGCAAAGGCCTTGAAATCGATTTTCAAGCTATCCTATAAGCCATGAATCGATTCCTCCTTGTTTTAACTAAACTTGAAATCGATTCTTAGCCCATTCAGGATGTCCATGAATCGATTACACACTTCTTTAAACTAAGCACATAATCGATTCATTTGATTTCTAAGGAACTAAGAATCGATTCTTCACTATTTTAACTAAGCACACAATCGATTCTTGTGATTTCTAAAAGGTTAAGAATCGATTATACACTTGTTGCACTATCTCCATAATCAATTCTTTCATTGCATTAAATGTTTTTTCCAAATCCTATATTTTTCTAAGCCTATAAATAGGCAGGTGTGATTCACATTTCAAACACACCACAACACAACAACACCTCTCTACTTCTCACCTTCGAAATTCTAGATCTGAGAAAGAGAGAAAATAGAGCTATCATAGTCATATCATTTTCTATAGATCTAGTCACTCATCTCTCTCAGTTATTATATTGTCATACTATCTGAAGTGATTAGATCATAGCTTCTATATTGCAATCTACTATTGTGGGGTCATTTGGAAATCCTGGGAAGTATTCTTGGGTCGTTCAATCAGGAGATTGAAGCGGTTTTTTGAAATCCTGGGAAGTGTTCTTGGGTCTCTCAATCGGGGAGATTGAGTTGGTTTGAAATCCTGGGAGGTGCTCTTGGGTCGTTCAATCAGGAGATTGAAGTGGTTGTGAAATCCTTAGCTGTGTGCTCGGGTTCTCAATTAGGGTTAATTAAGCTTAGCTATAGGGAAGTTGCTTGCTTGTAAACATTGAAGAGGTTCTTCTCATATAGTGGTTGTTATCAAGTCCAAAGGTTGCAAAGCCAGAGGCCGAAGACGTAGGGCTTTTATCCCGAACCTCGTAAAATTCCTGGTGTATCTCTATCCCTCTCTCTTTACTTTATTTACTGTTTATATCTGTTTATAATTATACTCAATATCACTGCGCCGATGTGTTTATTGCTATCATTACGCTGCTTATAATATCTGTCTATCCTGAACTCTGATAACAGCGTAATATTGCATTGTACCTAATCTGCCTGCTTACATACATCATATAAGTTTAAATCTCAGATTCCGCATTTGATTTAAACAAGCATTGCAAAAGGTTTTGAAAACCGAAAAAGAATTTAAGTTTTGCACATAACCTTATTCACCCCCCTCTAAGGTTATCATATAGTCCAACAGCTCCACTACCTTTGGTGAAAAGAGAGTATCTGCTGAGCTTTGTTGAAAACCATGCCTCATGATGACAGTGGAGAATTTGGTGTACCATTGTCTAGTGCTTGACGGAGACCATACAAGGACTTATTGAGTTTGCAAACTAGATTCTCCCCCTTAGTGGGATACCCAAGAGGCAGCTTCATGTAAACTTCCTCTTCATGCTCTCCATTTAGGAAAGCATTGTTAATGTCCAGTTGGAGCATGGACCAATGACTTTGAGCAGCAATGGCTAGAAGAATACGAACAGTAGCAAGCTTTGCAACTGGTGAGAATGTCTCAGTAAAGTCAATGCCAGCCTGCTGTGTGTACCCCTTGGCCACAAGACGTGCCTTGTGCTTGTCAAGGGTGCCATCAGCCTTATACTTGACCTTGTAAGTCCATCTACAACCAATTGCTTGTTTGTCAGGAGGGAGTTCTTGTATGGTCCATGTCTGATTGAGTTCAAGGGCAGCTATCTCGGCAGCCATAGCAGTTCTCCATTCAGGGATTTTGACTGCTTGATGATAAAATTCTGGCTCATAGATGGATGTAACTTGCATGACGTAATTGAGGTAAGTTGGGGAAAGATTGTTATAGCTGAGAGAAGCCTGGATAGGGTAAGTCAAGTTGCAATGATAGTCATTTAGGTATGCTGGTGGGTGGTGTGGTCTGGATGATCTGCGTAGGGGAGGAACCTGCTGTGAGGAGACAGAACCTGCTGGTGTATCAGGAACAACAATAGGCACAGTTGGAGTGGGCAACTGTGAAGGGACAGCACTGGTTGGTGTAACAGAGGCTGTTGATGGAATAGTGGCTGTTGGTGTATCGGGATCTGTTGATGTACCAGTAGGGACAGAACTGGTTGGTGTAACAGGAGTTGTAGGCACAGTTGCAGTGGGCAACTGTGAGATATAATCTAGCTCTACAGGGAATGGTGAGGTAGTAGGGAGTGGTGAATTATCCTGTTGTGAGCTAGGCAGGCCAAAATTGGCAAGATTTTTGAAAGGGAATACAGACTCTTGGAATGTAACATCCCTGGAGATAAAAAATTTCTGTTTGCGCAAGTCAAACAACTTATATCCCTTGTAACCTTGAGGATGTCCCATAAAGATACATGGAACAGCCCTTGGATCAAATTTGGTCCTCTGTGCCAGAACTGTAGAACCATGACTTAAGCAGCCAAACACCTTGATGAGTGAATAATCAGTCACTTTTGAAAACAGAATTTCAAAAGGAGATTTGCCTTCTAGATTAGGAGTTGGAGCCTGTTAATTAAGTAAGTTGCAGCAGAGATGCACTCACCCCAGTATTGTAAGGGGATAGCAGCTTGAAACATGAGAGATCTTGCTACATTTAATAGATGTTGGTGCTTCCTTTCAACAACAACATTTTGTTGAGGTCTGTAAAGACAAGAAAACTGATGCACAGTGCCTGTGCTCTGCAAGAAATCGGTTAGCAAGAATTCTCTAGCATTATCAGTTCTTATTGCCTTAATAACTTTGCCAAATTGAGTTTCAACATATTTAAAAAAACTCTTAACTAAGTGTGTAGCATCGGATTTATTTTTCATCAAATGTATCCAAGTGAACCTAGAATGATCATCAACTATGGTTAAAAAATATTGATAACCATCATGAGTGAGCTTGGAGAAGGGGCCCTAAGTATCACAGTGAATTAGATCAAAAGGATGAGAGGACACATTGTTTTGAGAATGAAAAGGTAATCTTTTCTGTTTAGCAAGAGGACAAACTGTGCAAAGTTCAGAACTAAATTTAGCATGAATAGAAAATGGAACTTTATTACTAAGTAGATGTAATACAGGATCAGATAAATGCCCCATTCTAGCATGCCAAAGATTGGCTAAGTCTGATGTACTACATACATTGTTACAAGAAATTGAAGCAGAATTATCTATGACAATATTATGAGGTTTAGAAGAAACAGAAACTGAAGTATGGAGTGCAGATGTGGATGAGTTGAGAGGAAAGAGACCATTGATAAGGTCACATCTTCCAATCATCTTCTGGTGTGTGCGATCTTATATGAGGCAACCGTTATCAATGAAGAACACATCAAATTGCTGAGAATACAATAAGGCACCAACTGAAATTAGATTAACACTAAATTCAGGAATGTGTAACACATTGTGAATGATGAAGTGTGGACTCAATGTGATGCTGCCAACTGCACAAACTTTAACTCTCTGTTTATTAGGTAAAGTGACATATGTGTTGTGCAAAATGGTATGTTCAGTAAAAAGGTTGATATCATTACATATATGTGCAGATGCACCAGAATCAACAAGCCAAATATACATAGCCCAATTAGGCAAAGAATCAAGAACAGAAAAACTGATACCAATGCAGAATTCACCTGATTTATCACTGACTGTGGCAGCATTGGCCATTTGTGTCTGAATGAAGGTGAGCATCTGCTGATACTGGTCTGCAAACGGAGTGTTTGATGCAGAGGACTCCACTACATGATTTGCTGCAGCCTTAAACTTCTTATGCCCAGGGGGATAGCCATGGAGCTTGTAGCATTTGTCTTTTGGGTGACCAAGAATACCACAATGTCCACACAGAGGTCTGTCCTTCTTGGAATTTGTCTTGGAGGTATGAGGAGCAGAGGTTTGCACCGCACAAGCCAATTGAGGTGTTGTTGTCACAGCTAGGGCACCAATTTCACGTTGTTTCTCTTCTTGAAGGACCAGGGCGAAGACCTGAGAAATTGAAGGAAGAGGATTCATAACTAGAATCTGGCCACGAAGGTGACTGTAACTCTCATTGAGTCCCATAAGAAAGGTGTGAACATATTCTTGCTGAAAATAGGTCAGTAATGGTTGAACGCCTCCGCATTGACAGCGATGACCGGGGATACACTGAATGAGTTCTTCCAAGAGTGCCTTGATCTTGTTGTAGTAAGCATTAACCGAATCCAAACCTTGGCTACAACTCACAAAATCACGGCGAAGTTGAAAGAGGCTGGGAAGATGCTGAAAATAGGCCCGTTCTGTTGTTGAAATCGAGTTTTAAGATCGATCAAGATCTCGCGAGCGGTGGAAGAATACACTATGCTAACCGCGAGTTCCTTGCAAACCGAATTCAAGATCCAAGAAGCAACAATGTTGTTGCATCGCAACCAGAGGGCGAATTGAGGATCAGTTTGAACGGGAGGAACAATGGAACTGTCTACGAAGCCGTACTTGTTCTTGGAGCTGAGCGCCCAAATCATGGCGAGTTTCCAAGAATTGTAGTTTTCGCCATTAGCGGCGAGGAGATGAGTGGCAAGAACCTGACCTGGATTGTCCGAGTGGTGGAGAAAATAGGGATTCAACTGATCAGCAATGAGCGCCATCTTCAACGAGGTCACAGGCGAGAAGCACGAGCGGTGGAAGATGAAGGAATCAGCAGCGATCGTTGAATCGAGAGGGAGCGGAAACCCTAGAATTCTTCTGATACCATACTGAATGTTGAGAGAGATGAATTTGGGAAAATGAATTCCATTTTATTATTCTCTACCATCTGATTACAGAGGCAAAAATGCCTTATATATACAACCGAAAGAGATCAAAGTAAAATGCCTTATAGAAAACGATCAGAAGCAAAACCTACAAAATGCCTCAAGTTATAGTCTCCCTAACTAACTTAAGGTCCAACTATTTGACCAATTAAAAAATGCTAATTAAAGATATAGTGCAATAATATAACTTGTAATACACTTCAAAGTGAGAAATCATGACATAATGGCTAATTCTGTCTTCATTTGGCAGAGACTTGAAAGAATAAGTACAAAGTATGAAGGAAGAAGACTCTCTTCAGGAACTAATGGCTAATTCTTTCATTGTAACCGCAAAAGTACTTTGATAAAGTTCTGATAACTTGAAGGAATTTAAAACATGGAGTACACATACATACAGATTTTTTATATAAAAAATGATTTTTGATAACTAAAAGCAACAGATGCTAGCATGGAGTTGCGTTGCATTGAATAAAAAATGAAAATTAGATTGGTGATTGGAAGTGTGTTTAGCTGACCACTCTTCTTTGCCATGACCAAATTAGACCTAAACAACAATGATGGATTTCCTATGAGGATTAATGTTTAAAATGATCTGTGTAAGTGTAATAGCAACAAAAGTGAAATGGCACAACAAATTAACTACTGCATCTTGATCTTTTATAATGAAGCTATATAAAGCTTAATCTTCATATAGTAATAGAATAAAAGTTCCTGTGAATTCATCCCATCAAGACTCATACCAATACGATTATTCGTTGACACCAAAGAGAACAAGATATCAAAATATCAAAATTTGACAATCATAAAGTGTTATAAATAATATAAGATACCATCCATGTTCTAGGAAAATGAAAATCACACATTGTAGTATTTTACAGAAGAATAACTGTATGAGATCTATCTAAAGGTATAATATGAACTATAGCAGAAAAATAATTAGAGACTAGAAACCTCATGGAACACATACAAAATAGGAAATTCATCCACTTAGAAGTATCAAGCATCGGACCATGTAATATCCAACCCACCCCATTGGCTCAGTGGGACGCCTAAGGCCTTCCAGACAGCCTTGGAAGCATCAACAATGTTGTTTGGACAAGGAGGTTGGTAATCATGGTCTTCATCACATCCCCGTGATGACTCACATTCATCAACTACCAAGGCCACCACACTTTGACCATTGGCACTTATTGTGATGTTGTGAAGGCACCTACTCTTCTTGTTGAACCATCCAGTAGAAAGGGCCACCACAGGCGTGTCATCAGAATGATATTGGTTGTCGCATGTTGAAGGCCTCGTCACCGTCTCCACCCTTCTGGAAACTATTTAGAGTGAGATATGCTTTGGTGTGATTAGACACTGGTGGTGAACATTTGTAAGTTGGGTACATTTTACCTGGCACACAACATAAGTCATCCTCATGTTTGCAATGTCCTGAAGGGCTTTTACCTTTAGCTCTACCACTAGGGAGACATTTTTGAGCTTCAATGTATAGACAGTTTGTAAAGAAGAGAAATACTAATAGAGGAATGAATGTCTTTGAGATGATACACTTCATTTTGTATGTTGTGTATTGCACTTTGTTTTGTACTGTTGTGTATTGTTGTTCTCTTAAGTGCTTGATGCAATGCAATAAGTGGAGGTTTGTTAAGTATATATATAAAAAGGATGTTTGTTTGACATGCTATGCCAGTGTAAAGGACTATTTTTGGGTCAAGCTAAATGCTACACCACTGGATTTAGGCAAATGGACAAACTAGAGCACCTTGCAATTCATTGTTACAGAAACTAGAGGCTTTGGATTTTTTATTTTTATTTTCTAATAATTGGTGGGTTTTATTCTGCTTTTTGTTTCCTTATACAAAATGACAACCATCTCATTTGAAACTAGCATTGTAGATCTGATTGAGTTGCTCTATGTTGTGGCTGTTTTTTAGTAGTTAAAGGTCAGTGTTGGTTTTTTAAGATTTTAACTTTGTAACTGTTATGAGTTGTAACTACATGAAATTATCAGAACTCGTCTTTATTATCCAATATAGATCTAAGAATTCTTTTTTCTTCTTAGTCAGATCTCACGAGTATCTGATAATCACATTAATAGGCCTACATCAACAATAGATACTACTCTTTTGATAAAAAGACAAAAGAGATAAGATACCCTAAGCCTACTAGAGGACCTCTTTGAATCGACTTATTCGGGTTTATCTATTGGCATAAGTACTAGTGAAATTGTTTGGGAGAGTTTATAAAAACAGCTTATGACATGTTCATAACCTATTTTTAGCTAATATCCATAAGCTCTCCAGGATAGCTTATGAAAACAGCTTATAGCTTATAGAAAAATCGTTTAACATTATTTTATCTTTTATTATAAAAACAGCTTTGTGCATAAGCACTTATATGATAAGCGCGCATTAATACTTGATTAAATTGTTTATCCAAACATTCTTTTACACAAAAGCTTTCCTAGAAAACACCAGCAATAGCAATGAGAAGATAAATTAGCAGCTGATGAAAGCTCAGCAAAACTAAGAAACTACCTACATATTGAGAGAATAATGTACATATAAAACTCCGGGAAAAAAGTAGTTGCTGCATTTTCATGGATTGAAGATGTGGCATGAATGTCCAACACTATGTCCCCCAATTATTATTACTGCATTCTATATCCCTAAGCTATAATCATATGCTTCGTACGTAATTAAGAAATGCCTAATATTTATCTCTGAGTCAGATTGAAATAATTTATATTCCATAATATAATCAAATTCAAATTTCAGTGATAGATATAAAGAATATGTACCACACATAATGACATTAATTTGTTTGTGCATATTATATAGTAGAGGAATAACTTGGGATACCCTTGCTGAACAACTTTATACCCAAATACTATTTTAATCTAATGAGAAAACACTTGTCATAAAGTATAATGGAGCTCAATCTAATCCCTTAACTGAATGGATAATGTACATGCACCTACATTCACCACTTAAGCTAGCTAGTGTAACAAATGATTTAGTAAAGCCTTAAAAGTGAGAGTAATAAAGAATATGTAGGCTCTATTCAAGTCATTCTTTACAACTTTCTCAAACATTACACAAACCAATTTCAGTTACATTCAAAATCCCAACCACAATGTTGCTCAACTTTAGCTTCACAGATAACCAAACCTTTTGTTAATTCCTATAAAAAACACATTGTCCCCACTACTAATTAAAAAAGCTTTTTTACCCTTTCTTCACTTTCCTTAACCCATAACCCTTCACCCCATTTATTTATAATAAATTAACATATTCATCTTAATCTCCACATCAATCTCTTCCTCGCTACCTATCTACTTAAAAATGCTTGCCCTTCCACCACCACCTTTGCACCTAGCCACAAGGGAAACAAAGCCAATCTCTCTTGACCAAATTATAATATCAAAACAACCATTTGAGCAAACTTCTCAGGATTCAAATACACCAAATTCAGCTACAACAAAGTTAAGAAGGCCACCAAAACTAAGACAACCTAGATTTCAAAAGACAAACCCCATTATATGGTTTGCTGCATTTTTGTGCCTTATATTTAGCCTTCTACTCATTTTCTTTGGTATTGCAACTTTGATTATCTTCCTTGCAATCAAACCAAGAAATCCCACATTTGATATCACAAATGCAAATCTCAATGCTGTCTATTTTGACTCACAAGAATACTTCAATGGTGACTTCACTCTCCTTGCAAACTTTACCAACCCCAATAGCAAAATTGATGTGATCTTTGAGTCTTTAGATTTTGAGCTTGTTTTCTTAGACAATATCATATCAGCACAGTCAATTGAGGCTTTTACTCAGAGGAGAAAGGAAACCAGGTTACAATCAGTGCACTTTATATCAAGCTTAGTGTTTTTGCCTAAGGAGCTTGGTGTGAAACTTCAAAGGCAGGTTCAGAGTAATAAGGTTAATTACAATGTAAGAGGAAGATTCAAAGTGAGAGTGCATTTTGGTCTCTTTCATTTGTCTTACATGCTTCATAGTAGATGCCAGATAGATATGACTGGTCCACCAACTGGTGTTTTAGTAGCTAGGAAATGTATCACAAAGAGATGATGATGATGATGATGATGATGATGATGCACGGTTTGAATTGTTCATATGTGTGGTTATTGCTTTTTGCTTTATATGGAAAGATTCGTTCATAGTGTGCAGAAGAATGATTCTAGAAACGATTTGTTAAGCATACCATGTGATTTTGTAAGGTAATGAAAGATGATAAATATATAGATTCGTATAGAGAAACATGTGGGTGGATTACATTATCATTAAAGGAATTGAATCCCCTGCAATCATCTCCATCTATCTCTCTCTACTTTCAACTTTTTTTATTTTTTAAAAATAAGATAAATCAACGGCTATGAGTTGATTTATTAGGATTCGTGTCAGTCACAAAAGCAGCATCGATAACCATGGAACATTTTAAAGTCAGAGAACCATAGCTCATAGATAATAAAAAATTGTTCTAGAGGCCCTGCGTCTAACAAATACTAGGATATTATAACATCTAAAAAAATCCAAATAGATTAAGTTAATAGCAGTCTCTTAAAATTTGGATTGCACTTAATTCAACCCTCCAAAATATTCTCGTAAGGTGAGAGATTTCCTTACATTATATACTCTTTTAACACATTATCTCTAGTCGAATATGGGACTTGGATTTCTCCCAACACAGTCAGGTCACATACCGATTATTACTTGAATGTGACAACAATGTTTAAAATTTCAAAGCATGAACTTAGTCTCAACCACATACCAATTATTTTTGTTCTAGAATATAGTAAAACACAACATGATAGTATCATGGGAGGCATTCCCATAATATATCATTATGTGGAACAAAACAACATAGTAAAGAAATAGTGATCCAATGCCTAAGAGAGTCAAAATTGATTTAGAACTAAGACCCCTAGCATAATAGTGATTGAGCATATTCCAACACAGGAAGTCTCACTGGTAATGATGATCAATCATTAGTTATCGAGGATTTTCGCGAAAACCTTTCATTTCTGCAATGCAACCACCAGTTCATCATCATCATCCGTTCCAAAGTATCGATCTCCAAACTCGCCCATGCCCGGTATGACACGGAAGTCCTCATTCAAACCAATCTCAATCTCAGATGTCACTATTTTAATTCTTGGAAAACTTTTGCACACCACATGAACACCTTTAGGGGCCTGTAAATATGAAATGGCAAATCTAATCCATCAAAAAGGAACCCAAAAAGAAGCAAGAGAAAAAAAAACAATCACAAGGTATCTAACTTACAGATATGAGATTGAGAAATATAATGTTTGACTCTGGTACACCCTTTCTTATGAGTAAAGAAATCGCTTGAACCGCCGAATTACCTAAATATGAACATTTTCTAAGGTTAATCAAAATGAAAACTTACATACAAATATCAAATTTTGAATCCACTTTCGTTATGTTAACTAGTCTCTTAATCTAAAGTTGCAGTAAGATGCAGAAACTTCAGAACAACCATGAATGAATATACAAGACAGTGACAAACCTGTGCCGAGGATAGGGTCCAACAGTAACACATGCCTTTCCGAGATATCGTTTGGCAACTTTTCATATATTAGCTGTTCATTTGATCAAAACATAAGTCAGTGAGCAAGAAATGATATATACATCATGTATGTTCAGTTCAAACATACAACACGGAGCACCGAACCAACGAACAAGTTTGGTGTAAACCGGTTTGGTTCGGCTTTGCAGAACTGTTTTCCAGTTTGGTTCTGGTTCAGTTTGTCTGTGCCTACAAATACATATATAACAAAGCATAGATGCAGATGGACAAACCTGCTGACCATTGTCACCTTCTCTGTGAATTAGAATTTTCCCAATCTTGATACCTTTACAGCATGCTCTTAAGGCATTCTCCATACTCTCCCCACTGGAATTAGCAGAATATTAAATATAGTAACAGAAATAGCTTTTCTAGGGAGAGGAAATCGAGAGGGAGCGGGAACTAGTTCCTTAAGACTATATCTTATTTATTTATTGAATTATTCAAGTTCAATTAAGACACATTAGTCAATACTTGGAAGCAAGGATGAAAATGCTTAATTAAATGTGTGTGACTCCAGTTTTAGGATAGACTAATAATACCTCCTGATGACGGAGACACCACACAACCTCTTACAAAAATCGACACCTGTGTATACCGAACCTGCATTCAAGGAGGGCATCAAGGGTTACCGTGTCGAAACATGACATAAACTAAATTAGTTGATGAACAAGAAGACAACCACGTGGTGAAAGATGCAAAATCTTAGTTCAGAATTGTAATTTGTGCATCAAAAATAGATAGCGTCTCTCTCAAGAACTGTAATGTGTTAAAGATTTTGTACCCAAACTATCAACAGCATAAAAAATAGAACACAAGTCATAAAACTTGTATATCACAAAAATCTCAAAAAGCAAGTATTGAAAGAGAAAAGGTTACCAGTTGGAGTGAGTACTTGCTTTTCTGTAAATGGCAGATGCCCCAAGCCATGTTCTACAACCTGGTCAAATGCACCAAATTACAATAAAATGATTAAAGAAAATGTCATACCAGTACCACTACTAAATTAAGAAAGCAACAATGAGCCCTGTTTACTTACCAAACGAATCAAGCGATCAGAATAAAACACAAAATCGTGCTTCGTTGTCTGAGCATCTCGTATCAGGGTATGCATACCCCGTATCTGCATAGCACCAATTATCACGATGATACAACTTTCATAACAAAATTAAAGTATGGATCTCTAGGTAGGATTATTGAGAAGGTAAAAATATTGCAAGACAAGTGTACCTGAAAAGTTGAGTGAATGAGATATAAATTCGGATATATTTTACACAGGTCATGCTGACCAAGCTTCGTGCGGATATGCTGTACAATCAAATCAACTGCCACATGATTATCTCCTCCACGAGGTATAATTATATCGGCATACTTCTTTGTTGGAAGAATAAAGTCATCAAAAGCTGGCTTCACAAATTTTGAATACTGCAACAAGTTTAACATAAGAATCAGAAGCCAAAATTCATTAAAATTGAAGTAATTAACCATCAAAATCTGATAAAGAAAAAGAATATATTAGCTTTATAATATTACAATAAACACGATCAAGCCTTAATGATATAATTAATTCCCCAACAACTGAATTATCATAGGATTCATTATTAAGGAATTTAAGTAGCAGCCAATCTGTAGCATGAAATTAAAAACATTTTTTTTTCCAATTCTTGCAAAGAAGTAAAATAACCGACATGAAAAAAAAAGACATAATCAAAATGTGCTCATGGTAGTGCAATGCAAATGATGTGGTTTTAAATTTCTACCTGATCAAGAACTGCTCCAATATCACGATCCTTCTCACTGGTATCACGCCTAATCCTTCTTGCCAAACGAACATCAGCATCTGCACTGAATAATTTAAAATGTTAAGTGACAGCTTAACTTAGCATTTCAACAATGACATGGAAAGTGTTCCACCTTTCAATTTATAAATACCTACAAGGTAGGAACAGAGGAAACAATTCAATAAAATAAATAAAGAACCGACAAATACATGAAAAAATAACTAATGTAAAGATAATGGGTCAAAATATCATAGTAACACCCTTCTCCCCACCCCCCAACAAAAAAATTATATTAAGCATATAAATTTTCCTACATCACATTGTGGATTATGCAGAGGGGGGCGCTAATTCCACGAGAAGAAAGAAAATTGATCTAACAAAATATCCAATATAAACCAACAAATGCTTGGCGAAATAACACTAAAATTCTGAGTTCAATGGAAACAACAATAAAAAGGACCTGTGTCAACAAATATCTTCATATTCATCAGCTCCCGAACACGCGGGTCATGGAAGACAAGGATGCCTTCCAAAATTATAACGTCTGAAGGGTTTACCTGAACACACATTAAAGCAAAATAAAAATGGAATGATAGTGGCAATGTAAAACTCAGTCTAAATATGCATTTATATTATCATGCCAAATATACTTTATACTTGTGCTATGCACTAAAAAAAGTATTCTTTTGCACTAAAAAAAAAGTAATCACACAAAACAGGAGAGTAAAACTGCTAATAAAAAAGGAAGGTTCCAGAGATATACCCTTCTTAAAGTGTCACTCTTGTAACTCTTAAAATCATACTTTGGAATGTCTACAGCTTCACCACGCTTCAACTTGTCCATAACACGAAGCAATTGCTCAGTATCAAAAGCATCTGATGATACATCATAACAGAAATACAAGTACATTCACATAGTTATTATTGGCTTTGGAACCTCACCTTCAAAACGCATCTTAGGAAAAGTTCACATTTTGGACAATAAATAGAACTGAAGAAGAAATATAGAAAAAACATCCTTTATAATATTTTAATATCAAAATAAATTCAGTAATAATGTCAAACTAAGAAGTATAATTGTACTGACCAGGATGGTCAAAGTTGTAATCCTGTACTCTTGCACGTTCCTCCTCAGTCAAGTTATTGTAAAAAGAAGCCTGTCATAAATTTAATAGTTAACTTAGTAAGCCCAATGTATCAATACAAGCACAATAAGAAAGGTTTGGACCAAATTCCGAAACACAGCTCCAAAAAAAAATAACAAGACAAAAAGAAAAAGAAATGAAAATGAATGCTTGAGAACTGATTACTGAAACATTAATTGATTGATTGTACTCTCAATGATCACTTTTGTTGAATTTGTGATTGTCTGTGTGTCTATAATAGAGCACACTCATATCTATTTATAATACAATAGGAATCAATTACATTTAAGACTCAATAAACCTAATTGATACTAATAAATACTAATTGATATGACAAATCATAATTGATATTCTATCATAATATATAGATATTATGAGATATTATTTTATATTCTAACACTCCCCCTCAAGCTAAAGCTTACTGAGCTTTTAAGCTTGTTACATAAAACTTGAAACTAAATCTAGCGCCGATATTTGTGAGTCATAGCCAACATAAGACACCATCGGAATGACCGCCGATGGGAAGAGAGGTCATCATTAATGATTAATATGTGGGAAAGAGATACCACCGGAATGACCGTCGATGGGAAGAGAAAACACCACAGTATAAGTCATTAATGAGAAAGGAAGGCATAACAAACCAAAACTAAGCCAGATGAGCAGATCTGATGTTTGAAGAGGAGAGAGAAAATGCATCAACTAGAAGAGAGCAAGTGACAGTTTGAACTGTAGCGTAACTGTTCTTGCACCAAAACCAAAAAGTAACCCTAGATCTGGAACCAGCAGGAAAATCCGACCCAGGCGATGGAAGCTCGACCGGAGAAGACGGCGGACGTGCCGCCACGCGCGGCGACGACGGTGGCTGCTGGGGTTTTCTACTGGACGGAGAAGTTGTGCGTGAGAGCGCATGGCGGTGGTTCTTGGGACGCGGTTTCAATGGTTGGCCGGTTTTGAGGAGTCGAACCTTATGGTGGGGTTGGTTGGCCGGAAAAGTCGCCGGAAGTGTGAGATACGGCGGGACAGCGACGGAAACAACCTCACGGAGTGCCGGAAAGAGACCCGGCAGCGGAAGAGGGCAAACCGGAGTTGAAACACGGTTTGCCGGAAAACACGCTCGTATAATGAACACGACGGAGGGAAGCAGAAAATAGGAAAACTATAAAAGTGATTGTAGTAGTGAAAAGGAAATAAATTGAAAAGTGAGAAAGGAGGTGCTGCCGACGGCTAATGCCGCCGCCGGCAGCGGTGGTGAGGTACAGAGACGAAGTCAGAAGATGAGAACCTGCTCTGATACCATGTTGAATTTGTGATTGTCTCTGTGTGTCTATAATAGAGCACACTCATATCTATTTATAATACAATAGGAATCAATTACATTTAAGACTCAATAAACCTAATTGATACTAATAAATACTAATTGATATGACAAATCATAATTGATATTCTATCATAATATATAGATATTATGAGATATTATTTTATATTCTAACAACTTTGAGCCACAAAAATTAAATCTTAATATATTCTTGATTCGACCACTAATAATATGTATGAATTGAACGAATTCGTTACCTGATTAACAAGTACTACTCGCTGGTCATGAAGCTGCTGAACGATCATATCACAAACTGTTTTTTTGCCTGATGCTGCACCCCCAGCTACACCTGCAATATAAAACACAAATAGATAAATAAGTTAGAACCATTAAGATTAAAGCAGAAAGTAGTAAAATTTGAAAACAATGCATCCAAGTTCCAAGCTTAGGATCCTGTGATGTATGACAACTGTGCATGAAGTTCTACTCTATAAACATGACACGGATATTTAAGCTGACAGAATTTATAAAGTTTATATTGACTGCATCACATGAGTGTTTGTCGCAATTATATTATGATACTAGAACTCATACCTGCATATAAAATGCTAAATATTTTAATTTCCTGTTAATTTTAACTACTCAAGTAAGATGACTGTGATTTCTTTCGATAGCAAAGAAGAGTATTTTTTCATGTGAAAAACATCTTCTACCTCAACTAAACAAAATTGTGTTAGTGGCCGATGCTCTTCAAGAGCAATTTTATTCGCGTACTCTGTAACACGACTTAATGACCCGTGTGAACTACACTCAAAGAAACAAAGAACAGGGCCAATGACATTTTATCCTGCGTAACATAACAGAACACAACCTGATATGAATTGGAATTTTATTACAACAAAACAGGGAACAATACACTGATTAAAGAACAACGTTGCAGAACATTGAACATTTACAAACTCTTTCCCTAAGCATCCAATTCTCTCAAATGACTAGTAACCTTATCCTTTTGTCTCTTCTATTATTTACATTGTGCCCTACCTACCTTCTCTAACTACCTGAATCTATTAATTATCAGTTTGTTACTCTAACTAATGCCTAATGGAGCAGTGTTATGTGATGGAATTGGAACCCAATTCATTTATGATCCCCAGCACCTCTCAGTACCTAGCAGCAGAACTATCAAGATAGTATAGACCGAAGAAACACAACGCAGAGCCAGTCCACTACCACTGAGTTCCATGACCCAATTAGGTAGTAGTAGACTTTGTAGCACCGAGACCTCAGGTTGAAGACGTGTCCGGTGTCCGACACATGTCATATCAGACACCGACACAGACAGTGACACTTCAATTACTTCCATTTTTCAAATTAAATAAAAAGTGGTGTCTACGTATCTGTGTTTGTGTCGTGTCCGCCTGTCCGATGCAGTGTCTTTGTCGGTGCTTCATAGGTAGTACTAAGTGACATGATTACTGGCAAATGGCCATAAGAAAACACACCTATGACAAAAGGTTGTTTGTACATGTCAGTTTCTGATGTTGTTGGTTGTTCTATGCTAGCCTCTCTTTGTTCAAAACCATCCATGTGAAATCCAGAAAAATGAACCCCAGAGGAAGACTCCATTAAGTCAACAGCTGACTTAGCACTCATTGGCAAACTTCTGGAAAAAAAACAATAATAATGTTACAAATAACTGATAAATATAGAATCCAAAAAAATATATTCAAGAAAAGTCAATAAACATATTAATGATGAATAGGAAGGGTTTATTCAGGTTACCACAACCTAAAAGCATTCACAAGTTTTAACAGCAACATTTTCTTAAATTCCTCCAAAAGTCCAAAACCCTATAACTACACTAATCACTCAAGTTCCCCAAATTAAACAAACTTTTTTTCCCAATTTTGTTTTCCCTTTATATATAAGACAGACAGATAAGGGTAAACAACAATACCTCATACCACTTTTCATGAAGATATCCCCAAACGGTTATTGAAGTTATAAGCTAACAAAGAACATTATTTTTTATAGTTTGATAACAAAGTGGCCCACAGTGTTGCACCAAGTGAATAAAAAACATCTAAACAGAATCTAGCAAGTACAATCTCACTACAATATAACTGGTAACCAAAATAAAATTAAAATGGGGGAAAGAACTAACTTTAGGCTAACCCATTTCATCACTGTACAAAACAAACACACCCCAGTAACCACAGCTCAAACAAATAAATAGGTTTTCCACAACAAAATCCAGATCCAATGAGAGAACCAAAAAATTGCAGCTTTGATCAAAATTGAATCCCAAGCAATGCACAGAAAAAAATTGTTAAACTAAGTAGCTAAATGCTGTCTCCAAAAAGTACCTGATGAGCAAAAGAATTGGAATGAGAGAGAAGGTGGTGCGCAGAAATTGAAGAAGGTGAGAGTTTTCACAGACAAAGAGAGACTAATGTCAACAAAACATTCAATGATGAAGTCTCTTGTGCAGACCCTTTTGTTTCGTTTTGGTTTATATACACTCATTGTCGGTAATTAGACCCTATTTTTCTACAAATTACCAATCTCACCTACTATGGTAATTCTTTTTCCGGTTGTCCATGAAAATTCAAAGCCTGTGGAGATGATAAGTATTTCTTATTTATCTTTGCTTGACAAATTAGTAGCGCACCCGTGCGCCTCAAATCTAAAAACTCTGGTTAATATAGAATTAGTGTTGGATAAAATTTATTTCTTAAATTGCAACATTAGAATACATTGTTTATATTAAAGGTAAGTATAAATTAAAAAAAAAATTATTAGAAAAAGACAATTACAAACTTAAAAACTAAAATAGAGTTTGTACATATTTATTACGAAATTATTATTTTTCACCAAATCGGTTATTGAGGAATGAACTATGAGTATTTGAACCGTTAAATTGTTTTTCGAACACTAAAGTACCCTAAAACACGCTGTTCAGCATCACACTTTACGTATTTTGTTGTCAAGTTATATATTTTCTCACCAAATCAGTTATTGAGGAACAAACTTTGCATATTTGAATAGTAGAATTTTTTGCAAATACTAAGGCACCAAAAAACACACTACTTAGTATCGTACTTTACATATTTTCTTTTGAAATTATTTTTTCTCACCAAACCGATCACTGAGGAACAAACTTTGCGTATTCGAACAATTAAAAAAATTCGATATTGAGGAATGAACTTTGAATATTTGAAGGGTTAAATTTTTTTCGAACACTAAAATATTTCAAAACACAGTGCTTAGTATCACACTTTATGTATTTTGTCACGAAATTATATTTTTTTCACCAAATCGGTTATTAAGGCACAAAATTTGCATATTTGAATAGTTAGATTTTTTAGCGAACATTAAAGCATAAAAAACACACTATTGTGAACACTAAAGCATCGATCCAAAAACACATTACTTAGCATCGTACTTTACATATTTTGTTATGAATTATTTTTTTCACCAAACAGATTATTGAGGAACAAACTTTGCGTATTTGAACAATTAAAAAAATTTCGACCACTTAAGTACCCAAAAACACGCTGTTTTGCATTGCACTTTACGTATTTTATTACAAAAACTAGTAGGTTACCCGTGCATACGCACGAGTGCTGTCGTGTTCTTTTTATGAATGAACTTAAACAGTATTTAAATAGTCTGAATATTACCCCGTGAAAATAAAGACAAATTTAAAGTAGATAAAAAAAGAGTTTAAAAAAAATAGATAAATATTAAAATTTAAAAAAGTAAAAGTATCATTTAAAAACAATCAGTGCATTTATCCCGTATTTTTTTAATATATCAGTGGAGTGTTTTTTTATATATCAGTGTTGTTATCCCGTATTTTTTTTATATATCAGTGCAGCTATCCCGTGTTTTTATATATATCATTGCAGTTATCCCCGTATTTTTTTATATATCAGTGCAGTTATTCCGTGTTTTTTTAAGTTTCAGTGCAGTTATCTCATAGTTTCAATTGATTATCAATAATAAGAAATATTTATCCCGTGTTTTTTTATATATCAGTGACAATTATTTGTTCTTTTTTAGGTATTAGTGACAAATATTTGTCACGTGTGTTTTACATACTAATCAGTTTAAATAGTCATTAAGCCTTCTTGTTTTTTTAGATAGTAGATTTATAGTAGTCTTCAAAAATTATATTTATCAATGGAAAATATTAATCCCTTGTTTTTTATATATCACTACAGTTATCTCGTGTTTTTTATTTATAAGTGTAGTTATCTCGTAGTTTCAATTGATTATTTTTGTTATTAGTAGATTATAGTAGATAGTAAAAGTTAGATAGTACTTTATCAATAAGAAATTTGTTATAAATATTAATTAGTAGTTTAAATAGTCATTAAGTCTTCTTGTTTTTTAGATAGTAGGTTTGTAGTAATAGTCTTCAAAATTTTTAATTATCAATGACAAATATTAATCATGTGTTTTTTTATATATCAGTGTCGTTATCCCGTGTTATTTTATATATCATTGCAATTGTCTCGTAGTTTCAATTGATTATTTTAGTTGATTAGTAGATTATAGTAGATAGTAACAGATAGATAGTAGATTAGCAATAAGAGATGATAGTAGATTATCAATAAAAGTGTAAACAGATTTCGAAGAGAAAAATTAAAATTTTAAGGTGATAACTTTTTCCAAAAAGGTGATAGTTTTTTGTTTTGTTTTTTAGGGTGACTTATTTACATTTTTATAGGTAATTTTAGTAGAGTAGTGTTTGTATAAATATAGAAATTTAGTTAAAAAAACTAAAGTGAAGTGATAAGAGAAAGAGAAGAATTGTTTATGGGAAAAGTAAAAGTAAAGTAAAAAGAAAAAAGGAATAAAGAAAGTGTAAGAGAAAAGTGAAAAGGAGGAAAGAAAGTGTAAGAAGAAAGAGAAAAAAAAAAAGAGAGTGTAAAATGAAAAAGAAATAAAGAGAGGATAATGACATTTTTACCATTAAATTAGATATATGTTTTGTTAATAAGATATCCAAATTGGTAATTTCATAAGAGGTTTGTTTGTATAAATAGATAAATAGATAGATAATAAATATTCTCCATTTAGGTCATCATTCTCGTCAATTTGGTCATTAGGTACAGCATTATTGTCGTTGGTATGATATCCAAATTCTAAAACGGTACATATCTCATAAGTGTCAATCTCTGCATTCGAATTAATTTGTAATACTATTTTGTAGTTTGCTCTATAACTTTTTTGTACTGATTAATAACCTTCAAATTTTCCCCCTATAAATTTGTAAACTTATTTTTAATTATGATGAGTGCAGCATTTTTGTTTTTTAGTTTAATTAGTTAGTATATATATTGTTTTTTTATAAATAGTATATATATTGTTGGTTTTACACCAATCAAAAATAATAGTATAGATAGATGATTTTAAAAGTACTTTAGGGGGAGTTTAATATTTTTCATAATGTGTCATATTAGACTAGTTACAGTAGTTTCAACACCCTCAAAGTTTCAACACCCTCCTTTTTCACTTTTTAACACTCCACATCATCTTCTCTCTCTTCCACCTAATAATTCAACACCCATTCAACTTTTACTCACTACAATAGTTTTGTTTAATAAAATTCAACACCCTACCCCACCACTTTTATTTCATATTCTTATTTTCTTTTATGTTTTTTTTTGTGATTACATTTTAATAATAATTATCGATTGAAATTAAATTAAAATAATTAAGAGTTAAATAATTTATTTTAATTTTTTTGTAATTTAATATTCTTAATTAATTTTATTTTCCTTCTTGCAAGTAATAAAGACGAGATATAGGGATAATAAAGACGAGATATAGGGATAGTCATTATTAAAACAAATAAAATTACAAAAAACTTAAGATGCAATACAATAAGTTGAATCCTCTGCATTTGGAGTGGCTTCATGACCACCGCTCATTCCACCAAGAGCCATTTGTGTAGAAAATTCAGGAAATTCATCAAGTCCAACATTCGGAGCAAGGGGTACTTGAGATGAATATGGCATCATTCCTCCATAATATGGATGATAATTTGGATTAGATGAAGGCATGATGAAATTTGGAGGAAATCCATAATTTGGTATATTTTGGGGACCTTGTTGGTTGGAAGATTGATTTGGAAATCTATAGTTGTTGGGATTTGGGTAGTTGAAAGGGTAATTAGTAGAATTTTGGGTGTTAAAAGGGTTATTGTTGGGATCCATTTTGCTAAATGGTTACTTAGAGCTACTAAAACAAGAGTTTAGTGGAGGCTAATAGAAAATTTAGAGGGAAAAAACTTGTTTTTTTTTCTGTGTCCAAATGAAATGAAACAAAGCTCTATTTATAGAGAAAAAAAAATTATGAATTTTGGTGAAAAAAAAAATTAAAAAAAAATTATTTTACTATCAAATAATTGAGCACAAGTAATTTAGAAGAGATAGAAAATCTGAAAATCTAAACAGCCAATCGCATGCTGCCACGCGTCCCCAGCCTACCCCACCCCCTGCTGCCCAGCGCGTTTTGCGCGCCCCCATTCTCACTTGTCGGCGCGTGTAACCCACGCGCCCTGCTTGTCCAATAAAAACGCGCCACATTGCTTCTGCGGGTCCCATTGCTTCTTGTTTCAACTAGTTGAAAAAATTCAACTCTTCTTAATCCATATCAGATTCAACACAATAATTACTCTACCATTGCAACCTTTCAACTGTTTAATTAGCCAATTCAACACCCTCACTGTAACTAGTCTTATGATAGACAGACCGACATTGTAAAACTTTTTTACACCAATTGTCAAATAACTTAAATCATTTGTTTTTATGGAAAGGGATGGGGAAGTGGAGAGACGTGTGTCTTTTAACCCTTTTCATTTACTTATTTGGAGTCTTGCACCGTATTTGAACTCTGTCTTTTGGACGTGTCTGTGTCTATGCTTATCAGATTATTTAGAATCCAACGTGGCACTGAATCGGATGTAGTTATTTCTGGTCGTTTAGCTCTATGCCATCACCTTGTCGTTTTAGGAAGATTCTAGCATATTTTCTTTTGTATACACACTATCACACCCGAGTTTGAATTTGGGAGCCGACGTCCCTATATTATTGAAATTGCCAAGACAACCAACAGTGATGGACTCCTACATATTATGTGAATGGATCCAAAATTTATTGTTCAACTCACTTTTATGTGAATGGATCCAAATATAAATAACTTTACATTAAAGTAACTTTTACTGAAAATCAATTAATTCAATCAATTTTTGCCATAGTAAAACCAATTACACTATTACACTAGTTAGTTGCACAAATGCTTGTATAAATAAGATCACTTGTGTACATTATAATTCGTTGATTCGACTCTATCGAAGAGTCGCTCAGTTTTCTCTATTTTCTCTTTGGTTTTCACCCTATCACATGGTATCATATTCCAATCCTGTTATGCTCTTCGGAGCCATCAGTAACAATGACTAATTCGAGAGTCATCGAGGTGGGAGGGATGATGACGCCACGATTAGAGATGGGAGACTGATCGATAAATCATGAGAACGCCACAACCGATTATGGAGATTCCAGTTAATAAGTTGGGATGGGCGCCACGAACTTCAAAGTTTCAGTGTTCTCGACCTCTCCCCCAGCTTGGGAGTGATCATTGGGTTCTAATTCTTCTCTCCTAGTGTTGGCTCATGAGCCTCTACTTTGGGATCTCCTAGATGGAGCCATACTTTCCATCTCCAAAAAAAAAATAATGGTTCAACATTCACAAGACATAAGGATTTATTTTTGGAAAAATAAACATACATCTTAGGAATGATTTCCTTACAATCATAGCCCTTTTAAAGGCTCACACAGACTCTCTACTCTTTTCTATACATAAGTTAGTATCCAATGTGGACATAAATTGACTCTTTCAATACTACAACCCTATTTCACAGTCTGATCCTTGGATCAAATTGCTCTGATACCATCAAATGAGATCCCTTCCCGGGTCACCATAGTAACCCAATAAATCCTAATAAAATTTTGCTAGATAAAAAAATTTAATATTTAAAAACACACACAATGTATAGCACACTATAAAGGGTTTTTGCTACATTTTACAATTTGTTTCACAAAAAGACCAAATAGTGTAGCAAACCAATTTTTACACAACCACTATTTCAGACTAACCCAAAACATCTTGTCCAACATGACTCTCAACATGAGTTACACCAACCTCACACTATTGACTGACGGACTAACAAAAACTATAAAAGAGACCATGGCTTCGACTCCTCTAACTCTAGATGTCTGTTGGCTCATAGGAACTCGATGAGTTACTCCCACTATATATCGTGAGATCATTAGGCTCAAGCGATCAATCAAACAAATAAATAGACAATGATAACATAACAAACCTATGTGTTAATCGGTCATCGACAGTCTAAACTTCACTCAACCTTAACTCCAAAGTAGTCAAATGATCTTTAGGTATTGCCGACTCTTTAATTCTAATAGAGCTTGGGTCACTCTACACATATCTAAATGAATATTTAACGCTAATCGTCACGATGTTATACGGTATCTTTCCCCACCCGTGGTAAAGTTGGTAGCCTTCTTCCTACAGAACCCTAGCTCGATCTGTACAACCACGAACTGCATCGAACCTCCGACGAAACCTCAAGAACGCTCAAGAACAACTCAAAATTGTTCCAGATAGAATATATATATATATAGGCTAAAGTGCTCCCGGGGTCCCCTATCTTTATTTAAAGTAATGAATTAGTCCTTTATGTTTTTTTGTCCCAAATAAGTCTTTTATCTTTCAAATTTTTGACACATAAATCCTTTTCCGTTAACAGTGCTGATTTATGTGTCAAAAAAAAGGATTTATGTGTTAAAAATTTGAAACATAAAGGACTGATTTGGGACAGAAAATGATTTATGTGTCAAAAATTTAAAACATAAAGGACTGATTTGGGACAAAAAAAAGATAAAAGACCAAATCGTTACTTTAAATAAAGATAAGGGACCCCGGGAGCACTTTAGCCTATATATATACATATATATATATATATATATATATATATATATATATATATATATATATATATATATATATATATATATATATATATATATATATATATATATATATATATATATATATATATATATAGAGAGAGAGAGAGAGAGAGAGAGTAAATGGTGGGAATGATCGAGTTGAAACTCCAACCTATTTATAGAGTGAAAATGTCACTCACTCAGCGACTCCCAGTCGCTTAGCAACTCCACACCTCATCACCGCCTTAAACTTACGCCCCTCATTGATCCATGTCGCCCTAGTCTACCTAGTCTTATCAGTCTATCACTCGGTTAATGACTAATAGTCACTTAGCGAAAACAGGTGCGTCACTGTTTCGCCTGAACGTTCCATGTGTCACCCTTGAGAGTAGGAGCTAGAGAGATGCTTTACTTTCTTGGCGAGTAGCAGTCGCTCAATGTTGCGTTAAAAACACACTTAGAGCAAGTGTACTCTACCGCAGAAGTAGTATAAAAGATTATCGTGTCCACAGAGATTAATTAGCAAGTACCAAACTAATCGAGATTATTTATTATTTAGCCGAACAAATATTTGAATTGTAATGGAACAAATAAAAAAAGAAATAAATAACAATAATTAAAATACTAGACTTAATAAATGAGGAGAGGCCTAGGATCACGGTTTCACTTGCAAGCTTCGATTCCCCCTATGTCAAATCCTACCTGAATTCCCTTATTTTACTTAATTACCAATCCCTTTACTAAAACTATTAATCCGTTTGGTCATTCGCGATTAATATTCTTTTTCCTAAATTAACCCTCGTTTGGTTATGCAAGAATTTAAATTCAGGAAAAGCATAAAGAGCAAAAAGGTTGAATGATTGGAAGACTAAATTATGGTTTGGTCATGCCCTAATTATAGCCCCAATTATCCTATAGGTCCACCAACTAATTGCAGTACGGTCGCTGATCAACTAATTGATTATAAACATGCAAATGGTAGCTAATCCTAATCATGTGATAAAAACAATAGGACAATATTAATTAAAATAAAAACAGGAATTCAAACTAGAAATTAAAACATAAAAAGGTCTCTAAACATGCAAGATCCACCTAAGACCCTAGAAGAGGGTTTAGCTATCCATAGTGTTCCACAACAATAAAATAAAATTAGGAGTCATAAATTACAGAGATAAAAATAACCCGGAATAGAGAAATTTCTGATCCTGAAAATTTAGTCTCCTTTTTCTGCTTCAGACCTCTCTCACAGTGTCAAGAACGGGTACCAAACTCCCTCCTCTCCTTGCCGTATGTGCTGTCCTCGCTGCCGTCCTTTTTGTTCGTGTGTGCGACTGCCTTAATTTGAAGTGCCGCCCTCTTATAATCATCCAAGCATAGGGTTTCATTTCATCCAACAAATTACATATGTGCTGAATTGTTGTCCACACGGGCTTTCCTTTCTTTCAAGCCCAAAAGTGGTGATGCATAAAAAATCAACAAGAGTTCTTTTACTAATGACACCCCCATTTCGCTTCACACAACTCATAGCTGCATTTTGTTTATTTCTTTTCTTTCCTACAAAATAATGAGTAAAGTAAGTCACTTATTTATTTAAATGATAATAATCGCTCTCAAAATTACTCTAAAAGTATCTCTAAATATGCACTAATTTGGAGTTTATCAACTCCCCCACACTTAACTTTTGCTTGTCCTCAAGCAAATTTTCTGGCTCAAGAAAATTTTTCAAATAAGTAATAGAGACAGTCAAATAAGGGATCCTAAATTAGAAGCACAATGACAGACTATAGACAATATAGCACACTTGAGGTGTCAAAAGGTTGCCCAATTAGAGGCTCATGTCCCTGAAGAATACATTTCTGTGAACAAAGGCACTCGCTCACAATCTCTCTAAGTGTTTAGGGACTAGGGAAATATACACTCAAGTTTCCACAAAATGCACATTACCATAAGCTTGTAATTTGACCAAATCTCCACTAAATAGTTCACATGCATGCAAAAGATGGGGTGTTAAGGGTTGTAATGGGGCCAGAGTGAATTCATGCAGGGTAGGATATAAGAAGAAAGAGATAATCAAAGGGGTAAAAACAAGAAACAAATAGTAACCTTTGAAAACAAAATATGGAGCTCCTATCTATTTTACAATTTTTGTCCAAACTCCAAATTAATTTCACTTTCATTCTTCACTCTTTTTCTATTGAGTCGACTCTTTTTGATTTGCTTTTTCTCTTGAGTAGACTCTTTTTCTTTCTTTTTCTTTTCCTTTTTCCTTAGGCTCTTCCATTCTTTTGATTTGCCTTTTCCTCCTTCTTGCTTTGCTTTGTTCTCTTTTTTTTTCTTTCCAACTTTTCATTTTTTTATATTTTTCATAAGAGGAAAAGGTACTTGTAACCACATTCGCCACTCTTATTTTGTTTTTATGTCCCGATGAGATAGACAATTGAAATACAGGACAAAATTGTAACTTTCAATAGTTGCTCCAAATTTAATTTCAAATGGTTACCAAAAAAAAAGAAAAAAAAATTATATCTGGGTACCAAAGAAAAAAATATATAACAAATAGGCTCAAAAGGGGCAACTAATGGATAAATTCAACAAACAACTCTGAGGCCAGAAAAATACCTAAATTCCCCAAATCTGTTTACATGATGCAAATCAATTTTCGCCTTGAAATGGTCAAAAGACAAATTCTAGAATGTAGCAAATTGGGAAACACACTCATAGAAAGAAAAGGGGTAAAAATTTATGATTTAGTATCAATCCCCTTATGAAGCCTCAAATCTCACCTTTAGAAGCTAGTTCACAAAAAGTACTCAACAGAGACAAATGCTAATTATCAGCTTCTTAAGGACATCCTCACAGTTACAATTAAGCACAAGTCTGTCAAGTAAATTAATTATGGGATCCCCTAAAGGCAAAATCTCTATTTTTTTCAACTTGAAGCATAAGTAATTCAAAACAAGCCAGAAAAAATGCTATGAACACATGTAGTGGGTATGTGCATTAATAGAGATCAAGTGACAATATATAATATCCTCCCCCACACTAGCATGAAGCATGGTCCTCAATGCAAAATATTCAAATATGAGCAAAAATAAATAAATGAGAGAGAGTAAGAGTGACTTCCCTGAGAGAGCTTACAGTCTGAGCTTATTCCTAAAAACAAAATGAAACAAATTAAAAGTAAAAATAACTGAAAATAAAACACAGGTTGCCTCCTGCGAAGCGCTTGTTTAAGGTCGTGAGCCTGACGATAGTTAGTGCTTAATCAGGTGGCCCTCCAAGAGCAAATTTAACATCTAACGCAGTACACCTTCTTAACTTTCTAACCATGTGGTTCACATTGTTCTTTCTTTTTCCACGTGGTGGATGAACTTCAAAGGATGGTGAAATTTTTATTTTATTTCCATCCACCACTATGCTAGGATCCTGCAAAATAAGATTTTTTTCCAAAAGGTCCTGCATCTTTAATTCACTAAAAATGTTAGTTTCAACCACATCATCAAAATAAGGAGAAGTTAAAGAAGAGAAAATTTCATTGGAATTTAAAGCTTTAATAACATCATCCTTAAAGTTACATTTTCCCCGGTGAACCTCAATCACAGCATCACCAATAGTTAAAACAATTTGCCCAAAAATTTGGGCTTTCTCCTCTTTCTTCAAATCAAGAACCAATGGATCTTTCTCATTCTCCTCACAACCGCTCTCATTAATAGGATCTTTTGTTTCAATATGACTCCCTTCAGTAGGAGCTACTATTTTGATTTGACTCCCTTCAGTAAGAGTCTCCTCATCTTTCTTGAGAGCTTCTTCCTCCAGATTATATTCCATAGAGACACCTCATCCCTCGAAGGAATAATTTCTTTGTATTGCTCATCTTCTTAATTTTGGGTAGACTTAGTTTGTGAATGAGTTTCTTGGGCCTCTTGAGATAACAAAGCAATGAGAGTTGAGATTTGACCCTCCAAGCTTTCAAATTTGTTGTTCATGGCTCCAATTTGACCCTCCAATCTTTCAAATTTTTCATTTGTCTGCTGCATAAATTTGGCCAAGACCTCATTGACATCCGACTTTTCGTTCTCTTGCCTTTGCACTTGTAGTGACTCATAATTATCCCAGTGGGAGGAATAAGGAGGTGGCTCATAGTCATCCCAATAGTCTGAATAAGGTTCATAAGGAGGAGGAGAAATTTGAATCTGGCATTTAGACATATACCAATATGACTTCTCTAAATTTCTTTGTGCCTCTGCCTCTCTAATGTAGTCTCCAAGAGTTTTAACCATGATTTAGACTTTTCTCTGGAAAATAAGGTAAATTGCAGCGGTCTCTTGGGAAAGTATTAGTAACTTCTATTTTTTATATATATGTTTTTTTGATAAGATAAAGAAAAAACAAAATTTAAAATTAAAGCAAAAAAAATGTCTAAAGCAATAAAAATCTCTCTCGTTTAATATTGCTAAATTAATCCCCGACAACGGCGCCAAAAACTTGTTGCGTTAAAAACACACTTAGAGCAGGTGTACTCTACCGCAGAAGTAGTATAAAAGATTATCGTGTCCACAGGGATTAATTAGCAAGTACCAAACTAATCGAGATTATTTATTATTTAGACGAACAAATATTTGAATTGTAATGGAACAAATAAAAAAATAAATAAATAACAATAATTAAAATACTAGACTTAATAAACGAGGAGAGGCCTAGGATCACGGTTTCATTTGCAAGCTTCGATTCCCCCTATGTCTAATCCTACCTGAATTCCCTTATTTTACTTAATTACCAATCCCTTTACTAAAACTATTAATCCGTTTGGTCATTCGCGATTAATATTCTTTTTCCTAAATTAACCCTCGTTTGGTCATGCAAGAATTTAAATTCAGGAAAAGCATAAAGAGCAAAAAGGTTGAATGATTGGAAGACTAAATTATGGTTTGGTCATGCCCTAATTATAGCCCCAATTATCCTATAGGTCCACCAACTAATTGCAGTATGGTCGCTGATCAACTAATTGATTATAAACATGCAAAGGGTAGCTAATCCTAATCATGTGATAAAAACAATAGGACAATATTAATTAAAATAAAAACAGGAATTCAAACCAGAAATTAGAACATAAAAAGGTCTCTAAACATGCAAGATCCACCTAAGATCCTAGAAGAGGATTTAGCTATCCATAGTGTTCGAGAACAATAAAATAAAATTAGGAGTCATAAATTACAGAGATAAAAATAACCCGGAATAGAGAAGTTTCTGATCCTGAAAATTTAGTCTCCTTTTTCTGCTTCAGAGCTCTCTCACAGTGTCAAGAACGGGTACCAAACTCCCTCCTCTCCTTGCCGTATGTGCTGTGCTCGCTGCCGTCCTTTTTGTTTGTGTGTGCGACTGTCTTAATTTGAAGTGCCGCCCTCTTATAATCATCCAAGCATAGGGTTTCATTTCATCCTGTTAAATAGAGACGAAGAATAGAGAGACGATATTGGTCACGCAGTTCGGCCAATGTTTGCCTACGTCTGCGACTACAGAGTAGCTGTAGTTCCGTATTATTAACTGTATATGTTGTTGTGTAAAGAGTACAAGCACTAATGAGTTTAAATAGACTATACTATATGAAAACCTAACGGGCCTGGGCCGAATACACATATAAATAAATCTACTATTTACACCACATCTCAACACTCCCCCTCAAGCTGGAGCGTATAGATTGTAGGCATCCAGCTTGTCACATATGTAAGTTATCCTTGGTCCTCGAAGAGCTTTTGTGAAGATGTCTGCCAATTGATCATTAGAACCAACAAATGAAGTAGCAATGTCGCCGGACACAATCTTCGATCACGAACAAAGTGACAATCAACTTCAATGTGTTTGGTTCGCTCATGAAAGACTGGATTGGATGCAATATGTAGGGCTGCTTGATTATCACAGATGAGACTCATAGTGCTTATTTTACAAAAACGCAACTCTTGGAGAAGATGTTTCAGCCACGTGAGCTCCTGAGTGGTAAGAGCCATAGCCTGATATTCAGCCTCAGCACTGGATCTGGCAACAACATTTTGCTTTTTACTTTTCCATGAAATTAGATTTCCACCAATAAGAACACAATACCCAGATGTGGACCTTCTATCAAAGGGGCAACCAGCCCAATCAGCATCTGTGTAAGCGACAATATTTGAATCACCTCTATCCGTGTAAACAAGACCTTTTCCAGGAGCTCCCTTGATATACCTCAGGATTCTAACAACGGCATCCCAATGACTGTCACAAGGAGAATTTAGGAATTGACTCACCACACTAACAGCATATGAAATATCTGGCCTCGTCATGGTCAAGTAATTTAACTTTCCAACTAGCCTCCTATACCTTCCTGGATCTGAAAATGGCTCCCCCTGATCTGGTAGGATCTTGACATTAGGATCCATAGGAGAGTCAATTGGCTTGCAATCCAGCATTTTGGTTTCTTCTAAAATATCCAAAGCATACTTTCTCTGGGAAATAGCAATCCCTGCCTTAGAATGAGCTACCTCAATGCCAAGAAAGTAACGTAACTTTCCAAGATCTTTGACCTGAAAGTGGTGGACTAGATGTTGTTTAAGTCCTGCAATCCCATCATGATCATTACCTGTAATGACAATATCATCGACATAGACAACCAGATAAATACATTTGTGAGAGGAGAACTTATAAAAGACAGAGTGGTCAGCTTCACTCCGAATCATGCCATACTCTTGAACAACACTACTGAATCTCCCAAACCATGCTCGAGGGGATTGTTTAAGACCATACAAGGCTTTGTGAAGTCGACAGACATACCCACGACACTCCCCCTGAGCAACAAAACCAGGTGGTTGCTCCAGATAAACTTCTTCTTCTAGATCTCCATGGAGAAACGCATTCTTGATGTCTAGTTGATACAATGGCCAATGTCGCATTGCAGCCATAGAAAGGAATAGACGAACAGAAGCCATTTTAGCCACCGGTGAGAAAGTATCATTGTAATCAAGGCCAAAAACCTGAGTATGGCCCTTAGCAACTGTAGCGACCGAAGAATCCGGAGGAGGGATCCTTCGTTGCTTTTGAACAATGGAGCCGCCATCAATATTTATTTTTAGGAAAACATTGAAAAAACCTTTGTTTTTGGGTTCGGGGGTCGATTAAGTGCGGGGAAGGTACAAGCACCCCGCAACATCCTAAAAAGGTTACCTTTTAATTTAATGTGTAGAAAAAAAAATAGTTTAAAGAAAACACTTTAATTTACCCTTTTTTGTTATTTGCAAAAAAAAAACGGAAAAGAAGACTTAATAAAAATTTTAGTTTTTTGCGCTCGACGGGAGTGGGCCCCCGCTCCTACGTATCTCCGGGTGCGATGGAGAAATCAAAGCTACGTAGTTCTTGGGTAGAAAATATTTGTGTGTTGGTATTTTTTATTTTTTTTTGAAAAGTTTGGGAAAACTAGAGACCGTTCATGGTGACCAAACAGATAAATCCAGAGTGGTCGTCATTAATGGCTTATTCGGAAAAGAAGGTATTTATAGCGTTCAAACAAGCCAGGCCCAGAGTGACCGCTATAGACAACCTATTTTTTGCGCGAATTCGATTTTTCGAAAGAAAGAAAAAAAAAAGAACGGTTCGGAAGCATCACGTTGTGAAAAAAAGCGGAGTAAGTGATAAAAGGGGGGTGCAAATAATAAAGGAGTTGTATTAAAAAGGGAGGTGTGAATAGCGTTTTGACGCTAGAAAAAAAAGTGTCACCGGGGGTGCAAATAGCGTTTTGACGCTAAAAGAAAATGGTTGCCGGGGGTGTAAATAGCGTTTTGACGCTAAAAAAATGATTGACGGGTCTATTACCTTTTTTACTATTCTACCCTAGAGCACGTGGTTCTTGAAACGCTTTTCCTCAAAAAAAACCTAGACTAAACAAGTGGTATTTTGAAAGCGGATTATGGAGAAAAATTCTTTTGTTGTTTTTTTTTTTGTTGTCATAGTTATTATCTAAATAAAAGGGGGCCTTTTTACTTTTTTTTGAAAAAGATTTTTGTTATTATGTTATTTTTTTTTAGAAAAGAGTAGTGACACTAGTAACCATTTATTTTTAAAAAAAATATTTTTTAGTATTTGAAAAAAACTTTATTTAAATCCGAAAATTAGTAAAAAAAGGAATACATTTTTTTAACACCTTTTTTTTTTAGGTTTATTTTTACTCCGAAAATTAGTAACCATTTATTAAAAAAAACAACATTTTTTTTACTCTCTTTTTTTTACTCCGAAAATTAATAACCATTTTTTTTAAAAAACAACATATTTTTTTAGCACCTTTTTTTAGTCCGAAAATTAGAATAATTTATAAAAAAAACACAACATTTATTCACTTTCTTTTTTAATCCGAAAAAAAAAATTGCAATATCAAAACATCAATAATAACCACATATATATATCTATAAAAACAGCAACTTAAACTAAAAAAACAGCAATAATATGTTCAAAAAAACAACCAATACTAATATTTATAAAAAAAAGTCAATAACTAATATTTATATAAAAAAAAGCAACTAATATATTTTTTAAGAACGTGAACAACAATAATAACAATAAAAATGGCAATGATAATATGAACAAAATTACAATAACTAAAAAAAATACAAAAAAAAAAGCAACAATATTATGAATTATTACATTTTGTACCTTGAACCAATCCAAGCTTTTTTTCTTCGGATCTCTCAATACAACAAAATTTTAAACTAAAAAAACTAAGAAGGAAGAAAAGAAGGGGAAGAAAATTTTTCTAAAAGAAACTCTAAAAAAATTTCTTTCTCTCTTTGAAACCCTAGTTCTTTTTAGAAGATTTTTCCCCTTTTTTTCTAAGAGTAAATTCGTAGCCCCTTCTAAGATAAGGACCCCTATTTATACAAAAAACTTGCTTCCTTCGTTTTCCTTCTTCATCCACTCTTGGATAGTGATGATGACTTTTTGATATGATGGAGGTTTGGGGGGAGTTGTTGAAGGGGAAAATAAAAGAAGACATGTGAGATGAGGGGAGATGATGGTCGAAGGTATGGGCATGGAGAAGAGAGTGCCATGTGTGAAGTGTGTGATAGGGAGAGGAATGGATGAGTGTGTGAAGAGAAAAGAAAATGAGTGTGTGAGAGGAGGGGAAGAAGTCGTAGGTATGGGGAGAGAGAGGAGGGAAGGGTTGAGTGTGGTGTTGTTTTAGGGTTGAGTGTGAGAGAGAGAGAGTGGAAGAGGAGTGAAGTGTGTGAAGTGATTGAAGTGGAAGGGGTTTGGTGAAGGGGAAGAAAAAAATAAAATGTGGGTGTGATAGAGAGGGGGAGAGCCGTAGGTGAGGGAGGAAAGAGAAAGGGAAAGAGTGAGGTTGAGTGTATTGGGAAGGGAAAAATGGGGAAGTGGGAAGTGTGGGGAAGTGGTATTGAGAGAAAAGAGGAGAGGTGGAGTGTGGAAGGGAGAAAAGTGGGGTTTGACCATGGGATAATAGGGGGTGGGGTCGAATATGGAGGGGTTTTGGGGGATGAATGTGGATGGAATTTTGGGTTAAGGGGGGATTGAATGTGGATGGCTTTTAGGGTAAAAGGGGGAAGTCGAATTAGGGTTAGGAGGAGGGGAATTAGGGTTTTGTGATGAGTTGGGTTATGGGTTGGATATGGGTCATGGGTTGGGTGGAGGAGTGTGAGGGTGAATTGGGCTATGGTTTAGGAATTGGGTTGGGTTTTAGATGGCCCAATCCAATTGCACCTCCATTCTTTTTTTTTTTTACAAACCCCCCTTATTTCCTCCTTGGCTTATTTTTTGTTTCTTTACTTCTAAATAATATTTTTTTGTGTAAAAAAAAAACTTGTGACAAACAAAATAATGACTAAAATAAAATAATTATTTTCATCAAAAGTAAATAAAAATTTCTCATTTTGGTTAGGACAAAATTAGGGTATTACAGCTGCCCCTCTTTATTTATATTTTGCTAGGAAATCGGAGGGATTCCGAATTTCTCGAGAAAAATAGAAATGAAGATAGAAAAGACGCTAATTTTGCCCAGACTGAGGTACTTTGGTTTTTTTTGTTTTGAAAAATTTATGAAAACTGGGCTGATTTAGACAGAAAGTAAATAGGGATCGCTGGGGATCTGAAGGAGCACTGGGGCTCTGAAGAAGCACTGGGGCTCTGAAGGTCTAGTTCAGAATCAATGCTTGGCGCATCGACTTGCGTTCGACTGAGGGACCGTCGGGGTCTGAGGGGCATGCCTAAGCCTGAAGGACCAATGGGTCTGAAGGAGCGCTTCTAGCTATGGTACTAGAGATACGGTCTGGGGGTGGCCTTTTTCGAGCGGCCATTAGGGTTAATCAGGTCCGGAACTGATATAACCACGAAGGACGTGCACTGTGTTTTTTAGGCGGACACAGCTAGTCTGAAGGGCCTGGGGCCGGATGATCCGTCGGTTGCTCGATTAACGCGACGTGCGATCTGGATTGAAGGACCATTGCTGGTCTGAAGGAGCGCCTGGGCTCAGAAGGACCGCTGGGGGTCTGAAGAATTGGTGCTAACGACACAAAATAAAATTATCTCAACAGACACTTGCAATGAATGATGCATGCGTGCATGTAGTTAAGTAATTGATGACATGATGGATGAAATGTGGAATGATTTTGTTTTTGGCTTTTGCTCTTGGCTTTTTTTCTTTTTTCATTTTTCTTTTCTTGCTCTTTTGCTCTTTTTGCTCTTTAGCTCTTTATTGACTTTGCTGGCATCATCAACTCGCGTGACTCTTGACGTGGGATACGAGGGTTGCCTCAAGCAGTGGTGCCAAAGTGCGGGTTATTTAAGATTTGCTGAAGTGATTATGCGTTTGTCCTTTTTGCAACTTTATGAGAGATCATCTCCTTTTTTTGTTTTTTTTTTTGTGATTTTTAGAAATTTCGCAATGAATATAATGCTTGTGATCATGCACATGTTTCACAATTCAGTATTGTTTACCATGAACGTTATTTTTGCGATAATAGGGAAATGAGAGAATAAAGGAAGTGTTTAATATTCAAATGAAGACAACTGCGCAAAAAATCGCACTGTCTGAAAATTACAATGGGAGTTTAAACTACAAAAAGAAAGAGAAGAAAAAGATACAAGGAAAGCAGATCTTTTGATTGTGTGTCTTTGAAGTAATAACGCCGATCGCCCATTAACATAACTTTGAGCGTTCATTATCCAACTTTCGGAGTTGTTGATTGTCTTTGTAGCTTGAAGTCCAACTTCTGACCCTAATTTTTGCCTGGATTGCTCTTTAGAGTTTTCAGTCCACCGGGTCGCTCTAATTTTTGCCTAGGCCGCCCTTTCGGGTTTTCGACCTAGCGAGCTTATTTTTGCTTGGCTCATCTTTCTCTTTTTTCCATATATTTCTTTAGGCATAGTACTTCTTGACTGCGTCCGAGTTCACTGGGAGTGGGAGGTCTTCACCGTCCATTTTTGTGAGAATCAATGCTCCTCCAGAGAATGCCTTCTTTACCACATAAGGTCCTTCATAGTTAGGGGTCCATTTTCCACGGGAATCCTTTTGGATAGGCAACATCTTCTTGAGTACGAGGTCTCCTTCTTGAAACTGGCGGGGGCGCACTTTTTTATCATAAGCCCTTTTCATTCTTTGTTGGTACAACTGCCCATGACACAAAGCAACTACCCTCTTTTCTTCTATGAGGTTCAACTGATCCAGACGAGCTTGAACCCATTCTGCTTCCTCCAATTTTGTTTCCATTAGCACTCGCAGGGAGGGTATTTCCACCTCGATGGGGAGAACTGCTTCCATCCCGTATACTAGTGAGAATGGTGTTGCCCCTGTTGACGTGCGGATAGAGGTCCGATACCCGTGCAAAGCGAAGGGCAGCATTTCATGCCAGTCCTTGAAGGTCACTACCATCTTTTGCACGATCTTCTTTATGTTCTTATTTGCTGCCTCAACTGCCCCATTCATCTTTGGACGGTATGGGGAGGAATTATGATGCTGGATTTTGAAGTCGTCACACAACTCTTTCATCATCTTATTGTTCAGGTTTGTCCCATTGTCCGTGATGATCTTATTCGGAAGACCGTAGCGGCAAATCAAATCTCTCTTTATGAACCTGACAACCACTGACTTTGTTACACTGGCGTAAGAAGCGGCTTCGACCCATTTGGTGAAATAATCAATAGCGACAAGAATGAAACGATGTCCGTTTGATGCCTTGGGTTCGATGGGACCGATGACATCCATTCCCCACATTGAGAATGGCCATGGTGCTGTTAGGACATTCAGAGAGGCGGGCGGTACATGGATATTGTCGGCATAGATTTGACATTTGTGGCATTTTCTGACGTAGTTGAAGCAGTCAGTCTCCATTGACAACCAGTAGTAGCCAGCCCTTAAGATTTTCCTTGCCATGGTGTGCCCATTAGAATGGGTGCCGAACGAGCCTTCATGGACCTCCTTCATAATTCTTTCTGCTTCTTCTTCTGCTACACATCTGAGGAGTACCATATCGTGATTTCTCTTGTAAAGTACTTCCCCATTTAAGAAGAAACCCATTGACAGTCTCCTAAGTGTCCTCTTATCATTCTCGGTGGCACCAGGAGGATATTCTCTGTTCGTGATATAGTGCTTGATATCGTAATACCATGGTTTACTGTCAGGCTCTTCTTCGATTGCCACACAGTGATGTGCCGGTAGGTCTCGATGTTGGATTCGGATGAATGTCAGACTTCTGTCGTTATTGATGTTGAACATTGATGACAAAGTCGCCAAAGCATCGGCCAACTGATTTTCTTCGCGAGGGAGATGATGGAAAGTGATCTCTTCAAATTGTTCAACCATCTTTTGGATGTGATCATGATAAGGAATTAATTTGGAATCCCTGGTTTCCCAGTCACCTTTTGTCTGGTGGATGACTAAAGCTGAGTCCCCATATACATCGAGTCTTTTGACTTTCCATTCAAGGGCTGCTTTGATGCCTAGGACGCACGCTTCATATTCTGCAATGTTGTTGGTGCAGTAGAAACTCAGTCTAGCGGTAAATGGTATGAAGCGGTTATCAGGAGAGATCAGTACAGCTCCGACCCCGTGCCCGTATAAATTAGAAGCGCCATCGAATAACATTCTCCACCTTTCGTTGTCCGGAGGATTCCCTTCTACGAATAGAGCCATTATATCTTCGTCTGGGAAATTGCACTGCATTGATTGGTAATCTTCGATGGGCTGGTGTGCCAAGTACTCGGCCAATGCGCTACCCTTGATTGCTTTTTGGGTGACATATAAAAGGTCGTATTCAGATAGCAGCATTTGCCAGCGAGCGATCCTCCCTGTGAGAGCGGGTTTTTCAAAAATATACTTGACTGGGTCCATTTTAGATACCAACCAAGTCGTGTGGCTCAGCATATACTGCCTCAAACGACGTGCAGCCCAGGCCAGAGCACAACACGTTCTTTCCAACAATGAGTATCTTGTCTCGCACTCGGTGAATTTTTTGCTTAGATAGTAGATGGCATGTTCCTTCTTTCCGGATTCATCATGTTGCCCCAGTACACAATCCATTGATTTGTCTAGCACTGTTAGATACAGGATGAGAGGTCTACCCTGCACAGGCGGCATCAGAATCGGTGGATTTTGGAGGTACCTTTTGATCTTTTCAAAGGCTTCTTGGCAATTGTCATTCCACTTTGTTTCTTGGTTTTTGCACAAAAGCTTGAAGATAGGCTCGCATGTGGATGTTAGCTGCGATATGAACCTAGAGATGTAGTTCAATCTTCCCAGGAAGCCACGAACTTCCCTTTCGGTTTTAGGCGCTGGCATTTCAAGAATTGCTCGTACCTTGTCTGGATCTACCTCTATACCCTTCTGACTGACTATGAACCCCAACAACTTTCCTGATCTTACACCGAAAGTGCATTTGGCGGGGTTTAATCTGAGTTTGAACTTCCTTAGGCGTTCAAATAGCTTTCGCAGATTGACGATATGCTCTTCTTCAGTCTTGGATTTCGCAATCATGTCATCCACGTAAACCTCTATTTCCTTATGCATCATATCATGGAACAATGCGACCATTGCCCTTTGGTACGTTGCACCAGCGTTCTTCAGTCCGAATGGCATTACTTTGTAACAGAAGGTTCCCCAGAGAGTGATGAAGGTGGTTTTCTCCATGTCTTCGGGGGCCATCTTAATTTGGTTGTATCCGGAATACCCGTCCATGAAGGAGAATAGAGAGTGCTGTGCTGTGCTATCTACCAGGACATCAATGTGAGGCAAAGGGAAGTCATCTTTGGGACTGGCTCTGTTCAAATCTCGATAATCGACGCACATCCGAACCTTACCGTCTTTCTTTGGGACCGGTACAATATTGGCTACCCATTGAGGGTATTTTGCTACTGCTAAAAACCCAGCATCGAACTGCTTCTTAACCTCATCTCGGATTTTCAATGACATCTCTGGTTTCATCCTTCTTAACTTTTGTTTTACCGGCGGGCATTCTGGTTTTACCGGTAACTTATGCTCGACTATGTTGGGGTCCAGTCCAGGCATGTCTTGGTATGTCCATGCGAAGACGTCAACATAGTCAAACAACAACTTAACCAATTTCTCTCGCTCGCTGTCTTTCAATGTGGTGCCAATGTTAACTTCTTTTTTGTCTTCCTCCGTGCCTAAGTTGATTGTTTCAGTTGATTCTTCGTGGGGTTCGATTATTTTTTCCTCTTGTTCCATCATTCTCATTAACTCTGGAGGGGTTTCCCAATTATCCTCAACATCTTCCTCAGTTTGATTGATAGGGTGATCAAAGTTACAATATGGATTATTGGCGTTGTTATTTTCAAAGACATTTTTTTCGGATCTGCATTAGCGTAAATTAACGGAATAAAAACGAAAGAAAGAAAATAAGAAGCGAATGTAACAAGGAAAGAAAAACGAGAGTTTATTGGGAACTGAAATAACGTTGCATTGATATTAATACTGAAAGGGAAACATGCGTGCCCGAATGAAATATCCTAAGGCCTTGGGCAGAGCCAGAGGATTACATTACTTTGAACTAAAAACCACAGGAAAATCAATGATCTCCCAATTCTTGAGTCTTTTGTTTGCAGGACAAGGGCGTACAAGACTGACGATGCCTTCTTCAGTGCTTAGATCGTTCTCAACTGCGGCGATCTGATTGGGGTTCAACATTCCCGCACTCCGAAAGCTTTCCTTGATGTCGCAGATGGTGATTCTCTTCGTATTTGGCACCCTATCCTCAAGCCTGGCTAACCTCCGCTCCTTCTTTTCCTCCACAATCCTTCTCTTGTCAGTGCGATTGGGCCGATATCCTATCCCATGTCTATCTTTGTTCTCCTCTGGCTGTATTGGCGTCAGGATCCCCTGTCCGGTTTTTCCCAAGCCTCCTCCAGCTTGGTAGCCTTTTCCTAACATGAACTTAGCAACCATCACGGCAGTTTTGGATAGCTTGGGTTCTAACATAGCAGATGTATGGGCAATCTCTAATGCTTGGAAGGCAGTCTCTAGGGACTCTTCAGCAGCTTCGATGTGACGAGTGGAAGATGACTTATTTATCAGTAATTCCTCTTCACCGAAGATAACCACCAGTTTGTTGTTGATTATGAACTTGAGCTTCTGGTGTAAAGAAGAGGGCACAGCCCCTGCCGAATGGATCCATGGTCTTCCCAGAAGACAACTGTAAGACGGATTGATGTCCATCACTTGGAAACTCACTATGAAGACCTCTGGACCTACCTGTACAGGTAACTCCATCTCTCCGATAACCTCTCTTTTAGACCCATCGAATGCCCTGACCAGTGTAGAACTGGGTTTCATGTATGAACAGTCTACGTCTAGTTTGTTCATGGTTGATTTGGGTAGTACATTCAGGGACGATCCGTTATCGATGAGTACTCGAGCTAGAGAGTATTCTCCACATTTCACGGAGATATGCAAAGCCTTGTTGTGCCCTCTCCCCTCGACGGGGATCTCGTCATCTGTGAAGGTGAGGTAATTGTTTGCAACGATATTTCCGACGATCCCGTCAAACTGACCAACTGAGATGTCTTGAGCGACATGGGCCTCATTCAATACTTTTGTCAATGCTGCACGATGGGCATCAGAACTGAGCAATAATGACAACAGAGATATCTTTGCGGGAGTTTGGTTCAGTTGATCAACCACCTTGTACTCGCTTTGTCTCATAAGCTTCAGAAATTCACTGGCTTCTTGCTCGGATAGCGTCTTCTTTCCTGCATTCTTATCGACAGGTTCCTGTTCTGTGCTTTTGCCCTTACGGGCTCTTTCCTCCCCTTCTTTTGTTCGGTCCTCACTAGGCCCTCCAGGGGCATAGAAGCGCCCACTTCGAGTCATACCACCGGTCCCTGAGATGTTAATGACATCTGGGTTGGTCTGAACCTTCATATCGTAACTCCACGGGACTGCATTGGTGCTTTTAAAGGGAAACGGAACTGGCACTTGAATGGTGATTGGTCTAGGCACAGTGGGAGCTGGCTGTGTGTTCTTCTTGTAATGGATTTCCAGTGGTTTCCTGATATTCTTGCTTTGGTCAATGCTTGACTGGAGCGTTGACACGTCTTCCTCTTTCTTTTGAAGACCTATTTGTATTATGTGTCGGTCTAACAAGTCTTGCAGGATTGGCTTGAATGCTTCACAGGCCCCGACACAAAGGGGATCAACACACGAACCCTTTCCGGTACATCCTTTCATAATGATTCCGAAGTGACACAAATTAGCATGGATGAGGTCCAGGGGTGTGACAATGTCCTCCACCTTTCTGACCAATAATTGCCCCTCAACATTCTCAATGGCATTGACGGAGGGTTTCCCGTGCCCCGGCAGAGGGTTAGTGGCAACGTTCGGACCATCTTCTGCGAAAGTTAACCATTTAGATTCAATTAAATCTTGTACTACATATTTCAATGCCTTGCAATTTTCTGTTGAATGGCCAACTGCCCCAGCGTGGAATCCACAGCTCGCCTCTGGGTCATAGCTCCTAGGGAAAGGAGGTTGAAGGGGTCTCATTGGACGGGGAGTGATCAAGTTGTGACTGATGAGGTGATTGAATAGGTCGGTGTATGACATGGGTATTGGGTTGAAATTGGCGGGCTTTCTTTCTTGGTAGTTTTGTGGTCTATAGCCTGGGTTGACTTGGTGAGGTGGGGCTTGTGGTGTTTGAGTAGGTATTTGTAAAGTCTGTCGGGGGTTGTTGTAGGGAGGCTTTCCGGATCCAGAGATGGCATTAGCTTCGCCCTCCTTCTTTTTAGGAAAACCCGAGAAGGGCCTTTTCTGGTTGCTGGTTCCAGCGGAGCTATATGCAATTTTCCCGTTTCTCCATCCATTCTCTAGTCTTTCTCCGATGACGATCATATCTGAAAAGTTTGAAGACACGCTCCCAATCAACCTGTCGTAGAAAGGTGATTGAAGAGTATCCATGAACATTGATACCATCTCTTTTTCTAACAACGGTGGTACCACCTGTGCAGCCAAACCTCTCCAGCGTTGGGCATATTCTTTGAAGGACTCATTGTCTCTCTTCGTCATGCTCTGCAGCTGTGTTCTATCGGGAGCCATGTCAATGTTATATTTGTATTGCCTTAAAAATGCATCGGCTAGGTCTTTCCAGCATCTGATATGGGCACGTTCTAATTGCATGTACCAGCTCGAAGCTGCCCCGGACAGACTATCTTGGAAGTAGTGGATGAGCAATTTGTCGTCGTGAGCAAACGCCGCCATTCTCCTGCAGTACATGGTTAAGTGGCTTACAGGGCAAGTCGACCCTCTGTATTTGTCAAAGTCTGGCACCTTAAATTTTGGAGGGATGACTACGTTAGGGACGAGGCACAAGTCATAAGCATCTCTCGCACCAACATTGGATCCCTCCACTGCTCTCAACCTTTCTTCAAGCATTTGTAGTTTGTCTTGGGCTTGAGGGTTCTCCATAGAGCGATTGTGAGGGAGCCCACTCATACCATAGTAAGGATGGATTATCGGAACTATGGCTGGGTTCACATTTGGGGTATGTGAATGAGTGGGATTCCTGAGGTTGGAACCTTGAGCTTGAGCGTCAACTATCGGCGGTGGAGGGCAGCCAAGTGGGAGTGTTTGTGGTATGACGACGGGGGTCGGGTTTTGAACTTGTGGTACCCCCGGATTACCATTGTAACCCGTTGGTGTAAGCTGTTGTTGGCCCGCGACTCCTGAGGGACCGTCTTCTGGACTAGCATTGACTGTCGGAGGTGTGTAAATCTTGTGGAAGTCCGTAAGGAGGCCATATGTAACCCTGGTCATTAGTCCCAGTGGGGGGCACTGTATGCGGGATCCCGAGTCCATTGGGAGGAGGAGGGTTGGTAACTTGATTTTCCGTATTCCCAGCGGAGACATCTTCACTTGTGTCTTTGTCCCTCAGAGTTTGTAAGACCTTTAAGATTTCAGCCATCTGCTCTTTCATCCCATCTATTTCTGCCCTAAGCTCTTGATTGCCTAGGTCTTGGGGTGGATTGCCTTGATTCGGGATATCTTGAGGCGGATTGTCCTGGTTTTCTTCCATGTTTCTGGCTTGAGAACGAGTCCAGTAGCGATGTTGACGCACCAGCTTGTCTTTTACTCTCTGTTGGTGGGACACATGTTATGAGTATATGTATGAGTATATGGATGGATGAAAATGCGAATGATGCATGTGTGCATGAGTCTTATTGTTTTAGGTCGGGAATTGCAAGCGCATCCTGATTTGTCATAAGTACACAAATTAAAGTTCCACAATATTTTCAAGATAAAGGATCAGCATGTGAGACAAACAAACTTCATTGACGGAGGAAAGTACAACATTTTGGAAATAAAACTTCGAAAAGAAAAGTACAATGTTCTTTAAATTTCACTCAAATACATATGACTTTCATTTTTCCACTCCTCCCTCTTTTCCTACTAGTAGCGCTGCCAGCCTTCTCCCGGAGTTCGGCAATCAGAACCTCGCAAAACTCCATGAATTCGGAAACTTGGACCGGGGTGTTGAACGGGTGCATTGCCGCGTTAGCCTCCTTTAGACGTTTGGGGATTCCTACGATAGCTTGATCGGCCAGCCATGCCAACTTTGAGAATCTGTCTTTCCAGTATAAGCTTTCATTCTTCAACTCTATGAAGACTTCATGGTTTTCTATCTTGCTGACCAACTCCACAAAGCGGTTCTCCCAATAGATGCTTTCTGTCTTCAGCTGGTGGTAGACCTCCTCTTGATATCTGATATGGTCGTTCAGCTCATCAGATTTTTCATGCTCCCTTCTCAAGGCTTGCTGGTATTCTCGGAGTATCTCTTCAATGGTATTTTTATCCTGCTTGATACTTTTCACTTGCTCTTCAAACTCGGCTGCTATCATCCGGGACTCTCTTTTTGATACCATTAGCAGGCTCTGTGCGGTCTTTTCAGCCATCATTGATTCTTCCCATAACTTTTTCCATTTGTATGTATCATCGATGGCTTGGTTCATTTTCAGGTTGCAACGTTTTATTTCCTCTCTTGCTCCTCTTAGGTACCTTTGAACCTCTAGTTTGTCCTTTTGTTCAATCTTGAGCTGCTTGCGGCTGTCTTCCACGGCCACTAACTTACTTGTGTTCTCCTCCTTCAACTTCTGGTTTTTTAGGAGCACTTTCTCTAACTCTGCCTGCAAGCCCTTCTTTTCTTCCTCGGCCTTTGACAATGCCATTTTAAGCTTATCTAAATCTTCAACAGTGGGAAGGGTAGGTTCAGGTATTTCTTCCTCAACCCATAGTGCACTTTGGTAAGGCAATTGGGTGTCTTGGATCCTCTTTTGGAGCCATTGGCGAAAGGTGGTTTCCTTATCGCTACTCTTCTTAGTAAGCTCTTGTCCCTTGCGGACGACCAAATCCCATGCTTGAGAAATCTTCCGGAGCATGTCAACTTCTTTTGGGCTTCCTTCATGGAGGTAAAAAGGGATTAACATGTCTTCGGTGGGCGGATTTCGCATGGGGTACCCCAGCTGTCTTAGAGTTAGAGAAGGATTGTAATTTATGCATCCTCTTGTCCCCATTAGGGGTGTTCAGTGGTTTGGATAAACCCGAACCAAACCGTAATCCAATCCAAACCGAAGCGTTTGGTTCGGACAATTTTTTTAATCGGGCCAAAACCGATCCAACCCGTAAAGACCCGCTGTAGTTCGGTTCGGGCAACGGATTTTAATTTATAAACCCGAAACCCGTGTACCCGAACCGTGGGGTGTTATTATTATTATTATTAACGTTCAATAACGTTCAGTAACACGAGTTCCACTTCCATCTCAATTAACGCAGAAACGCAGAAACGCTTCCAGTCTTCCAGAGTTCCACGCCGCTTCAGCTTGTCCGCTTCGGCTTCTGCGTTATTCCAAGGCAGAACTTTGATTTCAATCGCATTTTTCCAACGCTTCCATTGAATCACAATCATCACTTTCACGATTCACAAGTTTCTCAGAAGATTCAATCGCCTATATAATGTCTCATTCTCCAAACCCTAAGATTCATTTGATTTCTTCCTCAGTTCCTCCGATTCCTTTTCTTTCCAGCAGCTCTGCATCAGCAATCAGCGATTCAGCGCCGCATCGCATCCGATTTCACCTGGTTCCTCCCACAGTCCCACCCGCAAGGTATGATTTCACGATTCACTTCATCACTTGGTTTTGTATTTCACGATTCCCATCCGATTTCCTTTTGTTTTGTATATTTCACGATTCCCATCCGATTTCCCATCCGATTTCACTTGGTTTTGTATTTCACGATTCCCATCCGATTCACTTCATCACTTTTGTTTTGTATATTTTGTTTTGTATATTTTGTATATTTTGGTTTTGTGTTTACTGTTTACACATGAATGAAACACATTTCAGGTTGAATGTTGGCCATGAATCTACCTGTACCATGCGAAAATTCAGGTGAAAATAACTAACATGAATCACATTCCAGAAGTGAAATAACTAACATGAATCTACCTGCATTCTCATCAATGCTTGTTGCCAATAATCTACCTGAGCTTGTTGCCAATAAGATGTGTGTTATGTTTTTGAATGCTTGCTGCCAATAAGATTTGTGTTATGTTTTTGAATGCTTGCTGCCAATAAGATTTGTGTTATGTTTTTGAATGCTTGCTGCCCAGGGAAAAATTGTAATTTGTATCTTTTAATGTTTTACAGAAATGGAAAGTGGTATAACTCCAACAGTCAATACTCCAGCTGTTGTTATAACTCCACAAGGACAGGAAGCTCCTCTAGGAGAGCAAGCAACGGAGGATGTTCTAACAGAGCAAGTACTAGAGCAAAAACCTCCAACATCACAATCTGAGCTTCCTAAAAGAAAGCCTGCGAGGCCTCCTTCAGATGCTTGGAAACATTTCATAAGAGAGAAGGACAACGCTATCTGTAAGTACTGTAAGAAAACATATAGAGCAAATAGTGGTACTCATGGAACTAGTAACATGCTAAAACATTCAAAAAAATGTTTGAAAAACCCATATAGGAATGTTGATAAGAAACAAAAGACACTTGCTCTTGGAAATGAATGTGAAGATGAGCCTAATAGTGTTAGCTTCAAACTTGTTGAGTTCAATCAAGAGAAAACTCGTGTCTCACTTGCAAAGATGATAATTATAGATGAACTTTCCTTTAAGTTTGTTGAAAATGAAGGGTTTAGACTATTCATGGTTGAAGCTCAGCCTAGATTTAAAATTCCATCTCGTATCACTGTTGCTAGGGACTGCATTCAATTATATAACATTGAGAAGGATAAATTGAAATGCATTTTGTCTGCAAATAAACAAATGGTTTCATTTACCACTGATACTTGGACCTCAATCCAAAACATGAATTACATGTGTGTAACTGGTCATTATATTGATGAGGGGTGGGAATTGAGGAAGAAAATATTGTATTTTGGTCTGATTGCTGACCATAAGGGTGAAACCATAGGGATAAGCTTAGAGGGTTGCATGAAAGAATGGGGGATCAAAAACATTGGTTGTGTGACTGTTGATAATGCAAGTTCTAACAATGTGGCTATTTCATATGTAACTAGAGGCATGAGTGTGTGGAATGGTCATACTTTGTTAAATGGAGAGTTCATGCATATGAGGTGTGCTGCCCATATTTTAAACCTGATTGTACATGATGGAATGAAGGAAATTGATCCATCAATTGCTAGGATAAGGGCTGCTTGTAAGTTTGTAAAGGCTTCTCCTAGTAGATTAGCTACTTTTAAGAAGTGTGCACATGTTGTAGGTGTTCCTAGTCAGGCAATGATAATACTTGATTGTCAAACTAGATGGAATTCCACCTACTTAATGTTAGAGGTTGCTGAGAAATATGAACAAGCTTTTTATCGCTTTGAATATGATGATGCTGCATACATGATCACCCTTGTTAGTGAATCAGGTGGATGTCCTAATCAATCTGATTGGAATCGTGCTCGTGTATTTTTGAAGTTTCTAAAGATATTTTATGATGCAACATTGTCTTTTTCCGGGTCATTGCATGTCACTGCTAATAATTTCTTCAAGCAATTGGTCGATATTCAGAAAGCATTGAATAGGTGGAGGATGAGTGATGATGTAGTGTTGCAAAAGATGACAGCGAACATGCAAGTAAAGTTCAACAAATATTGGGAAAGTGGTATGATAAACTACTTGTTGTTTGTGGCTGTTTTTCTTGATCCCCGCTATAAGTTTGATTATATCGAATTTTGTTTTAGTCGAATGTATGATGATAAGAAGTGTAAGGAGATGATGACTAAATTAAAAGATATTGTCAATAAATTGTTTGAGCATTACATGGTAGTGTATCCTATTTCTGTTGAAAATTCTGGTTCTAGTACCTTGGCTTCAAACATTTCTTCTGCTCCTAATGTGGGGAATCAAGAGGAAGAGGAGGATTGGGATGGTCAATTTAGATTAAAGATGAAGAAAAAGCAAGGCGAGGTGCAAAGAAATGAGTTGGAAAGGTATTTGGAGGATGGTGTTGAGGAAACTTCTCCTACATTTGACATTTTGAATTGGTGGAAAGGTAAGACAAGCAAGTATCATGTTCTTTCCTACATGGCAAGAGATATATTAGCCATTCCGGTATCCACTGTATCATCTGAATCTGCATTTAGCACCGGAGGGCGGGTTCTTGATTCATTTCGTAGTTCTTTGAGCCCTTCTACTGTCCAAGCTTTAATTTGTACTCAAAATTGGATAAAATCTCCAAAGGTTGTTGATTTAGAAGCTGAATTGGAAGAAGTGCAGAGACTTGAAGCAGGTACGCTTCACTGGTTTTAATTCTATTGTATTTTATATTTGTTTACAATATGCTAATAAGATTGTTGTGGTTGTGTCTGAAATTCCAGAATTATTGGCTGCCGGCGAGGATGCTGTCTGAAAGTGCTACTGTATGCTAGTGTGTCTGAAAGTGCTACTGTCTGAAAGTGCTACTGTGCTACTGGAAATCATTCCAGAATTATTGAAGCTTCAATTACTGAATTTCCAGTTTGTTAAATTCTTGTAGTGCTACTGAAAGAGTTATCCAGTTTGTATTTCCAGAATTGATGTTATCCAGTTTGAATTGATGTTATCCAGTTTGCTACTGAAAGAGTCATTCCAGAATTGATGTTATCCAGTTTGTATTTCCAGTTTGTATTTTTTAAAGCATGTGATGTTACTAGTATAATTGTAGCTAGTATTATATTTCCAGTATTATATTTCCAGTTTGTTACATTGAAGTGTGCTAGTATTCCTTTTGTCTTGGAGCTACTGAAATTTGTATGGTACTAGTATTATATTTCCAGTTTGTTACATTGAAGAGTGCTACTGTATTTTTTTTTAAAGCATGTGATGTTACTAGTATTATATTTCCAGTTTGTTGGTGTTAGCACATGACCCGCGAGCCCAATCCGAACCAACCCATTCAATATCGGATTGGTTTGGTTCGGATTTTATAGTAAAAAACTCAAAATCCGAACCAACCCAAACCGATTAAATTTGATTGGTTCGGATAACGGATTTAGTCAAAATCCATCCAAACCGGCCCGTGAACACCCCTAGTCCCCATGAGCGGGACGTTTTGAAAGCTTCCACATTGAAAAACTACTGTGGGCCTCTCTTTCCACCATGATGGGTGCCAACGAACCTTATATTCATGAAGGCCCCCCAGCACTTGCAACCATTCACCAGTGTTCATTGTCTTCACATCACACCCTCTGGCGTCTTCAATTGGGCCTTCTACTCTGACTTTGTTAACGAAAGCATGGGTGAGAAGCCCAACATACAAGGCGTGCAGGCAGCAGGATATCCTCTTTCCCCTTAGCTCACTATAATGAGTGAAAGTACAGTAAGTGTCTGCAAGCATGGCTGGAATCGGATCCTTGAAGGATAAGAAGACGCCAATAGCTGTTGTGTCCACATATCTTTCAAGGCGTGGAAATAGGACAATGCCGAAGATAGTCAAAGCTAACACCTGCTTAAAAGGACCCCAATTTCTAGCGTCGGCGAAGAATTTCATTTGGTCTTCCAGATACTCTTGTGGGAATCCTGCAATGCCATTTCGATTTTTCTTCCGGAGCTTCAAGTTCTCTTTGCTGGTTTGTAACATTGAGGCGAGCTTCTCATCTGTGTAGTATTGTCCCTGATACTGGTAGGGTCCCTTGTCTTGTTGAGGAAAGCCGAAGATCTGTGTATATTCTTCCAGGGTAGGTGACATCTGGAAATTTTTGAAAGTGAAGCATCTTAATGAAGAGTCGTAGAACTGGCTCAAGGCGGCAATGGCATCCGTTTGTACGTCCAATTGTAGTAACATAATAATCTTCCCATACACCCTATCAAAAGACCTGCGCTCGATGGGCGACAATCGACCAGCACATTCCCTTAAACTTGTTAGATTAGGCTGCTTCACTATAGGGTAGTTCAGAGTTTGGATTGCTTCACAGTTTGATCCCATATTGCCTTGCTTATGACGAAACTTTCGAACCTCTTACAATTCCCGGCAAACCTAAATGAGATGAATAGCATGCAATGTGAGGATTTTTTTTTGTATATATTTTTTTTTTTGTGAAATAAGGATGATGTATGATGAATTAAAGAAAGACGTTACATGCGTTAATAAAAGCATATTTTGGTGATTCAAATTTTGAGGAACATTAACCATGTCACATAAAATATACGTAAAGGAAAAAGAATAAATGGTTTTCATTGTTTGATTTTTTTTGAAAGATAAAAAGTTTTTTGCGATGATGCAACAGGTAGGTGAATTGCTTTTGTGTCCTAAACAGGTTATGTCTTACATATAGGTCACGGTCTAGGGTCACTTATGTGATCAACCTCTCAGGTAGTTCTATTCACTTCCTCACAAAGGTTTCCAGAGCTAAAATCCCTTTCACGATATGACCCACAACGATAGCGAGCTACCTGGTGTGGGATGCCGCGAAAGAGCATACTCTGGTTGAGATTTTCATGAGAGTCAGACAGATAAATCCAGAATGACTGTCACTAATCATCTCCGCTCGTCCTAAGTTTATTTTTCAGACCCGGGTATAGGGCCCCACTCAGAAGTGTGTGAATAAATAGGTGTAGGTGATGTGTGTGATATAAGCAACCTAAACTACCCAAACTGCAAAAGAGCAAACAGATAGCAATATAAAAGTCTTCTACCCTAAGGTTTGCAAGAAAACAAATAGCAGAATAAAAGTCTTCTACCCTAAGATTCAATATGCGAATATAAAGACTAAGGGTAAATAAAGTACTAAACTAATAATTTACACATTTAATTAAATTAGGCTTGACCCTCTAAAAAAAAGTCCCCAGTGGAGTCGCCAGCTGTAGCGACCGAAGAATCCGGAGGAGGGATCCTTCGTTGCTTTTGAACAATGGAGCCGCCATCAATATTTATTTTTAGGAAAACATTGAAAAAACCTTTGTTTTTGGGTTCGGGGGTCGATTAAGTGCGGGGAAGGTACAAGCACCCCGCAACATCCTAAAAAGGTTACCTTTTAATTTAATGTGTAGAAAAAAAAATAGTTTAAAGAAAACACTTTAATTTACCCTTTTTTGTTATTTGCAAAAAAAACGGAAAAGAAGACTTAATAAAAATTTTAGTTTTTTGTGCTCGACGGGAGTGGGCCCCCGCTCCTACGTATCTCCGGGTGCGATGGAGAAATCAAAGCTACGTAGTTCTTGGGTAGAAAATATTTGTGTGTTGGTATTTTTTATTTTTTTTTGAAAAGTTTGGGAAAACTAGAGACCGTTCATGGTGACCAAACAGATAAATCCAGAGTGGTCGTCATTAATGGCTTATTCGGAAAAGAAGGTATTTATAGCGTTCAAACAAGCCAGGCCCAGAGTGACCGCTATAGACAACCTATTTTTTGCGCGAATTCGATTTTTCGAAAGAAAGAAAAAAAAAAGAACGGTTCGGAAGCATCACGTTGTGAAAAAAAGCGGAGTAAGTGATAAAAGGGGGGTGCAAATAATAAAGGAGTTGTATTAAAAAGGGAGGTGTGAATAGCGTTTTGACGCTAGAAAAAAAAGTGTCACCGGGGGTGCAAATAGCGTTTTGACGCTAAAAGAAAATGGTTGCCGGGGGTGTAAATAGCGTTTTGACGCTAAAAAAATGATTGACGGGTCTATTACCTTTTTTACTATTCTACCCTAGAGCACGTGGTTCTTGAAACGCTTTTCCTCAAAAAAAACCTAGACTAAACAAGTGGTATTTTGAAAGCGGATTATGGAGAAAAATTCTTTTGTTGTTTTTTTTTTGTTGTCATAGTTATTATCTAAATAAAAGGGGGCCTTTTTACTTTTTTTTGAAAAAGATTTTTGTTATTATGTTATTTTTTTTTAGAAAAGAGTAGTGACACTAGTAACCATTTATTTTTAAAAAAAATATTTTTTAGTATTTGAAAAAAACTTTATTTAAATCCGAAAATTAGTAAAAAAAGGAATACATTTTTTTAACACCTTTTTTTTTAGGTTTATTTTTACTCCGAAAATTAGTAACCATTTATTAAAAAAAACAACATTTTTTTTACTCTCTTTTTTTTACTCCGAAAATTAATAACCATTTTTTTTAAAAAACAACATATTTTTTTAGCACCTTTTTTTAGTCCGAAAATTAGAATAATTTATAAAAAAAACACAACATTTATTCACTTTCTTTTTTAATCCGAAAAAAAAAATTGCAATATCAAAACATCAATAATAACCACATATATATATCTATAAAAACAGCAACTTAAACTAAAAAAACAGCAATAATATGTTCAAAAAAACAACCAATACTAATATTTATAAAAAAAAGTCAATAACTAATATTTATATAAAAAAAAGCAACTAATATATTTTTTAAGAACGTGAACAACAATAATAACAATAAAAATGGCAATGATAATATGAACAAAATTACAATAACTAAAAAAAATACAAAAAAAAAGCAACAATATTATGAATTATTACATTTTGTACCTTGAACCAATCCAAGCTTTTTTTCTTCGGATCTCTCAATACAACAAAATTTTAAACTAAAAAAACTAAGAAGGAAGAAAAGAAGGGGAAGAAAATTTTTCTAAAAGAAACTCTAAAAAAATTTCTTTCTCTCTTTGAAACCCTAGTTCTTTTTAGAAGATTTTTCCCCTTTTTTTCTAAGAGTAAATTCGTAGCCCCTTCTAAGATAAGGACCCCTATTTATACAAAAAACTTGCTTCCTTCGTTTTCCTTCTTCATCCACTCTTGGATAGTGATGATGACTTTTTGATATGATGGAGGTTTGGGGGGAGTTGTTGAAGGGGAAAATAAAAGAAGACATGTGAGATGAGGGGAGATGATGGTCGAAGGTATGGGCATGGAGAAGAGAGTGCCATGTGTGAAGTGTGTGATAGGGAGAGGAATGGATGAGTGTGTGAAGAGAAAAGAAAATGAGTGTGTGAGAGGAGGGGAAGAAGTCGTAGGTATGGGGAGAGAGAGGAGGGAAGGGTTGAGTGTGGTGTTGTTTTAGGGTTGAGTGTGAGAGAGAGAGAGTGGAAGAGGAGTGAAGTGTGTGAAGTGATTGAAGTGGAAAGGGTTTGGTGAAGGGGAAGAAAAAAATAAAATGTGGGTGTGATAGAGAGGGGGAGAGCCGTAGGTGAGGGAGGAAAGAGAAAGGGAAAGAGTGAGGTTGAGTGTATTGGGAAGGGAAAAATGGGGAAGTGGGAAGTGTGGGGAAGTGGTATTGAGAGAAAAGAGGAGAGGTGGAGTGTGGAAGGGAGAAAAGTGGGGTTTGACCATGGGATAATAGGGGGTGGGGTCGAATATGGAGGGGTTTTGGGGGATGAATGTGGATGGAATTTTGGGTTAAGGGGGGATTGAATGTGGATGGCTTTTAGGGTAAAAGGGGGAAGTCGAATTAGGGTTAGGAGGAGGGGAATTAGGGTTTTGTGATGAGTTGGGTTATGGGTTGTGGGTTGGATATGGGTCATGGGTTGGGTGGAGGAGTGTGAGGGTGAATTGGGCTATGGTTTAGGAATTGGGTTGGGTTTTAGATGGCCCAATCCAATTGCACCTCCATTCTTTTTTTTTTTTACAAACCCCCCTTATTTCCTACTTGGCTTATTTTTTGTTTCTTTACTTCTAAATAATATTTTTTTGTGTAAAAAAAAAACTTGTGACAAACAAAATAATGACTAAAATAAAATAATTATTTTCATCAAAAGTAAATAAAAATTTCTCATTTTGGTTAGGACAAAATTAGGGTATTACAGCAACGAGGCGTGCTTTCAGACGATCAATACTCCCGTCTGGACCAACTTTGACAGTATATACCCAACGACACCCAACAATAGATTTACCAGGAGGAGACGGCACAAGAGTCCATGTCTGGTTAGATTCTAAGGCTGTCATCTCATCAATCATAGCTTGTCTCCAACCTGAATGAGAAAGAGCTTCCTGCGTGGACTTAGGAATGGTGATGGAAGAAATAGCAGAGACAAATGTATAATGCGAAGGTGATAAGCGGTGATAGCTGAGGAAATTATAAATAGGATGAGGGTTACGGGTGGAACGTGTACCTTTACGCACTGCAATAGGAGGGTCTGACTCGGGAGGCGGATCCGGAGTAGAAGAGGGAATCAGGGCAGGAGATGAGTCACTAGGATCTTCGGTAGGAGGTGGGTCGACAGGAGGGAGACGAGCACGGCGTTGATAAGTTTGCAAGGGTGCGGGACTAGAAGGACTAGGAATTTCCATAGGAGAGGGGTGATCTATCTGGTCAATGATGGGTGGGAGAGGAACTACCGGGACAATGTTAGGAATAGGTAATACTTGAGAGACAGACTCAGACTCAATGGGAGATGCAAAGAAGGGAGCATCCTCAAAGAAGGTGACATCAGCAGACATGTAAAAGCGATGTGTGGAGGGACAGTAGCATCGATATCCTTTTTGAACTCTTGAATAGCCAAGGAAGACACACTTAACTACACGAGCAGACAATTTATCAAGTCCCGGAGTAAGATCATGAATAAAACAAGTGGATCCGAAGACTCGAGGAGATATACGGAACAAAGGCTCATCGGGAAACAATATGGAATGAGGAACTCTATTCTGGATAGCAGAGGATGGCATTCTATTAATCAAGTGCCCTGCAGTGAGGACAGCATCCCCCCAAAACTTCAAAGGAACATTAATTAGCATGAATAAGTAAGGTGCGTGCTGTTTCAATTATATGACGGTTCTTACGTTCAGCAATCCCATTTTGTTGTGGGGTATGGGGACAAGATGATTGATGTATGACGCCATTTTCAACCATAAAAGAATTAAATGATGTAGAAAAATATTCTTTCGCATTATCACTGCGTAAAGTGCGAATAGAACAACCAAATTGATTTTTGATTTCCTTAAAGAAATTTTGAAAAACACCAAGTAGTTCAGATCTATCCTTAAGTAGGTAGATCCACGTACATCTAGAAAATTCATCAATAAAAGTGACAAAATATCTATGTCCTACAACTGAAGTGACTCGACTCGGTCCCCATACATCTGAGTGAAGAACATCAAAAGGAGAACGAGCTTGAGACTGAGTACTGCTAGGGAAGGAGGAGCGAACATGTTTCCCAAGCTGACAAGACTCACAATCTAATGACTGCAGATGAGACAAATGAGGAACCATAACTTTGAACTTCTTGAGACTTGGATGACCTAACCGACGATGAAGAAGATTGGGGGACTCTGTAGTAGAAGTGGAGGCAATTGTAGATGAAGGATGGATGGGCTGGAGGTAGTAAAGTCCATGCGACTCATATCCTGTACCAATCGTCCGCTTCGTACTCCGGTCCTGTATAACAAAATAATCATCATCAAAAGTTACAGAACATTTTAGGCTTCGAGTCAGACGACTAACTGAAATTAAATTAAATGGGCAATTGGGAACAAGTAGAACATTGTCAAGGGGTAAGGATGGAAGAGGAGTGGCTTTACCAATGCCACTAGCTTTAACTTTTGATCCGTCGGTGACGGTAATATAATGTGGGGTGTTAGGTTGGGATATTTTGGATAAAAGAGATGGATTACCAGCCACGCAATCGAAAGCTCCAGTGTCCATAATCCAGGAGTCAACAGGTGATGATTGAGAGAAACAGACTGTAGAATTACCAGAATGAGCAACTGTTGCTGATGATGAAGCCTGGGAAGTCTTATACTGCAGGAATGCCTTATACTCCTCATCAGAAAGAACATTTTGTTTAGTGCTTCTCTGTTCAGAATCATTAACCTGAGTCACATTTACTGGTTTCTCTGGAAAGCCATGAAGGGAATAACACTTGTCTTCAGTATGACCAAGTTTCTTACAATAAGTGCACTGAGGACGTCCTCCGACACGACCTCCTCGACCACCCCCACGACCACGACCGCGTCCCCCACGACCTGCAAAATTAGAAACAAGAGCAGAAGATTCTATGTTAGTCTGAGATCCATTCCCTCCAGTTCCTTCCAATCCAGGGAGACGTATGAGACACCTGATAAGATCCTCTGTTGAGGGAATGTCTGATGCAGAAAGAATGTTGCTCCGTACTGACTCATACTTTTGATGGAGACCATGAAGAACATAGATCATACACACATTATCTAATTTTTCAAGCATCTTCTTCGGGTCATTGTCGGTCACAAGGAGCTTGAACTCATTTGCTGCTGACTGAGCTTTATTAGCATATGTCATGATGTTATCTTCTGTCATCTGAAGGGTGACTAAATTATGAATAACACCATAGAGACGCTGGATATCATTAGAATAAACATTCTTAGCCTTCTGCCAAATATCATAACAAGTGGTGTATGAACGATAATGGACCAGCAACAAGGGTTCAATGGATTGCCACAAAAGAGAGACCAATTGACAATCTGCTTGTTTCCAATCTTCACGCAAATCGTTACCAATCTCTGTAGAATTCTTCGTGAGGTGATCTAAAAGCCTTTGTCCCATAAACCACATTTTGACAGAGGCAGACCAATTCAAATAATTAACACCATTGAGTTTTTCCGTTGTTATAGAGGGATTGCCGGAGAAAGCATAAGACACGAGACTCTTACCTGTCGATTCAGATTTGTTTTTTTGTCATTTTCTGAAGTTGAACTCATTTTTTACAATAATAGGAAGGCTAACCACAATCAGAGAGGAGCAGTAGAAGGGCGTGGTACGGAATGAACAGTAACGCCGTATGGACAAACAGGACCACCGTACGGATGAACGGTACGCCGTACGGACGAACAGCAACACCGTACGGACAAACAGTGATCTGCGTACGGATAAGCAGGGACGCCGTACGGAAAACAGTGTGCCGTACGGATGAATAGTGTTTTCCGTACGGAATGAACAGTGACGCCGTACGAAATGAACAGTGACGCCGTACGGCTGAAAGGGACTGTATGACTTTCGTAGCACCTAGGGCCGTTGAGGATGAACAATCAACGGGACAGCTAGGGTTCAATAGCGTGACAGCGCGACGGCTAGGTTTTCAGGCCCAGTGATCATAGGCTTTTGATACCATGTTAAATAGAGACGAAGAATAGAGAGACGATATTGGTCACGCAGTTCAGCCAATATTTGCCTACGTCTGCGACTACAGAGTAGCTGTAGTTCCGTCTTATTAACTGTATATGTTGTTGTGTAAAGAGTACAAGCACTAATGAGTTTAAATAGACTATACTATATGAAAACCTAACGGGCCTGGGCCGAATACACATATAAATAAATCTTCTATTTACACCACATCTCAACACATCCAACAAATTACATATGTGCTGAATTGTTGTCCACATGGGCTTTCCTTTCTTTCAAGCCCAAAAGTGGTGATGCATAAAAAATCAACAAGAGTTCTTTAGCTAATGACACCCCCATTTCGCTTCACACAACTCACAGCTGCATTTTGTTTATTTCTTTTCTTTTCTACAAAATAATGAGTAAAGTAAGTCACTTATTTATTTAAATGATAATAATCGCTCTCAAAATTGCTCTAAAAGTATCTCTAAATATGCACTAATTTGGAGTTTATCACTCAATGACTCTCAGAACCCTTATATTCCTAACTTTAGCTAAAAACACTAAACAAACATCTATTTAACATCCAAATGAAAATACCTTTTATTAAAAGATGATAATGATAACAAGGTACTAAAATTTGGGATGTTGCATCCCTAGTCCGAAAGTTCATCTATATCATCATATCTACTATAAATTGATGTCATTAAGCTACCTACAAATTTATTGTTCTTCCCTCCAACATTTTCTATTCCATTATAGCATTTTTTATCCTTCGACGTCAATATTTCAATTTCAATTTGCCCGCCGAAAATTTGAAAAATTTCCCACTTTTACTGAAAGTACACTGTCTGAATCAGTGTATCACATTTTTGTCTGACGGTCAAAGAGGTGAGCAGTTTTATCTTACGGAAACACACTTTGTCTTTGGGAAACAACATAGTCCTAGCTAACTTAAACACTCTTCCCCTTAACTCTCCATATACTTTTCACTTTCACACTTCCACTCTCCAAAATACTTTTCTCTGAAATTATTCCACCTTCACCTCTATACTTGCGACAACAACAACACCAAAACCCAATATCTTGACTTCCATTTCAAGCTGAAGGCAACCAAACCCGAACCACCAGCTGAGTTTCCAAGTTTTCCTACATCTAGGTTTCTCCACAACACTTCATCTACATGTAATGCTTTCTTCTTCCATTTCTTTCTTCCATTTCTCTTTCTTCTTTCTCTCACAAATCACTCCTCTCTGATCGCATCTCTCTCTCTCTCTTCCTTCTTATCTTCTAGAATGCTTTTCTTTATTCATGTCTTGAAATAATGCTATTTTCTAGGCATTGAAGGAGAATAAGAGATATCAAGGGAGATGAAGAAAAAATCCACCGAGAAGAAGGGTGAACGGAAGAAAAAAAAGGCAAGAAACGTAGGTTCTAGGCAACTTCCACTTCTCAATGAATGTATCTGTTATGCATAGTTTTTTCATATTTAGTTGCTTCATCTAATCAAGTTTTTAAATGCTTCATTTTGTGGGACACCATTTATCAACTTTCTTGACCTTATTATTACCTTTGTAAAAAAGAAGAGGAAGAAGAAATTTCAGGGGAGATGAAGAAAAATGCCACTGAGTAGAAAGAAGAAGGGAATAGTAAACAGAAGAAAAAAGCTAATTAAGAAAGAAATTTGGTTTCATCTTGAGTTCTAGGTAACTGCTACTTCTCGATATTACTTCGTCTAATTAAATTTTGAAATCTACCGTGTTCACTTGACTTCAAACTTATAAAAATAATTCGTCACTATTTTTTCTCATTGCAAAAGAAGCCAAACAAGCATTGTGCTATTGGTCAACCTCTTTTCCTTCTTCTTTGTATTTGATTGGGAAGCTTCAAGGTAAAAATGTTTAAAGACATAAACTTTGAAGGCAAGCTTGAGACTTTTTTCCTTCTCACTCAGGTTTCTTTTCCTTTCCTTTTTTTATTTAATTTTAAATTTTAAATTTACTTTTCCCTAGAAATAACGTTATTTGTTAATTATTTGTGTTATTTGGATATTGTTATTGATGTTGTCTTGATGAAGAAATAATTTCATCTATCCTTGCAGGATCACAAGAGAATATTCTCCAATAGAGTGAGGTTAAGCTTCTATTAGCAAGGATAAGAAGAATGGTCATGTTGCTCCACTTCCTGCTGCTAACCAGAGTGATTAGGCAGGTGATTTACTGGGAGGGCTTATGAATGTATTTTAGTATTTTTTTTTGGCAAAAATGAAACTAAAATAATTGTTTTATAGGATATTAGATTAGATGAATCAAGCAAACAAAATGTAAACAAATTAATTAAAAAAAAAACACGTAGATGAACGGTTTAGGAAATTAATTTTTTAGCAATGTAATTTTTTTTACGACAGCATAGTACAACGTGATACACCAATATGATCTGTTGGAACTTAGAAGAAAGTAAAAAGTCAAGTTGAAAGGAAGTAGTCTACCTTCTTCATAGGTTCTGAACTCTACTTTAAAAAGGTTAATAGTGGAGTACATCTCAACCCTTCATTCACATCAGTAAATCAGTAGTATCTTGGGAGGTGTACTCAAAGCAATCATGATTTATGACACAACAAAAGTAATAAATAGTCTAATGTACTAACCCCATAAGCTAACTTAATCTGAGTAATGCTTATCAAAAAAATAAAATTAATCTGAGTCATGTTCACTACTATTTTTGGCCAAAAATAAATGTTCACTATTTAATTTTTCCCTTAGTTTTTGGTATAAAAATATGAAGTTTTGGTTATAAAATATAAAAATAAAAATAAAAATGTAACACGCAAAAAACATATATCCCTTTGGTTAAATTGACACATCACTTTTTTTAGGATAAATTGGTGATTATACATTTTTATTCCCTCCATCACTTCTAAATTTGAAATTTAAGTTTCTCCCATTTCACATCCATTTTCACTACAATATAATCAAATTAACCACTAACAAAAATACCAAATTACTTATTTCTAAAAACTTGACACATGAATTTTAAGAATAAATATGTCAAATACCAAATCTTTATTTTATTTAAAAATCATATAAAGATATTTTACTAAAAGTATATAAAATAGTTTTACTATTCATATTTATTTTTAGAATATTTGGTGTCATATAATTCATTTTTAGAATATTTGATAGAACGTTACTCATTGTCAGAATAATTATTTTATATTCTGCTTTTGAGTTACAACAGGATCAGCTGCATATTTGTACTTCTCAATTTCAGTTTAGCTTAACTATTATACAAATAGTTGTTCTCAATTTTAGTTTAACTCCTAACTATGTTGTGATGTTAATTGATTGCTTAAACATTATTACTAACTATTAATGTCATATTGTCATGATTTGAAGGAGGTGTAATGTTGTCACGGGTAAGATTCAGACTAATTAAATTCGTCTATTTTAAATATGTCTTTATTTTGACGAGTTAATGTTTGGACTAATTAAGTTCTGTCTGAGTCTATTCATAGAAAAAAACACAACAGAACTCGTGCATACGCACGGGTATTCCGCTAGTTCTGCTCATTAAAAGATATTCAACCCTGAAATCGTCAGAAATAATCCCCTACAACACATAAAATGATTGATATCCCATATACATTGGGTCATTACTTGAAGCAATTGAGCAATTCTATTTGACCCGTAAATTAGGCCCATACTTCGTCCAACCCCTCTCTACTCAGTGGACACCCCTAAAATGTGTGAAAAGACCAATATGCCATTAATGAATCTTGTGCTCCTACGATGGTTCGGAGCAGTGTGCTCCGAACCAGTTCGGACTAGCGTGGTCCGAACCAGTAAACAACGCACAGACACCCCCCTATTTTCCTTTCAGTTATGTTAGAAGAGGTTCGGAGCACCGTGCTCCGAACCCGTTCGGACTAGCGTGCTCCGAACCCGTTCAGACTAGCGTGCTCCGAACCAATAAACAACGCACAGAAACACCCCTTTTTTCCTTTCAGTTATGTTAGAAGAGGTTCAGAACAGCGTGCTTCGAACCAGTTCAAACTAGCGTGGTTCGAACCAGCAAAAAACAGTTATATTAGAAAAGGGTTATTTTAGAGATTTTGAGAGTGAGGGAGTGTCTATTGAGTAGCTAGGGGGTTCTGGGAAGCCATTCCCCTAAATTAACCCTCGGAACCATTACTTTGCCATGATTGGTACAAGTCCAATAATTGGGCTTGAACCCGGGATTCTACAAGTCAAATCACCTTTGTTTTTAATATGTTGATGCTTGCATTTCTCACACGGACATCTATCCATCATCATTTGAGTCATATTTTTATCTCATTTTTAATTAAAAATATATATTATTAGGGTTCTTCTTCCTCAAAGAAACCAGAAGACATCTTCAGATTTACCAAAGGAGGTCCTTAAATATCAACCATCTTTAGTTTAATAAGAAAATGGAAGCAAATCTGAAAACAAACGAAAACTAAACAAATTTCAAATTTGTAGAAATCTGTGTATAAATATGAAACAACCATAAAAACAAAGAAAGAAGAAAGAGGTTGTGAAGGAATCTGAAATGAAAGAAACCAGATCCAAGAAACCGAACAAGTAATCTCAAATCGAATCCGCTTCAATTTGGGGGAAAAACTTAAGGGACGAATCCAAAATTTGAAATTAAGTTAAGGGATCCCAGATATTAATTTAGTCCTCGAATTATATATTTCAGTCATCGACAGGGTCTTTCGTCGATGTAATGTGCTAATAGTTAATCGATCAAAAAGTTTTAATTTAACAATAACAATATTCCTAACATTTATTATAATTCATAAAAAGGGTTAAATATGTTTTTGGTCCTTATAAATTTGGGTTTTTTTGGTTTTTGTCCCTCAAAAAAATTTCACCTTCTTTTGGTCCCTATAAAATTTGGATTTTTTGGATTTAGTCCCTCATGATTTTTAATAGCGCTTTACGACTTTTAATAGCGCTAATAAAATGTCAAAAAAAGTGCTATTAAAATTCATGAAGCTAAAAGTCATGAGGGACCAAAGTAGGTGAAATTCTTTTGAGGGACTAAAAACTAAAAACCCAAATTTCATAGGGACCACAAACATATTTAACCCTTCATAAAAATAACGTTAAAAAATAATATCTATCAAATAAGCATACTAAATATATATTAAACAAACATAAATATATAATAAATAACTGAATAAAATTAAATACCTAATAAACACACAGGCAAACACACACACATATGCACACACTTCATCCTCTAATCTAAGGTGTTTAGTGGTTTGGGCGAATCCAAACCGATATGTTTGGTTCAAACATTTTTCGTGTTCGGGCAAAACCTAACTCCATCCATACCAAACCAAAGTAGTTTGGTTCGGGTAATAGATTTTAAAAAACAAACTCACCAACCTAAGTTAACTCATAGTAGTTCTGTAATTGTTATAAGCACAAGATGCTATTTGCTCATACTTTTTACCTATATTATGTGATTAAGTTGTAAGATTTTAATACTATGTATTGGAAGACTATTAATGATTTTAGTTTGATTTGGTGTAATTTTTATATTTTAGAATTTCTTTAGTCATTTAGAAGTGTTGGAATATTAAAAAAATATAACTTTTTTATATTTTAACAAATTAACTTGTTGGTGATTGCTCGTGAGCCCATTTCGAATCAACACGTCAAATATTAGATTTGTTTGGTTCAGTTTTTGAAGATAAAACATAAAGTCCGAGTCAATCCAACGAGAAATTGTAATTGTTTCGAGCAATAGATGCTAGCAAATCCGATTCAAATAGACTCATGAACACGTCTACTCTCATCTCAAAGAACAAAAGCTACATTGGGGACCCACTTTTTTTGGTCAACACTTTGGGGTCTCACTTGTGTCTTTTTTGACCGTATTAGACCAGGCCCAAGCTTGAGACTGAGGCCCACTTCAAAGGCTTATTCTGATGTCCATATCAGAATAAGCATGTGGGTATTGCTATGCCTATTATTAATTCTGATCACTCTCCTATTGTCCTTCTTCCTAACCCTCCAGCTAGATGTGCTAGATTTTTTAGATATGAAAATTTCTAGGAAGATCATGCTGATTGTAGGGGTGTTATTTCAAACAACTGGACCTGTAAATCAACTATTTGCAACTGGAGCAGGTTTCAGGACAAAGCAAAGAACTGTAAAAGAGCCCTACTGGCTTGGCACAATGGTACTTTCAAAAATACAGCTGTGGAAATATCTAAGCTCAAGCTCAAGCTCCAAAACCTCCTCAACAATGGCAACAGTTCTGATAATGAATCTATTAGTACCATCAGAAAAGAGGTTGATGCATTGTGGAAGCAAGCAGAGATGTATTGGGGGCAGAGATCTAGACTTAAGTGGTTGTCCAGTGGTGATAAAAATTCTAAGTTCTTTCATGCCACCACTCTGCAATGGAGAGATAGAAACAAGCTTCAAAGAATCCAAGACAAGGATGGTATCTGGGTTGAGGGCCAGAGTAACATTTTGAGGGCTGTTAAGGAGTATTTTAAAGATATCTATGTCCCTTCTAATGGCTCTATCTCTCCTATATGCCTTCAAGTTATCCCCAAGAATGTTACTTAGTCAATGAATACCCTAGATGCTCCTGTATCTAGTGGTGAAGTTGAGAGAGCTTCTTTTGCTATGGGGGCTCACAGAGCCCCAGGGCCAGATGGTTTAAATGGTGAATTCTTTCAAAAAAACTGGGAGATTATCAAATAGGATGTGGTGGGTACGGTGAATGAATTTTTCCTAACTGGTTTGATTGGTGACTCTATCAATGATACCCTTGTGGCCCTCATTCCAAAGATCCCTAATCCCGAGGCTATTAACCAACTGAGACCTATTAGTTGCTGCAACTATATCTATAAAATTATCTCCAAGATTATGGTGTGTAGACTTAAACCTCTCCTTAATGTCCTCATTTCAGAGCAACAAAGTGCATTTGTGGGTGGTAGACTCATCAAGGACAACCTTGTGGTTGCTCAGGAAGCCTTTCATTATCTCAAGAAGAAATCTCATGGTTCTAATTTTGGGTTTGCTATGAAGCTAGACATGAACCAAGCCTATGATCGTGTGGATTGGAACTTTCTTAATTCTGTCTTACTGTCCTTTGGTTTTAGTGCTAAGTGGGTCTGTCTTGTCATGTCCCTGGTCTCTTCAGTAAAGTATGTCTATCAAATTAATGGTGCTAGAAGTAAATGTGTCATCCCTAGGAGTGGTCTAAGGCAGGGGTATCCTCTATCCCCCTACCTATTTATCCTGGTTTTTGATGTGCTCTCTAGGCTTATTTCTCAGGCCTGCTCTCTTGGCAACATTCAGGGGCTTCTCCTAGCCCTGGGTGCCCCTATTCTAACCCACTTTCTTAGTTTTGGTAAAGCTTTCTTGGAGGAAATCTATCAGTTGGTCATTATCCTGAATGTGTTCACAGAGGCTTCTGGGCAGAAGATCAACCTCCAAAAGTCAGGGTTGGTGTGCGGGAAAGGAATCTCTCCCAAGGTTAAACTGTCTCTCTCTCTCTCTCTGATGCTCTAAATATCTCACTGTGGGATTCTCCAGGAAAGTACCTTGGAATCCCTACTGAGTGGGGTCATTCTAAAGGTCATGCTCTAAAATGGAACAAGGAAAGAGTTTTATCAAAGCTGGATGGGTGGAAAGAGCAATTTCTATCCCAATCAGGGAAGGAAGTGCTTATCAAGTCTGTTATCCAAGCTATCCCCTCCTATATCATGGCAATTGTGAAGCTTCCCAAAAACTTCTGCCAATCTTTATGCTCTGCTGTTGTTAAATTTTGGTGGAGCTCAAAGGTTAGAAATAGGGGCATTCATTGGAAAAACTGGGACTACATGTGTGGTAATAAAAAGTATAAGGGCTTGGGGTTCAAGGATTTCTCCTCCCAGAATTCATCTTTCCTATCTAAGCAGGCCTTGAGGTACATACAGAACCCATCAGAGTACTGGGCAAGAATGCTTATAAGCATCTATTGTAGGAGAGAGGATTTTTGGGGTATTAATCCTAAGTCCTGGGTTTATTGGGTTTGGAGAAGCATCTTACATGGTAGAGATCTATTGAAACCTAATGCTAGGTGGGCAGAGGGTAATGGTTCAAATGTACATATTACTGAGGATATTTGGTTAGCCACTGGGGAAAAAACTATACTGAAAGAGGGAAGCTCTCTTGCTGCTGTGCATGAACTGATGGATCCCACATCTCTCTCATGGGACATTGCTAAGCTTAATGCGAATCTTCACCCCTCATCGGCCATTGCAGCTGTTAAAACCCCTATTGAGTGGTATAATTCATCTGATTCTCTGTTTTGGCCACCCTCAAAGGATGGTTGCTATAGTGTAAAGTCTGGCTATGCTTGCTTAAGAGAAGGGAAGAAATTCTCTAATAACTGTGCTTCCTATTCCTATGTGCACTCTGAGAATGCGTGGACTACAATTTGGAGTGCAAAAGTTCCTGAAAGAGTTAAGGAATTCACCTGGAGGTTTAAACAGAATGCTTTGGTTACAAGGTCTAATCTGGTAAAAAAGAAGATTGGCTTGGATACTTTGTGCCCTATGTGTGAGAGGGCAGATGAAACAATTGAACATTTGTTCCTTCTTTGTCCATGGACTACCCCAATATGGTTTGGTCTACAAATGTGCCTTGTCCCTAATGAGTATGGTGTTACTAACATAAATGAATGGCTAGACCAATTTGTCCTCACTTCTCCCAACCATGATAATGACTTCAGATTGGCTTCTATTCTCTCTACTCTGTGGTGTATTTGGAAAGCTCGTAACCTCAAGATCTTTGAGAACAAGAACCCTAACCCCTATGAAATCCTTATGAGCATCAATTGTTATACCAGAGATTACTTTGATCTTACTTTGTTATGGATGCATGATGATTTTCTTGATATGATGATGTCGCCTCATGTGCATGCAAATGAAAGAAAGAAGCATGAAAATGTTTTTTTACGCTAACCAGATTAATTGAGAGGGTAAGTATATTGCCACTGTGTCCTAGGTGGGTCATGTCTAAATTGGGATTTTCAACATGCTTTAGGGTCACTTATGTGATCAATCTCTCAAGTGACTCTATTCACTTCCTCACGCAGTCTCCAGAGCTAATCCCCTTCATGATATGATCCACAACGATAGCTAGCTACCAGGTGTGGGATACCAAAAAAGAGCGTACTCTGGCTGAGACTTTCATGAGAGTCAAACAGATAAAATCCAGAATGACTGTCACTAATAATCTCCACTCGTTCTAGATTATTTGCAGACCCGGGTATATGGCCCCACTCAAAAGTGTGTACAAAAAGTGTAAGTGAGGTGTGTGATGAGGGCAAAATACCTAAACTAACCAAGCTGGAAAAGATATACAACAACAATAACAAAAGAGTCGTCTACCCTAAGGTTCAATAATATAAAGAAATGCTAATCAATAAATAAAATAAGAATAAGGGCAAAAACAAAATATTAAATTAACAAATACTTACACATTTAGTTAATTAGGCTTGACTCTCTTAATCTGTCCCCAATGAAGTCCCCAGCGGTAGCGACCGAAAAATCCGGAGGAGGGATTCTTCAAAGTTTTTGAAATGAAGCCGCCACCAAAGTTTAGTTTAAGGGAAAACATTGGAAAATCTCTATTGAGTGGATAAAGGGGGTTTTGCGGACCAGGTTTAGGCTCGGGAGTCGTTTATGCATAGGGAATGTATTAGCACCCTACGACATTCTTCCTAAGGAAGGTTACCTTTTAACTAAATGTGTAGAAAAAAATTATTAATTTAAAAAATTATTTTTACCCTTATTTACAAATTAAAAGAAAAAGGGCTTGGAAGGAGGACAATTAATTATTTTTGTTTGTTTTTGAAAAAAATAAGAAATAAGAAATTTATAAAATGACTAAAAAGGGTTTTTATTAATGCAATTGACAGAGGTCGGCCGCTCTCTACTCATACGTATCTCCTGGTAGAGAATCAAATTACACGTAGTTCTTGGTAGAAAACATTTGTGGGTTTGGTGTTTTTTATTTATATTTTTTTTTTGAGATTTGTAGGACGTTTGTAATGACCAAACAAGTAAATTCAGAGTGGTCACTACTAATAGCTCATATGAAAATATAAGATGTTCACAATAGTCAAACGGGTTGTATCCAGAGTGTCTATCGCAAATAACCGATTTGTGATTGAATGTTTGATTATTTTGTAAGTGTTCGCTTGGAAACATGATTATAACAAAAATGAGTTGGACTCATTAGTTTGTAAAATAAAAGGGGTGGGTTAAAACCCAAGATTTATATTGGTTAGAAAAACGAAAAAAGAACCATGGTCTAAATAGTAATAATAATAATTAATCAAGATAATACACAAATGAATGATAGTAGCAATGTTCCGAAATAAAAGGATGAGTCAGAGGAGGAGATATCAAAACTGGAAAAAGGGTGTTAGTAACAACATTTGATCAATATAAATAAATAAACAAGATAGAGACAAAATCATAAAAAAAGAAATACCAGACAAAACAAGGGGTGGGGGTTACTAAAGGAAAAAGAGGAGGTGTAAATACTGGTTTTTTAGTAAATAAATTAATAAATAGAATAATGATAGGAGAGGGGGGTCACGATCAACAGAGGAGAGTTGAGAGAAATGGTATTTACTATTTAGCATTCAACATGATTTATTACCATTATTTATTATTTATTTATATTTAAATGAAAAAGGAAGCTGAGATAATGATGATGGTATAAAAAGGGAAAGCAAAAAAAAGAGGAATTGGAATCTTAGTCTTTGCCTCACTCTCTCAGCCGCAACAACAATGAAGCAGAGAGGGGAGGATGAGAGTGGTGGTGCGTGTTACCAAGTGGCTTCAGTCTCAAGAGAGGGGGTGAATTGAGATTTAAAACTTTTCAGATCTTTCGAAAACGTTTTTCCCCTTTTTCAATGACTTAGATCAATTTCGCGCAGGTTAAGTGGAAGCGAAGGAATTAGAATATAAAGCAGTAAAGCGGTATAACAGTAAGGCAGGAAAGCAGTAAAGCACGCAGAGATTTATCTTGGTTCGGTCACCTCCTAGTGACCTACGTCCAGTCCTCACACCCTTGTGAGATTTTCCACTAACCAAAACAACAAGGCTTACAGGTGCCTTGGAAAACCTTTACAGACTCAAACTCTCCTCCTAGGATACCCCACCTATGGAGAGCCCTCAAATCTAATATAACAATAACAAGAGATACCCCACCCCTGTTACAATCAACTGCCCTAGAAAGATACCCCACTTCCTAGTACATGCAGCTACCCTAGAGAGATACCCCACTCCCTAGTACAAATCACAACAATTAAATAATAACAAACGTAAAGACAGAAATACCTCTAGAGTAGGCAGATAATACAACTTGAAGAATGCAACCCCAACTAACTCTTAGCAACAGATCAGCTCAGACAGACCAACGGTGCGTGACGAGCAAAAGTAAAAGCGTGAAGAGTTTTCTCAAAAGTTTTTCTGATTCGTGCAAATGGGTTGGTAAGAAATGGAGGCTATGAGGCCTCTATTTATAGGCTATGAAAAAATAAGGTTTACGTTAAAAAAGATGTAGGAATCGATTCTTTGTTTAAAACATTGGATCTAGGAATCGATTCTTCTTTTAATTAAAAATCGATTTTGACTTGCTTTGAAAAGAGGTGGCAATCGATTCTTGAGATCCAGGAGGGCTAGGAATCGATTCTTATACTCAATGTAATTTGTATGAGTCGATTCTTGGCTTTCCTGAGACATGTAGGAATCGATTCTTTTGCTAAGTGAAAGATAGTGTGAATCGATTCTTTCCTTTTTGAAAAATACTTGTGAATCGATTATGCACTTTGGTAAAGATAATATGAATCGATTCTTTCCTTTTAAAGACACTTGAGAATCGATTTTTATGCTTAGTATAAAATAGTATGAATCGATTATTCCTTTTTAGAAATACTTAGGAATCGATTTGCATACTTAGTGAAGCTAGTATGAATCGATTCTTTAGCTTTTGTATTGACCTGAAAATCGATTTTTATGTATAGAATAAAATAGAGAAAATCGATTTTATGCTTTTCAAAAATGCTTCTTGTGTTTACGTGTGCATGCATGCATTTTGAAAATCATGGGACTTTGAGAGATGAGCTGACCTTCGAAAGAGCTTACACTTTTTCCTAAGACACACCCAAACACTAAGGACTACCCTTATTTATAGGGACTACCCTTATATCTTGAAACTTCAATTCTTGAGTTTGATTGTCTTAGATTGTGACTTTGATACTTTGTCACTTTCATCACCTTTTGCCTTTGGTCACTCTCATCAACTTTGGCTATCAACTTTGGCTTTGTCTTTTTCCTATTATCAACTTTAGCTTTTGTCTTTTTCATCATCAAAACCTCTTAACCACTTCATCATCAAAACTTAGCCTGCAACACAAGATATCTACATTCTCCCCCTTTTTGATGATGACAAAACATTTACTCATCTCAAGGTGGGAGGTTAGTTCAAACAGATAATGCATATATATGATGCTCCCCCTATCATGATGCTCCCCCTGACTTATTGACTAGATGCATAATATGCAAGTTCTATATGCTTCATATGCAACCCTATATTTCTCTCCCCCTTTTTGTCATGATCAAAGAGGGTCGATATATGATAAAGTTTGCGAATCGAATGTCGCAGCTATTTGACAAGGTAAAAGAGCCATTGCTGATTTGTAAGTGATCATCAAAACTTGAAGAAAAACATATTTGAGACCATGAAGAGAATATTTTATCAAACATAGGTAAAGGCTAATTATGAGTCTCAAAAAATCTGTGAAGTAGTTGTTTTAAGCTTTATACATTTCATGCTGCTTAGTTTGAAAGTTGGTGATGGCAGCCAGAATATGGGAGAAAAATTATTTTAGGTAAACAACGATTGTGAGCATGTATTTTTCGAAAAATACCAGTGCTAGCAGTTGATTGTAAAATAGATTTGAAGAAAAAATAGCACTTTAACTGCAGAAATTCACAAGTCACAATTTCACTTAAATTCACATTTCTTTAAAAAATCACTTTGAAAAACATTTAATTGAAACCTCATTTGAATAAGTGAAGTACCAGGTTTTCTTTTGCAATGGATTTGTGAAAATATCAACTAGCTGATTTTGACGATTCAACTAACTCAATCACACTATCGCCTTTCTAACCATAACCTCTAAGAAGGTGATATATATATATATATATATATATATATATATATATAAGTTTTATATGCTTAGTCCTAGAGGGATGACCAGAATACTTTGTTGTTTCATGCCTTATAAATATTGTTCTTTAAAGATGCATGAGGTTCAGGAATTGCTCTATTTCAGTAGTCACATATTTGACTTAATAAACTATTCTTAAGCACATTTTCAAAAAGAGGTGAATAAAATTTTTAACCAATCTGACCTTTACCGGTGATTCTTCCTCTATTTATCACAAGTCACATGACGGCTTTTTCCGGGGGTGAGTGTTAAGAACTTTATTACGTCTCCGGTCATGCGCTTTGAGTCTTTGCTGTCAAGGTATCAATCTGCCCCCATACCTTGAAGCATACCTGCAATGATCTAAAACAGGATTCTAGGTACCCAAATCTCTTTGGGTCCTTGTGGGTTAGTGTTTGGTATGGTTCCTTTGGGAACCCACACCTTTTTCATATTTTGTTTACCTCTTGCCCTGCAAACAGAAGCTGTATGTCCAGGTTTACCACAATAATAACATGTAATATAAGGTCTAGTGGAAAATTTTGGTTTATAATGAACATGCCTTTCTATGGGTTTGTTTCTAGGGAATCTATGATGCACATTTTGTAAACTAGACAATTTCCCAACAGTCCATTCCAGTTCATGAATTTTCTTTTCAGATTCAACACATTTATCACAAGTATAATTTTCTTTAAAGCATGCAAGGCTATCATTTTCTTTTCTAAGCTCTGACTTTTCTTTAGTTAAAGCAGTAACAGCATTTTCAAGATGAGTGATAACTTTCTTAGATTTATCTAATGCTTTAGCTAGTTTTAAGGATTTATCATGCAATTCAGTAAATGCTTCATATAATTCATCATAGGCATCTTGTAAAGATTCAGAGTTAGAATATACCTCAGTTTCACTTTCGCTGTCGTGGTCGGCCATGAGAGCAACTTGACCTTTTTCGCTTTCTGAGTTATCTGTTGAGTTCATGTCATTGTCTTCCCAAGCTATGTAGGCTTTTCTACCATTGTTTCCTTTGGACCCCTTTTTCTTGAACTTTGACAATTTTCTTTCTAAGTTCGGGTACTTCATCGTCAGGTGTCCGGATTTACCACATTCGTAGCAAGTTGGAGGACTTGAGAAGTTTTCTTTGCTTGAGCCTCTTTTGGTTGGAGAATTCTTTTTGAGAGATCTTTCCCTTCTCATGAACTTTTTGAAATTACTAACCATTAGTTCCATTTTCTCCTCGTCTTCATCTTCATCTTCCGAATCATCACTATCGTCGGATGAGCTTGAACTGGAGGCTTTGAGAGCTAAGTTTTTGTTCTTCTTGTCTTTTCCTTCATGCTCTGCTAGGCGAGTGAGCTCTAACTCGTGCTCTAGTAATTTCCCAAACAGGGTGGCGAGAGTCATGCTAGTCAAGTTTCTTGACTCAGTTATTGCAGTCACCTTTGGTTGCCATTCTCTGTTTAGGCATCTTAGCACTTTGTTGATCAAGTCTTCGGGAGGAAATGATTTTCCTAATGAACCCAATTTGTTCACTATATGAGTGAACCTTTTCTGCATCTCTGATATTGTTTCACCTGTATTCATTCTGAACAATTCGTATTCTCTGGTAAGAGTATTTGTTCTTGCCCTTTTCACTTCACTTGTACCCTCATGAGTAACAGGAAGATTATCCCACATTTCTTGGGCAGTTTTACAGTTTGAAACTCGAAAAAAGTCATCAGCACTCAAAGCAGAAGTAATAATATTTTTAGCACGAAAATTAAGTTGCACTTTTCTTTTCTCGTCATCAGACCATTCATTTCTACTTTTTATTGTAAGAATACCATCTACTATGTGTGTGGGGACGAAAGGTCCTTTTTCCACAGCATCCCAAACATCTAAGTCTACCCCTTCAATAAAAATTCTCATTCTCTCTTTCCAATATGCATAGTCTTCTCCGTTGAATCCCGGAGGACGGAAAAGAGATGCACCCTCTTGCGTAGACCAACCTGAAGCCATTTCTCTTGAAGCTGCTAGGCCCTTTATACAAGAGTCTAGCTTTGATACCACTTGTTACCAAGTGGCTTCAGTCTCAAGAGGGGGGTGAATTGAGATTTAAAACTTTTCAGATCTTTCGAAAACGTTTTTCCCCTTTTTCAATGACTTAGATCAATTTCGCGCAGGTTAAGTGGAAGCGAAGGAATTAGAATATAAAGCAGTAAAGCGATATAACAGTAAGGCAGGAAAGCAGTAAAGCACGCAGAGATTTATCCTGGTTCGGTCACCTCCTAGTGACCTACGTCCAGTCCTCACACCCTTGTGAGATTTTCCACTAACCAAAACAACAAGGCTTACAGGTGCCTTGGAAAACCTTTACAGACTCAGGAACTCTCCTCCTAGGATACCCCACCTATGGAGAGCCCTCAAATCTAATATAACAATAACAAGAGATACCCCACCCCTGTTACAATCAACTGCCCTAGAAAGATACCCCATTTCCTAGTACATGCAGCTACCCTAGAGAGATACCCCACTCCCTAGTACAAATCACAACAATTAAATAATAACAAACGTAAAGACAGAAATACCTCTAGAGTAGGCAGATAATACAACTTGAAGAATGCAACCCCAACTAACTCTTAGCAACAGATCAGCTCAGACAGACCAACGGTGCGTGACGAGCAAAAGTAAAAGCGTGAAGAGTTTTCTCAAAAGTTTTTCTGATTCGTGCAAATGGGTTGGTAAGAAATGGAGGCTATGAGGCCTCTATTTATAGGCTATGAAAAAATAAGGTTTACGTTAAAAAAGATGTAGGAATCGATTCTTTGTTTAAAACATTGGATCTAGGAATCGATTCTTCTTTTAATTAAAAATCGATTTTGACTTGCTTTGAAAAGAGGTGGCAATCGATTCTTGAGATCCAGGAGGGCTAGGAATCGATTCTTATACTCAATGTAATTTGTATGAGTCGATTCTTGGCTTTCCTGAGACATGTAGGAATCGATTCTTTTGCTAAGTGAAAGATAGTGTGAATCGATTCTTTCCTTTTTGAAAAATACTTGTGAATCGATTATGCACTTTGGTAAAGATAATATGAATCGATTCTTTCCTTTTAAAGACACTTGAGAATCGATTTTTATGCTTAGTATAAAATAGTATGAATCGATTATTCCTTTTTAGAAATACTTAGGAATCGATTTGCATACTTAGTGAAGCTAGTATGAATCGATTCTTTAGCTTTTGTATTGACCTGAAAATCGATTTTTATGTATAGAATAAAATAGAGAAAATCGATTTTATGCTTTTCAAAAATGCTTCTTGTGTTTACGTGTGCATGCATGCATTTTGAAAATCATGGGACTTTGAGAGATGAGCTGACCTTCGAAAGAGCTTACACTTTTTCCTAAGACACACCCAAACACTAAGGACTACCCTTATTTATAGGGACTACCCTTATATCTTGAAACTTCAATTCTTGAGTTTGATTGTCTTAGATTGTGACTTTGATACTTTGTCACTTTCATCACCTTTTGCCTTTGGTCACTCTCATCAACTTTGGCTATCAACTTTGGCTTTGTCTTTTTCCTATTATCAACTTTAGCTTTTGTCTTTTTCATCATCAAAACCTCTTAACCACTTCATCATCAAAACTTAGCCTGCAACACAAGATATCTACAGTGCGAGCGTCTTTAACGGCGACGCTCATGGTGGTGACGGCGGTTCTCGCGGTGGGTGATGTGGTGGTGGAGGTTTGGGGGTTTCTCTTATGCTTCTTCATTCTACTCTCTCTCTTGTTCTCGTAGATCTTTTATTTTTTCCTCTTTTAGGTTTGTGTTGTGTGGGTTTGGGGAAATGGAGAATGTGGGGTTGAATGTTGTAGAAATTTGGGAAGATGAAAAAGGGAACAGTAAATGTTATATTTGTTGTTGTTGTTGGAGGAGGAGGGAGAAGTCGTTGAGAAGGGGTGAAGGGGAGTTGATGGCTACGGTGAGTGAGAGGAAGAAAACAACGGTGAGAGGGAGAGGGAGGTGACGCCGGAGGTGCCAAACACGGGGGAACTATGGCGGCGCCGGCGATGGTTATGGCAATGCGACGAAGGAGAGCTCACCGGAGACCGTGACGGAGGTGGTGGTGTTCGTCGGCGGTGTGGCTTTGCAAGGTGTTGATTATGGGGGTTTTCTATAGTTGTTGTAGTGATGTTGTATCCCCCCTTTACTATTTTTTGCGTCTTCCATTCTTTTTCCCCCTCAGTTTGTGTATCTGTGCGTGATTCGTGTCCCCTTTACTGTTGTTGCTCAATTGTATTTATAGGCAGGTTTTGTCATGTAGGTGAGGAATCAAATGACAGCAATTGGAGAAAGGACCAAGGACAGCAGTTGGCTGGCCAAGGGCAGTCGCTGGGTGGAGGAATCAAAAGGACAAATGACAGCTATTTGAATGGACAAAGGACAAAAGATGGCCATGGAGGAAGGACAGCATCCAAGGAGAAATCCTAGCTAGGGAAGCTGCGCCCCTCTCCCCTTTTTTTGACTCTTTTTGAATTTTGTATTTTGACTTTTGTACTATTTCTTTTTGCTGTTTTCTTCTATGTATGTAAAAACTTGACCATGTATTAAACTTTTGACTATTCAGCTCAATTGCTCATTCTATTTCCAATTATTTTGTATATTTTGTACCAACAATAATAAATAGTCTACTAACTACGATATCAACAACAAAACGAGCATAAATAAAACACTGTATGACGAGCGCTATAGACACAGGCGCGTTTAAAATGATACGGCACGACGAGGATAAAAACTTTTTGGGATTTTTTTGATAAATTAGACAGACAAAATTAGGGTATGACAAGGGTTTCCAGCCGTCTAAAAATGTGTTCTGCATAATGAAAACGCGCTATTCATAGAGTCCAGCGTAGCAGGCACTGCTCACTTTCATTCATAGAACCACGTGGGTTGCTCGTAGAACCATGTGGATCGTAGCGCTCATAGAACCATGTGGGTCTATAGAGCTCATAGAGAGCTCATAGAACCATGTGGATCGTAGCTCTCATAGAACCACGTGGGTCTATAGAGCTCATAGAACCACGTGGGTCTATACTTATTTCTTTTAACAGATCAAATAGCCCTCTTTGCAGCATTATTCCCTTTCCTAAGTCGCTCCAAACTTCACCCCTCGCCTTTTTTTTGAATAAAACCTTTTTTTTATTAGTCGGACAAAATTAGGGTATGACAACTGCCCCTCTTTATTTATATTTTACTAGGAAATATGAAGGGTTTCCAAATTTCTCGAGTAAAATAGAAATAAAGATAAAAGGACACTAATTTTGTCAAAACCTTTTTTTTGAGAAATTCATGAAAAACAGGGTTTACATAGAACAAAAGTAAATAAGGATCACCGGGGATCTGAAGGAGCACTAGGCTCTAATGGTCTAATTCACAGTCGATGCTTGGCGCATTGATTGGAGTTAAACTGAAGGACCGATGGGGTCTGAAGGGCATGCCTAAGCCTGATGGACGATGGGTCTGATGGAGCGCGAACTAGCAATGGTACTAGTAAAACAGTCTGCTTGGGGGGTGGCCTTTTTCGAGCGGCCATGGGGGCAAGATCAGGTCGTTGACCTGATTTGCTCACCTCAAAGGACGTGCTTCGTGTTTTTTTAGGCGGACACAGCTAGTCTGAAGGACCTGGGGTCGGATGATCCATCGGTTGCTCGATAACGCGACGTGCGATCTGGATTGAAGGACCATTGATGGTCTGGAGGAGGGCTTGGGATCTGAAGGACCACTAGGGGTCTGCAAGAGTACTGGGACTCTAAATTGTGATATGAGACCAGCGTTTGGAGCACTGACTTTGAGAGAACAAACTATGGGGCTTGACACATGGCGTACTTGCCTAGAGCATACCTAATGAATGCATTTACCTGAGAAGGGAAAAGCTATCTATATTTGGCATGTCTAAAAAAGCAATGAATGATGCATGCGTGCAATATAGGTATGTGAAATGGTAGGTGTCCGATGGGATGAATGAAATGTGGCAGATGATGTGAGTTGAAGTTGATGGAACATGGAGGTTGAAAAACAATGTATGTAAATGCAGATAAGATATGAACGTGATTGTGCTGATTAATGATGCATGTAATGGAATGAGCAAATTTTTTCTCTTTTTGCTTTTTTTTGCCTTTCTTTTTTTTCCTTAGTATATAATGAGTGTATGAAATGCAAAGTACGAACATGATGCAAATGTAATGTTTTGATGTGAATGCCATGGTGGATAAAGGAAAACACGCGAATGCATGGTACAATGATATGATTAGTGATGTAAAAAAAAACCTTTTTTTGGGCAACGATGAGACCGGCACTTGGCACATCTATCGAAGCAAACAATGTTATGCATGTGACGAACGTGCAATGATTGGTATCTGGTGGGATGATGAATAAAATGGGTATACCATGGGTGTTGAACCTGATGGAATGAGAAAGTTGACAAACGGTTGTATGTGGATGCAGATAAGATATGAATGCAATTGTACTGCTTAGATGTAGGTGCTACGATGAAATGCATGGTTGCATGTGGAATGATTTATGCTATGATTGCTTTCCTTTTTTGCTCTTTTTTTTATTATATGATGTAAGTATATGGACGAATGAATGTGCGAATGTAATGCTTAGATACAAAAGTTGTGGTAGATGCATGGCTTGATGTTGGAATAAAATGTATGGTGCAATGATTTATGATATGGTTTATTGGTGATGCAGAAAGAATTTTTGCAATGATGAGAAATGAGACTTTTGATGTGAGAAGCAGAGAGGTGAAAATTCCGGAATCATCATTTATTGGAAAAATTGGATTTGATTTGAATTCAAACTTTGGTAATCTCAAGGTTGTTATTCCCGGACACTGATGTGCAAAAGTATTTGATTACATTTGCAAGCTCCTTCACATTGTTCTTTCGTTATGGTGTCCCATGATGACTGAATTTTAGGTCCACAAAGTTAACTACGTGAGTTTTCAACTTCACATTATTAACTTGCGTTTTCTCTCTTTGAAGCATTATTTAGCAAATATGCATAATAGTGCAAATATGAATGAATGAGTCAGTTAACTTGGTTCTTGATCCAGGGTATAACAGATATGACACATGACGGGTTTTTGCCAAAGTCAGGAAAGGTAGGCTTGCCCCAATCCGAGAAATGTAGGACTACCCCAATTTAGAGTTGATGACGGTGGGTGCATAACTTGCCCCTGTCTAATGGTGACAACAGCTAGGGGTGTAGTAGATGATGAATTGGGAACACCGTGAATTTGGAATGAATGGTGGCAGGCGAAAGATTTTGTCTCAACCCATAGTGTTTGGTGTTGCCCCAACTATGACAAGGGCAAGGTGGCCCTGACTAGGGTTTGTGATAGGCCGTGTTTAGGATGGTGAGTTGAGAAATTTCCCCGGGTGAGATGGGTGTAGGGCGGATTTCCCCGATTTTAGGTGGAGTGAATGGCAACGGGATTTCCCCAGCTTGGAATGGTATTTCAAATGGTTGCATTTAGTGGGGTTGTGAAAGGTGACTGAGTTAGGGTCGTGGGTTTTTGGAATTGGTCGTTTGGCTATATGGATTGGATGTGGTATATGAATGGGATGGACGCTGGAAAATTTCCCCGAGTTCGAGAAGCATGAAAGGTGAAGGGACTGCCCCACTTTGGGATCTAGGTTATGGCCCTAGTCTAAACTTTTGGTTATTTTAAGGTGACTCCCACAGACTATGATAGTCCTGCGTTTTGATACGATGAAAATTTTAACTTGATGATCACTAAATCTTGTCTCGATATCAGTGTAACTTGAATGAATCTTGGAGTGCAAGCCTTTTGAGTTTTTTTTAGCTTCTTTTTTTTTGAGATTTTTTCGAGCAAATACATTGTAGATAAATAAACTTACTTGTCCTAAAACTAAAACTTTGAGAAAACGAAAGCAATCAATCATTGATTAGAATGGACTTGTTAGGGTTGTAATGTGGCCAATGGTTAGGGGTTTACGAAAGAAAGGGTTTGTAATGTGGCCAATGGTTAGGGGTAATGTGGAGTATATGATAAATAGGCTCAAAGGGGTGTTTGATGGTTTATTGAGACGGGGACCTTTAATGAAAGAAAGAATAAGTAGAGAAGTGTTCGAGACCAATGGTTTGGGTTTTGTGAAAGAAATGATAATTTGGCACAAGGAGGTGTTTGAGGGTTTAATCAGACAAGGGTATCTTTTGTGTTTGATGGTATGACGTATCAGCTCACACCACTTTCTACTGCTTTTACTTTTTTCCAGGATTTTTCGATCCTCCTTTTTTGAATTTCACTTTTTGTGTGTGATTTTTCTTTCTCTTTCTTTTGAGTAAAGTGAGCTAATAAAAGTGATACACCATTTTTGATGTGGAATTGATTCTTATCTAGGGTGTTTGAAAGATTTTTGATTTTTTTTTTTTTGGCTCAAAGTGGGTAGCAAAGAGTGTTTCTTTTCGGAAATCATGATTGCTTGTTTTCTCAAAAATTAATTCTAAGACAACAATTTGCTTATCTTTACATATCTTCTCCTTTTTTTTATGCCCTAATTTTTACTTAGGCTGCTCTCGCGAGTTTTCGACCTAACGGGTCTTTTTTTGATTTTTTTTTGTAAAGGGCTCGCACCAAGAGAATACAATGTTGACAAGATATCTAGTGATCACAAATTTGCCCCAGCATGGGGTATAAAGTGTTAGTTTGTGAAATTTTATCATTGGGAACCAACCGAGTAGTCGACTAGGTACTTGTGTGGAAAATATGCACCTCATGGGATGGTTGGGGTGGGATTGGGCATGGACAAGGGATGATGATAGGAAAGATATGGACACTAACTGACTCAAACAAGAGTAAATGCATATTACATACAAGTTCACTATACGAATGGTTCACAGAGAGTTAACATAGTTAGCGACATGATAGAAGAATTTTTTGATAACACATTAGTTGACAAAATGGGCCATTTGGATCATTTATCATGGGACTGATGAGATGCATCATTTTGCTGAAGAAAATTATGAATGAACTGCAAACAGTGAATAACTTCTTTTTTTGAAAATTGAGTGTCTGAAAACACCTTGAGTTTGTAGCTGAGCTAAACTTTTCCAAAGAAGAAATAATCAACTTCGCCTCATCTCTCATCAATCTTTTGAAAAAAAAAGTGCTCATGTTTTTTTATGTGGATGAACACATGATAATATATATACATGATCAAAATACAAATGTGTGAAATGCATGAATGAATGATCACTTGGAGAGGTTAACTATCCAAAAGGATTTTTTGGGGCCAATGCAACATGCTATATATTTTTGGATGATGGATGATGTAAGAAAGTGGCACTATTTTTCTTTTATTTGTAAATAATGCGTGCTGGACGATAATGCGTTTGTGGTCGATAAGAATGGAAAACTTTTGTTTTTTTTTTTGTTTTGTTTTTATGATGCGTGAAGAGGAGTAATGAACATAACTTTTTTATAATATCAAAGTGATATATATTTTTTTATATGGATATGCAAGATGATGCAATTTGGGCAAATACAAAAATATTTTTGGTATTTTCTGGATGATGAGATGTATAGTAGTGCAATGATAATAGGCTGCATGTGAAAAGAATGGTTTTATTATAAATGTGCGGTGCTTTTTTATTTTTTAGCAACATATAATGCCCATGATGACGGATATGCAAATGCATGTATGCATGAAGAAATAAATGTTTGATGCAATTATTTTTATTTTTTAAGAGGTAGTGCAACATGTATGCAAACTCTCATTTTTTATTTATGGGATGATGAATGATACAATTATAATGAAATAATTTTTGTTTTATTTGGAAAATGATACATGAATATGGAATTGACGCATTTAAACTAGGATGGCAACATGAGGGAAATGATGTATGAATGTTATGTTTTTTTTTGAAATGTAATTCAAAACCATACAAATGATGTGATACCTACACTGTGTGATCATGATTTTGAATGATTATGAATGAATGTCGGTGCATGTTAAATATGATGCTAATGTTTTTTTTGATCAATTGATATGCTAATGTTATATGGGTAAAAATTGTTTTTTTTTCTGTGCAAGAAAACAAAATGCACGACACTCGCAGTGATTTTTTTTTTAATGCGTGGAAATTAGTAATGAACATAACTTTTATATAATATGGGGGTAATGTTTTTTGGTGTATGTATATGAATGCAATTTTGAAAAAAATGACATATTTGTTATTCTTTATATGACGCGATGCGTGATGGTGCAATAACAATGAAATGCTTATGGAAGAATGATTTTAGTATGAATGCATGGTAATTTTTTCATATGTTTTCTTTGAATAAAGTAAAATGCATGAGCATATGGATGTTTGTTGTACATGAGCAACAAGGTGATAGAAGGATACCTTAAGAGGGTATGTTTTTTTTATGCTTCAACTAGAATAAGAATCTAACAAAAGGCCATTGGGTGATGAATGATACAATAATAAAACAAAATGAAGCAATTTCTGATTTTTATTTTGATGCATGTGGGAGGTTATGTAGGAATATGAGATGCATGTAAGAGGAAAAACTTTTACTTTTGTTTTTTATGATGCATGAGAATAATGCATTTGAAGTGGATGTGAAAGAAATAATTGATCCCCATTTTTTTATATAATGCATGAAGGGAATGATGAATGAATATATAATATCACAATGATGTTTTTTTTTACTGTGGATATGCAAGATGGACAAATGAAGCAAATGATATTTCCAGGATGATGAGATGCATGGTAGCACAATGATAATGGGATGAGTTTGAAAAGAATGATCTTACTTTGTTATGGATGCATGATGATTTTTTGATATGATGATGTCGCCTCATGTGCATGCAAATGAAATAAAGAAGCATGAAAATGTTTTTTTTACGCTAACCAGATTAATGGAGAGGGTAAGTATAATGCCCATGTGTCCTAGGTCGGTCATGTCAAAATTGGGATTTTCAACATGGTCTAGGGTCACTTATGTGATAAATCTCTTAAGTGACTCTATTCACTTCCTCACACAGGTCTCCAGAGCTAAAATCTCTTTCATGATACGATCCACAACGATAGCTAGCTACCAGGTGTGGGATACCTTAAAAGAGCGTACTCTGGCTGAGACTTTCATGAGAGTCAGACAGATAAAATCCAGAATGACTGTCACTAATAATCTCCACTCGTCCTAGGTTATTTGCAGACCCGGGTATAGGGCCCCATTCAAAAGTGTGTGCAAAAAGTGTAAGTGAGGTGTGTGCTGAGGGCAAAATACCTAAACTAACCAAGCTGGAAAAGATATACAACAACAATAACAAAAGAGTCGTCTACCCTAAGGTTCAATAATATAAAGAAATGCTAATAAATAAATAAAATAAGAATAAGGGCAGAAACAAAATATTAAATTAACAAATACTTACACATTTAGTTAATTAGGCTTGACTCTCTTAATCTGTCCCCAGTGAAGTCTCCAGCGGTAGCGACAGAAAAATCCGGCGGAGGGATTCTTCGAAGTTTTTGAAATGAAGCCGCCACCAAAGTTTAGTTTAAGGGCAAACATTGGAAAATCCCTATTGAGTGGATAAGGGGGTTTTGCGGACCAGGTTTAGGCTCGGGAGTCGTTTATGCATAGGGAATGTATTAGCACCCTACGACATCCTTCCTAAGGAAGGTTACCTTTTAACTAAATGTGTAGAAAAAAATTATTAATTTAAAAAATTATTTTTACCCTTATTTACAAATTAAAAGAAAAAGGACTTGGAAGGAGGACATTTAATTATTTTTGTTTGTTTTTGAAAAAAATAAGAAATAAGAAGTTTATAAAAAGACTAAAAAAGGGTTTTTATTAATGCAATTGACAGAGGTCGACCGCCCTCTGCTCCTACGTATCTCCTGGTAGAGAATCAAATCACATGTAGTTCTTGGTAGAAAACATTTGTGGGTTTGGTGTTTTTTATTTATATTTTTTTTTTTAGATTTATAGGGCGTTCGTAAGACCAAACAAACAAATTCAGAGTGGTCACTACTAATAGCTCATTTGATAATATAAGATGTTCACAATAGTCAAACGGGTTGTACCCAGAGTGTCTATCGCAAATAACCGATTTGTGATTGAATGTTTGATTATTTTGTAAGTGTTCGCATGGAAACATGATTACAACAAACATGATCGCAAATAACCCAAGATTTATATTGGTTAGAAAAACGAAAAAAGAACCATGGCGTAAATAGTAATAATAATTAATCAAGCGAATACACAAATGATTGATAGTAGCAATGTACCGAAATAAAAGAATGAATCAGAGGAGGAGATATCAAAACTGGAAAAAGGGTGTTAGTAACAACATTTGATCAATATAAATAAATAAACAAGATAGAAAAACAATAATAAAAAAAGAAATATCGGACAAAAACAAGGGGTGGGGTTACTAAAGGAAAAAGAGGGGGTGTAAATACTAGTCTTTTATTAAATAAATAAATAAATAAATAAATAAATGGAGTAATGATAGGGGACGGGGGGGTCAAGATCAACAGAGGAGAGTTGAGAGAAATGATATTTACTATTTAGCATTCAACATGATTTATTACCATTATTTATTATTTATTTATATTTAAATGAAAAAGGAAGCTGAGATAATGATGATGGTATAAAAAGGGAAAGCAAAAAAAAGAGGAATTGGAACCCTAGTCTTTGCCTCACTCTCTCAGCAGCAACAACAAAGAAGTAGAGAGAAATAGAAAAGGCTTTAGAGAAGAAAGAAGATAAAAATAGAGGGAGATCCAAAGAGAGAGAAAGAGAATACGATATCGAGGGAGAGGAGAGGGGAGAATGAGAGTGGTGGTGCGAGCGTCTTTAACGGCGACGCTCATGGTGGTGACGACGGTTCTCGCGGTGGGTGATGTGGTGGTGGAGGTTTGGGGGTTTCTCTTATGCTTCTTCATTCTACTCTCTCTCTTGTTCTCACAGATCTTCTATTTTTTTCTCTTTTAGGTTTGTGTTGTGTGGGTTTGTGATGGAGAATGTGAGGTTGAATGTTGTAGAAATTTGGGAAGATAAAAAAGGGAACACTAAATGTTATATTTGTTGTTGTTGTTGGAGAAGGAGGGAGAAGTCGTTGAGAGGGGTGAAGGGGAGTTGATGGCTACGGTGAGTGAGAAGAAGAAAACGACGGTGAGAGGGAGGTGACGCCGGAGGAGCCAAACACGGGGGAACTGTGGCGGTGCCGGCGATGGTTATGGCAACGCGACGAAGGAGAGCTCACCGGAGACCGTGACAGAGGTGGTGATGTTCGTCGGCAGTGTGGCTTTGCAAGGTGTTGATTATGGAGGTTTTCTATAGTTGTTGTAGTGATGTTGTATCCCCCCTTTACTGTTTTTTGCGTCTTCCCTTCTTCCCCCCCCCCCCCCTCAGTGTGTGTATCTGTGCGTGATCCGCGTCCCCTTTACTATTGTTGCTCAATTGTAATTATAGGCAGGTTTTGTCATGTAGGTGAGGAATCAAATGCAGCAATTGGAGAAAGGACCAAGGACAGCAGCTGACTGGCCAAGTACAGTCGCTGGGTGGAGGAATCAAAAGGACAAAGGACAAAAGCTGGCCATGGAGGAAGGACAGCATCCAAGGAGAAACCCTAGCTAGGGAAGTTGCGCCCCTCTCCCCTTTTTTTTGACTCTTTTTGAATTTTAGATTTTGACTTTTGTACTATTTCTTTTTACTGTTTTCGTTATGTATGTAAAAAACTTGACCACATATAAAACTTTTGACTATTCAGCTCAATTGCTCATTCTATTTCCTATTATTTTGTATATTTTGTACCAACAATAATAAATAGTCTACTAACTACGATATCAACAATAAAACGAGCATAAAAAACGTTGTATGACGAGCGCTAAAGACACACGCGTTTAAAACGATACGTCACGACGAGGATAAAAACTTTTTGGGATTTTTTTGATAAACTAGACGGACAAAATTAGGGTATGACAAGGGTTTCCAGCCGTCTAAAAGTGTGTTCTGCAGAATGTAAACGCGCTATTCATAGAGTCCAGCGTAGCAGACACTGCTCACTTTCGTTCATAGAACCACGTGGGTTGCTCATAGAATCGTAGCGCTCATAGAACCACGTCATAGAACCATGTGGATCAAAGCGCTCATAGAACCACGTGGGTCTATAGAGCTCATAGAACCATGTGGATCGTAGCGCTCATAGAACCATGTGGGTCTATAGAGCTCATAGAACCACGTGGGTCTATAGAGCTCATAGAACCACATGGGTCTATAGTTATTCCTTTTAACAGATCAAATAGCCCTCTTTGCTGCATTATTCCCTTTCCTAAGTCGCTCCAAACTTCACCCCTCGCCTTTTTTTATTAGTCGGACAAAATTAGGGTATGACAGGATTATTTGTAGAGATAAAAATGGGAAGTTGCTCACCGGATCTGCATCACCAATCTTTGCATCGTCCCCATTAGTTGCTGAAGCTTTGGCGCTAAGAGAAGCAGTGTCTTTCGTGGTGAATTTGAAGCTTTCCCATGTTCTTTATGAATCTGAGTCACTGAATCTCATTGAAGCTTGCAGAGGAAACATAATTAGGAAAGAAATTGAGATGATTATTAAGGATATCAACTTTCTTAAGCAGGATTTTACCTCAATGGGTGTTCTCTGGACCAATCGCCATGGAAATCAAGTTGCTGATCTTGTTGCTCAGTTAGCTACGTCTTCGTCTCTTCGCCGAAATTGGATCTCCTCTCCTCCTCAGTCGCTGATGCTTGCCATTGCGCGTGATTCATTGCGGATTTGATGATTGCTGTGTGAATGATGCTACGTTGTGTTGCCTTTTCCCTTTTCCATTTTAGGGTTAGCTGCTGTTTGCTTTATTTTGAGTGTATTGATTATCTTTGCCTTTTGCGTGTAAGTGGTTGGTAGTTGGTTTTTTTCATTATAGTGTTCCGGGTCTCCTTGTTGGAACCGGGTTGTGTTGTGTTGGGCCTCATGTAGTCCAACAAGTATCTATTGTATTTAGGATTTGGGCTTAGCCTAGTGTTTAATGAATGAAGCCGAACCTTTCGTCCAAAAAAAAAACAAACATTTGGGCTTTAGCTATTATCATTTTTGGATCTTCCCTACGGCTGGAATGTATTGATTTAATAATTGTATAACATGTCATTTTTTAAATTTTACCATCTTTTTTTGAAGTCCCAGGACCTTTTGGAAACTTTTTAGAGCTAATATAGAGACGCTAAAATATTAATTTGGTCAATTTTTGTTTTGTCTTTTTGTTAGATTAGGCGTTGAATGCTTGTAATTTTTGTCAGATTATTTTATTCTCATTTTCCCAAAGACCATATCCAAAATTTGACTCTCTGTTTATCTGGATTGTAGCAAAATTCTAAAGAACGTTTATTTGCTTACGGAATTAGTAGATGCTTGTGTTTTTCCATACGTCTAGAAAAAACAAAAACAACAAAAAATTCTTTTGTTTTTCGGATTTGAATTTAGAATATCTATTTTGGATGTGTGAGTTTGCAAGTGATGTTTATCGTGGACATGGATTTAGTTGATGTGCCGGTGTCGGGAAAAAAGTTCTCATGGTTTTGTTCAGATGGTGCGTCCATGAGTAGACTAGACAGGTTTTTGATCTCAGAGGGGCTTATATCGGATTGGGGGACCACGGATCAATGGATTGGTAATCGGGACATTTCGGATCATTCGCCTATTTGGCTTCTTAGAACAACGAAAGATTGGGGTCCAAAGCCGTTTCGCTTATTTAATGCATGGTTGGAACATGGCGACTTCTTGCCCTTTGTTCAAAAGTGTTGGAGTGATCTTAGCGTCTCGGGACACAAGGCTTTTGTCATAAAGGAAAAACTGAAACTTCTCAAGGGAAGTCTAAGAGGGTGGAATAAAGAGGTGTTCGGAAAGGTAGACTTGAATATTGATAACTTAGTTCGGGATTTGAATTCCTTAGATGATATTCTTTGTGAAGGGTGGGATAGTGCCGTTGTGGTGAATAGGAAAGAAGTCTCTGCCGCTCTTTGGAAAGAAATTCACGTGAAAGAGTCTTTGTTGGCCCAAAAATCAAGAGCTAGGTGGATCAAGGAAGGAGATATGAATTCGAAATACTTCCACCCTCTTTTGCGGTATAGAAGAAGAAGATGCAACGTCGTAATTCAAAGGGAGAACGAGGATTTAGTGGAAGATGTAGATGAAGTGAAGTTGTATGTTAAGCCACATTTTGAGAAGTGTTTTGTCGAGTCAAACTATAATCGCCCAACTCTAGGAGGTCTTCACTTCAACCAACTATCGACGTCCGAGTCAGAATCTTTAATTCAACCTTTCTTCGAGGAAGAAATAAGGATGGGTGTGTGGGATTGTGATGGTGACAAAAGCCCGGGTCCGGATCGGTTCTAGTGAATGGTATCCCAACGCACGACTTCAAAGCTCACCGGGGGTTGAGGCAAGGGGATCCGTTGTCGCCATTCCTCTTCCTCATTGTTGCCGAAGGTTTGTCGGGTTTAGTGCGCAAGGCGGTAGACATTGGATCCTTTCAAGACTTTTATATTAACAATGATGTCCGGTTCTCAATTTTGCAATTCGCGGATGATACCATGTTGTTGGAGAAAGCCACGTGGGACAACCTATGGAGCATTAAGACCTCGTTGAGAGCCTTTGAGCTTGTGTCCGGTTTGAAGGTAAACTTCCACAAGAGCAAGTTGATCGGTATTAACATTCCAGATGGTTTTTTGGAAAGAGCTAGCATCTTCCTCTTTTGTAGAACGGAATCAATACCGTTCAAACCTGGGCATTCCGATTGGCACTAATCCGAGGAGGGAATCTACTTGGAGTACTGTTCTAGTGTGTATTAGAAATAAATAAGCGATGTGGAAGGGTCATTTTCTATCCACTGGTGGTCGGGTTACTCTCATCAACTCCGTTTTGAATAGCATCCCTTTATACATGTTCTCCTTTTATAAAGCTTCAAAAGTGGTTATTAAGAAGATGGTTAAAATTCAATGGGACTTTCTTTGGGGAATCAAGAAGGGAGATAAAGGAATGTATTGGGTGGCTTGGGATAGAGTTTGCAAGTCAAAAAAAGATGGCAGTCTTGGAATCAAAAATCTTGAGTTATTTAATATAGCTCTTTTATCTAAATGGAAGTGGAGGGCATTGACATATAGTAATGTGAGTTGGAGTCGGTTGTTGAGACACAAATATGGGGAATTCCCTTCTTGCTTCACTCATGACTCGGTTGTAGGAAATTCTCGCTGGAATTTTGGCTCTATTTGGTGGAGAGACTTGGTGACTTTGGATGATAACTTAGAGGAACCGAGAAGGTTCGCTTGGTGCATTAAAAGAGTGCTGGGTGATGGCGCTTTAATAAACTTTTGGAAGGAACGATGGTTAGGTACCGAGCCTTTGCTCAAAGTCTTTCCCTTATTGTTTGATGGAGGTGGGCAGCAACTTGTTACAGTGGCAGATTTCGGGTCTTGGCATGGAGATACTTGGAGTTGGAACAAACCGTGGCAGGTTTTTACGGATTCTGTCCGCGCATCAAAAGGTGAGATATTGGACAGTATTTTGCAATCGGTAACGCCAACGAGAGGGAAGGAAGACGCATGGATTTGGCCGCAGGATCAGACTAAGAGTTTCACGGTGAATTCAGCATACCAGTTACTGGTCCGCAGCAACATTTTTCAACTCCTTCGGTTCAGCAGCGTATGTTGGGGCGTAGTGGACATCGCTTGTTCCTTCGAAGGTTGCGGTCTTTGGATGGAGTCTTTTGCTTGATTCTCTGCCTGTCTGTGACCAATTATCTCACAGAAATGTCCTTCATTCTGAACAGGAGGCTAGCTGCTCGTTGTGCAGTAACTTTCGCGAGACCGCCAGCCACTAGTTCCTCAACTGCAGCTTTGCTCGTTTCGTATGGCAGCTTGTTGGCAATTGGCTCGTAGTTGATTTCGACATGTCCCTGGATATTGTTGACTTCTTCCTTAGTTCTGGTCGCTTATGCAAAGGGAAGAAGGCGAAGCGTACGAAACACATGTTCTGGTTAACAACATGTTGGAGTGTGTGGCTTGCAAGGAATGGTGCTATTTTTAACAACGAATTCGTGGTGAACCGCATCAAATGCTTAACTTGGAGTTGGTGTGTTTATAGATTGAAGTTATGCTCCTCTATTTCAATTTCAATGTGGTGGTATAATCTACTTCAGTGCTTAGAAGAGGGAGAAACAGTGGGTCGACATTCACATTGTTAGCAACCTTATTCCGTTTTGAGGTACTCTTTTTCCCTGCCCGAGTCTTTTTCCCACTGGGTTTTGGCTCAGGGAGGTTTTGAGGAGGCCCTCCCCCTTCATTAATGTATATGTGATTGGTGCACCCCTAGTTCCCTCATCAATACAATTCTTGCTTATCTAAAAAAAACCGATAAAAAAAGATGTTTGTGTTTTTCAAATACAAGTGCTTTTGGGATGAAGGAGAAAATCAAATCCCTCACCGGCGAACCACTAAAATTTACCGTTGGATATTGGGTAAAATTCTATGAGTGGTTAAGATTGAATCAACCAATATTAAATCTCAACTGTTGATAAATATTTATACTACATCCTACGGTCATATTTAATGGTTCACCGGTGAGGGATTTGATTTGCTCTATCACCCTAGAAGCACCCTAGACTTCGTGTTTTGAAATTTGTGTGCAAATAAGGCGGATATAAATCCGTCGAAAAAAAGAAGGCAAAATTGTTCTCTGGATTTTTTAAGCTATTTTTGTATGGTCCTTTAAGTTTTTTTATTTAGGTTCTTTAACTCTTAAAACGTGTACTCTGGTTTCCTTTTTCACCTTCTTTTACAAACATGTTGATATGTCCAATACGTGGGTGATGTACCTATTAAATATATGACGTGGTAATATTCTGCAAATTTGCAGAAAACAGAAAGAAGAAACACATAAATAAATAAATAACATGATCCGAAACGAGAAAAAAATTGACCTAATTATTTCCATCATCGTCAATTTTGCACATTCTCTACCTTCAAGAACCCTAATTATTTGAAGGGGAGGTTATTTTTGAGAAAATGGCTCACGCGGTCCTTTAAGTTATTTTTTATATTGAGTTTGTCCTTTTTGATTTTAATTCATCCCAAATTGGTCTTTTAAATTTCAAAATATTAACAAAATTGACCTCCTTCCCCAAGCTTCCAGGATACACAGAATGTAAACATACACTTTTCTTTTAAGTAAGACTATGTTTGCCAATTTTCTCCTTTTGTGGTCAACGAAAATTCATGGGATGAACTCGGTCTATAATAATCACATGGTTCCGGATATTATTTTTTACAAATCATGGTTTGCAAGTTATTATTCGGGGGACAAATTTTTGGGGTCTTTGAACTTAGAGTTCATGAGAAAGAAGTTAAACATTGATTGACTTTTTATTTATAATAGAAAATTATTAAAACTAGTGATTTATCATCACCCATGTGACATATTATTCACACCGTAAAATGTACATCACCCATGTAATGGATATGTTAGTGTTTTTCAAACAGAGAATAGAAAATAGAAAAATGGTGTACACATTTTAATAGTTAAAGGACTGAAATAGAAAGAAAAAAAACTTAAAGTACTAACCCGATATATTAAAATAGGGACTGTTGGAGCATTTTTGTACATTGGCTCCTTTAAAGCTCTCAAAGTGTGATTTCTTTCAGTTTTTATTTAAAAAATATATTCATGCATTCAAATCGATAGATTAAATCGAAAATAATAAAAAATCAACATTACTAAAATCGAAAAAGATGAATTTACGAACAAACTCACATCATCCAGATTAATAGCATACAACAAAAAATACCTACAAATGTGACAAAATAAAAGTGACCGGAATACCCATGCCTCTGAAGTTAATCCTCCTCTGGTTTGGAATTGCCCTTTTCATTTTTAAGTTTGGTGAAAATTGTTCATCAATTTTTTTAGAAGTTAGTCCTCCTTAAATACAAGTATTGCAATTTTGGTTTCCATATATATTTTTTTGATAAGCAATGTTAATGGAGATGGGGGAAAGTTAGTTTTCGGGGTTTAAACCCGGGACCTCCTTCTTGCACTCTTTTGGAGCACTCCTTCGATATCTCTTAGCTCGTCAACTGAGCTACCTACTTAGGATTCCATATATTTTAATTACACTTTTTTTGAGAACATTTTAATCACACTTTTGGTCACTCAATATTGTGGATTTTCTAACTTTTTATTCCTAAAAATAATGAATATGGGAAAATCAATAGAAAAAAGTGCAAAAAAAACCTACGAATTCAGGGAAATATTTTAATTAGACTTTTTTCTTTGACAAGTTTTTAATTAGACTTTTAGTCACTCGATATCGTGTATTTTCTAACTTTTCATTCCTAAATTTAATGAATTTTGGAAAATGAATGGAAAACAGTACAAAAAAAAAAACTGCGACTTAAGGGAGAAACAATATAACAAGAAAAGGTAGATCGAATTTGCACCATTTAGATTTTATAACGACTAAACTCCTCAAAAAAAAAATTTGAGTGACAACACCAAGAGTTGTCAATTTTGGCCCAGTCCAACAGGTCGACCTGATGATCCAGTGTTCTGGACTGGGTTGGGTTCGTTAAATAGGACCCAGAAACGAATCGGGTCGTTTTGGCCTAGCCAAGTTGGCCCATGGGCCAAACTGGGCTTGCTTTTTTATGTTTTTTTGAATATTTTTATGATTTCATTTGTTAAAGTTAGTCTGGGCCGCAGACCTGCCAGTTGGCCCAATGTTTTGACTTGGGTTGGGCTACAGAAAACACAGCCCAGTTAACAATAGGGTTGGCCCAGCCCACTTTAACGTTTTGGCCTAGTTGGTCTGGCCTAGTTGGTCGAGCCAGGCTGGGTGGCCCAGTTTGACAACTCTAATAACACCCAACAAAAAATGAAACCCCTGATAACAACAAAAGTTATCACGGGGGTTGCGTGATATGCCCTATTCATGTCAGAGGCTTGCCTTTTTTTAATGGATGTTACCTCTTGAACCCCCAGTGGAGTATTAATTGATTATTTAATTCGGTGTTATTTAAATTTTTAATAATACTATTTATTATTTATATTTGAATGAAATAGATATGGATACCCGTGATCATATTGTTTCCTTGTGCGTAGATACATCAGACGCATTCACAACGACAGACGTACAATTAATTAACATTTTTATGAGTTTTGAAAATAGTATTTGTTATAATAAATTAAAAGTTATCCATTCTATCAATTTTTTCTACACGCGAGGATCTGATACATTGGGCTAGAGAGGTTGGGAAAGTGAACAGGGTAGTAGTTCTCATCATCAGATCAATCGGTAAAAAAGGGAGGAAAAGTAAAGTAATTTTTGTTGCGAAAAAGGTAAAAAATACGATGGAGTAGGGACCATGTGTTGTATTGCCAATTCTTCAAAGAGGCGTAATTGTCCGTTCAAGCTGAGAGCTACAACTTTGAGTGTTGCTAGGGATTGGAGAGTGAAGGTTAAATGTGGACTCCACAATCATAAGTTACATACTACGTTAACCAGCCTCCCATTCCTTGGGAGCTTAAGTAAGAAGGAGCGGTCTCTGGTGCATGAACACACCAAATCCAATGTTGCACGAAGATGCTGCGTCTTGATGTTGGCGCCCTCCTTCTGGGCGCCTTTCCTGGGTGCGGAGACATCCGAATTGGATTTTGAGCTTAACATAAGAGTTGTAGCTCTTCTTCTTAGCTTTCCAATGCATGCTCACACACCTCCATCGGATAAGCATGGACGAAGTTATGGACTGCAGACTAGAGATCACCCTTGTAGGTGGGTATCTCTGGTGTCTGTGACCTCATGGTCTCGTCATTTGCTTGACTTCCGCGCCTTTCTTAGCGCTTGCTACCCAAGACGTCGTGGTCTCATACCTTGGATCCCTGTCGGGTGGGTGCCATGAACTTGACTGCTTTGCTTTAGGAAGATGAGCGCGCCATCACACCCTTAACTCCCATACTTGGAGAGATGAACTTGGCTTTGAGCTAATGTTGAGGTTTCCCCCGCGATCCAGGCGGTCCCTTCCTGCATGGGATGTTGGGTCTCAAGCTTGCCTCGCTCCACTCCTAACTATGGAGTTGGACCATTTTTCCTTTCTTGATCATAAGGAATTTTTCTTTGGAACCGATGTTAATGCTAGTGAGCTAGAGTAAAAATTGTAATTCCAAAATGAATTTTTGTTAATCATTCATATTGAGCTTTTACATTTTGCATTCGTGTTTAAACAACAAAATTAATAACTGGGCCTAGCCCTAGGTTCAGGTCCTGATGCCCTGCTCCCTATTCGGAGTCACGAGTTTCATCCTCTTCCTCCTTGTTTCCAACCTTGGCTTCTTCTTGGTACGCCAAGTTGTCTTCTTCATAGTCCATGTACTTTTGTGCCTTCCGAAGGAACTCGTACAGGCTTCGGGGTTTGTTAACCCCCGTGTCCTTTTGAAACAGGCTTCCCTTCTTGAGGCCATCCTTCATCCAAAAGAGCCTCCTTTTGTCTTCAAGGTCCCTGATGTTGGTAGCCTCCTTGTTGAACCTTTCCAGATATTCTCTAAGTGTTTCTTTCTCTCCCTGCCCGATTGCCCTAAGAACCTCTTCGGATTTGGGTTTCAACCGGGAGGCAGTGAAACGAGCTGCGAACATTCTCGCCAGCTGCCCCCATGAGGAGATGGAGTTTGGCCTTAGCTCTTGAAACCACTCTAGTGCGGAATTTTCGAGAGTGAGGGGGAAGATTTTGTAGTGAACAGGCTCCCTGGCCCCTCTATAGCGCATCATCAGGGAGAAGTGTGCCAGATGGCGGTCTGGATCTCCGGTTCCGTCATACATCTTGAGGGTTGGCAGCTTCTCCAAGGCCCTGGGATTCAGCATTCATCCACCCTTCGAGTGAAAGGTCCTTCTTCCGAAAACCCTCTTGAGTTTCGGGGGGAGGTGTCTTCATAGTCCAACTCATGATACCTGCGTCGGTCGGAGGATCCCCTCGATGGCGATGCCCGGTGATGCCTCCAACGGGTATCGACCCGGTTCCTTGACCCCTCGCGAGAATCAGGGGATGCGCGTGAGAAGGTCCTGGAGTGGGAGTTGCGAGGCCGGTATGTATCATCTGGAGGGGATGGAGGCGTCCTCGGAGGTGAGCCTGATCCTCCATGCCCGCGCCGCTGAGGGGGAGAGTGATGTATGTGCCTCCGCATTGGGGGAGAACGATGGACGTGATGTCTTCGGGGAGGAGAACGATGGACGTGATGCCTTCGAGGGGGAGACCGATGTACGTGCCTTCCCCAGCTGGGCGGAGGCTGCACAGGCAGGGAAGCCACACGCCTTTCAATCTCTCTCAGGCGAGCTTCCTGCTGCAGCATAGCTTGAGTGCGATCGGCCAGGAGATCCAAAAGCTGACTCATATTCGAGGGTTGGTTAGGCTGACTGGTACCCTCGTCAAGTAGGGTCACGACGTTGCCCTCAGGAGTACTCTCTGGTCGGGGTGCGGGTATGGCAATACTTTGAACCCGGGGTCTGCCTCTGGGAGCCATGGAGTAGCAAGAGAAAAGTTCGAGTAGTGATGATGTGAAAGATAGATATCTCCCACTGTGGTCGCCAATGTTCTGTACCTTGCAGTATTTTGGTCGGCTGCTGTTGGTAGGTCTCTTGCTGCCATGGCAGGAGGTCAGTGAGAGCCCCCGGGGGGGGGGGGTACCTGCAAACCACTTCGACGCTCAAGTTAGTATATCGAATATATGAGTGAAGGTACTAAGGATTAGAGACTCAACCTTTTTTAGGACAAACTTTGCCTGTATTTATAGGAAATCATGCCCTCTCGTGGATCGTTGGATGGGTAGAGTTGATCCTGACCGTCCAGGCATGTTGGGCTCGCATGAGGTGGACATGGGCTGAATCGGTTGGGCTGATCCACATTATTTACTAAGCGCACCTCCTGGTTTTGCTAATGGGACCCATTGGTCCACTCGAGAACAAGTACCATGATAGCCCCGCAAGTGCACGGGTCGTATCGCGTAATAAAAGAGTTATCGATCCACAGGGAGAGCCTAGGTGAATACCAATCTAATTTTTCAAAGTTGATTAACTGAAAAGAAAGTGTTTTTGGAAAGAAGGAATATTTTAGTAAAGTCTACTCACTCATGATCATTGTAGACAAAAGAGGAGAAAAGAAAATAAAAGAAGAAGACATAAAGTTAAATAGCGAGAAATAAAAGAAAGTGGTAAAGTGCAAAAATCATAAATAGCGGAATTGTAAATGACAAGAAAGTAAATTGCTTGAAAAGTAAATTGCCAGTAATTTACTTGACTTGCCAGTAATTTACTTGACTTGCCAGTAGTTTACTTGACTTGGAAATTTAAAGGGCAAAAAAGTAAATAACAAGGAAAATAAAGGAGCGAAAAAGTAAAGAGCGGAAAGTAAAGAGCGAGAAATTAAATAGCAATGAAAGTAAATGACTTGAAAAATAAAAGGGCAAGAAAGTAAATAGCAGGGAAAATAAAAGAGCGAAAAAGTAAAGAGCGAAAAGTAAAGAGCGAGAAAGTAAAGAGCGAGAATTTAAATAGCAATGAAAGTAAATGACTTGGAAAATAAATAGCAAGAATTTAAAGGGCAAGAAAGTAAATAAACAAGAATCATAAAAAGCATGAAGAGTAAATTGAAGCCATGAATAATTAGAGAGCCTTTGTCATTGATTTTCTAACAAAATTCAAGCTTAGGTACAAGTGAGGATCAAGCCTCTATTTATAGGAAAATATGAGGGGCAAAATGGTCCAAAAGAGGAAAAAGTGGCAAATCAAGTTGGCCAAGGTAGTCATCAAAGAGCCATCCTCAAGTGGACAATGCACATGAGCAAGTGGTCAAAGCACATGGTCATCAAAAAGTGGGCAAAAATATCCAACAACAAGTGGGCAAGGTAATTTCGACTGATGCAGCAGAAATCTGGATAGCAGAAGCAGGCACAGTCGAAATCTGGATAGCAGAAGCAGGCACAGTCGAAATCTGGATAGCAGAAGCAGTCGAAATCTGGAAGACAGATGCAGTCGAATTCTGACAGATGCAGTCGAAATCTGGAAGACAGATGCTGTCGAATTCTGGCCTGCTGAGACAGATGCTGTCGAATTCTGGCCTGCTGAGACAGATGCTGTCGAATTCTGGGAGATCCAGTCGAATTCTGACCTGCTGAGACTTAGGCAGCCCAAATTGCTTCAAAATAAAACCTGAAGATAAAAAGTAAACATTTGCAGTAAAATAGAACAAAAATATAATTAAAATACTAAAAAGACTTAATAAAATAACTATTAAAAAGACTCTAAAAATAGACTTATCATACCATCAGCATGTGCAAGTATTAAAAAAATCATGTGTGAATTTACCTAAGTTTATGGATTACGTGAAGGACACATGGTTGACTCCTCATAAGGAGAAGTTTGTTTTTGCGTGGGTTAATAGGGAGACACATTTTGGAAATACCACCATGTAGCGACCGAAAAAATCCGAAGGAGGGGATTCTTCGTCATTTTTGCAATGAAGCCGCCATCAATATTTATTAAATAGGAAAACATTGAAAAAACCTTTGTTTTTTGGGTTCGGGGGTCGATTATGCGCGGGGAAGGTATTAGCACCCCACAGCATCCTTTCAAGGGAAAGGTTACCATTTAATTTAATGTGTAGAGAGAAAGTTAATTTAAAGAAAATACTTTAATTTACATTTTATTATTTGCAAAATTGAAGAGGGAGACTTAATAAAAAATTTAGTTTTTTGCGCTTGACAGGAGTGGGCCCCTGCTCCTACGTATCTCCAGGTGCGATGGAGAAATCAAAGCTACGTAGTTCTTGGGGTAGAAAATGTTTGTGTGTTTGATGTTTTTTATTTATTTTTGAAATCAGGAGAGGTACTCGAGACGACCAAACAAGTAAAACTCAGAGTGGTCGTCGCTCATAACTCGTTTGAAAACTAAAGCTGTTATCACCGGTCAAACAAGCTAAGCTCAGAGTGACCATTAATAACAAACTAATTTTATGTTTAGGAAAACATTTATTCGCTATTTGGAAAAAAGGTTGGTGAGAAAAAAGGTTTACTTAAAGGAAAGAAACAAAATTTAAAAAAAAAGGAACAGGGGGGTGCAGCAGTAAAATAAAGGTGTAAATAAAAGGAGGGGTGTATTATTAAAACTGGGGTGCAGATAGAGAGCCCAGCCCTTTTTTGTAAGCTGGGCTGCGTTTTTTATTTCCTGATGGGCTGGTCCGTTTCAAAAAGAAAAAAGAAAACGTGGGGTGTGGTTAGAAATCTGAAAAATAAAAAAACGTGAAAAGACAAAAATGCCCTTACACCCTTACTATAAAAGCAAAAATCCAGATTAGGAAACCCTAATTCTTTCTCTTCACCTCACGCGGCGCCTCCTTCCCAAAATTGCCCAAACCTAATTCCCCCCTCTCTCTCCCTCAGCGCCATGGCTGACCACGCCCTCACTCCCCTCCTCTCCGTTTTGCTTCCTCTCCTTCAACCGATCCTCACTTTCGCCGCCCACTCCTTTTCTTTTCTCACCAAAAGGCGACACTCTCTCCTCCTCTCAACCTTCGTTCGCTCCTTTTTTCCGATCGGTGCTGTTCTCCGATAAAACGCGATGTTCTCCCCTCTCTAACCGTCGCCGTAAGCCCTGGGGGTGGGTTGGTGGTGTATGGAAGTGTTGGTTCGGCGGTGGTCGTTTGGTTGTTGACGGTGGCGGTTAATGGTGGTTCGGTGGATGGCGCTGGTTACGGTGTTGTGGGTGGCGATGGGACGGTGAGATGGTGTCGTTGGTGGAGGGAGGTTAGGCCGTAAAAAAAAAAGGGGGTGGCTTACGGTGATGAGGGTGGCTGAGAGAAGAGAGAGCGAGAGGAGGGCGGTGATTTGCGAAGTGGGGGCCGTGGTATCGTGGAGATGGGCCGTGAAGGTGGTGGGGAATTTTTCGGCGAGGCTACGGCGGCGGCCGCCACGGGCGTCGGCCGGAGGTACAGTCCCTCTCCCTACTCTCTTTTTTTCTGATTTTTTTTATCTCTGCTTCTACTCTGATTCTATTTTTTTCTCTGATCTAACCTTAATTTTCCTGCTTCTACTTTCTGTTCATGACTAATTTATTCACAGTCCTGCTCTATGTATAAGCTTGATGATGTTATTTTTTAGAACCTAATCTATTTACGATACTAAACATTCCTAGAAATAATGTGAAACTGAAATCTGATTTTTAACTCACATATATACGGATTTCCAGGTTATTAGTTCAGATAGCAAGTAAAATAATTTACAAGACATCCTATTATAAAAGAAAAAAGAAAAGGGAGGGTCGACCTTTATTCCAGCTTCAGATATTGTCTCCTTTTGCTTTGCTTACTGCTTGCTTCAGAAAAAAATTTGATGTGTTTGCACTGCTTGCTCTGAATTTTCTCTCTATTTGTGTTTTTTAAATCACTGTCTGTGTCTTAACTGATTTCAGTTCATTGGTATTTATAGGCTGGGGATTCTGGTGTAGGGGTGGTGTTGGAGCAGGGGATCAAAACCCTCAGGAGACCAAGCTGTTGCAGTGGAGCAGATTGGAGCAGTGGAGCAGCAGCTTGCAGGGTGGTGCCTGCCAATGCTGCCATGCTTTTTTGCTGAAAATGGGAGGCAAGAAAAGGGAAAAGAAGAAGGAACTTGGGCTTGTAGCTTCATGGAGAGGGAAGGCAGCAAGTCGCAGGCTGCTGTCTCTTTTTTTTGGTTTTTGCTTTATTATTTTTTTTTGTACTCTTTTTGCTTTTTAATTAATTTTTGTACCAATTGTAATTAATTTTTTTGTCTTCACCTACATCAAAGTTGACTTAGGTTGTACCTCTTATTTGTAAAAAAAAACTGTTTATAATAATAAAAACATTAATTCAGAAATTGATTTTTATTAGATTTTTTCATAACAATAATGATAATTAAACTAATAGCAAATGACTTTAATAGCGGTAAAAAAAAACGAGTACCAAAAAAAGGCTCGTATGCCACGAGAAACAATCACGCTCGTACAATTAAAAAAACGTGGCACAACGAGAACAATAATGCGTGCACAATTAAGAGAGAAATGTGGCACAACGAGAACGACAATGCGTGCACAATTAAAAGCGACCCGCACACGCTAGGTGCGAATTGAAATCATTTGCGCTAGTCTGACGGACGAAATTAGGGTATTACAACTGCCCCTCTTTATTTATATTTTACTAGGAAATATGAAGGGTTTCCAAATTCCTCGAGTAAAATAGAAATAAAGATAAAAACACTAATTTTGTCAAAACCTTTTCTTTTTTGAAAAAAAATCATAAAAAAAAAGTGGGTTTACATAGAACAAAAGTAAATAGGGATCACTGGGGATCTGAAGGAGCACTGGGGCTCTGATGGTTTAATTCACAATTGATGCTTGGCGCATCGATTGGAGTCAAACTGAAGGACCGACGGGGTCTGAAGGGCATGCCTAAGCCAGATGGACCAATGGGTCTGAAGGAGCGCAAACTAGCAACGGGGTACTAGTGAAACGGTCTGGTTGGGGGATGGCCTTTTTCGAGCGGCCATGGGTGGCAAGGTCAGGTCGTTGACCTGATTTGCACACCTCGAAGGACGTGCACTGTGTTTTTTAGGCGGACACAGCTAGTCTGAAGGACCTGGGGTCGGATGATCCGTCGGTTGCTCGATTAACGCGACGTGCGATCTGGATTGAATGACCAATTGTTGGTCTGAAGGAGCACTAGGGCTCTGAAGGACCGCTGGGGGTCTAAAAGGTTGATACTAGGCTCAATGCTAACACTATAACTTAAATTTTTGACAGATAAAAAACTAATCTATATTTGAACGCATTTTAAGGATGCAATGGATGATGTATGCGTGCATGCAGTGTAAGCATGTGCAACGATCGATATCTGGTGGTATGATGAATGAAATGTGGGATGCTTTTTCTCTTTGTGTTTTTTCTTCTTTTTTTGATTCTTTTTGCTCTTTTGCTCTTTCTTGACTTTTCTACTGATCTCATCACCTCGCAGGATTCTCGACGTGAGATATGAGGGTTGCCTCAAAGTAGTGGTGCCAAAGCGCGGGTTATTGGGCTTTGTTGCTTGAAATGATTATGCATTTGTCCTCTTTGCCATTTTATAAGAGATCATCTCATTTTTGTGATTTTTAGAAATTTCGTAATGATTGTAATGCTTTCGATTATGCACATGTTTCGCCATTCAATATCATCTACCATAAAACATCTTTTCAAAGCAAATAGGTAAGTGAGAGAGTGAAGATAGAGTTTAATATTCAAATGGAAACCGAGTGTGCAGAAGGTCACACTGGCTGAAAATTACATTGAGAGTTTAGACTAAAAAAGAAAGAAAGAAAAAGAAAAAGCGGATCCTTTGATTGTTTGTATCTTGGAGGTAACAATGCCAATCACCCATACACATGACCTTGAGCATCCATCACCCAACTTTCGGTGGACTGCCTTTGCATTTGTTCCAAGTCCAACTCATTGACCCTAATTTTTGCCTGGACTGCTCTTTAGAGTTTTCAATCCACCAGGTCGCTCTAATTTTTGCCTAGGCCGCCCTTTCGGGTTTTCAACCTAGCGAGCTCATTTTTGCTTGGCTCATCTTTCTCTTTTTTCATATGTTTCTTTAGGCATAGTACTTCTTAACTGCATCTGAGTTCACTGGGAGTGAGAGGTCTTCCCCATCCATTTTTGTGAGTATTAAGGCTCCTCCAGAGAATGATTTCTTTACCACATAAGGCCCTTCGTAATTAGGGGTCCATTTTCCACGGGAATCCTTTTGGATAGGCAAAATTTTCTTGAGCACTAGATCTCCTTCTTGAAACTGCCGGGGTCGAACTTTCTTATCATAAGCTTTCTTCATTCTTTGCTGATACAACTGCCCGTGACACAAAGCTTCCACTCTTTTTTCCTCTATGGGGTTCAATTGATCAAATCGAGATTGAACCCATTCTGCTTCCTCTAATTTGGTTTCCATTAACACTCGCAGAGAGGGTATTTCGACTTCTACGGGAAGAACTGCTTCCATCCCGTATACTAGTGAGAATGGTGTTGCCCCTGTCGACGTGCGATCTGAGGTCCGGTACCCATGCAAAGCGAAAGGTGACATTTCATGCCAGTCCTTGAAGGTCACTACCATCTTTTGCACGATCTTCTTTATGTTCTTATTTGCAGCTTCGACTGCCCCATTCATCTTTGGACGGTATGGGGAGGAATTATGATGTTGGATTTTGAAGTTATCACACAACTCTTTCATCATCTTGTTGTTCAGGTTAGTCCCATTGTCTGTGATGATTTTATTTGGAAGGCCGTATCGGCAGATCAAATCTCTCTTTATGAACTTGACAACCACAGATTTTGTTACGCTGGCATAAGAAGCGGCCTCGACCCATTTAGTGAAATAATCGATGGCGACAAGAATGAAGCGATGTCCATTTGATGCCTTAGGTTCGATGGGACCAATGACATCCATCCCCCACATTGAGAATGGCCATGGTGCTGTTAGGACGTTCAAAGAAGCAGGCGGCACATGGATATTATCAGCGTAGATTTGACACTTGTGGCATTTTCTCACGTAGTTAAAGCAGTCGGTTTCCATTGACAACCAGTAGTAGCCAGCCCTTAGGATTTTTCTTGCCATGGTGTGCCCGCTAGAATGGGTTCCGAACGAGCCTTCATGGACATCTTTCATAATTCTTTCTGCTTCTTCTTTTGCAACACATCTGAGGAGGACCATGTCATGATTCCTTTTGTAAAGCACCTCCCCGTTTAGGAAGAAACCCATTGATAATCTCCTAAGTGTTCTCTTATCATTCTCAGTGGCACTGGGAAGATACTCTCGACTTGTGATATAGTGCTTGATATCGTAATACCAAGGTTTACTGTCAGGCTCTTCTTCGATTGCCACGCAATGATGTGCCGGTAGGTCTCGATGCTGGATTCGGATGAATGTCAGACTTTTGTTGTTATTGATATTGAACATTGATGACAAAGTCGCTAAAGCGTCAACCAACTGATTTTCTTCGCGAGGGAGATGGTGGAAGGTGACCTCCTCGAATCGCTCAACCATCTCTTGGATGTGATCACGATAAGGAATTAATTTGGGGTCCCTGGTTTCCCAGTCGCCTTTTATCTGATGGATGACCAATGCTGAGTCCCCATATACATCGAGTCTTTTGACTTTCCATTCAAGGGCCGCTTTGATGCCTAAGACACACGCTTCATATTCTGCAATGTTATTGGTGCAATAGAAGCTCAGTCTGGCAGTGAATGGTATGAAGCGGTTATCAGGGGAAATCAACACAGCTCCGACCCCGTGCCCATACAAATTGGAAGCGCCATCAAATGACATCCTCCACCGTTCGTCGTCTGGAGATTTCCCTTCTCCGAATAGAGCCATTATATCTTCATCTGGGAAATCGTATTGCATTGATTGGTAATCCTCAATGGGCTGATGTGCCAAGTATTCAGCTAGGGCACTACCTTTGATTGCTTTCTGAGTGACATACAAGAGGTCGTATTCAGATAGTAGCATTTGCCAGCGGGCGATTCTTCCTGTGAGTGCAGGTTTTTCAAAAATGTACTTGATGGGATCCATTTTAGATACCAACCAAGTCGTGTGGCTCAACATATACTGCCTCAGACGACGTGCAGCCCAGGCCAAAGCGCAACATGTTTTTTCCAACAATGAATATCTTGTCTCGCACTCGGTGAACTTCTTGCTGAGGTAGTAGATGGCATGTTCTCTCCTTCCAGACTCATCATGTTGCCCCAGTACGCAACCCATTGAGTTGTCTAGCACTGTTAAGTATAGAATGAGGGGTCTGCCCTGCACCGGTGGCATCAGAATCGGTGGATTTTGGAGGTACCTCTTGATCTTTTCAAAGGCCTCTTGGCACTTATTGTTCCACTTTGTTTCTTGGTTCTTGCACAGCAATTTGAAGATCGGCTCGCAGGTCGATGTTAATTGGGATATGAATCTGGAGATGTAGTTCAACCTTCCTAGGAACCCACGAACTTCCCTCTCGGTTTTAGGTGCTGGCATTTCAAGAATTGCTCGTACCTTGTCCGGATCTACCTCTATTCCCTTCTGACTGACTATGAACCCCAACAACTTTCCTGACCTTACACCGAAAGTGCATTTGGCGGGGTTTAATCTGAGTTTGAACTTCCTTAGGCGTTCAAATAGTTTCTGCAGATTAACAACATGTTCTTCTTCAGTCTTGGACTTTGCGATCATGTCATCCACATAGACTTCAATTTCTTTATGCATCATATCATGGAATAAAGCTACCATCGCCCTTTGGTATGTTGCACCAGCGTTCTTCAATCCGAACGGCATTACTTTGTAACAGAAGGTTCCCCAGAGAGTGATGAAGGTGGTTTTCTCCATATCTTCGGGGGCCATCTTGATTTGATTATATC